>VDFB02193867.1:508573986-508984091 GCA_007258455.2 Sequoia sempervirens | reverse complement strand
ACGGGTCTTTTTCAGATCTTCAAAATGGCCCTTATTAGCCGCATTTGGTATTGATCAATTGTTTCTTCTTCCTCTTCTACATTTGAACCTTCTTCCTCTCCTTCATCCTCACTTTCCTCCCTCGGGTTTAACCCTCTTCTCAACTGCTCTTGTAATGCATCAATCTGTCTCTAGAGGGTTGCCAGTGCATCTTTTCCACCAGCATTTCTGCTGTCTCGACCATCTCTGGCATCACCACGCCTACCAGGCGTCACTCTTAGAGGAATATTTCTTGACCTCAACCCACAACCACGGTCCTGGTGCAAATTGTCTCATGATTGACGATCTGTCCACACGCTCAAGAAAACCTTGCTCTGATACCACTTGATGAGGGCGTAGCCCGAGACATAGAAAATAATCCAAAAATAAGAGAATAATTTTATTATTCAGAAAATGGAGCTTCTAACATGTAGAGGATCTCAAATCCCCAAGTTCTACAATACATGCAAGTTACAGAAAGCTACAAAATCACCCTTTCACAATATACGAGCTTGTCCCCAAAAAGCTACCCAAAAATTAGAAACCCGCCCATAAATAGAGCTCCTCTTTAGTTTGGATCCAAAACAACATTCAAAATTGAGTTTAGGCGGTTTGGCACCGAAAAATTACAACTTGAAGTTCAAATTTCAAAAGAACATTTGCAATTGTATCTTCTAGAAAGTGTGCCAACTTCCCGGGGCCATAACTTTTGATCCAGGACTTCGGTTCGTGAACCGTTTGAACCGTTGGAAAGATCTCAAAGTCAATAACGTGCTCAAAATTTGGTACACCAATTTTGGCAAGTTTTTGGGCTGTTCCGGAAACTCTAAGTGCGTCAAATCTAACTTGGAAGATTTTTAGGTGCAAATCTGGGAAACTAAAACTACAATATCTTTCAGCCCAAGAATAGAAAATAAAAACCGTAAATTGGGAATTTCATTATGACAAAAAGAGTATCCAAAAATGTAAAAACATCTAAAAACTGAGAAACTTAAAATTTAACTATTTTTGGGTGATGCAAGATTGCCCTTACACCATTGGATGCTCCTACATCACATAACCACTTTAATGTTCAAGACATATGCCTAAGGGTTTGTTAGGAATGAAGCAATGTGAGAGAATATGGAATATAATCTAGTAGCTCTAACAACATTTCTTTATCATTCATACTATTCAAAGGATTAGACATAATACCGGTATAGATGCATGACATTGATATGTTCTTTAAGAGGTGTTCCATCTAGTTTTGTTAATATGTATGCACCGGACCCAAAAATAATTCAATTATGTATGGTCCTAAGCAATTAGGACTAAATTTTTCTCTTTCATTTGGATCAGTATTGATGTTGTGTTGATTTTTAGATAGGACTAAATCACCTTTCTTGAATGTGTGAGGGATGACACTAAGATTGTAATATCATTGTTTCCTTTTTCCATAAGCCTAAATATGTTCAAGAGCATTGATGTGCTATTCATCGAGCATTTCAAGCTGATGTAATATTTGTTCTTTATAGTTTCTATAATCAATAAGTCCTTGAATAGTGATTCTAAACATAGGAATCTCTAACTCCAAGGGCATTATTGGCTGACTGTTGTAGACAATATTGTAAGGTGTAGTCTTGATAGAGGATTTAACACTTGTGTGATAAGCCCATAGTGCATAGTGTAAATGTTTATGCCAATCCTTGTGATGCTTGTTAACAATTTTCTTTAGGATTTTTTCGATAGCCTTGTTAGTGGATTCAACTTGACCATTCTATTATGGGCAATAAGGTGTCAAAAATAAATGTTGTATGTTGAATGTCTCTAAGAATTTATTCATGTCATTATTCTTAAATTGTGTACCATTATCAGAGACTAACATGGAAGGAAGTACAAAGAAAGCAATAATGTGTTCCAATATGAAATGACATATTACCTCAGCTATTTGGGATCAAAGGGGAATGGCTCCTATCCATTTGTAAAGTAATTTGTTGCAGTGATGATAAATGTATGTCTGGTGGAAAAAGGGGGTGATATCTTTCCTATAATGTCTAATCCCCAAACTGAAAAGGGCCATATCAAAACTTGAGCGTAAATTTCACAAGTAGGAGAATGGGTTAGGTTGCTATGCTACTAACATTTGTGGCATTTTCTAACATAATCAAATAAATCTTCTTCCATTTTTCTCTAATTGTATCCAAAGTGGATAAGTTTTTGAAGCAATTATTTTCCTTCAAAATGACCACCACAAGCACCTTCATGGGCTTGTTTAAGTGCTATGGGTATCTCACATTTTGTTAGGAATCTAAGAGACCATGGAATGATCTCTAATACAACACATTGGAGAGAATTATATACTTAGATGTGAGCTTGGGAAAGCGGGCTCGAATGTTCTTGGTTGTCAACTCGAGAAAGGTACCATTTTTCAAATAATTAAAAAAATTGTATCGTACCATTCACTCAAGTCTTCCTGAGTTCTTGTTAGCACATCTTCTAATTTATCATCGATCGAAGGTTTCATGATGGGATGAATGCTGAATGTGATAACTTTTTAAGGATCATGAGGTGATATAAGATAAGCCGCACTCACCATTGTATCTACATGCCAATTATCCTTTCATGGGATGTTATCAATGGTAAATGACTCAAATTTCCCTAACAAGTGCATTGTAAGATCCTTGTATTTCAATAATTATGAATCACCAAATATTCTCATGTATTTTACACCCAAGATTAAAGCAACACATAATCCTGCTAGCAAAGCTTCATACTCAACAATACTATTCATACATAGGAAGTTTAATCGATATGACAAAGGAATAGGCTTTCCTATGGGTAGGATTACTATAACCCCAATGCCAGAGCTAGTTCTACACTTAGATTTTCACTTCAAAAATGCTAGGCCAATTTTTTATTAAACAATTAAGGTAGGTGGTAAATGATGATGCAAATCAATGATTGCAAAAAATTCAAGTGCAAAAGCCATGGAGGTAGAAGCTAGTGAAAACTGTGCCAAAATAATGGCATGAATGTCATGGCTTCCCATGCCAACATTCCTCCAAGATAAATGACTTTGTAAATTTTGATTTCGACCTTAATTCATGCACGTGGAAAATTCATAAGCTCATTACTTCATTTTAAAGCTCTTACTATGAATGCATAGATTACTCATGTGTAAACCATGATGGCAGGAGCCGTTTATGTTTATGCAATTAAAACAGCTTGTGAAAGTTCAATTCCCACATTCAAATCCCAATAACGTATTTTAATTTAACAATTAAAGCTTGAGTTGAGTGACAGGTTCATTTTTTCACGTGAGAAATTCTAGGGTGAACATTTTATCACTTTAAAATTTTATTTAGGTTGATGCAAAATTTCAACATGCGGAAGCCACAGGTGCAAAGCGCATTGAGGTTTAGATCATGAAAAAGGCTTGTCAGATTTTTCTTTCTGCAAGGGGAACTACACAAAGCATTTTATACTTAGAATATTTTTAGCTTTCAAGGAAATAATGTGGAATTCATTCATGTAGGTGCCTTAGAGGAAAATTTTGTTATAGTATATGCTATTAAAATAGATCAAAAAGGTATGGTATCCCACAACTGTCATTCCATAAGAGTTTCTTGACTTAGCAAACAAACTCAAAGTTGGTAGGTAGAAAGTATCGAGATGGAAGTCAATAGGAATCATTGCATAATTTTGTTGTAGTAGGAGAAAGTTCCTACAATTCATTAATAGCTCAACTCGGTGTCTCACTTGTGTGTAAAACAAAAAAATAAAAAGTTCACAAGTTTGAAGTTCAACAAGTCTTAGAGTTTTAGGTTTCCACCCCTAGGGTTCTATAAGTCCCAAAAGAAAATCAAACCATGATGTGCTCAGAGTAGAAAACATGGGAAGATAATGAGAAAGTTCAAACCTATGAACACGTGTGAGTAGATGGAGTGCAACATCCAAGAAATCATCACACCAAACCTTCATACCTTCATAGAAAATAAGCAAAACCAAACCCCAAAAAACACCCAAGTGACAAACAAAAAATGAACTCAAATGAAGCACTATTTACAAGCCCAAGAATCATTAATAGAAATAAGTGCAAGATCGGTTTTTGAAAGTTGCGCAAACCCTAATTGAAAACATAGGATGATGGGAAGTCATCGCAACATAAATATTTTGAACATGGATGCCAAGAGTTCATAGGTTGTGCCAATGCAGATGCCATGAGCCCTGGCGCCGGTTGGATGATGTTATACAAATGAAAACCCACAAGAATATTTTCATAAATGGCATGCTAGAGACCGACACTTGCAAGATGGTTGCCTACACAATTTTTTCTACAAATTCTCTTTAGTGAATGAAACTTTGAAAAATCATTATGGTATGAAGGAGACATCAATAATCCAAAGGAAGTTTGAGAAAAAGGCCAAAAATACAAAGGAAAAGAGTGAAAATGAGCACAAGAAAATTCAACTCAAAAAATGGAAAACCAAAAGAAAAAGGGGAGGGGGGGGGGTTTGTTGCTTCAAGCAGGGCATGTATGCAAAATGCAAAACAAGAGCCATTAAGGTTTGGGTGGGAGACAAGATGGATTTTCTAAGAACCATCAAGGCTTGGGTGATAAAGTAAATGGAGGAAGTAAATGAGGGAGCAATATTCCATGGGAATATTGTCATGCAAGTGTGAAGTAAAATGGCCATTTAATTAATTTGAGAAAATTAATTAGTTATGCAGGTTGAAGTTAATAAACCATGGGTTTTTTAACTACAATAGAGTTAAATGTTGAAGAAAGGACTAATGAAGATTAGCAAGTGGATAATATTAATTAATCAGGGATTAATTAACTTCGGTGGGTTAGGGGAATGTGGCATTTAATTAAATAATTAGAGTTATTTAATTAAATCAAAAGACATATGAGGTTTAATTAAATAATTTGTATTATTTAATTAAATGAGATAAAAATTAGTATGAAGGGGGTGAATCAATCCAATAAAATTTACTATTTGATTAACAAGAGAAAGTGACAAATTTAATTAGATGATTTATATTTTTTAATTTAATAGTTAGATAAGGTGATTTATGATGAAATGATAAAAGTCAAACTCAAATGTGTAATATTGATTAGGATGATTTCAAGTGTCTATAATAATAACTAAATAAATTAAAGAAAAAATCTAGAAACTATAGAACCCCAATCCTAGCACCTATAAAACACAAGAAACAAACATAGTTAGATCATATGTAAGTCAGAATCAAGATTCCCCATGAAATCTATTAACAAAGCTCAAAATAGGAAAAATCATTGTGATTAGCCTTGCCTACATTATACATGCAGAGACCATGTAGTTCAACTAACACAGACTCAATTATTGATGAGATATGAACAAATGGACTGCTAGTTTATTATGACGGACTCCTAAAGGACTGACCTAAGTGTCTTGGGGGATGATCAAAGATCAACCTTGCCTACGTTCAAGGCTAAGAGACCCATAGTTTGAAAAGATGACTCTGTTTTTGATTTTTGGACTGAATTTTTGACCTGTTTTGGAATTTTCATATGTTTTGAATGTTTTTTAGATTTTCTTGGTTTTATGAATGTTTTTGGATTTTTTGACTTTTTTGATGTTTTTGGATTTTTTGATTTAGGGACTTCAAGAATATACATGAATCTGATCCAATGAGAATATGCCCCTAGCGTGATGCAATAGACTACTCCGATAGAGGCAGGACAAACTGACCTTGAGAATGGGCTGAGTAGTACTAGGAGGGATCATGACACAAGCACAACACCAAGCTATGACGTGGCTGTTGAATGGATGGGTGATGATGGAGATAGATGGATGATAGAAATATGGAGGATGGGTGATGCAGAACAAGCCATGAAGATCCTAGTGGATGGAAAGTGCTTATTTACACAAGGCACCTATTTTCCAAGTTTTCACCAACATACTTTCCCAAAGTGCCACCAAAGTGGTTTTCACTAGAGGATATTTTTTATCTTTACTTTTTTTCATACCTTTTTTTATTTTTTTGGATTTTTTGTTTTTTTGATTTTTTTTGTTGTCACCAAGACGCCTGTTTGCCAGGTTTTCATTAGGGTGACAATTTTTTTAGGACATTTTCTAATTTTTATTTATTTTTGGTTCTATACCTTGAAAGATTACGCATAAAACTTTTTGAGATGGGAGCTATTGATGGGCTTCTGTAGAGGCTTGCCTTCAGGTGTTGACAACCGATATGCCCCTGACTTGTAGCTTGTTGTGATGATGAATGGCCCCAACCAATTGGGTTCAAATTCTCCTTTGTCGTCTGGGTTTGGGACATTCTTCTGGTTCTCCATTAGCACAAGTACTCCAACTTGGAAGGACCTGCTCCTGATCTTCTTGTTATAGTTCTACTTGAGTTGATTCTAACACACCTGTAGATAGTTCAATGCCTCCATTTTCCATTCATCTAGTAGTTCCAACTCGTTCAATCATGATACCTAGTATTCTTGTAAAGGCCCACACTTCTCTGAACCAAAAATTTCACTATTTTTTTTTAAAAAGTAAATCCCTTAATGTCTTGCTCAATTAGTTGTATACTCAGGGACTTTTATCCATACGGGATAGACATCTATCCATCCGAGATAGGCATCTAACCATATGGGACCAATATTCATCTATCCATCCAGGATAGGCATCTAACCTTTTGGGTTAGGTTAATGTCCATTTGGGGACCAAGATCTATCTATCTAAATAAGGTAGACATCTAACCACATGGGTTAGAAAATGCTCTGGCCAAAGACTTAGACTCATCAGGACCATCTGAGTCCTGAGTCACTCTCTAAAGACTACACTCCCCTACTAGTAGTGCACTGAGGTCGACGTCCTTAGGAGTATGTGAGTTATTAATAAAAGCTTGAGTCCTGCCTCAGAATTTGGCCTAAAGCCTCGAGGAATCAAGTGAATCCATCCGAGATTCCTTCTGAGTATAACAAGTAATTTCTAAATTCAATTTTAATATTTATGTATCTTTCTTTATCTTAAGGTATCTTAACAAGGCCAATAAGGTAAGCACCCTTAACCAATCCTAAATCCCCACCCCGAGCGCCTACGTACTAGGGACAACTCCGTCCCTAGACTGCCTACATACACTATTTCAGCACGGGATCAAGGTGTAAAATATGTAGTTCTGTTTTCTAATCTATTGTTTGATGTAAACTGCTTTGTGGGTACGCGACCCTTTCTAGGGCCATCTCCCTAGATAGTTTCTCTTTGGTTGCTACCCACATGAGGGAGCATAAAGATTCATGGTGATCTTTTGTTTGTTTCCTAATTTATCTATGTCCTAAATTCCTATAAGTCACGTCACCCTTTCCCGTTGAACAAAAAATCATCAAAGATAAAAGAATTAAAAAGTCAATTTACATGCCCAAACTCTATTGGGGTTTTCTATGATTTTCACTAGCAGATGTAAGTTCATTATAGTATTACCCTTTTTTAGATTATCGATCCAAGAGGGATTTCCTGCCCCTTGGATTTTAACTCCAACAAAATGTTCTTTATTACTCCCCGACGATTTATAGGGATGATGCCACAGACGCCGTTGTTGTAGCTTTATTAGGCTATAAGTGCAGTAACTCAAGCATGACGGCATGACCCGTAAACGTGAGTCAGAGGCACCGTTAATACCGAATTCTGCTAGTTTTCTTATGTTTTCCTCCTCTTATTTAAGTTTTCTATCTAAAAGAAATTAAATGCATTTTCAATAATAAGAAAAGTAGCTTGTGCACATAAACCAAATGGAAATGTAAAAGCTTTAGACCTCCTTGCTAAGAAGTAAAATTAAATGAACTTACTAAATAAAAAACTATTTATTCAAGTGCAATCCCTATGAAGAAGTATTGCATCTACTTGCATTATTTGAAAGTAAAACTTTTTGTAACACTGTTTTGAATAGTCAGATCCATTATGAAATAAAAACACTTAAACATGAAGTTAAATTCTTCAAGATGGGTGATCTAATTTACAGATGGTGTGAATCTAATTATTTTGAAATGTTAGTATTTTCTAGAAAGAAAAATTTGAATCTATTCGCATAGTCTATGTCATAGAATAAGTAGTTTTGATTTAAATTGCATGACACTAATATTTTCAAGATTGATATTCATCTAAGATAGCATAAATAATTCCAACTCAAAGAGACTTCATGGCATAATCTATTGTTTCAAGACAAAAAGTTTATTAATTTTGGTTGCATAAATATATAAATAATCCAACTAAAAAGAGACTTGATTTAAATTGTATAATTTATTACAGTAATTCCTTAGATAGATAAACCAATACAATGTCTTAATAAGAGTCTTGATTTTTAATTGTATAAGTTATACTACTAATGCCTCGAGATTTATGATCTATCTAAAGAAGGTTTGCATTAATTTGCATAAGTTTATTCTTGATTACATAATTATTTATTCACTATGACCTTGTTGTAATTAAATGAGTCAACCTTGTTTTAAGAAAAATTGAATCTACTTGTATATTGAGGGAGAAAATTAATTTAAAGAATAACCATGATATTTAAGTTTATTGTAAATATATTAAATCATAACTATGATGTGCTATAAACCTTAAATCCCAAGAAAATAAATTTATTATATGGAGAGAGAGTTGACAATAAATCTAAGAGCTAAGTTTGTGGCATAACAAAAAAGAAATTTGATTAAAGATATGTTATTAATGCCTTAAGTTAGATAGTATTTTGTAAATTTAAGCTTATAATTTAATGTCTAATGGTCATAATTATTATTATAGAGTTGTAATTATTGTCATAAAAATATAGTATTTCCATAAGATATAAATGTTGTCATTCCTCTATTTTAAAATTTCTATAACTAGGTCCATACTCATATTTATCATTATTTATGAAGAAGAAAGATATATTATAAGTCTATTAATTATATTCAACATTAGCTAGTAACCATTTCCATATTTGTTCAAAGGAAATTAAATACTATCTCATCGAACCATAGTTTGGACTAAATCTTCATCAACCATCAATGTTAGTTAATTTATTGTCTTGCTAAGTTAGGATAACATTATTAAAATTAAGAAGTTTATAGATTATAATTATTATTATTATTATTTAATGAATAAACCCACCCTTTGATAGTTAATTAGACCGAATATTTTATTATTTAATCTATCCAATTGATACCCCTTTTTTTTTAAAAGAAAATCTATCAATTTATTTATTTTCAAAGAACAATCTAACTTTAAAACTTATTTTATTTAAGAATTAAATGAATATTAATTAGATTTTATAAAGAACTTGAATACAAAAGCACATGTATTTTAACACTAATAAAATAATAATTCATTTATTTATAAATTTTATTTTATAAAAATTGATTTATATTTGTAATAACATTAACCGGATTAAAGGAAAATAATTTCTTTCTAAATAAACATAAATGAGAATAAATATATTAATTTAAAAAATAAAAATAAAATAGGAATAATAATAGTAGAAAGATTAGTTCCATTCTATATTTAGTTGGAAAAATAAAAATAAATAAAGAATAGATTGATTTTACAACAAGGATAAGAAATAGAGTAATAGATTGATTCTAGCAAATTTTCTATATTTGATTAATTATTCTAAAAGCAAATCAAAGTAAAGAAAACTTGGATGTTGATGGAGTTTTAACAAATCTTCTCTTTGTGCCTTCTTCAACTTAATTCTTCCTCCTTCAATCCTATCCTTCTTCAAAATGATAGCATAAAAATACCATTCATGTGTTGTTGATGAGAGAAGAAATGGCCTCAATTTATAGACTTGAGAGGAGGTAAATAGAGGGTCAAGATTGGAGATTGATTCAACAGTTAGGATTGTTTGAGAAGGTGGGGTTTGGATTGATAGCTTCACTTTGTGACAAGTGTCACAAGAAGAAGGCTTTAAAAATAGGACCACATGGCATGGGGAGAGGAGCCAAGAGTGCTCAAACATGTGTGAACACACCTTGGGAGAAGTGGATATGACAAGTCTCCACACCTTTCCGAAGACCATAAAATTCGTCACTTCTCTTTAAGTGACCTTTTAGAGGTTCATACTTTGCCCAAAAAGCCATATTATGTTTTCAATAAGCTTCCACCCAATAGTTACTTACCTTAGGGGTTCATTTTTATCCTAAAGTCAATAAAACAAGCCCACATAACCCTATGCAAGAGAATTCTAATTTTAAAATACAAAATTTGATTTGTGAGCACACCTTGGGTAGATGAGATGTTGACGTGTCTATGACATGTAAGAGAGAGGGTGGCTTGATAATGAAATGTTTATGACATGTAAGGGAGGGGGGTTTGACCATGTGGGCTCACACATGTGTTAGCACACATGGGGAAGCCAAATGGCTCAAAGAGGAAAGGTCACATGCATGGTGTGAACTCCCACACAAGGGTGAGTGGGGATGAGTTGTAAGATGATAGTGACTTGTGCATGCAAGTTACATGTGAGTGAGATTAGAATAAATTTTTAAATTTGAAAAAAAAATATATTAAAGATTAATTAATCAATTAATTTAAGATTAACTAATTAATGGATTATGAAGGATAGGGACATCTCCCTAATCCTAATTAATTAGATTAAATGATGTATTATATTAAATTAATGTGACTTAGGAAAATGGATAATTTTATTAATTAAGTATAATGATAGATTGTGTCAATTAATAATGCTTAGGATAGGATGGGTACACTTGTCACTTAATGAATTAGCTTTTTATTCACAATTATTTTATTCATCGTTTTATTTTATTTTATTTTATTATTTTATTATTTTTATTTTTCTCTAACAATTATTTATTAATATTGTTAACTTTTATTTGTTCATTTTTAGGAGTGTGTATTTAATAATTATTTTTATTTTTATTTTTATTTGTTTTATTTATTTATTTAATCTCTACCTTCTTCACACATAAATTAATTAGTATAATATTCATAATTCACTTGATTGATTATTAGCTGTGAATCTTGTATACCTTGAGAGCCATGATATGCCACTGCACTACTATTCTGAGTCCTATGGTTAAAGCCTCATATTCTGTGATATTGTTTGTACAAGGAAATGCAAACTTGTAGGATCTTGGTATGCAGTCTCCCTATGGGGTGATGAAAAAGACACTGGTTCCTAATCCATGTTGGGTATAGGAACCATCAATGTACAACTTCCAGTGGTTTTCTATATTCAAGTTGAAGACAGATTCTTCAGGAAACTTTGAAATTAGCGGATTCTCTAAGTACATTGGCACTTCTACCAGTTGGTCTACAATAGCTTGCACTTTGATGGCCTTACATTCCACATACTCAATGTCACATTATGATAGGATCATGACCCACTTGGCCATCCTTCCTATGAGCACTACCTTGGAAAGTAGATACTTGATTGGGTTGATCTTGGCAATGAGCTTGATTTTGTGTGTTAACATGTAGTGTCTAAACTTCTATGAGACAAACACCACTACTAGAAAAGATTTTGCCAAATGTAGAACCCCAATCCTAGCACCTGCAAAACACAAGAAACAAACACATAGTTAGATCATATGCAAGTGAGAATCAAGATTCCCCATGAAATCCATTAACAATGCTCAAAATAGGAAATAAAATTGAACACAATGAGAAAGAAATGAAATCCTAATTAAGCAAGAAAACTCTTGATCCCATGGGGGAATTGGTGCCAATTTGATGTGAAAATTGGCTCTTTTCAAACTCCTATGATGCAATGTTGATGAGTGATGGAGGTTGATCCACTTTGTTGAATATTCACTTGAGCTCCATGATGAAAAACCTACATAACCTAGCTAAGATGATAAAATGGGTGAAGATGGATGTGCTTGAAGATGAAATTGAGTATAGTAAGTTTACTCAAATTGTGGATGATCAAAATGAGGAGAGAAGCCTCTTATTTAAAGAAAGACAAGATGGAGGAATGACCCAAATGAAGCAATGTGGGATCATTCAACACCCAATAAGGAAGTTACACTTGTCAAGATGTGAATGGGCAAAGGATGTGCACATTTTGATGAATGTGCCCATAAATGTAATTAGTTAGAATTTGAAAATAGTGAAATGACATGTAAGAGGGAAAAAGAATGTTTTAAATGCCACTTGGCTCAATGCACAAGGACATGTAAGAAGGAATGAGTGTCTTGTTGGAAGGAAAAATCCACTTGGATGGATTTCAAATTTGGAAAAATATTCCTCAAAAGCATGCCAAGTTGAGAGAAAATAGAGATTTAATAAATGAATTAAAGGTATTTTCATGTGCAAGTGGAAAAAGCTAGATGATGGAACATGGATTAGGACTAAATTAATCAAGGGTTAATTAATTTAATGAGGGATTTGATGATGTGACTAATTGATTTAGATTTATGGGTTGATTTAAATCAAAAAAAGGGAAGAATATGATTTAGAGATTAATTAAATAAAGATTTTGTTTTATTTAATTAAAGGGGATGACTGTTAGATTAAATCAAATAAGGTTTAATTTATTTAATTTAATAAGATGACTTTAGAGATTTAATCAAATAAAATGAATTATTTAATTAAATAGATATTTAGGGTTAATTAGATCAGATTGATTGATTTAATTAACAAGAGAGAATGACTTAATAAAATAAATGATTATCAATTTAATTATGGGACAAAGAGTGATGACAAGCTAAGAGAATTATTCAGGTTGAAATGATGTTATTAATCAAGATCAAGTGTGTAATGTCAATCAATACATTTTATGTGTCTACATAAATAAGTCATATGGCCTAAATCTATATGAAATGTAAACAAAAATTCTTCCCTCGATCAAACATTACATTTGTTTACAATCCATTTGATCCTATTATTATATCACCTACATCCTAACTAATAAATTTTCAACACATGCACATGGGCTCACATCTACTTATAAAATAAAGACCTCACTAAAGTAGCTAACCTATCTTTTAAAAAAATATAATCATTGTGTTTCTAATACAAGAGCATTTAGGCTCACAAGAATTCCTACATCACGAAAAATATATTTTCTTTTCATGACTAGTATTTTAAATTTTTGGTGTATGTTTGAACTTCAAGAGCATAGTGAAGGATATATTTTTTTATTTATGAGTTCTTTATTTCTATTCCATACATCAAGGTCAAGCAGGGTATCTAATGTGATTTGCAAAAATTGCATAATTTCAAAGTTCTACGGGTTGAAATGGTCTATTTACTATTGTGGAAGGGGACATTGAAGGAAAATTAATTAAAATCAATCAATTTTATCAATTTGGATGCCTACAGAAGTGTGCATAATTCAAGTGACTCTTGGAATTCCATTGTGGTCTTATTCTTTCAATTTTGGTTCCAAGAATGGTGGAAAAAAGTTAGTGATTTTTGGAAAATAATTTAATGACTCTTAAAATTCCAATTTGTAGTGAATGAGAACAACTTGGTTATTGATTTTATTCATTTTTCAAGGGCATATACAATAGAAAGACATTGGATATGTTTCAAAAAGATTTAATGAAACATTTTTGGGCAATAAACATTTAAAAATAAAAAATTGAAAGAATTTTAAGGGTGAGTCAAAGAGAATATTTGAAAACCACTCTTTTAGGTTTTACAATGTTCAAACCCTCTTTATATAAGACCTTATTTTTTGTTAAGAGGACACAATCAGAAGCAGCAAGTTTGAGGAAATAATTTGTAGGTTGATCTAAGGGATTGCATGAAGGAAAGTGTAGAAAATTATCTTTCAAAGAGGAGAGGAATAGAAGAAGAGAATAAGTAAGTTGTAGGTGTGTTTTATGTGTTCAAGGAATCCATGAGAGCTATAGGATGAAGAAAAAAAGTCAAATTTACAAAGAGGAGTGAAGCCAAGGAAGTTGAAGGAAAGAGACCTTGAAGATTTGATGGTGATGAAGTAGGGGTTCTCAACAACCCTCTTTTCCAAAAAAATCACTCAAACAACCTCATAATGCATTCAAATCTGCAACATAGTCTCATGAAATTACTTTAGAGTTTGAAACAAAAGGTATGAACTCATTCTATAAATCTGATTACATATTAATTTTTAGTCATCAAATGACTAATAGGAAGCAACATATTACCCATACATAATCTGAAAATGGACATAAAATAAACTGCAAGAAAAATAAAAAACTATGTGCTTCACAAACACCTCTAAATCTACACCTTTCTCCTATAATCAATCACCAAGAACCTTAAATTTTCACCCATGGAGCCTTCAATTTTCTCATGGATTTCATAATCATCTCAACCTATAATAACAAGTCTTCAAAACCCTCATTTAGAATACCATTCCAAGCTCACTCTTTTCCCCAAACCTACAACAAGAAATGAATGCCAACAATATGCAACAAAACCACTCTCCAAAAATCAAAAAATATGATTTTTCCCTCCAATAAGAAAATCCACGACCACCTCCTCATAATGAGTTGTTTCCACAATATAAAAAATCAAAAAATGACTTCTACTTCCATTTTGTACTCCTGATCCCAATGCCTAAACTTTCCTTTTCAGATTTAAAAAAAGTATACAATTACACCTCCACAACCTCAACTATCAACTTGCATAATAAAGGTGGAATTTTATTTAAGTATACAAAATTAAAATCACTTATTCAAATAGCCTTCAAAAATTAACTTAACCCCCTAACATGAAATGCAAATGAAAATTTAAAATTTAATTTTTTTGGTTGATGCTAATTACTTTTTCACCTAGGATGCTCCTACATCACAAGGCATGAAATGCCTAGAAACCTTTGTAATTGTTCTTAAGGAATTTTCATGTATGGCTGTGTATAAACATTGAAATAAAGATATGTTTTAGATTATTTCTCCATTATTATGCTAATGTCGGTTGGATGATATGATAAGGCTACAAGATTGAGTAGTTTGATAAGGCCCCCTAATCTTGTTTGCATCAATTGGTATTAGAGAAGGTATGAGACCAGAATGCATGTAGAGAGAAAGATTTCAGATTTGAGAGAGATAGGGTTTGATGAGATATGATGTTTTTTTGTGTGTAATTGATTTGGGTTATCCTCCAATATGTGAATGTGGGTAGAGGGGATTTTGAGAGGTACATCTTCCAGAATCTTTGTTGGGTATAGGATAGTTATGATTTTGTGTAAATTTTGTTACAAATTGTGAGTGGGTTACAAGTGTTTGTAGAAATGTCAAGGGAGAAGAGCATGGGGTTGGACTTGGGTAGGGCTTTAAAAATTTATTATATTGAGAGGAGAGAATTTTAGAGGAAGAGAGTTGGGCTATTCAAGATAAGTGTGAAAAAATATGTAGTAGGTTAAATGTCTTGGAGGAAAGCATTATGAAAAGAAAGAGGAAAGAAAAAGAAAAGAAGATGGGAGAAGTTGAGTCCTTTAATTTTTCTAATGATTTTTCATGTTCAGGTAGAAGAAAAGATGGAGCAAAGAGTCCAATAGATAGTAAGGAAGAAGAAAAAATCTTGAAATAGGAAGGAAAGAATAAGGTTGCAGCCAAAGCATGTCTTTTGGAAGGCATGGAAGTGTGTGATATTATAGTAGTATCTTGTCTTAGTTAAGGTATGGAGGTTTTTATGAACAAGGATGTGAATGGAGAAGATGTTGCAGCTATTGGTTCCAAAATCTACAATCCACTTGAATCCTATAGGGTTTCAAGGCCTAATGGTTAGGTTCAAGGAGAGATTTGGAAAATGAACAAGAGATTGATATCAAATCTTTCTCCACTACACTTCGGGCTCTGTGAAACCTAAGAGGCCAATCCTGACAATGTTTGTATGATATTCTTTTGTGCCAAAGTATCGAAAACACTATTAAAAAATAATTATCCTTCAAATGTTAAATGGACATGCTACCCTAAAGGTGTGTCTCACCTTCATGGTAATGACTGATTTAAACATGAGAGATGTAATACATTAAGTTCAACACATGTTCATACTAAGATACATAAGTAAAATTTATTTTAATTTGTGATTTGGTGTTGAATTAACCAACTAATTGTAACATGAACACATGACTTAGATCAGTGTCTCATCCTTGGAATGAAGTCAATTCTAGTACTTACACAACCTGATAACAATTTCATACATGACACCAATCAAGCTTTGAAGATATTGCATTACGGTATTTTAACATTATATCTCAACCACCACTTATCAAAATCCTAGCACTCAATTTAATATAAACCAATATCTTCACTTAAGGATTAACATCAATTCTTTGAATCAACAAGCAAGAACAAAACTAAATATCCACTAGAAATCAATGGAGACAAATAAGACGATCCTTGATTGTATTATTCATAGTTTAAGAAATAAGTACATAGGGTAGACAATGGCCTTGAATTTGCACCATTCAGTATTATTTTGCTAGTAAATTGCTATCAAAATTACATATACATTGATAAACTCAAACCCCAAGAATTAACTCTAAAATTATTTTTATTATCATTACAATTCTCTCCATGATTAATTACAAAACAACCAACCCCCTACAAATGAAGCAAAATACTACACTTAAGGAAAAGTAGAAACCCTAAATGGAGATCAAGAAAAAACATCTGGTGTCACTCAACTCCATTGATCAATAACTACCCTTTGCACATGAAAAATGTTCATCTACACTCTATTTTCCCACTTCTTCATTTACTTGTCCTGCAACAAAAAATTATTCCTTTACGAGGAAGACTTTCTTCCCCCTCCATTTTTACCCATGGCTGAAAAATACTCTGTTTGAAACCCATTTTATTCCCCTTATTCAAAATGCCTTCTCCTGCTTTCACTTGTATTTTCTTGCCCTATAGATGAAAATGTAACTTTTAATGTTGCTGAGAAAATGTGCTTCACCTGTGAAAACCCTTTACTCTTTCTACATTTTTACCCTGTAGCTGAAATTTTTTTGTATTAAAATAATAAAAGCCCCCTGTGAAAGTCTTTCACTCTTCTTCATATTCTACAAAAAACCCTTTTACCTACACATGTCTTTTACTTTTATCTCCAACTCAAAGTTTTTGTTATTATATTTGTAGGCTTTAATTGTTCTACAGGCTATAAAAATATTTACCTAGATGCACCTTTACATTTTACTCCATAGCACTTTAAGTTTTATTTTAACTTCATTGAGAAAGCTTTGATCATTTTCTCCATCATTTTTTGTAGAATATTTCTTTACCCATAAATTTACAATTTAAATGCCTAACATTTAAAGTTTTACCTTTATCTAGAGACTTTAATTCTTTCAATTGGGAAAATGGAAAAACCACATAATTATGTCATTCATATTTTATTTATTTTTCCACCATCAACAATAAAGCCTCAAACATTTATTTTATATAATTTTCACGTGCTCACCATTTCTTACACAAGCATCACATATCTCAAAAAAAATGAGAAAATGGAGATATCAAATAGTGATGCACAATATAGAAATTGCAACCTCACACATCATGAATACAATGACAAAAAGAGCCTTTAAAACCATGATGGAAGATAAAGAAGGTGATGCATCGCACATCACTAAAACATATAGGAGAAAAAAATGAAAGCTATGATGGGCAATAGATCAAGGAACTCCATGGCCTGGCAACATTTCACATTATGTTGCTTTACAGTGACCTATGGCAGCATCATGCAATTGTTTATAGTAGTCAATAGGAAAGTTCATCCTTTTCCAACAAAGCCTTAATTCAAATCACCCAATCAAGTATTTCATTATTGATTGCTTCCTCCATTTTAATTCAGAAATGGTGATGGGCGATGAGTTTTGCAGTGTAGCCATGCTGTCATGAGCTATTGTGTCTGGACCAATCAGAAGAAAGAATTAAACTTGATTTTCCTCCAAAATATTTGAAATACATTTTATATTTTCCCTAAATGCTCCTTTCACATTTTCATAATGTTTAAAATATTCAAACATATTTTAAACATAGGCATTTGAAACATTAGGAAAATTACAAATTTTAATTACTATTGTCATCCAATTGGAGGAAATTCACTATGCACAAACTGAGACATTTTGAGCCATGATTTTTTCATGTGATCATAATCAATTATTTAAAATATGGGTTTTAAATCAAATTTTTCGTAGCCATAAAAAATTAGGTACCTCCTTTACAAACTGGCCCTAGAATTATTGGGTGACAAAGTGCTTTTAATTTCAATTTTAAAACCTTATTGGGCAGCCCTAGGCCACCAAATGAAAAAGGGAAGTCAATTCTTACCGCCATCAAACACCAATATGTTAAAGGAATTGATCTCTCTCAATCCATAATTGCCTCTGTGACACCACAACAACATGAGTAATCTCATTCCTACAAAGACAAGTGTTAGACTACCTTTAAACAAGCAAGAACATTCTCCATGTTTAGTTTTAGTATCACATGGAAACCAAATCATGTAGGCCACATCACTACCATTCATTTTATTTTTTGATTTTGTGGCAAGTGATAAAATATGAGGATAATGATCAAGACTATATGAAGACACAATCTTATTGCATTTACTACCCCTTCAAAATGATTAGACTTAGAAAATATATCCTACCTCAAAAATAGTGTGTAATCCCCATGTGTATTAAGCAAATAATTCTCACACATTTTTAATTCCAACTAAATTGCATCATAGACGTGTTTATCATCATCCCAACAACACAACGCAAGCATATTACCATATGTCTCAATGTCCTAAAAACAAGACTTATCAACATCCACAAGTCCATTGTTCACACTCAAATCATAACACTCAAAAAATGAATTAGCATCCCAAACAATATTTTCCACTTTAGTTTCATAAACAAGGTTATTAGTACTCATCTTGTTATCACATAAAAATGCTTCAGGTGCATGTTCATATAACTCAAAACCTGTGTTTGCAACAAAACCTTCATAGTGAGTGTTTGAAACGCATTCACTATTGCAAGGAGTATCACACTTAGCATTACCTATTGATGCATCAACATGACAATTTGAAGCATACTACTCATGAGAAATACTATGAGTTGCAGATCTAGAAAAAGGATCCTCATATGCATCCATGTGATTGACACAATCACATTCTTCAAGTGCAAACTTATTACAAAAACTATCATTAGCTATATTATCATTTTTCTTCTCATTTTCAATTTCTTGTACAACCACATTTGTGCTAACCTCATGCAGACATTTAGTGATAACTTCAAAGCTAGAAAAAGGAGTAGAAGAAGGTAAAGCATCAAATAAAAAAGGAGTTCCTTGTTCATAACTTACATTACAAACATATGCATGCTCCTCATAATCAACTATTTGAACTAATTCATCCAATGAATCTCTTGCATACATATCTCCTTCTTTGTTCATACTATTGCAACAATTAGTAGGGTCACATTTTTCACCTTCAAACTGAAAATCATCATTTGTTTCTTCATTACAATTGCTTGTGACTGATCTCTCCAACTAAAATTCATTTCACAATTTTTCATTTGGATCTGATACACTACCACTTTCAAGAATATTCCCTAAAACAACAAACTCCTTTGTCTCATCATCATGAAAGCTTGTAACAATGCTAAACTCAATGCTTGTAGAAGAGATAGGACAAAGTGCACCATGACATTGTTGATCACATATCTCCTCTTCAATTTTTTTGCTCAATTCATAACCACTATCTTGCTCTTATCTAAGAGGACTTGGAGTTCCATTGTCTCTCACAACATCACATTCATTGCTTGAAGAGAAAATATTCAAGTCATCTTGGTTTCCAGGATCTAACCTTCCCATACAAGGCTCAGAAAATATAATATGATCATTACAATGTGAACTAAGATGACCATTCAAGGAGCACTCTAAACTATCATAGGTTTTCATAACATCATCATGCATTTGTGAGCTTTCATAAATATTGTCATCATCATTATTTAAACACTTCTCACTTAAGGAAATCAATTCTACTACTTCCTCTTGAGAAGAATCATAGTCATTAGGTCTACAAATAGAATTGCATTGTCTTTGATCATAGGGACAAGAATGTGTTTCAACTGGTTGCACATTTACATCTACAGAATTAATGTTCTCACCATGAAGAAATGAAACTTCAGAATCAACATAATCTTCGACTATATATTCAAAGTCCATAGATGAGAAAATACTTTCCTTATCATCTACATCATTATAGCCTTCTTTTGATATAGAAAATTGGCTCTCTACTTCTATATTTTCAGAGCAAATAGAAGAAACTTCACATGTTCCATTCATTTCATCAGGACCATTATTGTTGGAATCTTCATCTAGGTATATTTCTTCTTTAGGTTGACTGAAACAACTTCCTCATCACTACAAGATGCATTATCATTGTCTTCTATGACCATCTAGACTTATTTGATTAAGTCTAGAAAAAGTGCCATCACATAGGCTAGTTAGGAGATTACTTCCATATTTCTCTATCATTTCTTCAATCATTGAAAGCCATTGATATAAATACTTAAGTTTAGGGGGCTTCAAGTGAGTTGGCATGGTACTCAAACCTGGCTCACAATTCTCATAGAAATAATCAATGTAAAATGATTCATTGGGTCTTTCTGATTCTAGTATATCAAACAAAAATTTCATGAATATATCATGAAATTCATAAGTGGATTCATCCTCATTTTTTTCTATATCACACAATGCATCAATATATGATATGGATTCAACTTTGTTTTCAGATTTCTCTTCATTTTTTTTCTTGCATATGTAGATTTCTACTTTCAAACAAGCACATATTATGATTTTCTATTCTATCAAATTGATCAATGAAAATTGTTCCAACATCTTTCCAAGAACATATATGGAATGCATTGACAAGTTAGAAAACCAATATTTAGCAATAGCTTCTAAATTTCTTACAAATTTTTTTATGATATCATCCTCTTCTTCAATTTGATAATATTCCATCAAATCAATGAAACCCTATACATTTCTTGATGCTTATTCTTCAATATCTCCTCTTAACTTAGGAAAATATTAATTAATACTTCTTGGGATAGAGTGGGGATAACCCTAGATTTTACTGAAATCCAGAGAATCATATCTTTCACTAGTGAACACCTTTCTTTGATGACATGACTATGTATTAGGCATGACATTACAACTTGTAGAGGGAGAACAAGGAAAACCATACATATTTGCAAAAAAAATAAAATTCCTCTACGGCTATTCAATTCTCAATATCCCTTCCTTGTAGTGATCTATTAAACTAAATAAGGGAAACAATGTTTTATAGGACATTCAAACATGGTCTTCATATAAATATTTATTCCTGATGAAAAAAAAACATAAAAAATACCTGGATATGTTGCAGCTACTATAAATTTTCCTTCCTGACTTGAAATATTTGTAGATCTAAAATTTTCTTCACATCTTCATCAGGTTCTTTTGACAGAGTCACCACCTCCCTTCATAGAGGAATGAACATGAAGCAATATGAAGCTCCTTGAAAGATGAATTTCCTTGTGAGTTCTTTTCACTAGTAGAGCACCATAGTTCATGAAAATTTCAAGTTCACTACAACAATTTCCTTCTCTAGGTATGAATTCCTTCAATATTTGAACCAAATTCTAGGATCAAGAAATAATATGACTCTATGATAGGATAGTTTGTAATTGGAGACTCAAAATTCTACCCCAGTAGAGTCACCAATCTGTTGGTTCCCAAATCTTTAATCCACTTGAATCCTATAGGGTTGTTAGGCCTAATGGTCATATTCAAGGAAAGATTTGGCCAACAAATGTGAGATTGATATCAAATATTTCTCCCGTACACTTCGAGCTCTATGAAACTTGAGAGGGTGATCCTGATAATGTTTATATGATATTCTTGTGTTCCAAAGTATCAAGAATGCTATTAAAAAAACAATTCTCCTTCAAATATTAAATGAACATGCTACCCTAAAGGTGTAGCTGACCTTCATGGTAATACCTGACTTAAAAATTAGAGATGTAATACATTAAGTTCAACACATGTTCATACTGAGATAGATAAGTAAATTTGATTTTAATTTATGATTTTCTACAGAATTAACCAAGTGTAACATGAATATTTCACTTAGATCAGTGCCTCATCCTTGGAACAAAGTCTATTCCAATATCTACACAACCTAATAAAAATTTCATACATGACACCAATCAAGCTTTGAAGATACTGCATTACAGTATTTCAACATTATATCTCAACCACCATCTCTTATTAGAATCCTAGCACTCAATTTAACATAAACCAATAGCTTCACTCAAGCATTTACATCAAATATTTGAATCGATAAGCAAGAACAAAACTAAATATCCACTAGAAATCAATGGACACAAATAAGACAATCCTTGATTATATTATTCATAGTTTGGGAAAAAAGTAAATAGGAGAGAAAATGGCCTTGAATTTGCACCATTTAGTATTTTTTTGCCAATAGTACTCCCAAGATTACATATACATTGACAAACTCATACCCTAAGACTTAACTCTAAAATGCTCTATATTCTCATTACAATGCTCTACATGATTAATTACAAAACAACAAACCCTCTGCAAATGAAGCAAAAAAATGCACTCAAGGAAAAGAAAAAACCCTAAAATGAGATCAAGATTAGACATCTGGCATCACTTAGCTCCTCTGATCAATAACTTCCCTTTGCACATGAAAAATATTCATCTACATTATGTTTTCCCACTTCTTCGTTCACTTTCCCTACAATAGAAATTTATTCCTTTACCAGGAAGACTTTCTGCCCCCCTCCATTTTTACCCACAGCTGAAAAATACTCTATTTGAAACCCATTTTATTCCCCTTATTCAAAATTCCTTCTCCTACTTTCAATTGCATTTTATTTCCCTACAGATGAAAATGTAAACTTTACTACACTTGAGAAAATATGCTTCACCCGTGAAAGCCCTTTACTCTTTCTACATTTGTACCCTGCAACTAAAAATATTTAAAAAAAATAAATAAAATCCCTCCATGAAAGTCTTTCACACTTCATCTTCTACAAAAAAACCCTTTTACTTGTACTTCTCTTTTACTTTTATCTACAACTCAAAGTTTTTGTTATTATACATCGAGGCTTTAATTGTTATATGGGTCATAAAATTATTTACCTGTGCACCTTTACATTTTACTTCCCAACACATTAAGTTTTATTTTAACTTCATTGTGAAAGATTTGATCATTTTTTCCATTATTTTCCATATAAGATTTCTTTACCTGTGAATTTACCATTTAAATGCACATCATTTAAAGTTTTACCTTTATGTGGAGACTTTAATTATTTTAATCAGAAAAATGGAAAACCCACATGCCCATTTTATTCATCTTTTAATTATTTTTCCATTTTAAACAATAAATCCTCAAAATTTACCTTTAGATAATCCTCACTATTTCTTACACAAGCATTGCATATCTCAAATCCAAATAGAAAATGGAGATATCAAATAGTGATGCACGATATAGAAACTGCAACCTCATGCATCATGAATACAATGAGGAAAAGAACCTTCAAAACTATGATGGATTATAAAGAGGGTGATGCATCACATATCACTAAAACACAGAGGAGAAACCAATGAAAACTATGGTGGGCGATAGATCAAAAAAATCCATGGCCTCGTAACATTTCATGTTTTGTTGCTTCACAATGAACTATGGTGGCATCATGCAATTGTTTACAGTATTCAACAAGCAATTTTTTCCTTTGCCAAGAAATCCTTAATTCAAACTACCCAATCAAGTATTGCATTGTTGATTGCTTCCTCCATTTTTCATTCAAAATTTGTGATGGGCAATGAGTTTTGTGATGCAGCTATGCTATCGTGAGCTACTATGTTTGGACCAATTAGAAGCAAGAATTAAACTTAATTTTCCTTCAAAAAAATTGAAATACATTTTATATTTTCCATAAATGCTCATTTCACATTTGTATAATGTTTAAAATATTTTTTAAAAAATTAAACATAAGCATTTGAAACATTAGAAAAAATGTAAATTTTAATTTCACCTACCACCCAATTAGAGGAAGTTCGCTGCACACAAACTAGGACACCCGGAGCCATGACTTTTTTCATGTCATAATAATCAATTATTTAAAACATGGGTTTTAAATAAAAAATTTCCCATCCACCAAAAATCAAGTACCTCCTTTGTAAACTAGCCCTTGGGACGTGTTTGCCACACCCAAAATGCATTAAAATAATGTATCAAATGACCACTATTTTATGTGAAAATGGAGCTAGAAACATTTTATAGACTAAAATGAGAAATGGGTTGCCCTTAGAATTTGAAATTTGAAACTTTTTGAAACACCAATTTTGGCCCTATCGCAGTCAAAAAAGGATTAATTAACCCATCAAAAGTCATCTAGGAGGCACAAAACTGAATAGGAACACTAACATATGTACCAACAAACACTCCACCAAAGAGATTTGCAAGATGAGCTCAGAGTTACAAAATATTAATTGGAAAATAGGGCCTATAGGGCATATTTGATAGGAAGGAGACCTATATTATGTTGACACATTGAAAAGATATAGGCACTTCATATTTGCAAAGTTTTGAAGGTGCTATCAGTGACTCTTTCTAGGGATGTCTATTCCTCAATGAAAAAATCAAGATTTTAGAATCTTCTAGAAGCATAGAGCGAGTTCCATAATCATTGGACAATAGATTGCTTTTAATTTCAATTTTAAAGCCTCATTTGGTGGCCCCAGGCCACCAAATGAAAAAGGGAAGTCTATTCTTACCCCTGTCAAACACCAATCTGGTAAAGGAGTTGATCTCCCTTAATCCATACTTTCCTCCATCACATCACACCAACATGAGTAACCTCATTCCTGCAAAGGTGTTAGGCTACATTTGAAGAAGCAATAAATTGCTCCATGTTTATTTTTACTATCACATGGCAACTGAATCTAATAGGTGATGTCACCGCCATTTGTTTCATTTTCTAAGTTTTTGGAAAGTGATAAAATACGAGGACAATGATCAAGACTATAAGAGGACACATTATTATCACATTTACTAACCCCCTCACAATGATTAGGCTCAGAAACAATGTGTAATCCTCAGGTTTATTAAGCAAAGAATGCTCACACATTTGTAACTCCTTCAACTGAATTGCATCATAGGAAATTTTATCATCATCCCAACAACACAACGTAACCATATTACCAGATGTCTCAATGTATTGAAAACAATAATTTTCAACATCCACAAGTCCATTGTCCACATTCAAATCATAACATTTAGAAAAGGCATCAGCATCCCAAATAGTGTTTTCAACTTTATGTTCATAAACAAGGTTATGAACAGTCATCTTGTTATCCCACAAAAAGGCTTCAAGTGCATGTTTATATGACTCAGAACCTGTGTTTGCAACAAAACCCTCATAGTGAGTGTTCAAAACACATTCACTAATATTGCAAGGAGTATCATACTCAACATTATCTATTGATGCATCAACATGAAAATATGAAGCATACTGCTCATGAGAAAGACTATGAGTTGCAGATATAGAAAAAGGATCCTCATATGCATCCATGTGATTGATGCGATCACATTCTTAAAGTGAAATCTCATCACAAAAATTATCTTTAGTTGTATTAGCATTTGTATTCTCATTTTCAATTTCTTGTACAACCACATTTGTATTAACCTTGTGCAGATATTCAATAATAACTTCAAAGCCAACAAAAGGAGTAGAAGAAGGTAAAGCATCAAACAAAAAATGGGTTCCTTGTTCATAACTTACATCACCAACATACGCATGCTCCTCATAATCAACTATTTGAATTGATTCATCCAATGAATCTCTTGTATACATATCTCCTTCTTTGTTCATACTATTGCAACAATTAGCAGGGTCACATTCTTCACTATCAAATTGAAAATAATCATTTGTTTCTTCATCACTACTAATTGTGAATGATCTCTCCAATTGAAATTCATTGCACATTTTATCATTTTCATTTGATACACTACCACTTTCAAGAATATTCCCTAAATCAGCAAACTCCTTTATCTCATCATCATGAAATCTTGTATCAATGCTACACTCAACACATGTAGAATAGGTAGGACCAAGTGCACCATGACATTGCTAATCACATATCTCCTCTTCAAAAAAATTGTTCAATTCATACCCACTATCTTGCTCTTTTCTAAGAGGACTTGTAATTCCATTATCTCTCACAACATCACATTCATTTCTTGAAGAGAAAATATTCAAGTCACCTTGGTTTTCAACATCTAGCCTTTACATACAAGGCTCAAAATATATTATACCATCACTACAATGTGAATTCATATGACCATTCAAGGAGCACTCAAAACTATCATAGGTTTTCATAGCATCACCATGCATTTGTGAGCTTCTAGAATTATTGTCATCATCATTATTGAATCACTTCTAACATAAGGAAATTAATTCTACCCTTTCATCTTGAGAATATTCATAGTCACTAGGGATGCAAATAGAATTGTAACATCTTTGATCATCTAGACAATAATGTGTTTCAGCTAGTTTCACATTTACATCTATAACATTAATGTTGTCACCATGAATACATGAAACTTCAAAATCAACATAATCTTCAATTGTATATTCAAATTCCATAGATGAGAAAATACTTTCATTATCATATGCATCATTACAACCTTCTTTTGATACAAAATATAGAAAAATAGAAGAAACTTCACATGTTCCATTCATTTCATCATGACCATTATGGCTGCAATCTTCATCTAGGTATATTTATTTTGTAGGTTGTTCAAAAAGAACTTCCTGATCACTACAAGATGCATTATCATTATCTTATGTTATACCATCTAGATCTATTTGATTAAATATGGAAAAAGTACCATTGCATAGGCTAGTTAGGAGATTACTTCCATATTTCTCTATCAATTCTTCAATCACTGAAATCCATTGATATAAACACTTAAGGTTAGGGGCCTTCAAGTGAGATAACATGGTACTTAGACCTAGATCACAATTATCATAGAATAAATCAATGCAAAATGATTCAACGACTCTTTATAATTCTCGTATATCAAATAGAAATCTCATGAATCTATCATGAAATTCATAGGAGGATTCATCCTCAAATTTTTCTATATCAAAAAATGCATTAATATATGATATGGATTCAACTTTTTTTTCATAATTCTCTTCAATTTTTCCTAGATATGAAGATTTCTACTTTCAAACAAGCACATATTACCATTTGGTATTCCATCAAATTGATCAATGAAAATTATTCCAAGCTCTTGGCATGAACATATGGAATATATTGAAAAGTTAGAAAACCAATAGTCATCAATAGCTTCTAAATTTCTTACAGAAAAAATCATGATAGCATACTCTTCTTCAATTTGACAATCTTCCACCAATTCAATGAAACCCTGTACATGTCTTGATGTTGATTCTTCAAGATCTCCTCTAAACTTAGAAAATAATTCATTAATTATTCTTAGGACAGATTGGGGATAACCTTGGATTTTATTGAAATCCAGAGGGTCATATATTTCACTAGTGAACACCTTTCTTTGAGGACATGATTGTGTTTTATGCATGAAATTATAGCTTGTATTGGGAGAACTAGGGAATCCATACATATTTGCAAAAAGAAAATTATTCCCTCTACAACTATTCAATTCTCAATATCCCTTGTAGTGTTAAATTTCACTAATTAAGGGAACCAACTTTTTTAAGGACATTCAAACATGGTCTTCATATACAAGTTTATTCTTGATGAAAACCAAAACATAAAAAATTCTTGGATATGTTGCAGTTGCTGTAAATTTTCCTTCCTAACTAGAAATATTTGTAGATTTGAAACTTTCTTCACATCCCCATCAGGTTATTTTGACAGAGTCACCACCTCTCTTCACAGAGGAATGAACTTCAAGAAATATGAAGCCCCTTCAAAGATGAATTTCCTTCAGAGTTCTTTTCACTAGCAGAGCACCACAAATCATGACACTTTCAAGTTCACTACAACAATTTCTTTCTTCAGGTATGAATTCCTTTAATATCTTAACCAAATGCTTAAATTAGAAAATAATATTATTTTGTGATAGGACATTCTACAATTGGAGATTCAAATTTCTTCCTCAATATAGTCTCCAATCTATTGGTTCCCAAATCTACAATCCACTTGAATCCTATAGGGGAATCACACCTAATGATCACATTCAAGGAGACATTTGGCCAACAAATGAGAGATTAATATCAAATATTTCTCCCTTACACTTTGGGCTATGTGAATCCTGAGAAGGTGATCACAATAGTGTTTGTATAGTACTCTTGTGTGCCAAAGTATCTAGAGCACTATTAAATAGATAATTATCCTTCAAATGTTAAATGGACATGCTACCCTAAAGGTGTGGATGAACTTAATGGTAATGCTTGAATTAAACATGAGACATTCAATACATTAAGTTCAACACACATTCATACTAAGTTAGATAAGTAAATTTTATTTTAATTTTTGATTTTCTGTTGAATTCACCAACTAAGTGTGACATGAATACTTCACTTAGATTAGTGCCTCATCCTTGGAATAGAGTCAATTGCAATACCTACACAACCTGATAACAATTTCATACATGACACCAATCAAGCTTTGAAGATACTACATTACAGTATTTCACCATTATATTTCAACCACCACTTCTTATTAGAATCCTTGCTCTCAATTTGACATAAACCAATAGCTTCACTCAAGAATTTACATCAATTCTTTGAATCAATAAGCAAGATAAAATCTAAATATCCACTAGAAATCAATGGAGACAAATAAGACAATCCTTGATTATATTATTCATAGTTTAGGAAATAAGTACAAAGGAGAGAAAATGGCCTTGAATTTGCACCATTCAGTATTATTTTGTCAGTATTGCTCTCAAAATTACATATACATTGACATACTTAGACTCTAAGACTTAACTCTAAAATGCTCTATATTCTCATTACAATGCTCTTTGTGATTAATTACAAAAAAATGAACCCCCTGCAAAAGAAGAAAAAAAATGCACTTAAGGAAAAGCAGAAACCCTAAATGGAGATCAAGAATAAAATTCTAGCATCACTCAGCTTAGTTGATCAATAACTACCCTTTACACATGAAAAATATTCATCTGCATTTTGTTTTCCCGCTTCTTCATTCATTTGGCCTACAACAGAAAATTATTCCTTTATCGAGAAGACTTTCTTTCCCCCTCCATTTTTACTAGCAGCTAAAGAATTCTCTATTTGAAACCCATTTTATTTCCCTTATTGAAAGTTCCTTCTCTTGCTTTCACTTGAATTTTCTTGCCTTATAGATAAAAATATAAATTTTCCTACAGTCGAGAAAATATGCTTCACCAGTGAAAACCCTTTACTTTTTCTACATTTTTACCCTACAACTGAAAATATTTTGTTTTAAAAGAATAAAATCCCTCCTTGAAATTCTTTCACTCATCTTCATCTGCTGAAAAAAACCCTTTTATGTGTACATCTTCTCTTTTACTTTCATCTACAACTCAATTTTTTTTATTATATGTGAAGGCTTTAATTGTTCTACAAGCTATAAAATATTTACCCGTGCACCTTTACATTTTACTTCCCAACACTTTAAGTTTTATTGTAAGTTCATTGTGACAACTCTGATCATTTTTTCCATCATTTGCTATAGAATATTTCTTTACCCATGAATTTACCATTTAAATGCCCAACATTTAAAGTTTTACCTTTATGTGGAGACTTTAATTCTTTTAATCTGGTAAATGGAAAACCCACATACCCATGCCATTTATTTTTTAATTATTTTTCCATTGTCAACAATAAAGCCTCAAACATTGCATTTAGATAATTCCTACTGGTCCACTGTTTCTTACACAAGCATCACATATGTCAAATGTAATGAGAAAATGGAGATATCAAATAGTGATGTGCAATATAGAAACTGCAACCTCGTACATCGTGAATATAGTGAGGAAAAGAGCCTTCAAAACTATGATGGGAGATAAAGAAGGTGATGCATTGCACATCGCTAAAACACAAAGGAGAAAAACAATTAAAACTGTGATGGGTGATAGATCAAAGTACTCCATGGCTTGGTAGCATTTCATGTTCTACTACTTCACAATGAACTATGGTGACATCATGCAATTTTTTACAGTATTCAACAAGCAAGTCCATCCTTTTCTAACAAATCCTCAATTCAAACAGCCCAATCAAGTATTGTATGGTTGATTGCTTCCTCCATTTTCAATCAAAAGTGGTGATGGGTGATGAGTTTTGTGGTGCGACCATGCTGTCATGAGCTACCATGTCTAGACCAATTAGAAGAAATAATTAAACTTTCTTTTCCACCAACACATTTGAAATACATTTTATATTCTCCCTAAATGCTCCTTTCAAATTTTTTTAATGTTTAAAATATTCAAAAATATTTTAAACATAAGCATTTGAAACATTAGAAAACATGCAAATTTTATTTAGGCTTGTTGTCCAATTGGAGGAAATTCACTACATGTAAATCAGGACACCTGGAGCCATATTTTTTGTGTGATCATAATAAATTTTTTAAAACATGGGTTTTAAATGAATTTTTTCCCAACCATCAAAAATCAAGTACCTCGTTTGTAAATTGGCCCTTGGGACGTGTTCGCTGCACCCAAAATACATTAAATTAATGTATCAAATGACCATCATTTTTTTATGGAAATGGAGTTGGAGATGTTTTAGACCAAAATGAGAAATGGGTTACCCTTAGAATTTGAAAATTTAAAACTTTTCAGAACACTAATTTTGGCCTTGTCGCAGTCACAAAAAGATTAATTAATTCATCAAAACTCATCTAGGAGGTGTGACACTGAACATGCACACTACCATATGTACCAAAAAAAAATCAACCAAATGGACTTCCAAGATGAACTCAGATTTGCAAAATATTAATTGGCAAAGAGGGTCCCTCGGGCATATTTGACAAGTAGGCCTAGACTCTATTGACACATTGAAAAGATATAGACACTTCAAATTTGCAAAATTTTGAAGGTGCCATAGCAACAATAGAATAAAATGTGATAAAAAAGGTAATGGTTAATAGTTTTCATTTTTATGATGATAAAGATGATGTTGAGTTGTGTGTAGATGAGATGGTGAAAGTGGAAGAAGAGATTGATGAAAGGGTGAAAATAAATATAACAGAGTGTGAAGTGGAAGTGCAAATGGAAATATTTAATTTCCATGGCATCATTGATTTGTATGTAGGTGTTTTAGGGGATGGTGTAGATGAACATTGGTGGAGGACATACTGTGGTGGCACTGATACATTTTAGTATTTTTTTCGATGGCAGGTCGTTGGAATTCCGACGACTATTCGTCGTTGTTATTGCGTCGAAATTTTGACGAAATTTGAAACGTCAAAATTCCGGACCGACATCTGATGCCGGTTTAGAATTTCGACGTTTCAAATGTCATCGAAATTCTGACGCAATAACAACGACGAATAGCCGTCGGAATTCCAACGACCCGCCGTCAAAAAAAATACCAAAATGTATCAGTGTGGGTTAAATCCCATAAGAGAATAGAAGAGAGGAAAGTGTATTTCATGGGATATTTTCATATATGGTGGAAAAAATTTCATAAGTGAAAGAGGGATTGGTAAATATATTTTGCAAAGGAAGATAGGAAGAGTTCCAGGTAAATCTAGTAAGAGAAAAAAGATTTTTTTTATGGAACCTATGAAAGAATTGAAGTATGCTAAAAATAGTTTACTATTTGAAAGGGTGTTTCAAACAATCAACTCCATTTTATGAGCCATTCTCGCAAACTTCCTACCTGATGTGTCTAATGTAGGAGAATTTGGGACCACAAACAATCCCACATCACCAAATATATTTTCTTTTCATGTTGAATATTTTACATTTTTGGTGTAGGTTTGAGCTTCAAGAGAATATTGTGAAGGGTATAATTTTTTTTTATTTTTGAGGGCTTTATTTCCATTCCATACATTAAGGTCAAGCAAGTTGTTTAATGTGATTTACAAAATTTCATAATTTCTAGGTTCTAGGGGTTGAAATGGCCTATGTTGTGGAAGGGGGTTTTGAAGGAAAATTGATTAAAATTAATTATTTTTCTCAATTTGGATGCCTAGGGAAGTATACATAAGTCAAGTGACTCTTAGCATTCCATTATGGTCTTATTCTTTAAATTTTGGTTCCTAGAATGGAGGAAAAAACTAGTGATTTTTGGAAAATAATTTAATGAATCTTAAATTTCCAATTTGGGATGAATGAGCATGACTTGGTTATTGATTTTATTCATTTTCCAAATTCATATATATCAGTAAGACATTGAATTTGTTTCAACAACTATTAATGACACTTTTTGGAGCAACAAACTGTGTTTTGTTGAAAGAATAAAGAAGGAACCTTTTAATGTGTTGCCATTGATGCCAACATTGTTTGTTGATAGTTTTCTCAAATTCAATTAGCAAAATGGAGACATATTAATCAAGTAATTTGGTTCAAAATTGGTCACGTTATAAGATCATCTTATGAGGTTTTAGTATGTTATTCAAGACTACTAAATGTACCTATGGTCAATATTTCAATGATTTTGGATGAACAAGTTGAAAGTTACAAGTAACAGAAGTTTGACATATAGTTTTTGGCTTTATATAGTGTAAATGGGTATGTGAAATCTGGTCCACATTCCTCTAGTAATTTGTATCGGTCTTTACAATTTTGGGAGATCATTTATAGATGTCAGTACACTATATATTCTAGAGGGTGAGTATTTATATGATCAAATGGATGGTTGGTCTGTGATCAGTTAGCTTATTTTGTGATTAGGTCTAATTCCTTACCGACCTAATACTTGATATGCTATGAGAAGATTAAATATGCATTGTGGATGTTAAGGAGATCAATTTTAGATCCATTCCAACATGAATTAAGTGTTGCACATTTTATTTGAGTTTGAATAAATTTTTTATTCAAGTATGAAGCCAACAAGGTAGTGATGAATTAAAATAGGGCTACATCTAATTAGGCTAACCTAATTTATGTATGCAGATTTAATTGGGTATATATATGAGACATTTTTTAGATGTAAGAGATGAATATATAACATGAAAAGTGATATAATTTGAACATGTGAATTTGTATGTATATTATTCAAATGATAGTAGAATTGTTTTGAAATTTGAGTGACTACAAGGTACAATAGAGTTTTGTGTTTAGATCTTCAAAGGAACTAAATCTATCACAAGGAAGGTGCACTCTATATTTGACGAGGGAGCAAACCCAAGACACGGAAATAATGCACACAACTAGAAAAATTTATTATTATTCAATAATGGAAATCTTACATGCAGAGGATCCCAAATCCTCGAGCTCTGTGATACATGCAAGCTACAAAAGTTTTAGAAAATTACAGAAATTAAAGAAATTCCCCTTTTCGCAGCATGCGAACTCTTTTCCCCAAAAAGCTACCCAAAAAAATTAGAAACTAGCCCATAAATATCCCCTTTTCAGTTTGGAGCCAAAAACAACATTTGAGATAAGAGTTTTTTGGCGGTTTAGCGCCAAAAATTACTATTTGAAATTCAAAAATTGGCAATTTTCCAAAAATCAGACAACTTTCGGAAGCCATAACTTTTGATCTGGGACTTTCTTTTTCGAACCGTTTGCACTATCAGAAAGGTCTTGGAGTGAAGAACACGCTAAGAAAAATCTCTATAGGTTTTTACAATTTATACACCTATACAAGACTGTTTAGTGCCTCAAACTAGACTTGGAAGGTTTTTCAGGTGAAAAAGTAGAAACTGAAACTTGAATAACTTTCAAACCGTGAATTATCTTGACCTGATTCTTTCGCCAAAGTACTTATTTTTCCATCCTGAACCTTCCCATAAATTTTTTTCTTCCCACACCTTCAAATTCACACCTACTAAAAATAGCAGTTGAGTAGAAAAAGTAGAAAAACAATTCTAAAAGTTGGAAACTCTTATTTGACGAAAAGGATATCCAAAAATGCAAAAACATCTACAAAAAGAAAACAAAAGGAACATAAATGGAAAGCATATTTTTGGGTGATGCAATATTTCCCTCACACCACTGGATGCTCCTACATCAGACACCTAGGGTAATTTGAGAAGTGACCCCATCACGTCTCAGATGGTTGGGGAAAACCCAAACGGTCAACCTCTACCTTAGATAGCCAGGATGAATCTTCCACAGGCCTTCCTCTCCACTTCACCAAGTATTCTTCATACTGCATGTTTCTAGTACTCCTTCCCACATGGCTATCAAGTATTTCTTTAATCTCCTCCTTCTCTAAAGTAGGTGTTGGAATTCCACATTATTCCATTGTTGGTACTTCCTCTGCGCCACCTTCATGATACTCTGTCAAATCTAAAGTATTGAACTTAGGGGAAATGTTGACTCCATCTGCCAACTCTACCTCATATGCATTCCATGATTCATGTCTCTTCAAAATTTTATAGGGACCAAACTTCTTCATCTTCAATTTGCTATAGGTTCCCACTGGAAACCTTTCTTTCCTCAAGTGGACCATCACTTCATCACCAATCTAAAAATACTTATACCTCCTCTTCTGGTCTTCCTTAGCCTTATACTACACATTCACCTTGTTAATATGTTCTCTTACCTTCTCATGTATATTCTTGATGTTCTCTACAAAGTCTTTAGCTTCAACACTTGTCTTCTTCTCTTGGTCCATCTTCCTCAATTCTGAAGCGGTCCTGGGACTACCTCCATACACAATCTAGAATGGTGATCTACCAGTGCTTTTATTGACATAATTGTTATAAGAAAATTATTCCTGGGGTAAGATCAAGTCTCATTCGTTAGCTTTATCTCCTACCAAGCATCTCAGTAGGCTACCCAGACTTAAGTTCACAACCTCAGTCTTCCCATCAGTTTGTGGATGGTGTGCAGAACTGAACTTCAACTCTGTCTTCAAATTTTTCCACAAGGTCCTCCAAAAGTATCCTACAAACTAGTATCACGATCTGAGACTATACTTTTTGGTAGACCATGTAGCCTCACCACCTCTTTGAAGAACAATTAAGTGATGTGGAATGCATCATGGGTCTTCTAGCATGGAATGAAATGCACCATCTTTGAAAATCTGTCAACTACCACAAACACTCAATCATTCCCTCTTTGCATCCTTGGAAAACCAAGAACAAAGTCCATACTTATATCTTCCCAAGGCCTCTCTGGTACATGTAAGGGCTGATACAACCCTATATTCTGTCTCTCCCATAGCCATCTGACACACCCTGCAACTTTGCACAAACTTCCTCACATCCTGTGACAATTGTAGCCAATAATAATGCTCACTGATAATGGCAATAGTCTTATCCCGACCAAAATGTCCTGCCATTCATCCACTATGCTTCTCCTATATCAGGTTCTCCCTCATGGAACTCCCTGGAATACAAAATTGACTTCCCTTAAACAACATGCCATCCTAGATTATGAAATCCAGCCACTTCATCTTGTCAACTGTAACAGGCTCCTTGTAAGCTTTCCAAGCTTCTGCAAAACCAAGATCTTAGGATACAATGTCTTGATTTCATTGAACCCAACCACTTCAATCTACATCTCTATCAACAATGTTTGCCTCCTACTCAAGGCATCTGATACCCTATTTGACTTCCCACTCCTATGCTTTAAAACAAAGGTATAACTTTAAAAAAATTCTACCCATTTCATATGCCTCTGATTTAATTTTCCTTGACTATTCAGATACTGTAATGCTTGATGATCAGTAAATAGAAAAAATTCCTTTTGTAACAAATAATGTCTCTATTTCTTTAATGCTTGAACTATTGCATAAAATTCCTGATCATATATAGAGTACTTTCTATTTGCATCATTTAACTTTTCACTGAAATAGGTAATGGGCTTACCTTCTTGGCTCATCACTGCTCCAATGGCACAACCACTGGCATCACAATCCACCTGAAACACCTTATTGAAATTGGGAGGGCTAAAATTGGTTTCTCTATCACCTTCTGCTTCAACAGATCAAAACTCTTTGCTACTCCAGTGCTCCACTTGAACTCTTTTCTACCCCCTCTCATTGTTTTAGTCAGGGGTGCACAAATACTACTGAAGTTTCTAATGAACTTTTTGTAAAAACTAACCAAACCATGGAAAGATCTCACCTCAATAGCAACTCTTGGGGTAGGCCATTCTAGAATAGCCTTCACCTTCTCTGGGTCCATCTTGAGACCTTCTGCCGAGACAACAAACCCCAAGTATACTAACTCCTTCACAAAACTACAATTCTTGAGATTAATAAAAAATTTCTCTTCTCAACTTCTCAAAAGCTCTATGAATATGCATAAAATTCTCATCCAAATTCTTACTAAAAATAAAAATATCATCTAGAAATACAATAACAAAACTTCCCAAAAACTCTTTCAATACCTCGTTCATGAGCCGCATGAATGTGGTTAGTGCATTGGTTAGCCCAAAGGGAATGACTAACCACTCGTATAGGCCCACTTTGGTCTTGAAAGTAGTCTTCTATTCATCTCCCTCATGAATCTAGATTTGGTGATATCTGCTCTTCAAATCAATCTTTGTGAAGTACTGTGCTCCACTCAAATAGTCCATCAGGTCATCCATCCTTGGCAGGGGAAATTTGTACTTGATATTTATCTTGTTGATGGCCTAGGATTCTATACACATCATCCACTCCCCATCCTTCTTTGTTTCTTGTACTGCAAGTACTACACATGGGCTTAGACTATCTCGAAACAAACCCTTCCTCAACAACTCCTGAACTTGTCTTTTCAACTCCTCATTTTGTATAGGAGTCATTCTGTGAGCTTCCTTATTTGGAAAACTAGGTCCAAGGATCAAGTCAATCTAATGACTGATCTTCCTCATTGGTGGTAAACCCTCAGGTACGTTATCAGAAATGATCTCCTGAAACTCATCTAATAGTCCAGAAAATTCTATTGGCACCTTCTCACTATCTTCATTTTCCATTCTAGGAATCAAAGCATAACACATACGCTCATGCTTCATGCCTTCTAAAAATTTCCTTCCATCGAAAAAAAAAATTCTAGCACTACTGCATACCTTTTCTTTGTCCTTCTTCAGGGGTTTCAACTTATGGCGGACTCCATCCTTCATCAGGGAATAAGTGTTTGCATGGCCATCATGTACAACTTGCCTATTGAAATGCCACAACCTCCCCAAAAACATGTGACATGCATCCATTGGAATGATATCACATATTACCTCATCATGATAGCTTCCAATCTTGAACTTCACTAGGCACTACTGATTGACCAAGACTTTGTGGTCTTTCTGCAACCAGGCAATCCGATATGGATGTGGATGCCTTTCCCTTTTTAGCTTCAACTTCGTAACCATCTCTTTTGACACCAGATTATCAGTGCTCCCACTATCAATAATGACATCACAACATTTTTCTTCACACTTGCACCTTGTGTGGAAATTTTTTTACTCTGTTTTGGCTCCTTCTCTTTAGTCACCAGGGCTCTTCTAACCACTAGGGCTTCTCCCCATTCCACATCATCTGAATGCTCAGAGTGAGCCTCCTCATCTACATGTGCAACCCTTCCATGACCTTCTGGCCTTCTGTCTATCCTTCCTTGGTGTTGTGGATATTCATAGGCTTGATGCCCTTCTTCACCATAATGGAAACAAGTTCCTCTGAAACCACCTCTTCTGGGTTCTAGCCCAGATCTTTCTCATCCTCTACCTCTTTGATCACCACTATTTTGATCACGAGGGTGGTAGAAGTTATCATTCTTCTGGCTTTGACTGGTACCCACATCTTTATTTTTTATTTCATCCTCATTTTGGCTCCTAGAAGATCTTCCACTACCCCTTTTGCTTTGACCTCCTCGTCCTTTTTGCTTGCTGTCAAATCTTTTGTTCAACTTCTCCTCAACTTTCAGAGAAAACTGGTATCCATCCTCAATGGTGGTCATTCTGACCAGGCTTAGCTCCTCTTGAATTCTTGGTCTTAACCCATTAAGATAATAGGCTAACTTCTCCTTGTTGGCCTCTGCATGGCCTGTTTTGATGATCATTTTGTGAAAATATTTAGTGTATTCTTTCACAGATCTACTTCCTTGCTTCAACCCTTGCAATTTCTTCAGTAGATCTAACTTGTAGTCCACTGGTATGAACTGCTTCTTCAATTTCTCCACCATGTGATCCCAACTGCTGATCTTTCCTTTTCCTCTTCGATTTCTCTCGAACTGGACCTCTTTCCACCAAATATTGGCATGGCCCTTCAGCTTCATTTTTGCAAACTTAACCCAATCTGGGTCGTCTACTTATTCATACTCAAAATACTTGTCTAGCTCGTTGATCCAATCGATCAACTATTTCGGGTTCAGACTTCTAGAATAACTGGGGACTTCTATTTTGGGTCTTTTTTCCGATCTTTGAAATGGCTCTAATCACCCGCATTTGATCTTGATCAATATCTTCTTCTTCCTCTTCTACATTTGTATCTTCCACCTCTTCTTCATCTTCACTTTCTCCTCTCCTTCTCGGGTTTAAACCTCTTCTCATTTGTTCCTGCAATGCATCAATTTGTCTCTGGAGGGCTCTAAAACCCTCAGCCACAAGTGGATCTCTTCCACCAGCATTTATGCCACCTCTAGCACCACCATGCCTACCAAGAATCACTCTTGGAGGAATCTTGAATACCTCAAACCCACAACCATGGTCCTAGTGTGAACTGCCTCACTATTGGTGATCTGTCCACACACTCAAAAAAACCTGCTATGATACCACTTGATGAGGGAGCAAACCCGAGACACATAAATAATGCACACAACTAGAAAAATTTATTATTATTCAATAATGGAAATCTTACATATAGAGGATCCCAAATCCTCGAGCTCTGTGATACATGCAAGCTACAAAAGTTTCAGAAAATTACATAAATTACATAAATTCCCCTTTTTGCAGCATGCAAACTCTTTTCCCAAAAAAGCTACCCAAAAATGAGAAACTAACCCATAAATAGCCCCTTTTCAGTTTGGAGCCAAAAAAAACATTCGAGATAAGATTTTTTTGGCTGTTTGGCACCAAAAATTACAATTTGAAGTTCAAAAATTGAGTCCTAATTCAAAAATTGGCAATTTTCCAAAAATCAGCCAACTTCCAAAAGCCATAACTTTTGATCCAGGACTCTGTTTTTCGAATCGTTTGCACCATCGGAAAGGTCTCAAAGTGAAGAATGCTCTAAGAAATTTCTCTACAAATTTTGATGATTTTTGGGCTCGTACGAGACTGTTTAGTGCCTCAAACTAGACTTAGAAGGCTTTTTAGGGCAAAAAGCAGAAATTGAAACTTGAATAACTTTCAAACCATAAATTATCTTGATCTGATTCTTTTGCGAAAGTGCTTTTTTTTTGTCTTGAACCTTCCCATAAATTTATGTCTTCCCACACCTTCAAATTCACACCTGCTAAAAATAGTAGTTGAGCAGAAAAAGCACAAAAGCAATTCTGAAAGTTGGAAACTCTTATTTGACGAAAAGGGTATCCAAAACTGCAAAAACATCTACAAAAATCAAACAAAAGGAACATAAATGGAAAATATATTTTTGGGTGATTTAAGATTTCCCTCACACCACTAGATGTTCGTGCATCAATATTAGTTCAAATTTTTGTTTTATAGCCACTTTTTCTTTGTATCTATTTTTTCTTGTAAGCCTTATAAGGATAGTATCTTCTAGCAGCGAGCCCCTATAATATCCTTTAACCAGTTATAATATATTGTGAGTTAATCTTCACTTTACTTTTCCCCTTCTAGGTTTTCCATGTAAAAATTCTAGTGTTCATGTGTTATGTGATCTTGTGATTCCTTTCATGATTTAATTCATATTAGTTGCAGTTAGATATGTTTTTATTATTAGATGGACTATGATTAAATGGTTTAATAGAATACTCATTCACCCCACCTCTCAGTACTTCAGGTGTTCAAAAATTGGTATCAGAGCCTAGTTCCTTTTGAGAAGCCTAATAGTTTGAGGAAGATATTGGAGTTTGAACATATGGATGATAGAAAGTGTCCTCTTCCTCCGAAAGAAATTTTTGCAATTGAATATGTAGAAGATGACTGAATGTTTGAAAAAGGAGAACTCAAAGCTACTGTTGATGGTGAAAAAAAGGTTTGAAGGAAATCCTAGAGGAAGAAAATCAATGTATCGAAAAGTTGAGAGAAAAAATCAAGAAGTTTAGAGAAATACATAGAGAAGTTAATGAACAATTGAAGAAGGAAAATAAAGATATCACTAGACTAAAAGTACAAGTGGAAGTAAAGAAGAGAATTGAGGACTGTCTAAATGCAATTGCACAAATAAATACTAATGAATGCACAAGACTTGAACAATAAGTGGTAACTTTGAGATCATATTTGGAAAAAGAAAGAGCTCATGAGGACAAATTAAAAATAAGTACTACAATTCTTGATGAACTAATTGTAGGACAAAACCCATCCAAAGATAAAGGTGGTTTGGGACTTGAAGAAGGAGAAAGCTCAAATGAAAATTAAACTCCTAACAAGGATGACAATCAAAAGAAGACTCAAGGAAATGACAAACATATCAAAAATAAAAGAAACAATGTTAGAAGGCCTCCTATCAAACAACCAAATTCTAAAAGGTACCCATCTTTCAATGGTATTTTCTTTTCATGCAATAAATTTAGATATAAGTCTATACAATGTAAAAGTAGAATGAATCAGAATGTTAGATCCTTTTTTGTACAATGTTTTGCATACAAAAAGTTTGGACATAGAGTTGTTGAGTGCAAAAGCTATATAATGAATAGATTTAATACTAGTAGAATGATTCAATCATTCAATGGTTATTGTTATGCATGCCATGTATTTGGAAATAAGGTTAACCAATGCAGATAAAGATTGAATGGAAGTTAGTTTGGCCAAAAAAATGTATGCTACAATTGCAACAAAGCTAAACACATTTCAAAATTTTGTAGAAGAATAGAAGGAAGCCTAATTAGAGAAAGACGAATCAACCAATGGAGAAAATTGATCCTTCTGAAGTAGAGAAGGAAATGGAGAAGATTTGGAAAAAGAAATAACCTAAGAACAAAGATGAATCAAATGCATTTGCACCTCCCTCTGGTGTAGATAATTCCCTTGGAAATTAAACCTAGGCATGGGATTAGGGGAAGAAGAAACATAAAAATATAGCAACCCCCTCAAAATATGAAGTTTCAAGGGGTGACTTGAAGATATATGGTGTAAAATGGCATGCTTAATATTTTGAGAAAGAAACTGGTAGAAAATATGCAAATCTAAAGAATTGCAGATCATTTTAGGGTTTATAGTATATAAGTGAAGTGTTTACCACCTTTTTGGAACTTAAAGAAATTAATAAAAAATTTGGGAAAATTCAAAAGGCATAAACCAAGCTTCTAATTCGATTATAATAACTTTTGTACATTTGGAGAAAAGAAAAGAAAATTGAAAGTGTGTTGAAGGAGGTTCAAGGAAATTTGGTGTAGAACATTCAAACCCTAGATCTCATCATGTGTATCCAAGGTGTTTATAGCTATCTATTCTTTGTGGGTTTTAAATTAAACTAACTTTATAAGAATTTGAGATTGAATTTAAGTTACAATGGCTACACTGATCGTAGTTAACATCATGAAAAGAACTAGACCTAAATTTAAGAGATATTCATGGGAATTCTTTGAAAACAATCCCAAAGGTTCTTTGTCAAAGATTCCTTGTAGGGTTTTACCCATTGAGTACACAAGAGTTTACATACATAGTAAACTAGATGAATATGATCACCAAAAATTCAAGAATCTATGATCTAAGGACTTGAATGAAGATGATTTCTTAATAAAACCAGAATATGATAACCTAGTGTGAAAGAAACTGAATGTTTGAAACTCGTTTCCTAACTACAATAGTAATTTAGATGCAAATTATGTGAGGATTTCATTGAGTAGAATGCATGTGACATGTTCATGTGTAAAAATATGCCCCAACTAATTTCAAAGGAAGTGATTAAGGCTATGACTAGATTGTGTGATATTGGACTTGTACTAGTATTGAGGTCTATAAAGAATGAATTATTTATGGAGTTGACTAGTGTAACATTTGACGGAAGAGCATTAACAAAAAAATATATCATAAATCCTACCATGAATTATGTTTCAATCATGATAGGTCACAAAATTTATTTCACTAACAAGGACAATTTTGTGTCTGCAACTACAATTTATGTTGCTTATGATATCATTAAATGGAAAGGATTATGACTTATTTGAGTTTCTCCAATATCAATGTTTGGAGAATCTAAAACAAACAAGAGAGAAGAAGTACACATTCAAATTTGGAACCATGATTATGTTTTTGTTGTTTCACTTTTTGAGAGAGCTACCTAGTAGAAAAGACATTGTATTAGATAGAAAAAAACCTATGGGACATCAAATTTTTTATTATATGCACAACATTGGTGACTACAAGGCTTAGGATAATGTATTGGCTAAATTTGTTATAGTATTTTAAAGAAATATGCATGATAGAGAGAGGATTCTCTAGAGCCTTATGGAGAAGTATGTAAATGAAATCACTTTCCTTGTATCTATTGATATGTGCATAATAGAGGAAATAGAACCCAAGACAATATTGAATGAGCATCTCAGTTATGAAGTTTCAGAAAAAGACATTGAAGGATATGTGGAATTATTGTTAAAGAGTCCTAAGGACCCCTCTCTTCTAAGAAATGAAACATATGAGTAGAAATCATCTAAGGTGCACTTGGAAACATTAGCACTTGTAAGAAATAAAAGAGTAAAAAAACAAGTGAATCAGTAGTTCATGCAACATGGACTTTCAAAAGAAGAAGTAGAGAGATTAAGGTAAATTGCTATAGAAAGCGATTCCAAAGTAGCTAGTGAGTCCTTTGAACCATAAAGATCAATAATATTAAATTCCAACCCTATCTTTTCATTGGTAAAATGCTCTAGTATAGCTATTGTCAAAGGAAATAAGGTGGAGCTCAGTGTTTCAATAATAGAAGAAGTGTTTGCACCCTCTAGACCTGGCACCTATACTACCAAAAGGAAAAATGAACCTCTGATAGCACCCCTTGCTATCTCTAGAAGAAGGAAGAAGCAAAAATCATTTAGAGGGAATATTTTGAGTTTTGTTATGGAAAAAGAAATCCAGCTCAGATTGGAAGAAGAAGAAGAACTCACCAGGAAATAGAGAAGTAGTGCCACCACAAGCAGTGAAGGTACATCTCAAGAAGCAAGCACCCGAAAAAAAGAAACCTAAGGTTAACATTGTGAAAATTTCTAAGGAAGAGGAGAGAGAGAAAGGAAATAATATTTTCACTATTCACATCCATAAGAAGCCTAAGAAAAAGGAGAAGAAAATAGAAGAAGGAACTTCAAATCCTGAAAAGAAGAAGACAAAAGCTCCTCTGATAAGAGCTCATTCACCATTAAAGTTAAATTCTTTGGTTAATAATATGTTAGAGCATGATGGTCTAATAGAAGAAATTGGTAAATTGTATGATGAAGTGGATAAGGAAGAAAAGAAAACAACAATTGGTGTCATCATATAGTATATCATTATTCTAGATGCCGATATGAATAACATTAGAAAGAAGGTTCCTAGTGTTTTATGGGAAGCCTTGGTAGAGAGAAGGTGAGAAGAAATAGAATTTGATGATAAGATGAAATCCAATTATCTAGAGGAAATTGGATCCTCTTTATGTGAGAATGATAAAGCTACACTGATTGAGGTGTATACTAGAGATTTCGTAGTGAAACAAAGGGTCACTATACTTATAGGTTGAGAAAAGGATAGGACAAACAAGCTAAAGTAAGAAATAGTGAATACTGTGAGATATATCATAGAGAAATTTGGGATGATTCATGCCTCATCATCCAAAACTACTCAAGGTAAGGAGCTTGATAAAGAAAATGCTAGTAATGTAGAGGAAAATGTTCCTTCAATTATCAATTTACCTATTTTTAAAGAAGTTTTGGAAGAAGTAAATGTTCATACTATAGAGGAGACTCCATATTTTGATGTTTTAGGGAATGTGGTGTGCTCACCACCACTGGTTGATGATAAAAAAAATTCTTCGAAGACATCTACTCCTCTAGAAGATATTGAAGATGAAATCAGTGTTGAGCATGAAGATTTGAATGCAAAGCAAGAACAGGAACAGGATAAGGATGATACTAATGATGGTATTGAAGAACATCCTAACAAATAGATTGAAGATGCTATAAATGAAGGTGAATGTAATAAAAATGGAGAAGAAGAGGAAGTTCAAGGAGAAAAATAAAGATATGACAAGAAGAAAGATGATAAGGAAGAGGAGGATGAAAACAAAGAAAAACAAAAGGAAATCCCTCTATTACAAAAGATTAAGAAGAGAAAGAAAAGAAAAAAGATGAAACCAAGGTTGGAAAGAATGAAGAAGTGCCTCAAAATACTATGAAGCTAACCAATCCATCTAGAGAATACTCTGATAATACTCTTAAGGTTCTTTTGACTAGATAGATGAGATTTCCACCAACCATTTCTCCCCAATTAATACAACTCCCATTGCATCAAGGTAGTATAGATCGGAATAAGATCCCACCAATTCAGAGGTTGGGGCTCAAAGATAATTTTCATGCCTATAGAAGAAAGTAGATCATTGAGACTCATCAAAATGGGACTAAACTGATTAATTATCCAATCAAGTCTCTAAAGGATGCCACCCCTTGTGCCATTATTGACAATTCATTGACTCCCATTGAAAATTTGAAGTTTCTAGTTGATTCACTCAAGTAGTATGCCTCTGGTCTAAAGGAGAAAAATGAGAAAGAAGTGGAATCAAGATTTACTAAAAGGAGGCTACTTGAGTTCTATGACAAATTCACATCTACACATAACAAGGTAAAGGAATGTCTGAAGGAAGTGAAAGAATGTGAAGATGAAGCCAAGACATTGTTCTTACATTGCATGAGGTGGTCATATGCCACTCAAGGCATTATAGACATAATGGACTCAATATAGTCACAAATATCTAATGCCTTTGATACTTTTGACCCTACACTAGATAAAGATTACATCTCTTGGACTTCCATTATGTTGAACATCCAAAATAGTGAGAGGGGGGGTGAATCAATATTCTAGAAAATCATTCAAATAAAATCCATCTAAACATTACCACAAACTTGACTAAATTAGCAAGAGAGAATATAGAAACAATTTAATGCAACCACACACATGAAGACCAATATTTTTACATGGAAAATCCAAAGAGGGAAAATCCACTAAGAGGGTTAACTCACAATATATTATATCTAGATACAAAATATTACAAGGTTCACAACCAAGAATCACTATCCTAAAAAGGCTCTCAGCCTAAATATAAAATATGGATAACTACCAAGATAAAAAGATTGTGGCTCATTGCTAAGAATGTGAAATGACATAATACACCCTTAATATGTCAGGTTTAGTTCCAATTAATCTTTGAATAAGAAGAAATACCACACACAATATTCACTCAATAATTATGTTCTAATCCTCAATTGATAACAAATTTAGGCTCGAATCTTCACATATCTCTTAATACTCTTTGCACTCCACTACACCACAACTCATCTCTTCCACACACACATTCTTCCTTCGAAGAATCTTATATATATACAAGTATATCTCATTCATCAAAAGGTCAACCTAATTAGATGAAAGCAAAATAATCAAAATATAGAACCATACATGATTAAAACATTTTGTTCATGTAGTGCATTATATCAAGTCGACTAACATCCATAAAGTATAACTAGTCTCCTTAGTATATTGCATACGTTAGGTCGACCAAGAATAGAACTTAATTCACACAAAACTCCAAACCAACATAAAATACTCATAGAAAACACCTTATGGATCTAAGATAACAATAATTTCTCATCATACCACCATCATAGAGACTACTAATAGAACCAAAAAATTATGATTTTCTTCTTAATAAAATGCAGAGTCTCCCACACTGATATGTTGAGCAGAGAGCAACAATAAAATACAAGGCTAAACTCTGTCAGTGATAAATTTCTGCTTACAACCCAAAACTTCTCAAGATACAGGATATAGTTGTCTAAATGAGTCATAAAAACATGGTTAAGAGATTAGAGTCATATCTTTTCTTATATTGAATTCTGGACTCAAAAACCAACACACTAGTTCATCATAAAAGAACACTACTAGTAGAGAAAGACTTTTGATAAACTGAGTAATATTCCTATACAATTGTCACCATGTTGACATCAATGACAACACAAGAATAACAATTAAAAATCATATGTACTTCATGCTCATGTTGTACAGCTCCATAATTCCAACAATCTCACCCTTTGGTATTGATGGCAACATGCATGCCAAAAAAAAAATTCAATATAAGGCAACTAAACACTCCCTGTATTCATGAAAATCATTTTTTCTTGCCAGATATAGTAAATATCAATGGTGAGAGTGAATCAAAAGGGTGTGGTGATGTAGAAAGGGTGGAGAATTCACAATCAGACCCCAAATGAATCATACTTCAACAAGATTCAACTTTTCAAAACAATCCTTTATACAAGCCAACACTATAGCTTCAAAGTCACCAAAATCAACAAAAGAGCATATTTTTTCAAGAAGGCTGCAAAAAGACCAACACAACATCAACATGGCATCCACTCAACATCAGATACAATCCCCCAATCATTCATACAAGGTTATTTTTCAATATTGTATATTTTCATTGAGTGACCCTACTAAGAAGGCTACAAAATTAGCCCTAATTTACAAACAAACTACTCTTTAGACTTCTCCAATCACCATGAACTCTTGGACAGTCATTTATTATACATCAAAACATCAGATTCCACAATTTATTTATAGTTTCAAGGCCTCTTTATCACTATTCTATGAAACCCTCCCTTATTATGCATTAACCTAGGATTTTGATTAATCACCTATCTCCCGACTTCCAGAAGCATAGCCAATGCATAAAACATCATGGATACATACTACATAAACTCACAAATACATCACAATATCATTTCATTTACTGTTTCTTTAGAAACTATCATGGACACCCCTGTTCCACATGAAAATACACTCAGTCTACCTAAGGGCAGCATTCCCAACCTCCTAAATTGTTTCCTTTATGCATATAAAATATAAAAAAGGTTACCCTACCATATTAGATAGCCTTACCACTGAGAAATAGTATTAATAGTAGGTGGAAGGCTTATGCTATTAAATTAACTCCCAGACGATGCTTTTTCTGCCTTACACAAGCAGTTTTAGAAAAGCTTTGAATGCTCCCTCCAAAATGAATATTAAATCTTCATAATGAATTCAAATGAAAGGTACGACTTATATCTACATGAAACTGAAGAGTTTAGATCATTACAATTCCATACTATTTCGTACACAGCCTACAAAGTTCAGGAAAATAGTGAAAAATAGAGTTTTGCATAGGAAAACGTGGTATTGCTTCTTAAAAATTCAATAGAAAGCTTCTTCCAACCTCATTTGAGCCTTGAAGAGGCCTTTAAATATATTATCAAACCAAGGACCATCTCCTCAATTCCCATAAGTTCCTTTTAAAAACTTTTGAAAGATTAGGACCATTGGAGGCCTAATTACCTATTTGGATTACTTTTGCAAGCATATTGAAATACCCATGCATTATTTGCAACCTATGACACTTAAAATAATACTAAAGGCTTGAGAATATCCTCATCACCTTCATAAGACCCAAACCTTACACCCCCTAATACAAACTCCAAGATTTTCCTTCAAAGGCTACAAACAGTTGTAGGTGAAAGATTAACCTTATTCCCTAAATGACTCAACAAACACATTTATTACATTATGGCTGGTCTTTTTAGACCTTATTGGACAAAATAAACACAAAATACTTAACATAAACCTACTAGGCACTCAATTTACCAAAAATGATCATTGTGGTGTAGGTGCTCCTACACCATACACCCCCCCTAGAAATTTCTCACGTCCCATGAGTTGATGTGGGTACCACTACTACCAGAGACTTCATTGAGTACCAAATGCATTCCACTATTGTATGTATATTGGATATACAAACTATCCTAAACTTTTATCATGGTATATTGTATACACATAATCATTTTTTCTTGCCTCTGCTCTCAGATCTATAGTCAACCTTTCACCATTTCTCTACTCAACATTTGATTGTTTACCCTATTTTGTACCTACAATCAGCCTCCTTTGTTCATCCCTTAGGTGTTTACCAAGTCTAATACCTGCAAACAAACTTGTGCTAGTAATCCTTGACTTCATTCTCTTTTCATATTCAGGCCTAGAACTGTCCTTACTACCTTGTCCTTCTTGATTGTCATGCACTGTTCCACTACCTTGCTTGACTACTATCAAATTAGACTTTTCATTGATTGTACCTACAAATTTTGATGGCTTCTCACCCATACTCTCAACCATAGGGCATTCTATGCTCCCTATCATCACACTGTCATGCACATTCACTGTCCTTGTCTTCTTTAACCCTGAATTTACCTTTAGATCTGTTGTACCTACACTTCCAGACTTGCATTTGTGCATATCATTAGAATTTTTGATCTCTTTCACAATATTCAAAGGTTCCTTGGTCCCACACATAATGAATTTTTCCTTACCTTTCTCATCCTCTATCTAAGGAGTCAAAACAAACCTTCGTCTATCTTTCAAGATTGTGTACTTATTTTATTTCCCATCAGAGATGGCACTCCTATCATACTGCCATGGCCTTCCAAGGAGTATGTGACAACAATCCATTGGAAAAATATCACAAATAACACTGTCCTTATACTCTCCAATTTGAAAATCTACCATAGCTTTCTCATTCACTATCAATGATTGACCATTGCTTAAACAAGAGACCTTGTAGGGATAATCATGAGGAATTCCTTTCAAATTGAGTTTATTCACCATTTCACAAGAAACCATGCTTTCAGTTGAACCTGAATCCACTACCATCCTACATACCTTACCTTGTACTTTGCAATTGATTCTGATGAGTTCTTTCCTATGAAATGGCTCCTTCTCTTTAGAAGTCTTCAAAAGTTGTTAGTGTAGCATCAAGGCTTCTCCAACTTCTGATGTGAGGTTCACTACTAGTGGAGTCACACTCTCTTCATCTTCATGCACTAGTTGATTCCTCCTTTCTCCTCCATGAGAGCTTGATCCTTGCTTTTTAGGACACTTGAAGGATGGATGTCTAGGCTGGTTGCAAGTGTAGCATCTTCCTGAAAATGCATTGTTGGAATTCCTACCTCCTCCAAATCTGCCTCTTGTGCCTCTCCATCCACCTCTAGAATTAGATTGCTCTTGGCCTTTCATGGCATCCTCTTGATTATCATTGGTTGGATTTGAACTAGACATGAATCCTCTTCCTCTTGATGCACCACCTCTACCTCTAACTACTTTGTCTTTCCTTCTCTTCAATTTCTCCTCCACCCTGATAGCCATTTGATAACAATCCTCTACACTCCTAAGGTTATCCAAAACCAATTCATCTTGTATATTAAGCCTTAAACCACCAATATACCTAGCAATTTTTTCATCTTCATTCTCATGATGACCAGACCTCAGACTCAATTTATAAAACTCCTCAGTATAAGACTTAATATCCATTTCCCTTTGTCTTAAGTTTTGTAATCTCTTAAACATTTGAACTTGGTGATCTTTGGGTAAGAATTTACCTTTGAGTTTAGATATCATCTTGTCCCATGATGTGATCTTAGACTTTCCTTGTTTCCTCCTCTCAGACTAATAGTAATCCCACCATACCAAAGCATGACCATGCAACTTAGTCTTTACAATCCTTACTCTTTGCTCCTCAGGAACTTCTTCACATTCAAAATGATTATCTAATGCAGTAATCTAGTCAAGTAATTCTTCATCATTTAAACTACCACCATATTTAGGAACATCAAGTTTTGCATTAGGCTTGTCAGTCTTCACTTCCTTCAACAACTTTGCAATCCTTTGGTCTTCTGGATTAAGTTCTTCTTCCATGTCTTCAAATTCATCTTCTTCATCTTCATTTATCTCACTCTCTTCAATATATCTTCTCTTGTTTGTCTCCAGGGCTATGATTCTCTCTTCCAACTCTTTCAGTTCTCTTGCATTCCTTTCCTTCATCTCCTTCATCTCTTTAGCCATATCATTCTTCTTTGGAGGCATTTGATCAACCTTTCCTCTTCTTCAACCTGCAAAATGCAAACCAAAATCTACAACTTGGATCTAATACCACTATGATGTAGACAGGGTGGAGAATTCACAACCAGACCCCAAATGAATCAAACTTCAATAGGATTCAACTTTTCAAAAAAATCCTTTATACAAGCCAACACTACAGCTTCAAAGTCAGCAAAATCAACAAAAGAGCATATATTTTCAAGAAGGCTGCAAAAAGACCAACACAACATCAACATAGCATCCACTCAACATCAGATACAATCCCCCAATCATTCATACAAGCTTCTTTTGCAACATTGTAAAGTTTCATTGAGTGACCCTGCTTAAAAGGCTACAAAATTAGCCCTAATTTACAAAAAAACTACTCATTAGATTTCTCCAATCACCATGAACTCTTGGAAAGTCATTTATTATACGTCAAAACATTAGATTCGATAATTATTTATAGTTTCAAAGCCTCTTTATCACTGTTCTATGAAACCCTCCTTTATCATGCATTAACCTAGGGTTTTAATGAATCATCTATCTCTCGACTTCCAGAAGCATATCCAATGCATAAACTCACAAATACATCACAATATCATTTCCTTTACTGTTTCTTTACAAACTCTCATGGACACCCCTGTTCCACATGAAAATACACTTAGTCTACCCAAGGGGAGCGTTCCCAACCTCCTAAATTATTTCCTTTATGGATCTAAAATATTAAAAATGTTACCCTACCATATTAGATAGCCTTACCACCGAGAAACAACATTAATAGTAGGTGGAAGGCTTATGCCATTAAATTAACTCCCAAACAATGCTTTTTTTGCCTTACACGGGCAGTTTTAGAAAATCTTTGAATGCTCCCTCCAAAATAAATATTAAATCTTCAAAATGAATTCAAAGGAAAGGTAAGACTTATATCTACATGAAATTGAAGAGTTTAGATCATTACAGTTCCATACTATTCCATACACAACCTGCAAATTTCAGGAAAATAGTGAAAACAGAGGTTTGCACAAGAAAACGTGGTATTGCTTCTTGCAAATTCAATACAAAGCTTCTTCCAACCTCCTTCCAGCCTTGAAGAGGCCTTTAAATATATTATCAAACCAAGGACCATCTCCTCGATGCCCATAACTTCCTTTTAACAACTTTTGAAATATTAGGACCATTGGAGACCTAATTACCTATTTGGATTACTTTTACAAGCATATTGAAATACCTATGCATTATTTGCAACCTATGACACTTAAAATTATACTAAAGGCTTGAAAATAGCCTCATCACCGTCATAAGACCCAAACCTTGCACCCCCCTAATACAAACCCCAAGATTTTCCTTCAAAGGCTACAAACACTTGTAGGTGCAAGATTAACCTTCTTCCCTAAATGACTCAACAAACAAATTTATTACATTATGGTTGGTCTTTTTAGACCTTATTGGACAAAATAAACACAAAATACTTAACATAAACCTACTAGGAACTCAATTGACCAAAAATGAACATTGTGGTGTAGGTGCTCTTGCACCATGTGGGTAGGAAGACGAGCAATCCTGAGAGTTTTAAATATCATGATGGAGATGGAAAGGGGAGATATGATGAAGATGACAATGATGTAGCCTCCTCTCATGTGGTTCTATATTTTTGGCTTCTTGTGGTACTTAGGCTACTTTTGGATCTAGGGTCCTTTTTATGGCTTCTTCTCGTGTAGGAGCACCTTATGCTTTCGTGTCTCCATAAGAGTTTTGTAAAATTTGAAATGTCACCAAGAAAGGCATTGTAGAAAGGTCAGTCTAATGTATTTGAGTCCCTTAAGAGGTGTCTAGGAGGTCAAGAAAAGAAAGTTTCCAAAAGTGACAAAAAAAATATAAAAAAATGTAAAACTTCACAAGAAAGACAAGAATATGAAGAGTCATGAGGGAAAAGGGAAAGGTTGGTCATTGAAGTTGAGGGAACAGTTGATATAACTGATTTAGAAACATCTATTAAAGCTTGTAAGGGCCGAGTAAGTGATTACCTTTTGTATTCTTGAAGTTAACATCAATAAAGAGTACCATGTTTAGTCAATTATAGAGTTTATTTTAGTTTTTCATTAATTCATTAAGCCTATATAGTAGTTTTAGATTTTAAATCATATTATTCCAAGTAGGGCAGTGAGTAAGCTTTCATTTAAATCCAATTAGAAAATAATCCATCAAGTATATTATTTGTTTAGGTGCATTTACTGAAGTTTGGTATGAAACCCTAAATATTAGGGTTTTGAGAGTCTTATAAGCAAAGGATGGTTACTCCACCAAATTAGGTAGGATATGTCAGTGGAGTAGGTTAAAACTAGGATGTTTTGATTATTGTTTATGATGGAAAGTCAAGGGAAGGCAAGTAATGAGGGTTTTGTATATAATGTTATATTGAGACATTTAGTCTTTAGAAATGGATGATTTATGAGTTTTCCATCTTGATGAATGATTTTTTTTAAATATTTTGGGAAGGGGAGATGATTCAATGGTAGGTGCTTTGCAATTTCAACCTATTTTGGGCTTGATTTAGTAGGAAAATCTATTGTAACATTAATTTTTCCAAAGCAACCATATACTATGTTTTGAAATGTGTTAATGGAACCAAATGGGTCCTTGAGATAACCTTTGGTTCATAAAGATTCAATGTAATTTGGTTGGTATACCCATTTTAGGGGTTTTGCAATGCTAGTAGGATATTGGCAATTACATGCAAGAAAATTGGAATTCTAAGAAAATAGTGAATTGAGTCATTGATTATGTTTGGAACTACTTAATTATTGTTATTAAAGATGTTACAATGGTTTGGAAAAGGTCTTGAACCTAAGTTTGTTGTTTTGGGTGATTGAGCCATAAGAATTAATGTGTAAAGTGGTGATTGTTTGCAAAGGTTAAAGATATTGAAGGATGAGTATTTTGTAGATGTGAATACTAGCTTATTTCAACAAAAAATTTGATGTTCATAGTGCCTGGAAAACTAAAGATAGTTTGGAGATAAGAATGTCTGATTTGATGTTATTTTGTCTTGGGAGAAAGTTATATTGAAGAGTGATTTTGTAAATATGACAAGACTAAATCATATGACTATTTATCTATCTTTTTGTAGTCAAATAATCAGATTTTTAGAGTGTTGAGGTTTGGTAAAAAGTTTGGAGAAAGAATGTACATTTGGTTATCTTTTTCCTTGGAAAGCTAGTTGTTAAGAATGGTAAATTAGATGAAAAAAAATGAGAATTGTGGATTGTTTCAGAGTTTATGAGGGTGAAAAAAATTGATTTATGGTTAAGTTACATTTTGTGATGTGTTTTACTGATTTTGAGGAATGGATGAATGATAGCCTTATGAATGGCTAGAAAAATTGAGGTTTTTGTTGAATTGATAAGTGAACTGTTGGATGTTTGTTTAATGTGATCTTCTCCAAAAAGTGTTTGGGACAGAAGTTCCCCAGATGAATTATGTTGTTGATTTTTGGTATTGCATAATCTTCTACTTGGCTTGGTGGAGGTTGTGGCTTGATGGAGGTTGTGGTTGGTGGGCTCGAGGGGATTCATCCTTTCCTCCTCTTTTTTGTTGTTTGTGTTGTGATGCTCGTTGCTTTTGGTGTTGCAGGGACTTCCTTGTCTCATTTTTTGTCTTGTGTCCCCTTTTTGTTTGGGGATCTCTATGGTGTCTATGCAAGTCTTTTGGTTGAATCATTACTATTTTGCACTAGTGGGAAGAAGAGCACTTTTGGTGGTTTGATACTTCTTGGCTTCTCTAATGCTAAGGGAAACATTTTAGTAGATGAAGTTGATGTTGATCCCTTGGATTCTCGTGTTATTTTAGATCATCTTGGGATATCTTTCAAAGCTTTTGGGTACCCTTTGAGATTTATTTGTCCCTCATTTTCAAAGGGGGTTCTCATTTATTCTAGGCTTTGGGATTTCTTTTGGAGGAGATTTTTTTTGTTGGGTTTGTCTCGTAAGTTGGTGTTTCTTTTAGACGTTTTCAGAATCCCCTTATGCTTCACTATGCTCTTCTTCAATTTGGGATCTATTTTCCTTTGAAAATAGATCTATATTTGTATGATCTATATTGAGGTTCTCTTTTTGTTGGTTGGATTGCTGACCCAGATGGTTTTTGTAGCTAGAGGGTCTTTTTTTCTCTTTGTGGGTTGGATGGGTCATTTTTCATGTCTATTCTAAAGACCTAGATAATTTTTTATTATGATCTTTTGCTGGCTCTTTGGTGGTTGGTTGGGTTATTTTTATTCCCTGTCTTTAAGACCCAGATGATTTTGTGGTTGTTGTTCCTCTTTAAACTCTTGTTTCTAGGTATGCCTAAGGATGGTGTGATTTTTTCTGCCAGTTCGGTGGCTTTGCTCTTGGTTCTATAGCTTGTTTCTTCTAGAGAGGTAAAGATTGATCCTATTGGGGTGGACTCATCTTTTATAAAGGTGAAGATGGATGATGTAGGTCTGGGTGGAAGCTCTGTGTTCTATTTTTCTCAGCTGTTGTCCTTTTTGAGGTGGGAGTTTCTCCTTTTGAGGTGGATTCTGTGGCTACTAGTGATCTCTAGATTCAATGGAAAAAGTGTTCATGCAATCCTTTCCAATAGAGGGGAGATTTATCATTCATTTATGGAGTTAGAGTTGGCATCTTGGTTGGAATGGTGTTTTAATTTTTTTTTCCTTCCTCTATTCTACCATGTATCCCTTGTATTGACATTGAGAATCTTTGGTAGAATGATTGTTTTGATTGGGGATTTTTGTTTCCTTTCTCATTTTGGATTAGTGTTGTTGTTACTAAGTAGATGGTTTGATGCAACTTTTCTACTTTGGTGCCTAATTGTTTTAGGTTTTTTTTGCTTGTTTATTTGGGTTCAAGATTCCAGTCAAAACCTAGTTGTAAAGGGTTTAAGGTCCCTTCAAAACCTATTGGTTGCAGCTAGTATTGATTAGAATATCTTTGTTTGATTGTTGTTGATGGGTTGTGGTTGGTTTGTTAATTATTTCTCTAGCAACTTCTTTTCCTTGTAAAGAGTTTTAAGTCCCTTCAAAACCTTCTTGTGCTTGGTTTTGGGTCCCATCAAAACCTGTTTGTCCCTTAATAAAAACTGAACACTCTCCTTATCAAAACTATTCTTCTCAAAAAAATGTTTTCCTCTTCCTATCCCTATCTCTCCCCCTTTGACATCAATGGTGAAGGATGGGGTCCGGTTGTAGAACCCCTATCCTAGACCTGCACAAACACAATAAAAAACACATCATTAGATCAAATGCAAGTGAGAATCAAGATTCACCATGAAATCCATTTAAATTGCAAAGAACAAGAAATGAGATGAAGAACATAAGAAAACATAAACAAAAGCTATCAAATCATATTCAATGTAAAGAAAACTCTTGATCTCATGGGGGAGTTGGTGCCAATTTGATGTGAAAATTGGCTCTTTCCCAACTCGTACGCAAGATTTGTGTTAATTTGATGAAGATGTGATCCACTTAGGTAGAATTTTTGCATAACATAGCTACAAAATTGATAAAATTGATAAAAATGGTGACACTTGTAGATGAAATTGAGTATAATAAGTTTGCTCAAATTGTGGATCCTCAAAATGAGGAGAGAAGCCTCTTATTTATAGAAAGAAAAGATGGAGGAATGAGAAAAATGGAGCAATGTGGGATCATTCAATGTCCAATGGGAAAGTGTCACTTATCAAGATGTGAATGGAAAAAGGATGTGCAAATTTTGATGAATGTGCCCATAAATGCAATTAGGTGGAATTTTAAAATAGTGAAATGACATGTTGGAGGGAGAAAAGAATTACTTAAATGCCACTTGACTCAATGCACAAGGACATGTAAGAGGGAATGAATGTCTTGTTGGAAGGACAAATCCACTTGGAGGAATATTCCCCTAAAGATGCCAAGTTGAAAGAAAATAGGGATTTAATAAATCCATTAAATATATTTTCATGTGCAAGTGGAAAAATCTAGAGAAATTGGATGATTAGGATTAAATTAATCAAGGTTTAATTAATTTAATGAGGGATTAGATGATGTGACTATTTGATTTGGATTTTTGGGTTGATTTAAATCAAAGCTGAGAAAAAAATGGTTTAGATCTAATTAAATAAAGGATTTGATTTATTTAATAGGAGAGGATGGTGATGTTAGATTAAATCAAATAAGGTTTAATTTATTTAATTTAATAAGATGACTTTAGAGATTTAATCAAATAAAAATGGATTATTTAATGAAATAGAGACTAGAGGGTTAATTAAATAACTTTGACTTATTTAATTAACAAGATAGAATGCCTTAATCAGATAAATGATGATTTATTTAATTAAGGGAAAAGGGTGATGATTAGCTAAGAAGAAGATTCAGGATGAAACAGTGTTAGTAATTAGGATCAAGTGTGATTGGTACATTTTCTGTGTCTACATTTTTCCCCTCTTTGAAGAAAAGTACTTGTTGTGTTGGTTCTAAGAATAAACCGCCTTGATCAAAATTCAAAAATTTATGACTTTCAAAATTGCCCCACTGCTGCCCTGGTGGACGAATTATGCTATCATATTGCCCCCTTGAGAGATTGGATGAAAATTTGGATTTTTTGGTCATCTCATGAAAAATGAGGACAAGGTGCCCGACAAGTCCAAAAAGGCTTCGGAAGGTCAAAAACATGCCAAAACAATGCAAAATGGCCCACAGATGAACAAAAAAAAGGCTTGGGGGGTGAAAACCCTAGCAGGATGGCTAAACAAGGTCAAAAAGCCTAACTTTTGGGCTTAATATAGGCCTCGGGGGGCCACTTCCAATTCATTTGCATACATAGCCTATAGAGATTCTACCACTACAGCCCTAAGCACTAATCAAGATGGCACAACATGTGCTTCCATAACACATTTCAGATCGAGTACAAGTACACCAGTGGCATCCGGGTGTAGGACCTCCTCTGAGTGATTCTAACTTGATCTCATTTTTCATGTTTGGGTGCATTTATTAGGCCTAGAAAGCTAGTTTAGGTCCAACAGTGCAATATAGCACCACTTCAAACTCAATTTTAGTGTTGTGCGGCCTTAAAGTGCATTGCATGTCCACACAGCACTGTGGCAACAAAGTTTGCAATTTAGGGTTTTTGGTCAAAGTGTGATGTGTATGCACAAAGCATTGCAACAGTCCTATTTGAAGTTTAGGTTTAGGGGTCAAATTGGGTCGCGAACAAACTGCACTGCGGTGGTGGAGTTTGAGGGTTCAAACTCCCCCAGTGGTGTAGTTTGAAACATTCAAACTACACTTCCTTACAAACGATGCATATGTTGTTTCAAAGGAAAAAAAGCTTGACTGGGCCCAGGATTTTTTCACAAAACTTGACGTTGTGACTTTGTTGATGTAGGAGGAGGCTAGGATACTACACCCATGAGAGCACAGGATCCCAATTCTATTTGGCATTCTAGAGGGGATGCACAAGTGCTTAAAGGAGCACCTAGGAGCTCTGGGATTATGGTACATTACCTATGCTCACCCAGTCCACACTCACTTGGGTATGATGACTGCGCTAGTCGAGCAATGTCACAATGAGACATCATCTTTCCATTTTCCCACTAGTGAGGTGATGATCACTTTGGAGGAAATTTGGTGCATTTTGAGACTACTGGTCCATAGAGAGGGCATCATCTATGATGTGGATGCTGGACAAGATGCCTACTATGATGTCATGGGCCTTGATGGGATCATTTTCTTAGAGGGCTAGATGAGCTAGAGCGATATAGGCTCACTATTTCACCATTCAGATTAGTGGTAGTAGCCATCTCAAGACTTGTGTCACCAAATCAGCAGGGCTGATACTTCAGTGTTAGATGGGGGCTCGCCTGGGAGAGAATGATCAGGTTCAAGACTTGCTTTTCTTGGGGGGGCAGTTCTATTGGCCTCTCTTTGTAGAGATTTGTACAAGGTAGTGTATCTAGATGGAAGATCCATTGGGGCTGATGTTACTCTCCTACACATCTAGGCATTGGAGCATATCTTAGTGTTGCATCCTGTCAAAGTTTTTCCTGTAGCCATGGAGCTAGATGATCTAGTGGTGTGGTGATATAGAGGTGGAGTTTCTTTTTCACACACTAGTGAGCATGGGATCCTTCATTAGAGGAGGGTGATAGATGATATGTAGGAGTTCACCTAGCAGCCATACCTTAGATGCCTGGCATGGTATGATGATGACCAACAACTTTTCTGTGCCCACCAAAACTAGCTTATGCAAGGGTAGGAGCACACCATGATAAAGAGATATCTACTAGATAGAGTGGCCCATCAATTTGGTGATGCTTAGGATCAACCCAATGACTAGTACATGGCCATATTCACCTATACAATGAGGGAGACATCTTGGGGCTGCTACATCCTAGTAGAGGAGGTGGTTCAGATTTTTAGATAGCTTGTGGCTAGACCATGGGCATATGATCAGGGTCTAGCTGATGCAAGCATGACACAAAGTTATAGGGATTTTTTCTGAGCACCTCTGAGATTGACATTACCAGGCATAGTAGTGGCATGATGGAGGTGGGGGAGGAAAGGGTCCATAGCCAGAGCATGGACCACCTCCCTGAGATGGAAAGTAGGTAGGTGGGCCACCCCGATAGGATGATCAGGATTAGGTCTGTTAGGACTAGGACCAGGGACTTCAGGACTAGGATCATGGGAACTAGGATAGGGTTATGACACCGCAAAGAGATGGGGATCATGATCAGCCACCCATGCAGCCACCCCTTTAGCCAGACCCTAGGGATGGTCAGATTCTCCAACTACAGGCATAGATACAGGTACTTACAACTGAGAGAGATCAGTTATGGGAAAAGTGATACTAGGCGGTCCAATAGAGACAAGTTGCAGAGCTACAAGTTGTAGCAAAGATGGCCAGGTGACAATAATTAAAGAGCATGTCTGCATCCTCCTCTCAGTGCATGGTACCACTTTGATCGTAAAGGGAGGCCATCTAGGAGGCCGATTACTACATGATGAATTATTATTAGGGTGTGTTGAGACCAACTTGAGTCTCAAAATTTTCACAGAGGACAGGCCATAGATCCATAGAGGACCACAGGGAGAGAGCAGGTGGCGAGGGCAGTAGCCAACAGGGTTAGCCCCAATTTTGATCAGAGACATATATTCTTTCATTCTTTTATGCTTCATAGGCTCATTTATGATATCCTAGTGGGTGATTGTACCATATTGACATACACATGTATATTTTGATCCCATTTTATACCATGACAATGTACATTTTGATGATATATATGATATGAGATGACGTTGATTCGATGTGATGTGTTCTATTCTATTTATACATTATGGATGGCATTACTTTCTATATGCTATTCAATGTGATGTAATGATATGAATGAAAATGATGTTATGATGATTCAAATGCTAACAAATCTATATTATGCATTTAATGGATGATGATGAGATGCAATCTTTTCTTTTCAATACTTTTCTCATGTATGCTATGACGATGTACTTATGATGTTATGATGATGATATGATGCTTATGTTATGATAATGCAAATGGATGATATGTATGCATATGATGCGATGAATGTTATTACTGTCTATGTATATGATGCACATGATATGCTCTTTATGATTTATGTAATGGGTGTTTTATACAAATGTATGATATGAGTTAATATTGCATATGGGATGATTTCTTTTATGATTATATATGTGTGGTTTATGATATGCTTAGAATAACCAATCTATATTATGAAATGATGCAGGTGATATGATAAATACTTTTTTATATGATATGATATGCAATATACAATATCCTAATGGTTTTTGGATGCAGGATGGATCCATATATGATGAATTTTCATTAACTACCATGGTACCATGTTAGTGTAGAAAAGGAGATAGAAGAAAGCAAGAGATTCCAACAATACATAATATGATGATGATGATTTTCTTTCCGAGGAGTTGGGATTTTAAAAGGGCCAATTACCTTATGTTTGATAACACACATAGGCATGATGCATCAAGGTATAAAGAACCAAAATGGCATTGTACCTAGTGTGGACTTTGACTTAACAATCAAATAGGAGTATTCCTGTTCACACCTAGCATACAAAACGTTATTCAAAATGTAGTTCAGATGTTCCAAATATCTTGGACCAAAACATAGGAGGGCAAGCCTTCCTATGTGGTCAACAAGACACCTAAAACACCCCCCCTACAAACCAAAGAAAGCATGCATGACCAGGGTTATATTACAACAATATCCAACAAGCACAATAGATAAAAAGATCATGATCATTGTCCCATTTCTTTCTCTCTAAATCCCTTCATTTGGGACATCATCAAGAGGTCATCGAAATGAGCACAACAAAAGATAAGTCACAAGACAAAGATAAATTAAACAGACAAGCTAATGTTCTTCAATACCGCTAGCCAAGACTAAAATACGATGATGCCTAATGTTGATGTCCATTGTAGGAAGGATGCATCCGAGGACATGATGATATCAGATGATTGATTTGGGATTGATTGGATGATAGGCTATTGACACAAAGAGTTGACCAACTTGTTTACATATTGACCTAGACTTGAGACCTTGTCATTTGAGTTTTCAATTTTAATCTGCTAGACTTGTTTCTAATTGTTTTACCAAAGGTTGGGGATGATGATTGGTTTATTGTGAGTGATGTTTATTGTTGGTGAAAGTGAGATGAGACAGATGGATTTTTTCAAATATTTGGATGTTTTTGATGTTTTTTGCAATGTTTTGAGGCTATTTTTGGTATTTTCAAGATTTTACAAATGTTTTGATTTTCAAATTTTCAAATGTTATGGGGTTTTTTGAGATTTTTACCAAGAGACTAATCTAAATACCTATCCTAGGGGCCTCAGGGGCTAATCGACCAGATTAGCCTTGTGTACGTTATACACGCAAAAACCACATAGTTTGACTAACACATACTTGATTATTTGATGAGATATGAATAGTTGGAGTGCGAGTTTACTATGACAGACTCCTAAAGGACTAACCTAAGTGTCTTGGGGGATGATCAAAGATCAAAATTTCCTATGTTCAAGGCTTAGAGATGACATAGTTCAACAAGATGAATCTATTTTTTTTTAAATTTTTGACTGACTTTTTAACTTGTTTTTGGGTTTCAAATGTTTTTGGATTTTCTAATTTTGGGGACTTCAAGAACATACATGAATTTGATCTGAAGAGGACATGCCACTAGTGTGATGCAATAGACTACTATGATAAATGCAGAACAAACTAACCTTGAGAATGGCCTGAGTAGTACTAGGAGGGATCATGAAGCGAACATAGGACCAAGCTATGATGCGGATGCTGAGTGAATGATGGATGAGGATATGGAATACAATGGATAATGGAAGTGTGATGGATGGAAAGTACTTATTTACACAAGGTGCTTTTTTTCCAGGTTTTTACCAAGGTACTTTCCCAAAGTGCCACCGAAGTGGTTTTCACTAGAGGACAATTTTTCTCTTTACTATTTTTGATCCTTTTTCTATTTATTTTTTATTTTTGTATTTTTATTTTTATTTTTTTTCACCAAGATGCTTGTTTTCCAGGTTTTCATTAGGGTAACCATTTTTTTAGGGCATTTTTTGATTTTTTGATTTTTGGTTCTATACCTTGAAAGATTAGGCATAAAAATTTTTGAGATGGGATTTGTTGATGGGCTCCTACAAAGGTTCTCCTTTGGGTGTTGATAACTGATATGCCCCTGAATTATAGCTTGTTGTGATGACGAATGGCCTGAACCAATTGGGTTCAAATTTATCTCTACCATTTGGGTTTGGGACATTCTTTTGGTACTCCTTTAGCACAAGTTCTTCTACTTGGAAGGTCCTGCTCCTAATCTTCCTGTTATAACTTTGCTTGAGTTGGTTCTGATACACTTGCAAGTGGTTTAATGCCTCCATTCACCGTTTATCTATCAATTCCAGCTCATTTAATCTTGGTACCTGATATTCCTAATCTGTGATGAGATTTTGCAGCAATATTCTCAGTGACGAGAGCTCGATCTCGATGGGTAATATAGCTTATGATCCATAGACCAAGGAAAATGGGGTGACACCTATTGGTGTGCAGATGCTAGTTTGATAGGCCCAGAGGGTGGGACTCATTTGGAGATGCCAATCACAACCAATTTCATTGACCGTTTTCTTGAGAATTTTCATAATGGTCTTCTTTGTAGCCTCAGCTTGGCCATTTCCTTGGGGATAATACAGAGTGGAAAAGTGATGTTGGATTTTGAATTTTTCACACAGATCATGGACATCCTGATTTTTGAATGGTGTCCCATTATCTGAGATAATGGCTTGTGGGACACCGTAGCAGCATATTAAATAGTTCAGGATGAACTTTGATATCTTCTTTCTAGTAATGTATGTCATGGGAATGGCTTCTACCTACTTTGTGAAGTACTCAGTGGTGGTAATGATAAATTTGTGGCCACTAGATGAGGTGGGGGTGATTTTTCCAATGAGATTGAGCCCCCATTGTGAAAAGGGCCATGGTGTGACAATAGGATGAAGCTCTTGCTTTGGTGCATGGATGAGTTCACCATGCTACTGACATTGTAGACACTTTTTGACATATTCATGTTCTTCTCTTTCCATAGTTGGCCAATAATACCCCGTCCTCAACAATTTCTTGGCCAAGGTTATACCACTTGAGTGTGAACCACATATGATGTTATGCACCTCAGTTAAGGTGGTCAATGCCTCCTTAGTGTTCAAACATCATAACAAGGTTCCTTCTATGCTCCTACAGTAAAGAGTTTCTCCTAGGATGACAAAATGAGAGGGATCTTTGACAAAGGTTCTTTTTAAGCTTGAGGGTAAGTCAGCAAGTAGGACCCCTATTCGCAAGTAGGTATATACATCGTGATAACAGGGATCACCAGGACCAATGATTTCACACACAAATTCTTACTTCGGTACCTCGAATGCAAGAACGAGAAGCTGCTCTACCAAGAATTCATGTTTTGGGACATTGTGAGGGATATCCAATAGGGATCTAATTTTTGCCATGGTGTCTATCATTTTGTTGTTTTCACTAGGTATCTTCTCGAATGTGATCTTGATGAAGGACTCCTTAAGAATTTCCACCAATTTCTTGTATGGAGTTTGCTTTTCATCCTTAGTTTGATACTCATCATTTACTTGATTGATTATTAATTGTGAGTCTCCATAAACCTTGAGAGCCATGATATGCCACTACACTACTATTCTGAATCCTATGGTTAGAGCTTCATATTCCACGATATTGTTTGTGTAAGGAAATGCCAACTTGTAGGATCTTGGTATGCAGTCTCCTTGTGGAGTGATGAAAAAGACCCTGGCTCCTAATCCATGTTATGTGTAGGAACCATCAAAGTATAACTTCTAGTGGTCTTGTATGCTCAAGTTGAAGATGGATTCATTGGGGAAATATAAAATTAGCGGATTCTTTGAATACATTGGCGCTTCTTCCAATTGGTCTACAATAGCTTTCCCTTTGATAGCCTTCTGCTCTACATACTCAATGTCATATTTTGATAAGATCATGACCCACTTGGTCATCCTTCCTGTGAGCATTTATTTGGAAAGCAAGTATTTGAGTGGGTCGATCTTGGCAATGAGCTTGATTTTATGTGCTATCATGTAGTGTCTAAAATTTTGTGAGGTAGACACCACTACTAGACAAGTTTTTTTGATAAAGGAATAATTTTACTCATGTCTTACCATGGTATAACTGATGTAGTAGATGGCCCTCTCTATTCCATTTTCATTGTGTTAAGCTAGGAGAGCATCGAGGGATGCTGATGTTGCTGATATGTAGAGGATTAGAGGCTTTCTTGGGATTGACGACATAAGCACAGGTGGTGTGAGAAAATACTCTTTGATCATGTTAAATTATTGACCACACTTGTCATCCCACTTGTACGCTATCCCCTTGTGGAGTAGGTGAGAATATGGGATTGACTTGTCCACTAGCTGAGCTATGAATCAACGGATTGACTGGAGCCTACCTTGTAGGCCTCTTAACTATTTCAATGTCTTAGGTGCCTCCATCTCAAGGATTTCCTTTTCCTTAGCGGGATCTATTTCAAGTCCTCTCATAGACACAATGTATCCCAACATCTTCCCTAATTGTATGCCGAAAACACACTTCTTTGGATTAAGGCAGACTTTGTATTCCTCTAGTCTTTCGAAAATGGCACTCAATGCTACTATGTGGTCCCTTCTCTTTCTAGATTTTTCCAATATGTCATCGACATAATCTTCCATAGTATTATGGATCATTTCATGAAAGATTAAGGTCATGGCCCTTTGATATGTTGCTCCAACATTCTTTAGGCCAAACCACATCATGTTCCAGCATTTTGTCCCCCATGGACAAGTAAAATCCATTTTTTGTTGATCTTCTTTGGCTATCATAATTTGGTTATACCTAGAGAATCCATCCATTAGTGAAAGCATCTCATGTATCGCAGTCATATCTACAATCATATCAATGTTGGGCAGTGAGAAGTCATCTTTGGGACATGCCTTGTTCAAGTCTCTAAAATTTGTGCATATACAGATTCCCCCATCAGGTGTTGAAATAGGTACTAGATTTGATGCCCATGCATGTGTAGGATCATGATGGGCCAAAAAGTGGCAATATGATGGGTATATGTAGGATATGTGGCTGACGATTTTTTTTTTTACCCAAAATTGATGAAATGAAAAGGGTTTTTAAAGGATATTTTTAGCCTTCCACCAATATAAATTAAAATTTATTTTGAATTTAATAAATAATTATTATTACTTTTCTATTTGAATTACGACTAAAGTCCTAATTGATAGGTTGATTGAAAAACATCTATACTTTTCAAATGGTATCACATTTTTTGAATCCAAAACATACATCACATTCTATGCTTCACATACTATAGGATTAAAAAAGGAAAAATTGAATTTCATGAAGTTTTGACTAAGTTAAGGTGGTTAGACATACGAGTTTTTATATTTTTTAAATTTTTAATAAAAAATCATAATTAATTATTTACTTGGAAAAAAATTACAAAAAAATATGCATCACATTGGGACATGAACCCTCTACCTATATCTAAAATATTATAAAAATTATTATCATTTTATTGTGGTTAGGGTGGTCAGACAGACACCTACTTCATATTTTTTCCCTGAAATTTAAGTACTACTGCATTGAAATTTCAAATTTTCACCAAATAAATTTTATTTTTTTAAATATAAACCTAGTAGTTTAGAAACTAAATTCAATTTTCTATAGATTCTATTCTTACACATTTTTTAAATAATATAGACAACTTATTCAATTTTTTATGTCAAGTTGCCTAACTCTGATTTTTTTGAATTTTTTGTCACTTAAGGGCCTATTTTTTCCATGATGATCCTGCACATGCCCACCCACTCGAAATAGATGATTGGTCGTATGAACCCTACATCAAGTAATTTTTTCAATTCCATTTTTACTAACAAGGCTATTTGGGGATGCATTTTTAAGAGTTTATGTCTAACGGGCTTTGTTTCGGGGTAAACTGCTAGATGGTGGACCACAATTTTTGGATCAAGCTCGGGCATGTTGGCATAACTCCATGCAAAGTTGACCTTTCAATCCCTTAAGAAAAAAGCTAGAAGCTCCTATTCTTCTGACATCAAAGATTCATCATAAAATGTGATATGCAGAGTTTCCTCTATTCCCAAGTTGAATGGGTTGCACTTCTCAGCTAAAATTGCTGACTTTTCCTTATGTAGAGCATTGACAAGAATATTGAATCCTTCATCCTCGGGTGCCTCATAGAGGTTTTCATCATTGGATACGTCCTTTTTTTTACTATTTTAGGGTTATAGAGTGCCATAGTGTTGTTTTCACTCATAGACTTTGAGATTATTCCCAAATTTTGGCTTTTGTGACTAAAGCATTCAATCATTTCCCTGTAGTAAGCTTGTGTGTCTAGAATGATATCAAACCCAACCTTGTGATCTTCACATGGTACCATGCTTCGTAGTCCCATGAATTCTGGGAGTGCTTCATCATTTTTGAAAGTGTCTAGAATTGGTAGTCCTCATTAGTTGTAATCGATGAGCTAGGGGTAGACTAGGTTGATCTCATGGGTTTGATGGTCATTAGACTCAAAATACATGGTTCTAATCATGAGTAGGGAGGTATCTTCAAAAAGAATGGGCAAGTTGGTTATGGGATCTTCCTCACTACATATATCTATAACTTGATCTATGGATATGGGTATTTGATAGGTGGGTGCTGATTGCTGAGGAGTATTTTTTTGTCTTCTTAACTGGGATACTCTTACCACATATGGTTATAATTGGAGGGGTACATCTAAGGCCAATATTTCTCATACTCATCTTAGGAATGATAGGTATTAAAAGACCCTTGTAACTTTGTCCAAGCTTTATGTTCATGTCATAGCCCATGGCCAACATCATTTGTAAGCCTTTACTACTATCATGCATAGGTAGGTCAGTTGCTAGTCTATTGTATTGGTATAGGAGGTTTGATGGGTCTTCTTCTATTACTTCCTGACCTAGGTCTCCCCATCTCCTAAAGTTGGAGGAACCTGCAGTGAAGGTTTGAGATGATGTTCCCACCAGTTGAGGTTGTCCATGAGATCTAGGAGATTGTGGTAACTCTGCTACCATGAAATCACTTTTCTTCATTTTGTAATTCCCACATCCATCATCTTGGACAATGACCTTAATTTTAGAGATTTCAGGAATGGAGGGTGTTTCTATCTCAGAAGTGGAGGCTAATGTAGTTGGTTCTACATATGGAGTGGTGGGGCCTTCATCGTTCTTTATGATGCAGGAGCATCCAATGGTGTGAGGGAAATCCTACATCACCCAAAAATCCTACTGATATAAAATTGATGTACAACAGAAAAATAATTTAAGGACAACAATAAGTTCATTCTTTCAAGTCTTCTACCAAAAACTATGAAACAAGATCATCAAACACTTGCAAACTTCAATACAAAATATGTAGCAACTCAATCATGGATTCTTAAATCCATTTGCTGCTATGCCTTCACTTCCAAACCTGTAAAAACATTCATATCAAACTGATTTCTCCTTCCCTCAACTCTCACCAAACTTCCCCTTCAAAATCCTTCTTCTCTTCTCGTATTCCCCTTCTTTTCACAAGCTGATTTTCTGCACTTTTTCTTGTATGGCACCAAAAATTGTTGCACCATATTCCATGACTTTTTGCTGTAAATTCCTCACAAAAATTAATAAAATCATCAACCAAGTTGTGCTCATTCACAATAATTTGAATACTGAAGTCATTAATTGATTTTTCCCAAAAACACTAGCTTTAATGCATTAAAGCAAAAAATTGTTTTTCTTATCTTGGGTGTCCACTCTCTCCATCCCTATTTTTTAGGGATTTTGGAATCTCAAAAAAATAGTTTAAATGGAATAAAAAGTCTCCAAAAACCTATTCCAAAATTTCCAATTTTGAATTTCAAACTCCAAAATTACCTCCTACACTCTTTCTCACTCTAGAAATGCAATATTTAAATAAAGAACAATTATTTAATAAATTATTTTGGCCTCAACATTGCAATTTATTTACCTATTTCATAATTAAACCAAACCTTAGGAAATTAAATATTAAATAATTTCTTTTTGGTTGATTAGGATAGCCCTTTGACCATGGATGCTCCTGCATCAGACACCCATGGTAGAAAAGAAATATTTCATGAGTTGCACTCAGAAATATTTATAGAACTTGTGCTTGTCTTGGATCCACCTCTCTTCTTTTTCCACTAGTATTTCTTTGTTCACCAATTTTTGCAACTTCACAACATTATCCTCTTTCATCTTTACTCCTCTACCCTCTATTGCTGGTTTAATTTCTCCCACTCTTTCCACCATGTATTCTTCATGAAATTTTATTGTTTCAATACCTTCTGTAAAACACAACATTATTGCAATCTGATTTCTTTTACTCAAAAAAGAATTAGTACCATTATCAAGAGACTCATTTTCCATTCCTCCTAACAAGGAATCATAGTCACAAATCAAAAAATCTTCATGTCCACTATTCTCTAACAAATATTTACCAGAAAACTTTTCATTTACCTTCACTTTACACTTCCCCAATTTAACTTCATCAAATTGATCTACTTTTGCAATAAAATACTCTATTTCTACATTCTTATTGTCATCAAAGTATCACCAAAATATGATTTTACCTCACTTTTACCTACAAACTTCATCTCACCTGAGATTAACTCATCCCATTCTCTTTCAATTGTTGCCATTCACATCAATAAATCATCCCCTTCACTTTCTTCTATGTCCTTCAAAGAACACTCTTTGGCTGCAACTTCATCATAATCACATTCATCTTCATAAAAATATTTATCAAAAATGAATTTTGCCTTTGTATCTTCCACTGCTGCGACTTTTTCTTCCCTTGCAATAATTTGATCCCATTCTCCTTCAATCTGAATGAGTAAATCATCCTTCTCAACTTCATAGGTGTTCTTTAAAGAACTCTCTTCTACTACTGTAATCACGGTAGTCTGATCCTCCATTTCTTCCAATAGACATCCCTCTTCAGGTTCATCAATCTCTTCATGCTCATACTCTTCTTCCTCAGTGTCACATGCATGGCACTTTGTTACTTCTTCTTTCTTTCTTGTACTCAAAAAATCATTAGAAAGATAAAACTTATCTTCAACTCTTCTCTCCTCTTGTTTCCTCCTTTCATTCTCATCCCTCAATTGATTTATTTGTTGTTGCAACCTTATCATTTCTCTTTCTCTGAATCTCCTTTTTATTACCTCTAGTCTGGGAATCCTTAGAATCCATCTAATAATAATGCCATTTCTTCTTTCCATTTTCTAGGCTTCTCAAATCCTCAACAACACAACTTTTCAAAACCCTCAGGTTCTTCACATGTAGACTACCTCACATTCGGCGATTTGTTTACAAAATCTTCACTCTCAAGATCTATTGGCTTCAACCCACACTCATAGGTCCTATTGCAACTGCCTCATATTCGGCACTCTGTTACAGACTTAGGAACTTCTGCTCTGATACCACTGACGAGGGAGCAAACCCGAGATACAGAAAATGATGCCAACAACCGGAGAACTTTTATTATTATTTAGAATGGAACTTCTTACATGCAGAGGATCAAAAATCCTCAAGCTTTGCAATACATGCAAATTACAGAAATTACAAAAACTACAAAAGACCCCCTTTCACAGCATGCAAACTCTTTTCCCCAAAAATCAGAAATCTCACCCATAAATAGAGTTCCTTTCCCATTTGCAGCCAAAACAACATTCAAATTTGAGTTTTGGCGGTTTGGCACCCAAATTACAATTTTAAATTCACATTTGAATTCACATTCAAAAATTAGCACATTTCTAAAAATGGACAACCTTCTGGAAGCCATAACTTTTAATCCGACCGTTGGATTTTCAATGATAATACCTTTTCAGAAAGCTCTCGAAAAGGCAATGTGGCCCAAAGTAAGGGCTATGGCCAACTACTTTGGGTTTTTGCAAATTTTTGGTCCCATCCAGAGCCTCTAAGGGCCTCAAATTTGGCTTCGAATATTTTAATAGCTAAAGGGGTATCTAGAAATGCAAAAACATCTAAGAAACAACCACTAGATGCTCCTGCATCACTTTGGAACTTGTAGGATTTTATAATATTTTGCTTCTAGGATCTTGTAGTAAGAAAAGGGTTCGAGATCCTCATGGATAGTGACCTCTTCGCCTTGGTATGTGAATTTGACACATTGGTGGAAGGTTGATGCTATTGCTTGCATCCCATGGATCCATGGGTGCCCTAGGAGAATGTTGTAAGGAAAATCGAGGTTAAGGACTTGACAGGTGGTTTCCATAATTGTTGGCCCTACTTGAATAGGGAGTTGGATAGTACCTTGGGACACTCTTTCTTGATCATCATAAGCCCTGATTGTGATGCCTTTTCCTTTTTCAATGGAATTGTTTGACATTCCTAGATTCTTTATGAACTTAAGGGAACAAATGTTTAAACCTGCACCTCCATCCACCAGGACTCTCTTGACTTTGTTCTTATGCACTAGGACCTCCAAATGGAGTGTGCGGTTATGAGATGGTTGGGTGGGAAAGTATTGATTGGAGAATGTGAGAGGATTTGGGTTAATGATGTTTTCAACCATAGCTTGGAATTGTTCAGTATCAAGATCCATAGAGACAGTGGATGAGGCTAATGCTTCGTCAAGGATCTTTTAATGGGCTAATGATATCTTCAACAACTCCATGATGGAGATCTGAGCGGGAGTTCTTTTTAGTTGGTCAAGGACATTGTAACCATGAGGGACATATTTTGGATTGGAGGTGGATTCTCTAGGCGGTTAGGATGGTCCAATGATGGTGACTTTTATGTTGCATGTGGTGACTCCATAATCAACATTGGCTCCCTTAATGTTAATGACAAAGACATATTATTCAAGTGTTGCAACAACATGTTCATACACATGGTTCAAATTCTTATATTTTCCTTTGCCCATGTCATTATTTCCTTTGTTATGGTCTAGCATCAGATTTGTGTATATCTTTAGCTCTTGGTTTCCTACAAGTTGCCCCACATTTATGATCTTTTCATCAATGAGGTCCTAGATTAGGTTCTTCAACCTCATGAAACTGTTAGTGGTGTGCCCCTTGATTTTGTGGAAATCACAAAGGTGATTTTCATTGTACCATGGTGGTTTCACCAAGGGCTCTTGATAATTGTCATAGGTGGGGATTGTGATGAGTTTTTTTGCCACTAGCCTCTTCATGATGGATTCAACTAATTCCCCAAGGGTTATGTACTTCCGCTTGGGAGAGTTTTTGTTTCGCTGGGGTGGCCCTCTTTGATCATTCACATTATCGATTGTTTGATTGTTTGGCCACTAAGTCACAATGTTAGCTTGATGATTGTTCTAATTGTTGTTTTGGGGTTGTTGTTGGGGTGCTATTGTTTTTTTTCAAGGAGCATTGAAGACAACTTTGGCATCAACAACACCATCATTGGTAATGTTTCTATTTTTTGTTCCCATGTGTGAGTATTATCGTTATAGCTAGTGGATGGGTGATTGTTTTGTTGTTCATAATATGTGGGTGTTCCTCCTTGTTCAATAATGGCTCGTTCAATGTTAAGTGCCTTGGAGATCAATTGGTCATATGTGGTGATACCCTACACCTTGAGATGAAATGTCAAGGTTCCTTCTAGATTGGAGATGATGGTGCAAACTTGTTGTTCTTCTGGCATAACCCATTTTCTCCTATTGGCCTTGGATCACCATCGTTGTAGGAAACAAGAAAATAATTCATTTTTACCTTGTTTAAGAGTTGATAGTTCCTCTAGACTGACATCCATAGTGATATAGAATGCATATTTTTTTATGAATTCGTCTACTATCTCTTAGAACTTTTTGATTCCAAGAGGAAGGTGAGAGAACCACTCCATGGCGTGGCCATCCAAACTTCTAGGAAATAACTACATCAAATATGTATCATCATATGCGACTTCCATGTAATGTACTTGGAATTCCCTGATGTGATCTTCAGGGTTTCCCATCCCATGATATTTATCAAATTTGGGAATTTTGAATCCCTTTGGGAATGGTTTCATTGCAAGACTCATTTCAAATGGATAGGGAAACAAGTTGGGTGTCTTTGTGGTTTTTTTTTATTGAAGATCAAGAACTTATTGCGAGAGCAACTTGATTTACGTTACATTGTTTTGCAGATCAAGGGTGGAGTGAAGGTGTTTTGTGGTGGTTGAGGTGTTTGAGCATTGGGTGTGTTGGTGGGAGTTTGGTGCAAGCTTTGTTGATATGCATACATTTCTTGTTGTGCCAATAATGCTTGTTGGTCATGTTGTTGTTCCAACAATGCTTGTTGTTGGTCATGTTGTTGCTGAGCCAACAAGACTTGTTATTGGTCGTGTTGTTGTTGAGCCAACAAGGCTTTTTGTTGGGCTAATAATGCTACTTCTTGTTGTGCTTGATACTGTCCCAAGGCTTGTTGATATGCCCATTGTTGGGCTGCTTGCAATTGTGCCTGGTATTTAGCTTGCGCTTGCACTTGCTTAGCTTGGTATTGGGATTGTGCGTAAACTTGAGCTTATGCTTGAGCTTGTGCCTGAGCTTGAACTTGTTGGGCAACTTGTGCAGCCTATGTAGCTTGCGCGGCTTGTGTAGCCTACATGGCTTGAGCTACTTGAGCTGCTTGTTGTGCTTGTTGTGCCTGTTATGCGGCTTGAGCTACTCACTGTGCTTTTTGTGCAACTAATTGTGTTTGCACTTGTTGAGCGACTAGTTGTGCAGCTTGTCAGTTTTGGATTTGTTAAAGTTCCTTTTGATAGGCAGCGTGTTGAGAAGCTTGTAATGCAATGCTATATTGGTTTGACATATTTGTGTTTGGTGGTGGAGGTAGTGGTGGTAGTGGCAGATTTTGTATGGTGTTTGTTGCCATGATGAGAGGCACCATTGTATTGATGATTGGGATTTGAGTAGTGGATGGTGCGATTGATATGCTTGGTCCTTGAGAGACCATGTTTCGAGGTATTTGGGGAATGGTTGATGATATAGTGGTTGCTTGTGTTATTGGGATGGTTTCCATCTATTGTTGTGATATTGATGGCAAGATGAGAGGATTTGGTATGATTCTTTGATTGATGATGGCAAGGGTGGAAGTGGTTGAAAAGTGAGTGGCATACTTCCTTGGGAAGATGAAGGGTCAAAGATTCCCCCTAGTCCAAATAAGTCTCCTTCTCCTAGCGAGGTCATAGGGAGAGAGGTTTGAGGTGTTGTGTGAAATGATGATGATGGGTCATTGGGATCATGAAAAGTGAGAGGGATATATTGATGTAATGGATTTTAGGGTATGAATTGTCCCAAAATAGTGTTTGTGTCTAAATCTTGGTTACTCACAAGGGGGAGTGTTTGTAGTGCATTGAGAAATGTGCTCCCTTTGTTAACAATAGGTTGAGTTGGAGTAATGGATGATGTAATTTGGGGGATGGGTTGGGTGATGATTTCGAATGGAGGTGTGGATGAGATTGGGGGAATGGATGAAATCATAGGCATGAACCCAAGAGGTTGTTCCACAATGGTTCTCACATCATAATAGTAAGGCAGTTTAACCCCTTGTTTTGCTAATTCAAACATGTATTGTGAGGGATGGAGCTTCATCATAATGTTGACAATTTTATGATTCTCAAGATTTTGGACCATTTCAGTGGTCTCATCTTGTGTCATCCTAAAGGAATTATTGGTGATATCCTCTACTTGACCTTCCTCTTGTGGATTTTTGGTGATGAAGGAAGATTAGTTAGGGGATTGCTTGATCCTTCAAGATTCATTTTAGAATTAGTTTGGCTTAAGTCATTTGAAGTTGATGTTTCTTTGTTGGTCTCCATGTTCTTCTTCTGTTGCAATCTTGTTTGAACCATAAAATGAGGCTCAAAATAGAAGATATAGGATGATTTAAGGATCAAAGATGTGATGGTGAAATGTGTGAAAGGTGGATGATATGGATGATTAAACTCTTAGAAGATCTTGAGGGGGATGCTAGACTTTTGGGAATTTTTTGGATTCTAATTTTGGATTCTCTTGGATTCTTGGATTTGATTTTAACCTTGACTTGGTTTTGGATTGTTTTTATTTTTGGATAATGAACAAATGGATCCCAAGATGTTGGATGTTATCTATGGGATAGACTTGCTCATAAGATGATGATTTGACTAAGTGTAGGGAAAAGGATGCATCTACCCACACTTAACCAAACAAGATGATTTGATGATAATTAACCTAAGCATATGGAGAAGGATACATCTATACATTCTTAGTCAAACCAAATGTTTTGATGTTTTGATTCAAGGATTTTGATTTGTTTCAAGGATTTTTTGATTCATGGTTTTTCCAAAAAGTCTAGCATGAAGGATGATTTCAAGATTTTCAAGAGTTGTTGGTGAGATGATTTTGGTTTGATGTTTGAAAGATGATTGAAGTTTGACTTTGATCCTATGTGTACCTAAGAAGACTCTTGTTCACAAGACCTCATTTTTGAAGAACATGCTTTAATCTAAACAAGGTGCTCAAATTCCCGAAAAAGATTTCGATTTTGACAATAATAAAATGAGTACAAATTGGGATTGCTTCTTGAAGCTCTTCTGTAAAAGTTGAAAAGCAATCTTTGTCTGAATTTGTAGAGTGTTGAGAGACGCTTTTGATGATCTTTTGGACTGAGAGCTTTTGAATTTTGTTCCCAGATTTTTATTTTGCATGAAATCATTTGAGACACATGTGTGGGGTTCAATTGTTTTTAATTTTTCTTATTGACTTCTTTTTTACCACAAATAATTCTGTAATTAGGTCTTTGAGCTAGATGTCTAATGTCTTAGCTTCTTCTTATCTCACAAAGTATATTATGTGGAACTTTAATAAAATAAAGGAAAAAGTGACCTATTGTTAACTTTAGTAATCAAATTGAGATGTAAACCCAAATTTTTAGAAACCTCTAGGGATAGAGTCCCTAGGGCAAGCAATAACACTTGAAATTTGTCAAAGATATTTTCTTGCTAAAAGGTTTGAAATTTGATGACAATGTTGAATTTTTGTTTCCCCAATGTTTACAATCAAGCAAAGTGTTTTATTTCCAAGAACATGCACAACCCTATGGCTATGAAAGATTGTATTTGTTGAATCCCCACTTGGACAAGTCTAGCTACGCCTCCTTTAAGAGAATGGTTAGATGCTTGACAACAGAAGCTCCCCCTTACAGTGCACTCACTTCTCGGGTCAACCAAGTATCAATACCCATGAATCTCCCATGGCATACTTTCCATTTCTACTAAAATCCATAAAAGTGTGGGGCAGCTTCAGAATGACCGTTCTTGCACCAACAAATAGATCAAGGATTTTGGCCTTTTCTAAACAAGGGATTTAATGTGGGAATTCCATTCATGGGGGATCATCCATATGGAAAGAGACCATTTCCACCCTTCTCATTGAAATAATCCTTGTGATACTTTGCTTTTCTCAAGTACCCAGACTTATATACCAGTTGGAAGTTTCTTGGTTTTAGCGTGTTGCCAGTTGGGTCGTTCCCTTGGGTGATTACTTTTTCCCACAAGGCAGGCCCTCTAAGATAAACAAAAGTAAGAAAACATATCCATAGTTTGATCGATCTTTTTTGAGAAACAAAGAGAGAACACACACAATATGTTCCACTCCCACTCACAAGATTTGTTCAATTTTTAATCCAAATTGAAATGTGGAGGCAATCACTTACACAACTTAATGTCACCAAAAATCCTTTTGATTCTCAAGATCGCCATGAGGTGCAAGAGAAGTGCATATGCCTTTTTGATGGTATTATTTTGGGTAAATGATTACAAGACAAGGAAGCACATGTTTATTTTATCCTTTTAACGCAAGAGTGACTTCTTTTTAAGCACCAAAGGAAGTGTGAAATTTTGATTGTTCAATTGTTAACCTTAAACAAAATCTAGTAGATTTTCCTAAAATTAGTTTTAAGCCCTTTGTAGAAAAAATTGAAAGCTTTTGTAGTGTTCTATTTAGAGCCTAAAATAAATTTAGTGTATCCTAAGAGCATAAAAGATAACAAATCCTTAAGAGATATTGTGAGTTCTGCAAAAGTGTTAAACAAACACAAAAGTGTTCAAAAAAAACTTGATGTAATGAGAGAATGATGTCATAATGTAACCTTCAGCTTAATTTTCCTCCTTCTCCTTGATTAAGCCAACCTACAAAAAATGATTAGAACTGCAAAACAAAGGTTAGAAAAACCAATTAGCAACCTAAAGCAACCAAAATGAAAGAGAACATGTTGAAATTGAGTCCATTTGAACATTTTATTTCACCCTAGTGGTGCAATCCGCATAGGTGGTGTAGTTTACGGAAGTCAACGGAACTATATGGAATCACTTGTCAAATAATGGTGCTTTGTAGTAAAACCAAAAAGTGCAATTGCAGCAAAAAAAATTTTAGAAGCCCAATTTGGAATTTGAGAAAACCAGCGATCGTAAACTAACCCAAGGGCAGAGTTAGAAAATTTGAATTCTGGGTGGGAAAGACTGAGCGTTGTGGTTTGTAGTTTTAAGTGTCCCTATAGGCACCACTAGACTAATAGTGATGTTGTATGGTGCCACTGGACTAATAGCAGTGCAATTTTCTATAGATGCAAATGCTAGCAAAAAATGACATAATTTTTTGAAAAAAAGTGATTGAATCTTCAAGTTTTCCCTCCTTCTAGTGCCAAATGTAGAAACCCTATCCTATACCTTCACAAAAACATCATTAGATCAAATGAAAGTGAGAATCAAGATTCCCCATGAAATCCATTTAAATTGCAAAGAACAAGAAATGAGATGAACATAAGCAAACATAAACAAAAGCTATCAAATCCTATTCAATGTAAAGAAATTTTTTGATCTCATGGGGGAGTTGGTGCCAATTTTATGTGGAAATTGTCCCTTTCCCAAATCCTATGCAATTTTTGGGTATGTGTAGGATCATCATGGAAAAAATAGGCCCTTAAGTGGCAAAAAAAATAGAAAAAATTAGAGTAAGGCAACTTGACATAAAAATTTGAATAAGTTATCTATATTATTTCAAAAATATGTAAGAATAGAATCTGTAGCAAATTGAATGTAGTTTCTAAACTACTAGGATTTTTATTTATTTTTAAATCTATTTGGTGAAAATTTGAAATTTCAATGCAATAGTACTTAAATTTTAGGGAAAAAATAAGAAGTAGGTGTATGTCTGACCACCCTAACCACAATAAAATGATAATATTTTTTTATAGGATTTTAGATATAAGTAGAGGACTCATTTCTTGATGTGATGCATATATTATTGTAATTTTTTTCCAAGTAAATAATTAATTATGAATTTTTATTACAAATTTTAAAAAATATAAAAACTTGTATGTCTGAATACCTTAACTTGGTCAAAACTTCATGAAATTCTTTTTTTTTTTAATCCTATAGTATGCAAAGCATAGAATGTGATGCATGTTTCAGATTAAAAAAATTTGACATTGTTTGAAAGCTATAGATGTTTTTCAATTAGCCTATCAATCGGGACTTTAGTCATAATTCAAATAGAAAATGTATAATAATAATTTATTAAATTCAAAGTAAAGCATAATTTATATTGGTGGAAAGCTGAGAATCTCTTTTAAAAACCCTTTTCGTTTCATCAATTTTGAGTAAAAAAAGGTCATCAACCACACCCTACACATACCCATCATATCGCCACTTTTTGGCCCATCATGATCTTGCACATACCCCTTGGTGTTAATTTGATGAAGATGTGATCCACTTGGGTAGAATTTATGCATAACCTAGCTACAAACTTGATAAAATTGATGAAAATGGTGATGCTTGAAGATGAAATTGAGTATAATAAGTTTGCTCAAATTGTGGATCCTCAAAATGAGGAGAGAAGCCTCTTATTTATAGAAAGACAAGATGGAGGAATGAGTAAAATGGAGCAATGTAGGATCATTCAATGTCCAATGGGAAAGTGCCACTTGTCAAGATGTGAATGGGCAAAGGATGTGCACATTTTGATGAATGTGCCCATAAATTCAATTAGGTGAAATTTCAAAATAGTGAAATGACATGTTGGAGGGAGAAAAGAATGACTTAAATGCCACTTGGCTCAATGCACAAGGACATGTAAGAGGGAATGAATGTATTGTTGGAAGGAAAAATCCACTTGGAGGGATTTTCAAACTTGGAGGAATATTCCCCTAAAGATGCCAAGTTGAAAGAAAATAGGGATTTAATAAATCCATTAAATGTATTTTCATGTGCAAGTGGAAAAATCTAGAGAAATTGGATGATTAGGATTAAATTAATCAAGATTTAATTAATTTAATGAGGGATTAGATGATGTGACTATTTGATTTATATTTTTGGGTTGATTTAAATCAAAGTTGAGAAGAATATGGTTTAGATCTAATTAACTAAAGGATTTGATTTATTTAATCAGAGAGGATGATGATGTTAGATTAAATCAAATAAGGTTTAATTTATTTAATTTAATAAGATGACTTTATAGATTTAATCAAATAAAAATAGATTATTTAATTAAATAGGGACTAGAGGGTTAATTAAATAACTTTGACTTATTTAATTAACAAGAGAGAATGACTTAGTCAGATAAATGATGATTTATTTAATTAAGGGACGAAGGGTGATGATTAGCTAAGAAGATGATTCAGGATGAAATGGTGTTAGTAATCAGGATCAAGTGTGATTGGTACATTTTGTGTCTACACTGGTATATGTATATATGCATTAAGACTTCACCAAAAAAATGTGAGCATAAAATTAGTTGAATTAAGCTGAAGAGGAGGAACCTTTGACACACTCTACGGTGCCCTTCCATAAGGATTTTCCTTCTTCCAATGTACCTTATGCACTTACAAGTGTCTAGTGTAATAGCTCAATCTTACTCAAGGACTCTATACCGTCTATTAAATTATTGTGACTTAGATTAATCTTTGATAATCTACCAATACTGTCAAGAGCACAAGATATCAAAATCTGCTTGAGTTTAACCATGTCTCTAAGTGCCACAAACTTCTTAATAACTTTTGTTCTTCGGTCCTGTAGAGAAAATAATTTCTCCTAAAGTTACACAATGTAGGACCACCTCTGATTATTTCCATCTTCTGCCAATTTGTATGTATCTTCTTGAGTGCTTATACTAGTCTCACAATTTCTTATTTCATCTCTTATGTTCAGTGTACTGCCAAACTAATTTAGTTAAAATGAAAGTAGTTCATGAGCTTGTTCCTCACAAGCTTGTACACTCTCCAATTCCTTCATTACTCAACGATGTGCATCTATACATTTCCTTTTGATACCTTATAGATTTTCTTCAATAGACCCAATTCCAGCATCCACTTCAATTCTAGAGATATAGACTTTCAAATAATCAATCATGTTTCTAAGATTTCCCACAACTGAAATAGATGAGTCATGGTTTGCATCGGGAATAACCTTCTACAATTCTTCCAAGACACCTTGAATGCTTACTCTTCCATGATCATGTTGACCTTTCTTAAATTCACTTCTACAAATTCTTGTTTGAAAACACTCTTTCTCTCCTTTCCTATTCTAGTTGCACTACCAAAGGTACCTTCTACATCAGGACTCTTAGGGATATCCAAAAGAATTTTTGCATAGTGATGAATATCATCCTCTAACACTTTATAATCTAACTTAGATATCCATTCCAACCTTGATTCAACCACTTACATACATGACAAAAATCTATAGAAACTAGGAAATTTATATTTTCAGAGTACCTTTCAGTAATACTTCCTAGAATCATTGATATTTTTCTCATCCATATTTGAGATGTTCCAAAGAAAGCAACAAGGGTAGTCTGTTGAGCATCCAAATTGCTAAGATTTATCATGATGTTTCTAAGTTGATGGGCAATAGGTTATGTATTTTTCCATTTTATCCTTCTTATTACTAGTAATTCTTTCAAGAAGTAAAAGAGTAATCATAAAATCAAATTTCTATACCAGAATATAATCTTCTTTCTCTTCTTAGTTTCCTTTAAGTTCTTCAGTAGATATACTTGGAGTAGTTCACTTATGTCATAATGCACACCTCTTCTAACCATATCAATAGCAATGTGTACAACAACAATAGGCACTGTAAGGTCATTACTAGGTAGAAATACTTTATGTCCAATAACCATTGTGGCATACCTAATGATCAGGTCTTCATTTTTTCTCAAAATAAGCTCCTTTCCTTCAAGGTATGCACTAGTCACTTCAATTATCTCTTGCTCATTTACATACTTTTGTTTGGGAACTGGTTTGGAGGAACACAGTCCAATTACATCTCCGATTGCTTCTCTAGTAATTAAATGTGCCACATCAATCCACAAAGATTCATTATGAATTTTGCTCAAGAATATTCAAATATGTTTCCCATCGAACTCAAACAAGGGGGCTTTCCACCAGACATCCAATTTCTTCACAACTAACACTTTGTAGGCATCAAGGTTTCCATCCATAGAACACTCAATTGAACTGGTGACATTTCCTCTATCTTACTATAAACATATGCATAGATATCTTTTGTAGGAAACACTCTAGGAGGAATGCAAGAAAATGCACTAACTCTTCTAACAGATTTTTCAAATATTTCCTCAAATTTACTTGCAATCTACCCGAACTATTCACAACCTTTCAATTATCCATAGCAATAATAGTGAAATATTATGCAAGCAGGAATACCTCTATAATTGCAAACAAGGAATAGATAGATATCCAGCTTCCAGAGCATGCTTGAATGCACTTTGACCTCTTTTTCCCTTCAAACCATGAAACACTTAATTGCACTGTCTTCTCTAGACTTCCTTTGCACACTTCTCCAAAACTACATATGCCTTTTGAAATATTTGAATTTATTTCTTTCATTCTAAATGCTTTTTCAACAAATGCTTCAAATTGCAAGTAGATCACCTGGAATATTATGTGTTCCTCCATTCTCACAAATTCCATAGAATTCATTCTTCACACATACAAGTGAAAAATTCCTTAAATTTGTTATCTTATTAAATGTACTTCTACCATGATGTGACATAAGTTCCGATGAGGGGTTTTTATTAATTTTTCTAATAATTGCTCTGCCTTAGTCATTGCTAGACTTATAAATTGATAGGTGTATCTACACTAGAAGTTGGCACAGATAATAAAAATGATTTTGATTAAGATTGCTTGAATTCTTGTTCCATTTTACAAATCTTTTTCATCTCCTTCATCAGTTCTTTTGGATGATTGATTTTTTCATGCTTCTTTTCTAGATAGTTATCTTTTCTCCTTCTATAGTTATTAGTAGGATGTTTTGGATTGATGTGATTACAATAAACATCATTCTTCCTTCCTTTCTTTCACTTATTCAATCTATTTTCACATTGATTAGCTTTATGTCCAACCTTCTTGCACTTAAAACATTTTCTAGAGAAAGAAAAAGTATCATTCATTCTACTTTTACAGTCCTTCACCTTATGACTAAATTTCTTGCAAGAATAGAAAACGCCATTGAAATAAAAATACCTCTTAGCATTAGGTTTTTTGATGGGAGTTCTTTTAGAATTGTTTCTTAAGTTCTTGATGCATTCATCTTGGAACTAAGTCTTCTTATTAGAAGATTGCTTCACTTTTGAATGTTGACCTTCTTCAAACCCTAAACCACTTTTATCCATAGCCGGTCTTTGAGAAATAATGAACTCATCAAGAATTGCAGAGCTTACCTTAAATATATCCTAAAAACTTCATTCCTTTACCAAATCTATTCTCAACATTTCTGCTTCTTACTTAAGCTTATCACATTCATCTGATTTCTCATGTATTTCAACTTGCTAATAACCTTCAACTCTTTTCACTTCTTCTAATTGATGTAACAGACTGGAGACAATTTCATCTTCCTTATCTAGTAGGTCAAATGCTCCTTCACATTTAATTTGTAGTTTTTCAATGTACTATGTTTCTTCAATCAGCTTGTCCTTCAGATCATTAATTTCTTTTGAATATCTAGTAGAGATCTCTTCCGAAGTAAAAACTTTCTTATAGTAAAATTTCATGACCTTCCTCAAGCTGTTAGGCTCCATCAGAGGAACCAAGCTCTGATATGAATTATTAAACATATGAAATACTGAGAGTGGGGGTCAATCAGTATTCCATAATACCATTCAAATAAGATCAATCTAAACATTTCCAAAAATTTGACTAAATCAGCAAGAGAGAATATAGACACAATTTAATGCAACAACATACATGAACACCAAGATTTTTATGTGGAAAATCCAAAGAGGGAAAAACCACGATGAGGGTTAACTCATAATATAGTATATCCATATATAAAATATTACAAGGCTCACTTCCAAGACTCACTGTCCTTAAAAGGCTCATAACTTGAATACAAAAGATGGATAAACACCAAGATACAAAGATTGTCACTCACATTCAAGAATGTGAATAGATAGAATACACCTTCAATGTGCAAGGTTATGTTCCAATAAAGCTCTAAATAAGAAGAACTGCCACACACAACAGTCACTCAACAATTTTTTTCTAATCCTCAAGTGATGAAACATTTGGGCTTGGGTATTCACATATCCCTTAATCCTCTTCGTACTCCACTACACCACAACTCCTCTCTTCCACACAAACTTTCTTCCTTCAAAGAATCTTATATATACACAAGTTTATCCCATTCATCAATTAGGTCATCCTAATTAGATGAAATAAAAATAATCAAAACACTCTTATCAACACCATATATGATTAAAACATTTTGTCCATGTAGTGCATTATATCAAGTCTGCTAACATCCATAAAGTATAACTAGTCTCCTTAGTATATCGCATATGTTAGGTCAACCAAGACTAGAACTTAATTCACAGAAAACTCCAAACCAACATACAATCCTCAAAGAAAATTCCTTTCAGATTTGAGATAACATTAATTTCTCATCATACCACCATCATAGAGACTACTAATAGAACCACAACATTAGAATGTTTTTCTTAAGAAAATATAGAGTCTCCCATGCTAATATTTTGAGCAAAGAACAACAGTAAAATATAGGGGTAAACTCTGTCAGTGATAACTTTCTACTCACAACCAAAAACTTCTCGATATCTAGGATATAGCTATCTGAATGAGTCATGAAAACATGGTTAGCACACAATAATGACTCTCCCAGATTGGCACTAGGGAATGACATAGCCGTACCGAAGGCAAGAAGCCTTCCACATAATTTGCAGATGTTTGAGAAATGCATTTAATATGCATGATGGTATTAGTATGGAACTATTATCTTTGCAAAGAAAGATTTTTATCCTCATGGCTGGGTGGTTTCATTTTTACGTTTCAGGAACTCACTACATATTTGGTAAGGTATACTTCAATTTTATATTTAAATCTATGTACTACGTGGGAAAACATGTAAGCTGATTATGTGATATCAGGTTTTCTAAATTCTAATTTTTTTTTCTAGCATTCCACCAACAATACAATCTTATTGTCCTGCCTTATTTCAGTCTAATTAATGCAAAAGGTTTGACATCATTCTACACAACAAGTCGCTTCTAGAACTATAATTTGAATTAATTCACAACGACTTTATAGCACTGAATACAGATTGCAAGTACAAGGTAACTTAATCTTTACATACCATGTAGGACTCACGATAAAATAGAAGAGATTTGAAAATGAATGATTTGCAAGGTGCTGGTAATAAAATGCTTAGGTGTTAATTTAACTATGCAGCAATGCTACAATTTTAACTAAGTTGGTAATAATGATAGCTCATTTAATAATCCATCGAATCACTACAATCAGTTTGCTAGGGATTTAGTATATGAATGGCAGATACAACACTGTTCTAGAAATAAAATCCCTATTGACCTACATAACATGATGGAGACATGTGGACATTGCCTTCAATTATGAATTGACTATTATATAAACTCTTGGTCTTAAATTTTTGTTCACGAGCAACATGCATTATACTTGCAATTGAAGAGAACTAAGCTTGTCACTAGAAATAACTCATTCCAAAGCCCAATGCCGATGTTCACTATCATGGTGAGATTTAATAGGTATGGCGCTAATCATAAAATTCTGCTAGAAAATGTCACATAATACACTCCTGGCAGAGAAAGAACAGTTTGCATCACCATCACTTCCACCAACTATGCTATTACACATTGACTGAAGTTTTGCACTAGTGAATACCGGACTCAAAAACTAATGCACTAGTTCATCAGTAAAGAACACTACCTATAGAGAACAAACTTCAAGTGAACTAAATAATCTTCTTATATAGTTGTCACCATGTTGACATTAATGACAACACATGAAAAACCAAAAAAAAATCATATTTACTTCATGATCATGTTGCATAGCTCCATAATTCCAACACTATAGATTTGCAAAACAAGTTTTTCACTCTTCAACTGCAGAAAGAAGATATAGTAAGGAGATTTGCACAACTTCGGTACTTGGTGTATACCAATCATATATCAGTATCTAGTGCCCTTGCTGATGTAGAAAGGCTTGAGAAGATAAATCCTAATCCAAGTAATCAAGAAGAAGGAGAGGAGAGCTTAGTTGAATTGGAATCAATGTATAAGTCAGTTGTTGCTACCAAAAGGATTTGGAATGAAGGAAAATCTACATGGAAAGAAATCCTTAAGGAGCTTGAAGGTTCCTCCTCCTCTAGGTGAACATATTTTAGTTGTATATTATTTTATTGTTTTAGTTATTTTCAGTCTTTCTATATACATATGCTCAGATCCAAATTTTTGGGGTAACTCCCTAAGGGGGAGTTAGTACTTTTCAATTATTTTTTTGTACATATACATCAAATTTTAGAGCTTACACATCTGTGTTACCAGCACACCCTTTTTCCTTGATGTTAGAGTGTGAGAAGAATTGGGTAAGAATTGGAAAAGTATTAAGTAGAATTTTTGGTGATGGAGAAGGTGGAGAAATGATAAGAAATACTTTTGGTCAAGTTTGATGTATATTTGAAAGGGGAGTTCATACAACTTTTGAAGATATTTTTTGATGATGTTGATCTGAGTTTTGGAGATTCATTTTTGGCACATGTTTCCATCAATGAAAACTGTGGATATTGTTGAAAGGATGAAGAAGGAACCATTTAATGAGTTGTCATTGATGCCAACATTTTGTTTTGATAGTTTATCAAATTTGGTGAGTAGAATGGAGACATCTTAATCCAGTAATTTAGTATAGAATTTCGCATATTATAAGATCATCTTATGAGGTTTTAGTATGTTATTCAAGACTAATAAATGCACCTATGATCAAGATTTCAATTTTTTTGGATGAACAGGCTGAAAACTACAAGTAACAAAAGTTTGACATACAGTTTTTGGCTTTATATAGTGTAAATGGGTATGTGAAATCTGGTGTGCATTTCTCTGGTGATTGGAATCAATCTTTACAATTTTGGAAGATTTTATATATATATTAGTACACTATATATTCTAGATCGTGAGTGTTTATATGATCGGATGGATCATTGGTGTGTGATCAATTGGTTGATTTTGTGATTAGGTCAAATACTTGGCCGATCTAATACTTTATATGTGATGAAAAAACTAAATATGCATTGTAGATGTTAAGGGGATTTATTTTAAATCTATGCCTACTTGAATTGAGTGTTGCATGGTTTATTTGAGCATGAAGAATTTTTTTATTCAAGTGTGAAGATGACAACGTAGTGATGAATTAAAATGGGGTTGCATCTAATTAGGCTGACCTAATTGAAGTATGCAAATGTAATTGGGTATAGATGTGAGACATTTTTGAGATGTAAGAGATGAGGATATGACATGACAAGTGATCTAATGTGAACAAATGAATTCATATGTATATGATTAAAATGATAGTAGAATCATTTTGAATGTTGAGTGACTGCAAGGCAAAGGAGAGTTTTGTATTCAGAGCTTCAAAGGAACTGAATCTGGCACAAGGAAGGTGCATTCTGTATCAGTTCACATTTTTACTAGATAGCCATTTTTATTTTGTATCAAATTCTTGATGACCCTTATAAGGATAGTGTGTCATAGAAGTGAAACCCTGTATGAACCTATTATAATATATTGTGAGCTAATCCTCACCATGGTTTTTTCCTTTTTAGGATTTCCACGTAAAAAATCCTAGTTTTCATGTGTTATGTGATTTTGTGATTCCTTTCATGGTTTGATTCATAGTTGTCATTAGATATGTTATGATGATTGGATGTATTATGATTAAATGGTTTAATAGAATACTGATTCACCCCACTTCTCATTATTTTTGGTCTTCAACATGATTTATTTTATTTTTTTGTAATAATTTTAAGGTTCAATGAAATAGAAGATCTGGAAACCACTATTTTGAGTTTTCACATAGTTTGAACCCTCTTTCAATACAATATTTAATGGTTTCAAGATGCATCAATCAAAATAAACAAGTGCGAGGAAAGAATTTGTGGGTTTTTCTAAGGGATTGCATGAAGGAAAGTGTAGAAAATTATCTTTCCAAGAGGAGAGGAATAGAAGAAGAGAATAAGAAAGTTGCAAGTGTGTTTTATATGTTCAAGGAAGCCATGAGAGCTGTAGGATGAAGACAAAACTCAAATTTACAAAGAGGAATGAAGCCAAGGAAGTTGAAGTAAAGAGACCTAAGAGATTTGAAGGTATGAAGTTCCTAGAAACCCTTGTAAAATTTCTGAATTTAATTTATTGTTAAAATCCTCACTATATGTAATTGTTCTTGAGGAATTTTCATGTATGCATGTGTATGAACATTGAAATAAAGATATGTTTCAAAGTATTTCTCTACTTGTAGTGTAGTAAATTGCATACCCTTGCATTTTCACACTTGTTTGGGCCCACCTTGCTTTATTTATCCATATTCATGTCTTAATTGGTCATATTTTGCATCCACAAGCCTAATAAATTCTATATTTTTATGGAAAATCCCAAAAATCATCAAAGCGTAAATGATAATTTAATGATTCTGGCTATGTGTCCCTAATTTTTTGAATTAGACTAATATACCACCTAGGGTGTCGTTGTCCTCCAAAGGTCTTGGGACCCTCTTTTTAAATTCACCTTAAATGGGGCTATTTTTGGAGTCTGTGCCCCGGGTTTTGTAACGCCCCGCTAAGGGACCAAGTGGATTAATACAAAAAACCATCAATACCAAGCCAATTTTTTATTATTATTATTTTAAGAAACTAAAGTAACACTAACTAATGCAACTCAACTAATTAATATGAATGACATCATTACATTAACATCATATTATAATCACATTATAACCTAAAAGTAATATTGAACATAACCTATTTGCACACCTATCCACCATGGTCCCCTAACGTCGCTACTAAGATAGACCTATACTAATTAAACCTAAAAATATATATTTGATACACTGTGACCATATTTTATTAGCACTTGAATGTAAATTAATCTCATACATCAAATTATATATGATAACATATCTAAATTATCTCCAAACCACATCTAACACTATGTCAATATAAATCTATTCTTAATCAATGTTATAAAATAAGTACATAAAAATATATTGTATTTACTGCTTAATTAAACTCATATGCATTATAAATGAAACATTTTTATATTAAACCTCTCTATTACATACTAAACAATAGTAAAAATATGTATAATCAAGATTGTATCAATTCACTTACTTTTCCTATATAAGAATGCTACCATGAACACGTTTCATTAATCTAAGAGGTATATATGTATAAGATATACTAAACATAATTTTTTATAAAAATATCCCCTGCACATAAATTCAACTATAGAATGAAGCGAAAGGAAAGACTCTCCATGTTGTGTGTGAATTGCACCACCTAAATCTCAATAGATGGTTCGAAAATACCACCCTACCACGTGGAACCCTGAGACCCACTCCCTCCGTGTTAGGAGACAACACTAGGCCCCACAAACAAGCAAACAACAAAACATAAACAACAAGTGGCTGGCACTAAACATCTAAAAAGAACTACCAAAATAAGAATTAACCAAAAATTACAATAACTTCACAAATACTTCTAGGTACTTCTATAGAACCCAATCACATAACACAAATAGATAGAAAACTAAAAAGCTTATCATTAAACCACAACACTACAATAAAGTATATTACATCAATCTCATAATTTTATAACATAATGACACTTTAGTTTAGTAATTCACAATCAAGACTAATAATGCACATCCCTGACATAATTGATCTTTACATATACAAAAGTCTCAACATAAGATCTCACAAATACGAAGAAATTAACAACATACAAATAGTAAACACATTTAAATAAAAAAGGTACAACACAATACATATCAAATAATATAGTTATACCCTCTAATACAACTTTTAAAATTGAACTAATTCTTACTTGACAATAGTCAAATTTGTCAACAATAAAACAACCCTAAAACAGTCATATCAACTCAAAATCAAAATCTGTAAAATACCCATTGCAGTTTTAGTCGTTGAATATTCAACAACGGGAACAAAATTGACCAAAAGTGAATCATAAATTTATAAAATACAAAACAATAGACAACTATCATAAAACCCTCTTTTCGGTAATATTCAATTACAGTCAAATGACAAAATGAGTAACTCAATAATTAGATTTTATCCAAAATAAAATATATTAAAAAAATATATTAAAATTAATTTAAACCCTTTCAAACCCCTATAAATCTAAAATCTCAATCTTTCATTGATTGTTTACAGGGAGAAATAAAGATATTTGTAGTCATAGAGGAGCAACTTGACAGTAGTCCCATGTTTCAACCATATCTCACAAACTATGATCTGGATTTCTAAAATTTTTGGACATAATTTAAACGACAACAAGATGAAAAAACCCTTTAAAAATCTCACCAACCTAGTTTGTAAATTTAGATTTATGAGCAACGCAATCAGACCCTTTTACTGGTAAAGAACAAGAACAACAAATATGTATTGATTTTTATTGTAGAATAAATGTTTCATTCACACACAGAAATAAAACTATCCAATATTTATTTTCAAAAATCAAAAGAAAGAAATCAATCAAATCATTCATACATACAAAATAAAATTTTAACACAAGATCTAAAAATCCAACCTGGATCCAACGCTTAGGAATGACAGAAATTTGATGCTGAGCTCCAAAGTTTTCAACTTTCAAAACCCTCAAATTGCAACAAATTTCTCATTGCTCCTTCCTCTTTGCAAGCATGGAAAAATCTCTCATGAAAAAGAATCCAAATCCAACATGCACTCCAAAAAAGAATAACCCAACAAAAGGAAACCCTTTTTCTCCTCCCAAAATAAAGAGAACACTTCCCCCAAACCAAAAGACAACCTCTCAGCCACCCTTTCAACTTCCATTTTTGTCACTTTTCATAATGAAGTAATTAGGGTGGGTTCTGGACTCAAAAAATATAATTTTATAAAATAAAAATACCTCTCACCCATAAAACTATCACATAGGAAACATTTTAAATCATTAAAACCACATAAAGACTCCATAAAACATAAATTAAGTGACCATTTTAATAAAATAATCAAGAGTCTAATAATGCAAAAATTACATCCAAACAAAAGTAAAACAAATATTACTCAATAAACAATAATCAAATACCAAATAATGATAATAATAAACAATAATTAAATAATTATTCCTCAAAATAATAACATAATAAAACATAACATAAATAAATGTCACTTATGGAATAATATTATATCACACCTCAAACACATTAATAAAAATCATAACAATAAATATGATAGATTCAATATCTAACTTCACTCAAATAATTCACAAACTAAGGTAAAATATAAATCATAAAATAACTTCACATGAAAGAGCAACATTCACATCAAAAGATAAATAACACTAATCACAATCATAACAACACAACTAACCACGGGGTTTAACACCAACAGGTTGGGATCTAAAACTAAGGTTAGACAACAAAATCAAACAATCACATATCACATAAGAAACAATCGAATAAATGCAACACTCCAAACATAGGGTAAAGAAGATCGGACATTGTCTCATGACAACCCAAAAAAGTTAACACATTCTTCATCAATTGTCTCTAATTGAGAACAATGGCTAGGGTTAGGTTATAATTTGGGCCTAGATGTTATCTCCTCAACCACCATTGGGATTAGAGGCACGCTCAGACCTGCTAATTTAGGTAGAGACGTAGCCTAGTACCTGTTCACTTAAACATACAAATTAGAGCACATGTGCATAATAGCCGAAGCACTAGGAAAGAAGCTCTAGCAATCGTATCTCATTCTCGTATGTCTCTCATACGTCCAATGGTACGATGCCGCCCTTTCCACTTATCCTAACAAACATACTACTGTATCACTCAATTATCCAAGTAAATCTCTGCATAATAACAATAACATAACAATATGCATCATACTCACCAAAACACTAATAGAAGTTCATGCCCCATCTTGCAACCACAAAGCTTGAACACAAATCAGTATATTTTATGATAATAAAGATAACCATAATCAAAATCATAATAATATGACAACACAATAATAATATATTAGAATCAAGTGAAAACCCCAAAGGTAACAAAACACTTTCATCACATCAATATGTCAATAACATACATCATAGTAATGGTTATGTCTAAACACACACATCATGATAAATATATCCTTAAACACATATAATAAATCATTTTCTAACCTTTTTACTTAGTCCATAAATTCATGATATACAATATCAATTGTTTAACATTATTAGCACATACCTTTAAATGTCTCTATTATTTTACTTTCATCTCCAAGTTCCAAAGCCAAACTTCCTGCACATCCACTATGAGAATGGAGGGGCACTACAGGTTTCATGCCCTAGGACTAAGATGACACCTAGGGTGTCTTAGTCCCCCTTAATATATTTTAGGATTTAATTTCAAATCTTGGTAGGATCTAGCCTCCTCTAATCAATGAATTCATATGTTGTCTTGGTGTGATGTACTTTTAGAATATTAAGCATAGATAAGTATAAATACAAGGTTCTTTATCTCATTTTCTCTTAACAAGCAATCTAAGCATCATCCAAGCATTCAAGTATTCATGCATTATAGAAAATTTTTGATCAAGAGAGCATTCAAGAGAAATTCATCAAGCATTTGGAGTCATTATCAAGATTCAAGCATCATGTCAAAGATATTCTTGCATCATGTGTGTTTTTGAGCTAACATTTGTGATGTGGGGTTTTGATTCCAGCAAGAAATTCAAATTAAGATCTAGCAAGAATTCATTCAATTCAAGATCTACATTCAAGCTAGCCACTTCACACAATTTTGCAAATTTCATAACAAGGGTTTGGTGATTTGAAACATAGCATTTTGATCATTCATCATTTCCCTTCATTATTTCATTTTATTCCAAGGTTTAATTACCAACAAGTGCCTTGACCAATTCAAACTCCGATTTACTAACAATCAACAAGTTTTTCCTCTCTTGCATGTTTGTGTTTGTAGATTTAGGTTGAAGACTTGCAGATCATTTGATGTGTAAGGTTGCAAGCTTGAAAATTTTCCTTGCAAAGTTGTCATCTTCACAAAAACTCACCTACAAGCCATATTTGGAAGCTTCAAGACCTAAGATCCAAGAAGAAGTGCAAAAATTGAGCCTCAAGATCATATTCAAAGATTTCAGAAATTTAGATCAGGACTAAGTCAACAATAAGGGCGTCTTAGTCCTCCCAAGGGTATTTTGCAAAGATTATTTTAGATTCTATTCCAACATTCAAAGATTCTAAATTTCCTCTAAAAAGTAGTAGTGAAACTAAGAAAATAGTAAGGGTGTCTTTGTCCTCCCTAGCATATTTTGACAATAGTTTTGCATTTCTAGAATCCTTGTCACATTTCCAAACTTTATGGGTACACACATCCTAACTTGTTAATTTTTTCATTCGCACTCATCATTTGGTTTGCATTACTAGGTTTTTTGAGTTGAACGCGAAGTTGTCTTTTCCAATCTTTTTCCCAGTGGTGAACACTTCAAAGCCAAAAAAACCACCCCTAGGTCTTCCTTGTTGAGAATTGACTCACCTTTGTGTTGATAGTCAATCTGATTTGGGATCATAGGGCATATTTGAATGACAATAAGATATTAGTGGTGTTATATGATCGAGGCCATAAAGCACACATTTTTCCATTGTTAATTTTGGTGAACCTCGCACTTTGAACATTCATTTTTTTGATTTGGAGTTCATTAAATTCTTAGACCTAGGTTTGCATTCATTAAATCTTGCAAATTAGTGAAAGTACATCTAGGGTTTCTCATATTTGCACTAGGGTATGTGTAGGATCATGATGGGCCAAAAAGTGGCGATATGATGGGTATGTGTAGGGTATGTGGCTGGAAACTTTCTTTTACCCAAAATTGATGAAATAAAAATATTTTTAAAAGGAGATTCTCAACTTTCCACAAATATAAATTATGTTTTATTTTGAATTTAATAAATAATAATTATTTATTTTCTATTTGAATTACGACTAAAGTACTTATTGATAGGTTGATTGAAAAACATTTATAACTTTCAAACGGTATCACATTTTTTGAATCTAAAACATGTATCACATTCTATGCTTTACATAATATAGGATTAAAAAAAATTAAATTCATGAAGTTTTGACCAAGTTAAGGTGGTTAGACATACGAGAGTTTTATATTTTTTAAAATTTTTAATAAAAAATCATAATTAATTATTTACTTGAAAAAATTACAAAAAAATATGCATCACATCGGGAGACAAGTCCTCTATATATATCTAAAATATTATCATTTTATTGTGGTTAGGGTGGTTAGACATACACCTACTTCTTATTTTTTCCCTAAAATTTAAGTACTAATGCATTGAAATTTCAAAATTTCACCAAATAGATTTTTTTTTTTAAATAAACCTAGTAGTTTAGAAACTACATTCAATTTGCTATAGATTCTATTCTTACATATTTTTGAAACAATATAGATAACTTATTTAAATTTTTACATCAAGTTTCCTAACTCTGATTTTTTTGAATTTTTTGCCACTTAAGGGCCTATTTTTTCCATGATGATCTTGCACATACCCATTAGTGAAACTGCATATAGGTTGCATTTTTTCTTTCTTGCATCATCTTATCTCATTGAAAAAATAAAAAGTGCATTATCAATCATTTTAATTGCATTTAGTAATGTTGTTATTTCACTCAAAATTGAAAAAAAATTATTCAACTTTGCATATGTAGTGTAGTAAAATGCACACACTTGCATTTTCACACCTGTTTGGGCTCATCTTGCTTTATCTATTCCTTTTTATGGCTTAATTGTTTCTATTTTGTATTCACAAGCCCTATGAATTATATATTTTTCTAGCTAATCCTAACATTCTCTAATGCACAAATGACAATTTAATGATTTCATCGAAGTGTCCCTGATTTTTGGGTTAGGACTAAAACACTACCTAAGGCGTCTTTGTCGCCCAAAGGTCTCATGACCCTAATTTTGAGGCATCTTAATTGGGCCCCTTTTTGGTGGCTATGCTCCAGCTTTTATGTCTTGGGACTAAGACACCACCTAGGGCATCTTATTCCTCCTTGAGTTATTTTTGGGATTTAATTTCAAGTTCTAGTGAGATTTAGCCTCCTTTATTTAATTAATTCATATGTCAACTTGGTGTGATGTAATTTCAAGATATTAAGCATAAATAAGTATAAATACAAGGTTCATTCATTCTAATCCAAGTCTTTTATGAGAAAATTCATCATAAAAAATTGATTTCACAAGAGCATTCGAGAGGATTATATCAAGCATTTGGAGCCATCATCAAGATTCAATCATCCTATCAAAGATATTCTTGCATCATATGTGTTGTTGTGCTAACATTTGTGATGTAGGGTTTTGATTCAAGCAAGCAATTAAAGATCATTCCTTTGGTTCAAGATCCATATCCATTGTAGCCATTGGACACAATTTTGCAAAATTAATAAAGGTTTTGGTGAGTTGTAGCATTGCATGTTGTTCATTCATCATTTCCCTTCACTTCTTTATTTCATTTTAAGGTTTAATTACTAACAAGGGGTTTTGCCAATGAAAACCCCCATCCACTAACAAAAAAAAAGTTTTCCTCTTCTTGCATATTTGTTATTGCAGATTTAGGTTGAAGACTTGAAGATCATCTAGAGTGAAAAGTTGTAAAAGTTCCAAAGTTGCATTACAAAGTTGTCATCTTCATGAACACTCACTTATAGGCTGAATCTAGAAGTTTCATAACTTGAGATCAGAGAAGAAGCAAGAGCAGACATTGGAGCTCAGGACCACATTCAAAAATTTTAGAAATTTAGAATGGGACTAATACATCACCTTACGTGTCTTAGTCCTCCCAGACATATTTTTAATAGATTCTTTCAGATTTGGTTCTGACATCTAAAGACTCCACATCTACCTTGAAAAATAACAGCGAGACTAATACGCCACCTAGGGAATCTTTTTCCTCCCTAGCATATTTGGGAAACTTCTTTACATTTCTAAAATTCTCACAACATCTCAAAACTTCCTAGGTACACATATCATATCTCCCTATTGCATAATTTCATCATTTGCATCTCCCATTTAGCTTGCATAATTAGGTTTTGTAGGTTGAATGTCCATTTGTCTTTTCCAAGCATTTTCTTGGTGGTGAACCCCTAAAAGCTTAAAAATCCCCCTCCTAGGTCCTCCTCATTGAGAATTGACTCACCTTGTGAGGTTGTTAGTCAGTCCAATTAGGACTCCTAGGACATAATTGAATGACCAAGATAGAGTAGGAAAGAACTCTCCTTTCCCCTTTATCCCTTGGTTTATTTTGGTGAACCTGACCTTGTTGAGCATTCTTTTTTTATTTGGAGTCAATTAAATTCTTAGACTTAGATAGCATTGCATCTTGCATTAGTAAAGTTGCATATAGAGTTTTAAATATTTAGTGAAATTGCATCAAGGATTTCTTCTAGTTGCATTAGTGAAAGTGCATATAGGTTGCATTTTTTTCTTTCTTGCATTTCATTCAAAAACTAAAAAGTTAATTGTTCAACATCTTAATTGCATTCTTATTGCATTCAATTGCTTGTTCCTAGTTACTTTTCCTTGAATTCATTGGCATAATTTTGTGTTTTCAAACATCAACATCTTGAATAAGCAATTTGTAAACACTTTAGAAAATCTATAATTTTATTTTTTTCTAAGAAAAACCTCTACTAGGTTGAAAATTCCCTTCCTGGCATCTTAGTCCCACTTAGGGTTTTTTGTCCAGAATCCTCTCTCTATTGTTTGTTGTCTATTTTAGTCCCTAGAACTTTAGAATCTACTTAGTAGGACCAAGATTCCCTTACTGGCATCTTAGTCCTTGTTGACTTTGACTCTCAAGTTTTCAAGATCTAAAACTACTTTTTTGTGCTTCTGTGGATTGCCTTCATTTTTTTTGTTTCAGTTTGCAGAATAGTTGTTATCTCAGCACTTTTTTTTCATTTCAAGTGCATTTTTTCAATCTTGCATCATGGATATGTGCTTTAGAAATTTGTGGATTCCCTTGAAATATTTAGTAGATGTATCAAATTATGCATTTGGTAATGACCCTAATGAAATTGAACTCACTCATGCTCACTCAACTCCTAATGCATGTACTCCTTGTGATGTTGACATCATTGGAGATGATGATGACAATAAGAATAAGTTCCTAAATGATTATCTTGATAACCTTAAAACTAATGCATCCTTCTATCCACCCATGAAACAACTAGATACTCCCATAATACCACCTCTTGAGACATTTGGTTACTTACATCCTAAAATAAAAGTTGAACCTAAGTTCCCTAAAATAGGTGAACCTAGCTCCTCTAGCCAAACAAACACTCAACCATTTTATGATAACAAAGTAACAAATACTCAATCAATCTAGAAGAAACATATGGCAAAGGATTCACAATATTAAGCATACAAGGATGTGATACAACAAATGAACATAACATTCACCAAGTCTTAGAACACCTAGATCAACCAATGAAAACAAAAAAGGGTTAGGATATCAAGATCCCCCTTGCACTATACCTCCTATAGAATACTTAAAGCTTCATAGTGATGGCATGTTCATATTTTATTCTCCCCCTGATATGAATGTCCTTTTTAAAGAACAACCAATGACTCATAACGATGAAAAGGATGATAAGATCACCTTAGGTCCTCCTCCTCAACCTTCAACTATGGAAGTTGGTGAATCTAGCAAACATAAGCCGTCGTACAAGTTACAAAAACTCCAATCCCCTAGGCCACCAATTGAAAGTGAAAGAAAATTACAAATCATTATCAACTAGGGACTCATACTATTTCCAAAGAAAGACTAATACTATTTCCTAAATATGCATAGGTTCCACTTTGTCAATACCACAAGACTCTTGGACATAGTACTGATGAGTGTTGTGCATTAAAGATCATATTGAGTAAATATCACTTTGAAAAAGATACTTGTTACCCAGTGATTAAATAGCATATCCTTTGTCCTTGTCATGTAGTAGCTGTAGAATACTCTATTCTCACTATTACATGACCCTTCCCATCACCTACATCGGCTCATTCTTGTCTTGCACTTAGTGGGGGCAAGAAGTTGATAGCCTTGTCCTAGTAAGGCATTTTTTGTTGTCCCTTAGGTTTTTCATCACCTTCCACTTATACAGAATGAGATTGGGAGGTGGGTGATCTGCTTTAGGTTGACTTGCCTTTGCCTTACTAGTATTTTTCATTATATTCTTTCCTTTTGTTTGATTACATGTGTGTAATGTGATCCCCTGTGATGTTTTATTTGATGTTCCTCTTTCTATGTGAATTCCTCTATTTGTACCTTCATTCTTCTATATGTCATATACTCTTGCCTTTTTATTGATCTCTTATATTTTCTTTTCACTTTCCTTTTTGTCTTTTTTTTTCCTTTTGGGGATGATGTAAGGCATTGAGACATTCATGTCTCCTTCATGTTGACCCAAAAGCTTTTCCTAATTCTTTCACCTTTCCTTTTTCATTTGTCTTGTGTTTTCCTTTTAGGGATGATGAGGCATCAAGACACCCTATGTCTCTTCCATGTTGACCCAAAATATTTTCTTTAGATTTTCCTTTTTTCTTGTGTTTTCCTTTTGGGGATGATGCAAGGCATCAAGACACCCCGTGTCTGTTCCATGTTGACCCAAAATATTTTTCTTTATCTTTTTCTTTTCATTTTCCTTTTTGTCTTATGTTTTATTTTTGGGGATGATGCAAAGTGTGGAGACACCTTATGTCTCTTTCATGTTGAACCAAAAGGATTTTCTGTTATTTTTCTCTCTTTATGTCATTCTTCTAGTTCTATGTGGATTTGGGGAATGATGACAGTTCTGAGCTCTCTATTATTATTGCAACAAAGACAGATACTGACCCTGAATCCATAGATCCCTTATGTGTTTTTGGGGGAAACCCTTTCTTTTCCCTTTTCCTTTTTTTCCTTTTGGCTACTTTAAAATAATTTCTCACAGCATGGTGTTATCAATTTCTTTAAAGTGGAGGAATATATTGGCATTATTTTAGCATGTTTGCATTCTTTTCCTTTTCATGTTCCTTGATGTGATTTTCTTTCTCTATGCGATGTGTTTTTCCTCTTGGTGGTGTATTTGGGTTTGAATTCCTCTAAGAGCATGATATTTCCTTGTCCTCTCATGGAAACATTAGATACAATGTTCTCGAGGATGATACCTTGCACTTTTCCTCTCTTGGAAATAAGATGAGACCTTTTGTGCTTGACGTCTCTTAGAAACATTGGGTATGATGTTCCCTAGGATGAGACCTTGTATTTATCCTCTCTTGCAGATGTTAAGCATGATGTCCCCTACGAGTAAGACCATGCATGGACTAAGAAAAATCCCTTTGAATATCTCTCTTTCTTGTTGTATTTTCCAATTTTCCTTATTAAATTCATTGTGGTATGGCTTTGATATGGACTTTCAGGGGCTCACCTAGTGAACACCTAGCTTCACTAGCCCTCTTGAGTGTGCATTTTCCTTTTGTCCTTATTAAATCCATGGAGGTATGGCTTTGATATGGACTTCCTAGGGCTCACCTAGTGAACACCCAGCTTCATTAGCCCTTGTGAGCATGCATTTTTTGTACCTTATTAAAGTCATGGAGGTATGTCTTTGGTATGGTCCCTTGGGGCTTAGCTAGTGGACACCTAGCTTCACTAGCCCTTGTGAGCATGTGTTTTGTTTTCATAGTGTATAGTGCATTCCACTTGTAAACCTTTTTGGAAAAATAGTCTAGACTTGGTCCACTGCATTGGATGGCCAGTCGAAGCTTGATCTATTGCAGTTTTCCTTTTATGTTTCCTTTTTATTTTTCCATTTTTTTTTCTTTGATGGTGTATGTTTGCAATCTAGTTATGCCTTCATCTATCATCTGCAACAGTGTTCTTTCGTTCCTATGTTAGTTTTCCATAGGATCTTGATCCTAGGGTCTTGGCCACCCTCTTGATTATTTCCATCCTATCTTACTAACATTTGTCCATTGAAACCCCTCTTGATTGTGTGGTTCACTACTTTAGTGTGATTTTGAAGCAAGTTCATCATCTCACTAAAGTGGGGGCTAAATTTAGTCTAGTAAAATGCATACCCTTGTATTTTCACACTTGTTTGGGCCTGCCTTGCTTTATTTATGCTTCTTTATGGATTAATTGGTCCCAATTTGCATTCACAAGCTCGATGAATTATATCTTTTTTAGGCTAATCTCAAGATTATCCAATGAAAAAATGATAATTTAATGATTTCATCAGAGTGTCCCTAATTTTTGGGTTAGAACTAAAACACCACCATCTATGTCCCCCAAAGGTCTCGGGACCTTGATTTTGAAGCATCTTAATTGGGATCATTCTTTTGTGTCTGTGCCCCAAGTTTTATGACTTGTGACTAAGATGCCACCTATGGCATCCTATTCCTCCTTGAGTTATTTTCAAGATTTAATGTCAAATTTTGGCAGGATTTAACCTCCTTTATTTAATGAATTCATATGTTGGCTTGGTGTGATGTAATTTCAGGATATTTAGCATAGATAAGTATAAATACAAGGTTCATTCATTCATTCTAATCCAAGTCTTTTGTGAAAGCATTCATCATAGAAAATTGAGTTCACAAGAGAATTCAATAGAATTCTATCAAGTATTTGGATCCATCATCAAGATTCAAGCATCCTATCAAAGATATTCTTGCATCATGTGTGTTGACATGCTAACATTTATGATGTAGGGTTTTGATTCAAGAAAGAAATTCAAGATCATTCCTTTGGTTCAAGATCCATATCCATTGCAGACATTGCACATAAGTTTGTAGACTTTATAAGGGTTTTGGTGAGTTGTAGCATTGCATGTTTTTCATTCATCATTCCCCTTCATTTCTTTATTTCATTTCAAGATTTACTTACCAACAAGGGGTTTGACCAAGGAAAACCCCCATTCACTAACAAAAAACAAGTTTTCCCCTTCTTGCATATTTATGATTACAAATTTAGGTTGAAGACTTGAAGATCATTTGCAATGCAAAGTTGTAAAAGTTGCAAAGTTGCATTACAAAGTTGTCATCTTCACAGAAACTCACCTATAGGTTGAATCTAGAAGTTTCAAAACCTAAGATCAGAGAAGAAGTAAGTGCAGACATTGGAGCTTAGGACCACATTCAGAGTTTTTAGAAATTTAGAATGGGACTAATACATCACTTTGGGCATCTTAGTCCTCCCAGGCATATTTTTCATAGATTCCTTCAGATTTGGTATTAGCATCTGAAGACGGCATCTACCCCAAAAAACAACGCAGGACTAATACACCACCTAGGGCATCTTTTTCCTCCCTAGAATATTTGGGAAACTTCTTTGCAATTCTAAAATCCTCACAACATCTCCATACTTCCTAGGTAAACCTAAACTATTTCCCTATTGCATAATTTTATCATTTGCATCTCTAATTTAGCTTGCATAACTAGGTTTTGTAGGTTGAATTTCCATTTGTCTTTTCTAAGCATTTTCTTGGTGGTGAACCCCTAAAAGTTGAAAAATCCCCTTCCTAGGTCCTTCTCATTGAGAACTGACTCACCTTGTGAGGTTGTCAGTCAATCCAATTAGGACACCTAGGACATAATTGAATGACCAAGATAGAGTAGGAAATCTCCCTCCTTTCCCCTTTATCCCTTGGTTCAACATCCAATTTCTTGTTATTAGTTACTTTTCCTTGCACTCATTTGCACACTTTTTTGCTTCTAAAAATTAGGTCCCTTAGTAGGAAACCTAGGAACATTGTTATCAACTCAAACTTTGGTGTTTTTCTTAGAAAAACCTCCACTAGAACTAAAGCACCCTTATTGGCATCCTAGTCCCTCTATGGGTTTTTCCCGCTGAATCTTACTTGAGTCGAGTGCTTTTTGTTCCAGTTTCTAGAACCTCCAAATTCTATCAGTAGGACCAAGACACCCTTGCTAGTGTCTTAGTCCCTATGTAGTTTTAGGTTGCAATTTTTAGGGTTAAACAGTGAATTTGTGAGCTTCTATTTCTTGTTATAGCCATTATGTTTTAGTTTGCATAGTTTTTGTTATATTCAAATAATTAGAAATAGCATAATTTACATTCATTGCAATTATGGATAGAATTAGATTCTTTCACTTTTCATTTTCAGCATTAGTTCATAGTTCACTTAGATAAGATTACATTCAACATTCATTAGAAAATGAAAACAAATAACTAAAAACCTCAAAAGAAACAAACAAAAAATGGTTGACCTTAGAGAAAGCATATCATTTAAACCCTTTAGTAGAGATTAATTGGACATGATAAATGAATCCCTTGATGAATTTATCTCACCAAGATCATCCACTAAATCTTTGATACAAGAGGATGCAAATATCAATAATCATGATAATAATAATTGTTCTTCTCTTGATATCTCTCTCGTTCATAATGAAGGTATCTTCGTGATAGGAGATACAATCATTGAGAATCATGAAGGTCTTTTTTTTCCTCTGCCTTGCAAATATATTATGACACATGAACCTGAGATCATGGCCACTACTTTACCTAGTCTCCATTCATCTCCCAACACCTCCCTTGTGAGAATTCTCTAGTGAATAAGTCCATATGATCGTCAATGATCATGAAAAATGCATTTATGTGGAGGATATGTTGATATTTAGAGATCGAATAATTGAGAACTATGACAATCCTACCTCTCCTACTTGGGAAGACATTATAGGGCATGGGGATATAATCATAGATAATCATAGAAATCAAACCTTTTCTTCTCCTAATATCTCTTCTAAACATAAAGAAGATAGTTTAGTGTTAGAAGATATCCTTATTGAGACTCATGAAAATCTTCTTCCACCCTTTCCTAATCCCCCTACCATTTTGGAAGACCTATTTGAACAAAAAAATTCAATCATCGATAACCATGAAACTCATAGTTGCTCTTCTCTTGATTCCCCCCTTATTTGTGATGAAGCTACTTTACAAAATCTAATCATGAAATGTGATGAACCTATTGTTTGGAACTTTCCCAAAAGCTCTCCTACTAGGGTAGGTATTATGGCACAACAGAGTGAGACCTTAGAGAAAAATGATGAAATTATGGAAAACAATCAACTTTCCCCCTCTCCTAATATCTCTCCTAGTGGTGAAGAAGATATTATGTCGTTACAAGATTCAATCGATGAGAATAATGAGGAAAACATTATTGAAAAATAAAATGCCATCATTCACACACATAAAGATCTAATTATTGATAACCTCCTTAATTTTGATGAAGTTACTTTAGAAGAACCTATCTTTGAATGTCATGAACATCTAGTTTTTTTCTCTCCTAAAAATATTCTACTATGGAAGGTACCATGGTGCAAGCAAACAACAACATTGACAAAATTCTTTCAAACAATAGTAATATGGCTTCCTTAGATGAAAATGATGAAGTGAAATTAGACTCCTCTTCACTAAGAGATCATGAAAGTATGGATAAGTCCTTTGACATTATGAACATTAGTCATCCCCTAACACCAACCACACATGTCGAACCCATACAAGAGATAGAAAAATAAATAAAAATTGAAGAAGCCACAAAGTTATTGGAAGATGCCTCAAAAACCTTTGATTTCATACCTATATTCATGGGAGAATACAAGATCATAACAAAATATTTTAAAAAGGGAAAATAGAAACTGGTAATGGAAATACAAAATTCAAAAGCATCCACTTCAACCACTTTAGAATAAATGACAACATACACAACAAATTTTGATGAGGTTGAACAACCACTAAATCTGAAATAAGTGAAAAAGCTTTATGGAAGAGGTTTTGAACTTATGAAGCAACTTGGGAAAGGATGTGATGCTATATAATAAGGTATCCATGTCCCTATAAAGCCTAAAATGCAAGAAATGACTAATGATCTTGGTTATTGTCCCTCAAAACAAAAGCCTTCATTCAATGTCAACACTATTACAAAAGATTCCTCCAGGGCAACTTTAACTTTGATACATTCAAAATTGATAGATATCTCATTAAATATGTATCAAGTTGAAACTTTATTTACTAATCATAATAAATAATCTTAGTTGCTGCTCCTTTCCATGCAATAGTTGTAGGATCATAGCATACTTCCTATTTTATGTTTTACATTTATCACAAGTCAATCCCTTTTTGCAAAGAGTAGCATATCATCATTCATTTTGGGCTCATACTTGTCTTGAACTATGTGGAGACAATGGGTTAGGTAGCCATATCTATGTATGTCACTTTTTGTTGTCTCTTTTGTCTATTTTACCTCCTTCCATGTATATGTAAGAGAAAGCTTGGGATGTGGATGAGATGCCTTATGTTGGCTCGAATGTGATGTACTAAGTTATCTATAGCATTGTATTTTTTGGGGCAACCCTTCCATCCTATTTCATGACATAGATTATTGGAAACATATGACATGGCATAGGACTTTCTGAGTAATTTCTCATGTCTTCTTCTACTTTAAAGCAATTTTTTGTAATGATGGTGTTAGCAACCACTTTAAAGTGGGGGCATACGTCGACACTCATGTTTCATTGTGCGATTATCTTTCTTCCTGCGATGTGTTCGTTTCTTGGTGGTGTCATTCAATTTGATTTCCTATGAGACTATGATATTTCTTGGAATTGTCCTCTCTTGGAGACATTAGGTACAATTTTCCCTAAGAAGAGACCTTGCAAAAACTAAGCAAAATCCCTTCAAACATCCCTCTTTCTTGTTACATGATTTTTTTTTGTACCTTATTAAAGTCATCGAGGTATGGCATTGATATGGTTCCTTAGGGCTCACCTAGTGGACAACTATCTTCACTAGCCCTTGTGAGCATGCATTTTCATTCTTTTGTCCTTATGATAGTCATGGGGGTATGGATTTGATATGGATATCTTAGGGCTCACCTAGTGGACAACTAGCTTCACTATCCCTTATGAGTGTGCATTTTGTTTGCATAGAGGCAGTGCATTCCACTTGTAATTCTTTTTGGAAAAATAGCCTAGAACTGGTACACAACGCATTGGTCAGCCAATTGAAGTTTGATCCATTGCATTTTTCTTTTTCCTTTTTCTTTTTGTATCTTTTATGGTGATTGTTGGCTATCTGGTTATGGCTTCATATATCATCCACAAGTGTGTTCCTTTTTTCTTATGTTGGTCTATCAGAGGATCTTGATCTTGGGGGATTGGCCACCCTTTTAGTTATTATCATCCTATCTTACTAACATATGTATATTTGAACCCCTCTTGATTGTGTGGTTGGCTATTTTAGTGTGAGTTTGAAGAAAGTTCATCCTCTCACTAAAGTGGGGGCTAAATGTAGTGTAGGAAAATGCATACCCTTGCATTTTTACACTTGTTTTGACCCACCTTTCTTTATTTATCCCTATTTATTTCTTAATTGGTCCTATTTTGCCTCCACAAGCCTAATAAATTGTATCTTTTTATGGCTAATCTCAACAAACATCAAAGGGTAAATGATAATTTAATGATTTTTGTTGTGTGTCCCTAATTTTTGGACTGGGACTAAGATGCCACCTAAGGTGTCTTTTTCCTCCAAAGTTCTTGGGACCCTCTTTTCAAATGAAACTTAAATGGGCCCCTTTTTGGAGTTTGTTCCTTGGGTTTCATGCCTCAGGACTAAGACGCCACCTAGGGAATATTAGTACCCCTTAAGTTATTTTTAGAATTTAATTTCAAATCTTGGGGAGATTTAGCATCCTCTAATTAATGAATTCATATGTCAGCTTGTTTTGATGCAATTTCGGGATACTAAGCATAGATAAGTATAAACACAAGGTTATTTCTATCATTTTCTCCTAACAAGCAATCTAAGCATCATCTGTATTCAAGAATTCATGCATTATAGAAAGTTTGTGATCAAGAGAGAATTCAAGAGAAATTCATCAAGAATTTGGAGCCATCATGAATATTCAAGCATCATTTCAAATATATTCTTGCATCATGTGTGTTTTTGAGCTAACATTTGTGATGTAGGGTTTTGATTCAAGTCAAGATCTATCAAGCATTCATTCAATTCAAGATCTACATTCAAGCTATCCACTTTACAAAAGTTTTCATATTTCATAATAAGGTTTTGGTGAGTTGTAACATAGCATTTTGTTCATTCATTATTTACCTTCATTATTTCATTTCATTCTAAGGTTTAATTACCAACAAGGCGTTTGTGGTGCAAGAACACCAATCATTTCAATGTTTTCTCTTTAGTTGTATTAAGGAAGATTTGAGTCTAGGTGTTGGAGTCTAAGTTGTTAAATTTTTTGAGTCTAAATAAGGTCCAAAGAGACCATTTTGGATGCAATTGGCAACTTTGGGATCTTTTGAGTCTATATTGCAAAAGTTTTAAATCATGTTAAAAATGTTGTCAAGATTGACAAAAGTTGTCAAGATAGGTAAGATGTTAATTTTATTATGTGAAGTCATGTTTTGGAGTTGAATAATGTAAAAATAGACCATCTTTGATGTTTTAGGAGTCTATGAGGGTCAAGTTGCAAATATTTCAATAATATGTAAAAAGTTGTCAACATAAAGTGCAAAAAATTGCAAAATTTGTAAAGGCTTAGAAGCCTAACGGTCATGAGTGGTTTGAAAATCAGTTAAGGATGGTTGTGTTGGTTTTTTTTTAGGTAAAACCTTTAAAAAGGTGTGAATAATCACTGTAAGGGTTGGCTTGGGGATTTTGAAGAAAAACTCAATAGAATTCTCGCTATTTAAAAAAAAAAAATTAGTATTTTCCACGTTTACCAGGCCTGCACAGTAACATATAGTCACTAGTTTGTGTAAATCCTTCATGGATATTTTAGTGGCATGAATTATATATAGTTTTCATCAATTTTGAGAGAGTTAAAGTGAATTAGAAGCATTTTATACTTGTTTTCTTGAAATAGACTGGGTATACCCTATTTTGGGGTTTGTAAGCATTTATTATGTTTTAAGGACCCATTCACCGATTGTAATCACTGACTAGTGGAATGGATCCCATGGAGGATTTTTAGATGTTAGGATGATTATTTTATTATGGGGGAAAGGAATAGGGAATTTTGAGTTGTTGTCCCTAGTGTATTTGTGAGGAAAAGTGCATGAAAATTGAGGTTTTAGCCTAGGGTTTGATGAAAAATGAAAGGGTAGAGGTTTCTCTTGAAATTTTAAGCTTGTGCAGGGTTATACTAGAGTGTTTGAATTGGTTTGAAGGTCATAGAAGGTGTGGAGTATAGTTTTTCAATAAGCCCTAGGGTAAATTGAGAAAAGTAATGGTTTTTGGGTTTGGAGCATTGCAGGGCCTATCTTGCCCTAAAGAACATGGATTTGGTGATTCCTTTGGTAGGTGAGTGCTACCCAATCAAGTTTTGGGTGAAAGGGAAATTTTAAAGTACACCTCATTTGTAAATCTGACCTAATTAAGGTAGAGGACAACGTTGTTTCATGTTTTTGTGCTAGTTGATCCAAAGGAGTGATCTGTGGGATTGAAGTATGTTGGAGGGGACCTTAATGGGTGTATAGTATGGTAATTTTTTGTAGAGGTTGTTAAGGGTTTCTGAGAGATTAGTTGAGAAAACTGGGTTTGTTGACCTATAAGCTTGTCTAGGTGAAAGATTGGAAAATAAGTCCAAATTGAGTTTGTAAAAATAAAGGTGGTTAGGAATCCCTTGTATATTGAAGGTGAGTGGTTTACCATCCTTGGTTGCATTAGTTTGACCAAGGAAAACCTACATATACTAACAATCAACAAGTTTTTCCTTTGTTGCATGTTTGTGTTTGTAGATTTAGGTTGAAGACTTGAAGATCATTTGAAGTGCAAAGTTGCAAAGTTGTAAAGTTGCATTGCAAATTTTCCATCTTCACAAAAACTCATCTACAAGCCAGATCTAGAAGTTTCAAGACCTGATATCTAAGAAGAAGGAAGTGCAAAAATTGAGCCTTAAGATCACATTTAGAGATTTCAAAAATTCAAATTGAAACTAAGTAGGTAGTAAGGGAGTCTTAGTCCTCCCAAGGGTATTTTATAGAGATTCTTTTAGATTCTATTTTGGCATCCCAAGATTCTGCATTTCCTCTGAAAAAAAGTAGCTGGACTAAGACAACAATAAGGGCATCTTTGTCCACTCTAACATATTTTGATAACATTTTTGCATTTCTAGACTTTCTAGGTACATACATCCTAACTTGCTATTACTTAATTTTGTCATTTACACTTATCATTTGGCTTGCATTACTAGGTTTTGTGAGTTGAATGTTAAGTTGTCATTTCAAAGATTTTGCTTGGTGGTGAACCCTTCAACGCCTAAAGAACCCCCTAGGTCTTCCTTATTGAGAATTGACTCACCTTTGTGTTAATAGTCAATCTAATTTGGGCTTTTAGGGAATATTTGAATGACAATAGGAGAATAGTGGTGTTATATGACCAAGGCCATAAAGCACCCATTTTCCCATTGTTCACTATTATTATGTTAATGTGGGTTGGATGACATGATAAGGCTACAAGATTGGGTAGTTGGATAAGACCCCCCAATCTTGATTGCATCAATTGGTATCAAAGTAGGTATGATACTAGAATGTGTGTGGAGATAAGGATTTCAAATTTTAGAGAGATAGGGTTTGATGAGATATGATGTTTTTTTGTGTGTAACTGATTTGGGCTATCCTTCAATAGAGATAAGATAAGGTAGAAGGTGTACAAACATCCTCCACTATGTGGAAGTGGGTAGAGGGGGTTTTGAGAGGTACATCTTCTAGAATCATTGTTGGATAGAGTATATTTATGATTTTGTGTAGGTTTTGTTGCAAATTGTGAGTGGGTTACAAGTGTTTGTAGAAATGTCAAGGAAGAAGAGCATGAGGTTTGCCTTGGGTAGGGTTGAAAAATTTCTTTCATTGAGAAGAGAAATAATTTTAGAGGAAGAGAGTTGGGATATTCAAAATAAGTGTGTAGAAATATCTATGAGATTAGATATCTTGGAGTAAATTATTATGAAAGGAAATAGGAAAGAAAAATAAAATATGATGGGATAATTTGAATCCTATAATTTTTCTAATGTTTTTTCATGTGCAGATAGAAGAAAAGATGAATCAAAGAGTCCAATAGATAGTAATGAAGAATAAAACATCTTGAAAGAGGAAGCAAAGAATCAGGTTGTAGTCAAAGCATGCATTTTGGAAGGCATGAAAGTTCATGATATTGCAACAGTAGCATGTCTTAGTGAAGATATGGAGGTTTTGATTAATAAGGATGTGAATGGAGAAGATGTAGAAATAGAAGAAAATGTGAAAAAAAAGGTAATGGTTAATATTTTTCATTTTTATGATGATGAATATGATGTTGAGTTGTGTGCATATGAGATGGATAAAGTGGATGAAGAGATTGAAGAAAGGGTGGAAATAAATATAGAGTGTGAAGAGGAAGTGAAAATGTCAATATTCAATTTCCATGGCAATTTTGATTTGTATGCAAGTGTTGTAGGGGATGGTGTTGATGAACATTGGTGGAGGAGGATAGATTGTGGTGGTTTAAATCCCATAAGAGAATAGAAGAGAGGAAAGTGTATTTTTTGAAATATTTTCATATATGATGGAAAAAGTTCATAAGTGAAAGAGGGATTGGTAAAAATATTTTGCAAAGGAAGATAGGAAGAGTTCAAGGTAAATGTTGGAGAAGGAGAAGAAATAAATCTTTTATGTCACCTATGAAAGAATTTTAGTATGCTACAAATAATTTACTATTCAAAAGGGTGTTTCAATCATTCAACTCCATTTTTTGATCCATGCTCACAAACATCCTACCTAGTGTGTTTGATGTAGGGGAATCCAAGCTCACAAGCAATCTTCCATCACCAAAAATATATTTTCTTTTCATGTTTACTATTTTACATTTTTGGTGTAGGTTTGAGCTTCAAGAGCATATTGTGAAAAAAATAATTTTTTATTTGTGAGGGATTTATTTTCATTCCATAGATCAAGGTCAAGTAGGATGTTTATTGTGATTTGCATAATTGCATAATTGCAAGGTTGTAGGAGTTGAATGGTCTATTTACCATGGTGGAAGGGGATTTTGAAGGAAAATTAATTGAAATTAATTAATTTTCTCAATTTGGATGCCTAGGGAAGTGTTTATAAGTCAAGTGACTCTTGGCATTTAATTATGGTCTTATTCTTTCATCTTTAGTTCCTAGAATGGAAGAAAAAACTACTGATTTTTGGAAAATAATTTAATGACTCTTAAATTTACAATTTGGGTTGAATGAGCACGACTTGGCTATTGATTTTATTCATTTTTCAGATGCATATACAATATCAAGAAATTGTATATGTTTAAAAAAATATTAATGACACTTTTGGGAGCAACAAACTATGTTTTATTTCATTTTTTTCTAGGAATTTTAAGGGTCATTCAAAGAGAAGATTTGGAAACCACTCTTTTGGGTTTTAACTTAGTTCAAACCCTCTTTAATACACCATTTAATGGTTTCAAGATATAGAAATAAGAAGCAACAAATTTTAGGAATGAATTTGCAAGTTACTCTAAGTGATTGCTTGAAGAAAAGTGTTAAAAATTAGCTTTCTAAGAGGAGAGGAATATAAGAAGAGAAAAAGAAAGTTTCAAGTGTGTTTTATGTATTCAAGGAAGCCATGAGAGCTATAGGATGAAGAAAAAAATTCAAATTTACAAAGAGGAGTGAAGCTAAGGAAGCTAAAGGAAAGAGACCTTGAAGATTTGAAGGCATGAAATGCCTAGAAACTCTTGTAAAGTTTTTGAATTTTAATTTCTTCTTCAAATCCTCACTATATGTAAATTTTCTTGAGGAATTTTCATGTATGGATGTGTATGAACATTTTTTTAAGACTACATGAATCGGTTGGGTATCTATCCCCCTATAAACTGCAGTGCACCTGGTAAATTTTTTTTGCATGACTAGTGACATTGGCGCAACACACCTTCCAGTACCATGGGGATGGTGGGGAGACTAGACCTTGTGACCTCTTTCCTACAACAATATGCTTTAGCCAATCGAGCTAGGCCCACTGCTCGATGTGTATGAACATTGAAATAAAGATATGTTTAAGATTATTTCTCCAATACTATGTTAATGTGGGTCGGATGACATGATAAGTCTAGAAGATTGTGTAGTTTTAAAAGACCCCCAATCTTGACTACATCAGTTTCATATATAAATAGAAATTATCCATTATTTCATAATAGGTTTTAATGTTTTTGTTGATATCACATGATTCTTAATAATATTGGTAAACATACATAGTAAAGAATAAGGCCTTGCGATCCATTTCAAAACTATCACAGTGGCTAGCCTATACAAATAGACAAATATCAAACTTGAATGCTTCCACTTAAATATTTTAAAACATACTTAATTTTAAATTAATTTAGATACAAACTTCTATGAAGGATGCAATCTAAATTATTTTTATGCTAACATTAAACATCCTTAAAATAGAAAATTATTATTCTTAATCTTCATTCACACTCAAGTCAAAATAAATGAGTGTATTCTCAAATTAGATAGCCTAATAAATAGATGTAACAATATCATTATAAAATATATTCAAATTTGACATTAGAATGGGTTGATTCACAATTGATTAACCTAGGCTACTTGAGCCATACTTGAGTTCATTAGAACTAAGTTTCAAAATAGAAGGCACCTCAAGTGAATAATTTATTATTCATTATATTTTAGATTTATTTCACATTTCATTTTACTTGTTGCATAAGAATCTTAATTAAAACAACTAAATTTATTAATAAATATCCAAATAAATTTATGGAGAAATAAAATTGAACTTACATCACTACTATCATAATCAATTTGCATGGATCTTAAAGGGAAAATAAATCAAGCTATGAAATATTTCTTGTCAAGGAAATTGCATAGCTTTTACCCCTCACAATTTATTTGAGGAACTTTTGGAAAATAATTTATGGCCCTTTTACATACTTATACATTTTTCATCGATATCTATTATCATATTTCATACTAATTTTTTTAATTAAATTCCTCCATTCTTTATATTTTATGAATGTTTATACCATATTCCTAAGTTGTCATTTTGGCATAGGTACACTCTACACTCTACACTACCAAATTTCAATTGATTTTGTGCAATCTTACTTATTACCTTTAGAGAAGTACGTTTCTAGGTTTTCAACATACACGTGACTTTGTTATGAATTAAAGTCTTCATTTATTAGAGATTTTATTCTTTCTTGCACTCAAGCATGTTACAAGAAAATACAAAGCTTCCACATTTTCCATACATGTTTATTATATTAATTTGATATATTTTTGTGTAAGAATTAAAAATTATATGTGAGAAATGATAAAGGATTCTTTTCTTTGTTTTAAAACTACATTCTTGAGAATACAAATTTACAACAATAGAAAATATATAGAAAAGTCTTTAGGAGGTTCTTTAAGTTAGTAGAATGAGTAGTGCACTTTTAACTATCACTCTTCACATAATTTTATGAGAATTTGATAATTAGTGAATGGAAATGACATTTTATGATGGTAATTGAATCACACAAAATTTATAGTGTTACTAAATCTATATTGAGTGTATAATGACATTGTTAGTGGCAAGCTTAAGAGAAATTTCACTTTCACTAATCTATTTTTTTAAAAATTTATATATAGTAAAATTATATAAGCTATTTCTTTCTAATCAATGAGAAAGTCTCCACCAAATAAAATTATTATTTCTTTCATCACACATTTAATTCAAAGTTGACTACCAATAAAATGTATTTTATTGATTATAAGCTAAATTATAACTTATTTTGGACAAAGTTGAGAAAGAAAATTTTAAAAAAGATATTATAATTACACACACAAATATGACTTGATTATATTAAAACTTGTATATAGCTAAACCATAATATTCTAGATTTTTGCATGCATGTGTAGATGATAAATATTTTGGTTGTAAATTCCCTAATAGACATAAGAAAATATATGAGCATAGAAAAGACATGTTAATTATTCAGTACAATGCCTCAACTTGTAATCTTGTAAATTATACTCAAATTTGAAATATTTCATGGTTACCTTCACGACAATGATAACATGTTCAATTTTTTTCCTTAGTTAAAATATTTTATAATTCTAAAACATATATTTTTAGTAAAAAAATCTCAAAAGTGTTAAATAAATTAAAGCATACATTATTATTTTTATTATTGTCTAGAAAGAAGGGAAGGGGGAAAGCTCTTCAATTGGAAACTCATGAAAGTGCATTTATAAGTTTAGTGAAGTCTTTTGCATTTTTGATAATATAGGCATATGTTCGTAAAATTATTAGTATATGCCAAAGTATTCTCATCCCATTAGCAATGTCAACTGATATGTCATATATAGTGTTGACATTTTGATAATATGTTTTTTGGGCACATATTGGCATTTTGATATCACTATAGTGTTATCCAGATAGGAAGGAAATGTAGGGGGAATCCTTTTCCAAACCTATATAAAACTACTATTATTCTATTATGTAATCTTTTCTATTATATAATATATAGTGGACTTAATGCCTTTTACTTAAAAAATAATAAATAAATAATTCACTAACATTCCTATAATATTCCATTTCTATATGCATAGCACTTTCAATTTGATAAAGTATAGTAAAGAAACCAATGCTTTGTGTTTTATTGAATTTATAAGATTAGAAACATTCTAGAATATTTTCTATGAGCTCAACTCAACAAATCAACATTCTTATTTTCACTAAAAATGTGAATACAACAATATAGATGCATTAAGCACTTGTGGAAAGATGTAGACAACATAATATGTGGCCACTTTTGCTTCAAAATTGGCCCTATATGGACATCAAAATTTCCAATGAAATCAAATTTTCATGCTTCAAACTTAAATATACTTTAACTATCCACTATTATGATGCTTTCCCGATTGATCAATTTTCAAAGAAATAATAAGTATAGATTTTTCAACATAAATTACATTAAATGGATCAACTAATATTGCATATTCTTATAACTAGATCTTAATTTTAATAATTAGAAACCATTAGTTGAATTACTAAAAGAAACAATAATTTAACTAATATATTGTGAATTTAGTTAGCTAGAAATAAAATATTATTACTTCTTGTGACACTTCTATTTTTTATATCTACTTCTTATATTGATTGCCCAAAAAGTAATATGCATTGATAAATAGTAACAAACTTTATCTTGGGATGATTCCTGGACTTTGGGACAACCCCTCAACCAAATTGAGTTTAAGGACCTTCAAGGTCCTACTTCAAACTACTTTAATATGAATGTTGTTGGTTACTTCATAGGACAGTTGGGTTCCCCAAAATGGAAAATGTTGGAGAGTTGTTGTCACAACACTCAAGGGTTAAGGCAGAAAGCTTAGTCCCTCAAAAAAATCCTTTTCTTCACTAGAATTCCTATGTTTAAGAAGGAAGATAGTGTATTCTAGGCCAGGGAGAGTAAAGGAAAGTGAAGTGCCAAATCATATTACATTCTATTATCTAAGCATGGTCCGTGTGATAAATTTTGGAAAAATATCTAGAACCAACACCTTATACACATGATTAACTTATTTTGGTGGACAACTACCCATAAAAAAATCCTCACCCAGGATAACCTAATGAGAGAGTATTTTAGATCCCTAATATATGCACCTTATGCAAAATGGATGAGGATTTTTTTCCTCATTTGTTATTATGTTTCCCTTGCTACTTTGGTTTTTAGTAATTCCAACTTGTTCCTAAGAAATTCTAAAGTTTTCAGCTCTTATGCTCAATTGTGTCAGAGGGTTGGCCAATGAACAAGAGAAAGATTACAAAATTTCCCCTCTATACTTTATGATTTGAAACACTTAGGAGAGAGGTCTTATACAATATCTAATAGGATTTCATACAATTCATCTAGAATATTGCTTTAAATTGATATGATATCTTTATGTGACCAAGAATTATATATGAAACATATTTAATGGGCTAGATTAGATTGGATTCCTATGCATTTTGGATCTAAGAACATGTAAATAAAATAATGAAAGGGAAATTTTAATTTTAAATTTTTTTTTATCATGGAGATGTAACCAAAAGATACATTCAGATTGGTGCCTTATCCTAGAACAAAGAGTCAAATAAAATGAAATTAATAATGAATAATATAACTCAACCTAATTTATTGGAAGCTCACATATCAACTCCTTGCATCAATATCTTCTAGAATAAATAATAAATTCTACTTAACAATCCTTGTATAAATTCAAAACTATCAATCTTTCTAAAAAAACAATTTAATAAATTCCTTGAATAGAAGCTATAAAAGAAAACATTGATTTGCATAAAATTTGCAGAGGTGGACATAAATGATCCTTATCAATTTATATTCATAATTGAAATGAGGTATATATTTTAGGAAACAATTGAATAAAAAATTTCAAAAATGCACATGCATTGGACTAGTATTATTATACAAAATTAGAAATTTCATCAACATTTCTTCTTTGAAGAACCTAAAATTAGACTGTATAGACCTAACACATAGACTCTCTACTTACAAAATTTTGATATCCTCTACAAAATGGCCCTAAATTCTCCTTTATAAAAATAAGGGAGAAATAAAATTCAAGCCATGGATATATACCATAGTTTGATTTGATATTATTATCCTATACTTACACAAATAAAAGACAACTACCTTACAAAAGACAAAAAAGAACCTTCTAGTAGAAGAAAAAACATTTTCTTGGGCCACTGAAGGAGATACTTTATAATTTTGCAATGATGAGATAAAATTATTGTTCATTAAGGCTTCCTCATCCGAGTTGAAAGAATATTCCTTTTGGAAACCATTAGAGCTAATGTTGAGTGGGTCATAAAATACAAAAAAGGGTTCCAAAACTATTGAGATATATGTAGATATCTAGGATATCTAAATTCCATATCATTATATGAGCTATTTTTTTACAGCTTGAACTTAGATGAAAAAAATGGGAGTCGAAGTCTAGGAAATTGATTATATTGTTCATCTCATCCTATATATGTTCTTTTCTATGGTCATTGAAAAGAAAGAATTTGGTCAACATTAGAAATATAATGTAAATACTTTGCATTTATGATTACATTGGTTTCTTTGCAAAAATATTCCAAAGCCATATATATAGCAATAAACTTATATATAGAAGTTTTAAGAAAATTGGTGTCAACCTTGTTGTCATCACAAATAAAAATGTTAGAATAGGAGTCAATGCTATGAAACCTAATTTCCATTTATCATAAGTTTTAAGCCCCCCATTTTCCTTGAAAATATAGGGCATAATATTTATTTGAATATTTTCAAAATGCTTGAGTTTTTTTTTCTCTCTATGTCAATTTAGCCATATATTCATTCACCTCCCCTGCTAGCTTAATCGTGTTGAATGTAGGAAAAATGTCACCTAGTACATCATTTTCACATAAAGATACTTTGTACATGTCTCACAAATATATAATTCTAGGAGCCAATTTAATAATGATACTTCCAAGTCTATCTTGATCCCTATACACCCTAGCAATAGCATCTCTAAGGCTTGTATAATTCCTATAGAATTCTTCTAATATCCCTAAAAAAAAATGATATCACATGTCCTAAAACATTTTACATGACATGGCTCAATTAATCATGCTAAATATTTTGAGAATTTTTTATTTTCTCCTCCAAATCTTTAAATTGATCTTTAAGTTATTCATTCTCCCTTATCAAATAGTGAGAAAACGCTACAAATGAAAAACCCTAACCCTTAAAATGCTAATTCTTCTTGCAGTTTTCTTTTGGAATGTAGTTGTATTTTTTTGTTTAATTCTAGGATATGATCCTTGATATGCGGAGTGGAAATGTTGATCAGAGGTGTTTAGAGGTGTTATATCCAGAATTTGGTGTTCTGGATCATTTTGTAGAGGAAGTTGTTTTCAATAGTATGTGAATTGTGCATTACAAAGGTGTGTGGGAGACATGGTTTTGCTATACATTTATTTTTAACTTGGTTTTTGGTTTTGTGGATCTAGTAGTGTGCTTATATATATATATATATAGTTGAAGTTGAAGTTGCTTGATGTTTGGTGCTTTGGAAGTTGCTTTCTTGAGTTACAATGTATGGAAGGATTTTCTGAATGTACTAGATGTGTACATTCTTTAGGTGAAAGTTGTTGCAAAGGAAATTGTTGGATTTTAGGGTATTTTTGGAATATTCTAGATTGTGTTCAGGTAACATTTGTTTCTTGTGAGTCATCTTTGGATCAAAGGAAGTGTGTACTTAAAATTTTAATGTTGTATACACAGGTTTGGTTGTCCAGGGTGTTTACACTAATTGCATATATGCTTTGGTACTTTTGGAAGCATGGTATGGCATGCATGTATGAGTGGATTTAAGTCTTATCTAAGGTGTTATTGTGGGTCTCCTTCATTCCTTTCCACTATGTGAATGTTTTGGTGCTAACGTAATTTGAATTTACATAGTTGAGGTGCACAACCCACATTGGAGAATGTTTTCAAGGTTGAAGAAGGTATAAATATGTGTTAAGTTGTTGAGAGAAGATAAAGAAATATATGTGAGATGTGGATTATGAAAAATTTAGAGTTGTGAAGTGCAAATTTGTGATTGTGCAAAGGTACCTATTTTTGATGGAATTGATTATGCATTTTGGAAGACTAGGATTGAAGTTTTTCTTATTTCACTAGGGTTTGAGATTTGGAATATTGTTGAATCAAAATATACTATACCTACAAATGGTCTGAGCATTGATGATGAAATCAAGGCTAATGAGAATAATGGGAAAGAAAGGTATGTTCTCTTAATTGGTCTTGCTAATTCTGAATTGGTGAAATTTATGAGTCTTAAAACTACTAATGAGATGCAGAAAAAGTTGGAAAGTGTTTATTAAGTAGATGACAAGGTCAAGTAAGCTAGAATGTAAAATCTAAAGATCAACTTTGAAACCCTGTGGATGTTAGAGGATGAAGATATTACTAGCTACATGCAAAAAGGGGAAAAATTTGTCAACTCCATTAGAGATCTTGTGGTACTCTTGATGATGAGGAGGTGGTAAAGAAGGTACAAAGAATTATTCCTAAATCCTATACGATATGTGCAGGATCATGATGGGCCAAAAAGTGGCAATATGATGGGTATGTGGCTGACGACATTTTTTTTACCCACAATTGATGAAATGAAAGGGTTTTTAAAGGAGATTCTTAGCTTTCCACCAATATAAATTATGCTTTACTTTGAATTTAATAAGTAATTATTATTCATTTTCTATTCAAATTATGACTAAAGTCCTGATTGATAGACTGATTGAAAAACATCTATAGCTTTGAAACAATATCACATTTTTTGAATCCAAAACATGTGTCACATTCTATGCTTCACATACTATAGGATTAAAAAAAGAAAAATTGAATTTCATGAAGTTTTGACCAAGTTAAGGTGGTTAGACATACAAGTTTTTATATTTTTGAAAGTTGTAATAAAAAATTCATAATTAATTGTTTACTTGGAAAAAAATTACAAAAAGTATGCATCACATAGGGACATGAGTCCTCTACTTATATCTAAAATATTATAAAAATAATATTATCATTTTATTGTGGTTAGGGTGGTTAGACAGACACCTACTTCTTATTTTTTCCTGAAATTTAAGTACTACTCCATTGAAATTTCAAATTTTCACCAAATAGAATTTTTTAAAACAAACCTAGTAGTTTAGAAACTACATTCAATTTGCTACAGATTTTTTCCTTACATATTTTTGAAATAATATAGATAACTTATTCAATTTTTTATGTCAAGTTTCCTAACTCTAATTTTTTATATTTTTTTGCCACTTAATGGAAAATTTTTTCCATGATGATTCTGCACATACCCTATAGTAATAAGGTTTATGTTATTGAAGAATTTTAGACTCTAAATAACTATTCTAGATATCAGCTGCTTGGTATTTTGACTACTTCTGAATCAAGAGAGATTGGTCCAAGTGATTCAAAGAAAGGGAATGCCTTTAAAGTTAGAAAATTATAAAAGAAAGAGGAATCTAATCTAGATGAATTTGATGAGTTGGAAGAAAAATTTGTGAGGAAATTGAACAAGGGCATTGAAAAATATAGAGGTAAGTTACCTTTCAAATTTTTTAACTATGGAAAGATTGGTCATTATGCTTCTAGATATCCTATTAGAATTGCAAAAGATAAGTATAAGGAGAATAAAGGTAAATCAATTAATAAAATTTATTGTGTTATAGAGGACACCATTATATCTGATGATGAATTTGATTACCTAGATGGTAGATGATGATGAATTTGTGTTCATGGTTTTAAATGTTGGGACTAATTTTTCCAACTCTAAGAGATATATGTAGGATAAGAATCTAGAGGTAGGAGTAATTGTGACTGCTCTTCATGTTAGGGAAGTGAAGAACAACTAGATCATTGTTAGTGGATGCTAAAATCACATGAGAGGAAATAACAGTAAGTTTTCTAAGATTGAAAAGTTTGAGGGTGGTTTAGTCAAGTTTGGTGATGATACATCTGCTAAGATATGTGGAAAAGGTTCAATTAGTTTTGATGGAAAGCATAGGATAGATGATTTTTTATATGTTAGAGGCCTATGACATAATATTTTGAGCATACGAAATATGTGTAACAAAATATATAATCTTGTTTCTTAGGATGATGGATGTGAGATCAAAAAAGGCTTCGAGATTGTGATTGTTTTTGGTATAAGAATATATGGTAATGTTTATTAGCACAAGGGTGTTAATGGTATGTGGTTCATGACTCAAATCAATGAAATTTGGATATGACATAGAAGAATGTGTCACATCAATTTTGACATCCTAGTGTGGACTATGGAAGTAGAATGCACAACTTCCTTTATCCACACCTAAAAGGGGAATGAAAGAAGAGAAACCCTATTTCGTAAAGTTCACACTCAAGAACAATTCTACGAGATTCCAATACAAATGAGATTGAATTCTATTAAAGGATATTCTTCCTAAGGTTGGAAATTGATAAAAAAGGTTAACTACTAATGCAAAACTTGGAAAATCCAAGATGTTTGAAAACATAATGTGATATGCAAACATATGATAAATGACCTAGAAATGCAAACAAAACTAAATAGAAAGTTGTGAAATAGAAAGTGTGCACCTGGAAATGTGCTGCAGACTGAAGTGAAGACTGGAAATGCAATTGATCATGAAATTTTGACCTACTGGGACTCATAGGCCATTTTGGGCAAATCAGTCCCAGATCTAGAAAATTGCACCTGAGCCTATTTCAGCCAAATGGGTATCTGAATCTACAAAAATCTCTTAAAAATATGTACAATGGGACTCATACACCACTAATGGTGTATGATTCCACTTTGGCTTTTTTGAAAACCTTAAAGCAGAAGCAAAAGCTCTTGGTCTACACTTTCTATTCCTCAAGGCGTTTAGATCTGAAACCCTGATTTTCAGCATTGCAAGTGAAATTTTATGGATATTTTGACCTAGCCAAAAAGGAGATGTCTACAACAAGTTTTCAACCTATTCTTCAATGATCTCCAAGCCTTCAAAGTACCTAAATCTACAACCACACAAAGAAAGTGAGAGAAATGTTGAATGTTATGGAATGAGGATTTTCCTTGGTCAAACACCTTTTAGCTAATTAAACCAAATGAAGAAATAAGATGAAGCATGAACATGAAATAAAGGAATTAGAAACTTTCCATGATAATAGATCTTGAATTTTTGTAGCAATGGATGAAGAATCTTCCCTTGAATGTCTCAAAAATGATCTTGAATGTTTTTTAAATGAACTAACCCTAGATTGCTTGACTTGAGATGGAAAATGAATGATGAATAAATGATGAATGAATTATGAATTAGGGTTTAAAATCTCATTTATTTAGGAAATCCTATTCAAATGCTCATTAATGTGATCCCCTAGGCTGACATTTAGGAAAATTAAACTTAAAACACAATCTTTCCCACTCAAACCTCGAAAATAGCCTAGATGGGACTCATTCACCATCTTGGGTAACTTAGTCCCACCTGGATGGGACTTATTTTCCCAAAGTGGCAAATGGGTCCCACAGGGGCTCTTTTGCCAGCTAGGATGTTGGGAAGTGAAGAAATTAGGTTTATATGATGATTTAGTCAGGTCTTTGATCAAATTAAGCTTTCAGATGCATAATATGGGGTCACAGGGGCCTATTAATAATGATGTAAAGGGTAATTGGGGTTAGGGACACAAAGTTCAATATTAAAATGTGATTAAATAGACTCTACAACACTAAAATGAGGTCCACATAGCCTAGAAGGGCACAATATCCAATGTGAATGTGTAAAAAACATTACAACACTAGATTAACATTAAGCCTTCTAGATTAATGTGAGAATGCAATTAAATAAATTTTATAATATTGAATTAAGGGAAAGATAGGTCCATTAGAATTAAATGCTTAATAAAAGTCTAGAAAAGTGTGAAAGTCATTTACAACACTTTACAACACCTTTACAAGACATGTATTTTATTTAGTTTTTAAGGGTCCAAGACCTAATGTGGATGTGTAAAACACCTCACAACACTAGACCAAGGTGACATTAAGTCCAATTTGTCATTTATTATTCCCAAATCAAGCAAGGAAAAAGGTGTAATTTTTTGGAGTCCACATTTAGCCCCAACTTTAGTGAGAGGATGAACTTGCTTCAAACTCACACTAAAGTAGACATTTCAGAGGGGTCCAATCATATCGAAGTGGATGATCTAGGATAAAAAAAGATGAAGGAGGTAAGCAATCCCCTAGGATCCAAGATCATAAAGAAAACCAACATAAGCATAAGAGGACACACACAAGGTGAATAGTATGCAACAAAACAAGATACACAATCTTATAATGGCAATGACCAAAAGAAAAAGTTAAATAAGAGATCGATCAAGCTTCGATTATTTGTCCAACATGTTGTGGATCAGATATAAGTTGTTTTTCCAAAAATTCATACTCACTATGAGGCGATGAAATTCTTGGTTGTCCGTCGGGTGAGAAGTCCTAAAAGGTGAGAAACATACATTCATTACTGGTATGCACTCACATACATGTAGGTGGCTATGGGAAAAGTCATGCATTGGAATGGGCTTCTCACTCAATCATACCAAAGTTATACCTCATAATAACTTTAATAATGTGCCACACACAAAAATGATCTTCAAGCTATATGAGGAAAGGAAAACTTTGTATGCTTAAAACTCATAGACATTGTAAATGCAAACTAATGCAAGGAATGTTCAAAGAGATTTTTCTTAGTTCATGCAAGGTCTCATTGTAGGGAACATCATGCTTAATGTATCCAAGAGAGGATAAGTGAAAATGGTCTCATCTTGTTTCCAAGAGAGGATAAGTGCAAGGTCTCATCCTGGGCAACATTATACCTAATATTTCCAAGAGAGAAAATCGCAAGAATTGCATAATGAAATATGAGTGGGTATGTGCAAGATCATGATGGGCCAAAAAGTGGCAATATGATTGGTATGTGGCTGAAGACATTTTTTACCCAAATTTGATGAAATGAAAAGGGCTTTTAAAGGAGATTCTCATCTTTCCACCAATATAAATTATGTCTTACTTTGAATTTAATAAGTAATTATTATTCATTTTCTATTTGAATTATGACTAAAGTCCTGATTGATAGGATGATTGAAAAACATCCATAGTTTTCAAATGGTATCACATTTTTTCAATCAAAAACATGCATCACATTCTATGCTTTGCATACTATAGGATTAAAAAAATAAAAAAATGAATTTCATAAAGTTTTGACCAAGTTATGGTGGTCAGACATACGAGTTTTTATATTTTTTAAAAGTTGCAATAAAAAATTCATAATTAATTATTTACTTGGAAAAAAATTACAAAAAAATATGCATCACATCGAGACATGAGTCCTCTACTTATATCTAAAATATTATAAAAAAATTATCATTTTATTTTGGTTAGGGTAGTCATTTAACCTACTTCTTATTTTTCCCTAAAATTTAAGTACTATTGCATTGAAATTTCAAATTTTCACCAAATAGATTTTTTTAAACAAACCTAGTAGTTTAGAAACTACATTCAATTTGCCACATATTCTATTCTTACATATTTTTGAAATAATATAGATAACTTATTCAAAGTTTTACGTCAAGTTTCCTAACTCTAATTTTTTTGAATTTTTGCCACTTAAGGGCCTATTTTTCCCATGATAATCCTACACATACCTGAGTGGCGATGTATGCCCCCACTTTAAAGTGGTTGCTAACACCATTTTTGTGATCAATTTCTTTAAAGTAGAAGAGGACATGAGAGTTTATTTGCAAATCCCTATTCCAATTCATATGTTTTCAATAAGCTACATAATGAAAAAGACAATATGCCACATGCGAGACAACTTAAGGTATGTCATCCACATCCCAAGCTCGCTATTATATGTTTTTGAAAGGTTGACGGGTAGCCAAAAGAGGCAATGACAAGTGACATATAAGGACAAGGCTACTTAACACCTTTCCCCGACTTAGTGTAAGACAAGGATGAGCCTAAAATGATTGATAAAATGCATGGTAGAGTGAAAATCAATATCAATTAGAAGGATTAGGTGCCCCCACATAAGGAAGAGCACTAAACTCCTTAAGATGTTGGATTTTACTACTCAAAGCCTTACATTCATTAGTAGCATGACCATGAACTCTATGATAGGCACAAAATGAAGTCTTGTAATAAAATTTCATTTGAGTTCATGGAGGAAGGGATATCAAGTGATCTTGGAAGAATCTCGACAAGATACCCTCTTGATCAATGGTAGATGTTCCTGTAGTTTGTGGAAAAGATTTCTCTTGCTTAGTACAAGATGTTATATCTATGCAAGACTCTTTAGATTGTGAGATTTTGTTCTCTCCTTTATTGGAGGGTGTGAAATTCCAATCATTAGTGTTTTGCGAGATGACATTGACATTTAGCGAAGATGTCTTTCTTTGTTTCATTACTTGCAAAGGATAAAGACCATTAGTGTCTATCAGTTCAAGATGCATTACTATTAAAGGCAACATAGAAGAATATTTTGTGATAGTGTTGATGTTAAGTGAAGGTTTGTCTATTTCGATCAAAGGACAATAGCCAACACCATGTGTGTGCTAGGCTCGATGGGGACATAGATACCTTGTTCTCTAGCACCACATCCTTTTCCACTATATCCAAGTTGTCTCATAAGCTCATAACCTTTTCCATACAGCTTTTGGATTACTTTTGGATCTTCCAGTTGTTCATTGTTGAGTTCATCAAAGTTTTTTGTGTAATTTTTTGTCTTGTGTTCGGAAGTGGTTGAGGAAAATACTTTCAAAGGCTTTTCCAAATTTTGTGTTCACATGACTCCTTTTTTATGTCCCTTATTGGAATATTTGTTTATGATCTTATACTCACCCATGAATGTATGTTTGAAATCTAAGGAACCCCAATCATCATCTAATAGCTTTGTGACTTTCTTGATATGCTTTTCATTGTCTTTTTATTGCATGGGTTCCACTTGTGTAGTTGGTGAATTAATGTTTTCAAGGGATTGTCTTTGTTTCTCTCAAGTTGTAAGACATTGTAAGGCTTAGGATTAGTGTCAAATGTGTAAAATTTGTTGTTGTAGATGTATTTTATTTATGATGAAGAGTAGAAGGCACCCCATTCATTGCATGAATCCACGGTCTACCTAAGAGAAGATTATATGAAAGATCATTAGGCATAACATGGATCGGTATATCCAATGTGGCCTTTCCAACTATAATAGGAAAAGTAATCACACCAAGTGGTTTTTTTCACATCGGGTTCACCAAAATGTGGACTATGGAAATTGAATGCACAAATTCCCTTATCCACAACTAAAAGGGGAATGAAGGAAGAGGAATCCTATTTCATAAAGTTCATAGTCAAGAAGAATTTCGTGAGATTCCAATAAAAAGGAGATTGAAGTCTATCAAAGAAGATTTTTCCTAAGGTTGGAAATTGATAAAGAAGCTTAACTATTAATGCAAAACTTGGAAAATGCAAGATGTTTGAAAACATAATGTGATATGCAAATATATGCTAAATGACATAGAAATGCAAACACAACTAAATAGAAAGATTTGAAATAGAAAGTGTGCACTTGGAAATGTGTTGCAGACTAAATTGAATACTAGAAATGTTGTTGATCATGAAATTTTGACCTACTAGGACTCATACACCATTCTGGGCGAATCAGTCCCAAATCTAGAAAACTACATCAGAGCCTATTTCAGCCAAATGGGTATCTGAATGAATAGAAATATCTAAAAAATATGTATAGTGGGACTCATATTCCACTAATGGCATATGAATTTGCTTATCCTTTTCTAGAAACCCAAAAGTGGAAATGGAAGCTCTTGGTCCGTACTTTTTATTCCTCTAGGTGTTTAGATCTGAAACCCTGATTTCTAGCACTGTGAATTTTTGGGGATATTTCTACCTAGCCAACAAGGAGAATTATTCAAAAAAAATTCAACCTATTCTTTAATGATCTCCAAGCCTTCAAAGTACCTAGTTCTACAACCACACAAAGAAATAAAGAGAAGTGTTGAATGTTAGGGAATGGGGGTTTTCCTTGGTCAAACCCCTTTTAGGCAATTAAACCAAATGAATAAATAAGATGAAGCATGCACATGAAACAAAGGAATTAGAAAATTTCCATGATGATAGATCTTGAATTGCTGCAATAATGGATGAAGAATCTGCCCTTGAATGTCTCAAAAATGATCTTGAATGCTTTCTAAATAAGCTAACCCTAGCTTGCTTGACTTGAGATGGAAAATGAATGATGAATGAATTATGAATTAGGGTTTAAAAGCTTGTTTATATAGGAATCATATTCAAATTCCCATAAATTTGATCCCCAAGGCCGACATGGAGGAAAATTAAACTTAAAACCTAATTTTTCCTACTCAAAACTCAAAAATAGCCCAGATGGGACTCATTCACCATCTTGGGTGACTTAGTCCCATTTGGATGGGACTCATTCACTGAAAGTGGAAAATGGGTCCCATAGGGGCTCTTTTTCTAGTTGGGATGTCAGGGAGTGAAGAAATAAAGTTTATATGATGATTTAGTCTAGTCTTTTATCAAATTAAGCCTCATGATGAACAATATGGGGTCATAGGGGCCTATTAATGATTATTTAAAGGGTAATTAGGGCTAGGGACACAAAGTTCAATGTGAAAGTGTGATTAAATACACTCTACAACACTAAAATGAGGTCCACATAGCCTAGAAGGGCATAATATCCAATGTGAATGTGTAAAACACATTACAACACTAGATTAACATTTAGCCTTCTAGATTAATGTGAGAATACAATTAAATACATTTTACAAAATTTAATTAAGGGAAATATAGGCTCATTAGACTTAAATGCTTAATAAAAGTATAGAAAAGTGTGAAATCTATTTACAACACTTTACAACACCTTTACAAGACATGTATTTTATTCAGTTTGTAAGGGTTCAAGACCTAATATGGATGTGTAAAACACTTCACAACACTAGACCAAGGTGACACTAAGTCCAATTTTTCATTAATTATTCCCAAATCAAGCAAGGAAAAAGGCATACTTTTTCGGTGTCCACACCTAGTAAGGCTAAGTTTAGTTCAAGATGTGAGAGATCTACCAAAGATCACAAAACCTATCAATGTTTTTTGTAAGGAATGCCAGATTAGGAAGAAATCTAGGAGTTTCAAATTCAAAGAATAATCTTCTACCAGTCATTTGGAATTAATACATACAGATCTTTGTGGACCTACAAGAACAAGAAGTTTTCAATGTGATAAGTATTTCATGCTTTTAATTGATGATTATTGTAGAATGACTTGAATTACTTTTCTCAAATAAAATTCATAAGATTTAGATATGTTTAAGGATTTTAAAGCTATGGTTGAGAATGAAATGGATATGAAAATAAAATTTTTAATGTTTGATAGAGGTGGATAGTTCACCTCCAATGAGTTTAACTTATTTCTTGAAGATCAAGGGATAAAAAGGAATTTATCTTCCCCTAGTACTCCTCAGCAAAAAAGAGTGCTTGAAAAGAAGAATAGAACTATTTAAGAAGTTGCAAGGACTACGATGAGAGAGGAAAATATATCAGAAGCCTACTAGAGAGAAGAAATTCATACTATTGTCTACATACTTAATAGAGTAGAAGCAAGAAGAAACAATTCAAAGACTCCCTAAAGTTATGGTATAGGAGGACTCCTACTATTAAATATTTCAGAGTATTTGGAAGAAAATGTTATATCAGGAGAAATGAAGAAAGTGTAGGAAATTTCAATGCATGATATGATGAAGGTATCTTCCTTGGATACTATGGAAAGAACAAAGCCTAGGGTAATATAATAAGAGGATATGAAGAATTTTTGAAAATGAAAATGTCAAAGTGGATGAAGATTTATAGAGAAATTTAGTAATGGTATATGGTTATGAATCAAATAAGACGTCCTATGGAGAAGAAGAAAATAATGAAGGTAATGAAATTTAAGTGCAGGGTAAAGAGGAAGAAGCTCTAGAAGAGATCCCTAAAACCCCCAAGTATGTGAAAAAGAATCATTCTAAAGATCAGATCATTAGTGAAAAAAGAAGATGTGTATTCACAAGAAGAAATGTTGTTATGCTATAAGAACAAGCCTATGCTTAATTTTTAAAGTTAAACCTAGAATAGTGATTGAGGCATGCATAGATGAATACTAGATCAAGGCTACGGAAGAGGAACTAATGTAGATTGAGAATAATAAGACTTGGGAACTTGTCCCAAGATTGGTAAACAAGAATGTGATTGGAACTAAGTGGGTTTTTTGGAACAAACTGAATGAGAATGAAGAAGTAGTAAGAAACAAGGAAAGGCTTGTGTGTAAAGGCTACTCACCAGTAGAAGGAATAGATTTTGAGGAGACATTTTCTCTGATGGAAAGAATGGAAGCTATTAGAATTTTTATAAATTTTGCAACATGAAAAGATTTCAAAGTGTATCAAATGGATGTGAAATAAGTATTCTTGAATGGTGAATTCGAAGAATAAATTTACATTGAATAATCAAAAGGATTTTAGTTATCAAACAAACTAGATTCTACATAGTCTACAAATTGAAGAAGAAACTATATGGATTGAAGTAAGCTCATAGAGCTTTGCATGCAAGGTTGGATAGATATTTATTGCAACAAGGATTCAATAAAGGTACTATAGATAGTAATCTCTACTTTAAAGTTGAAAAAGATCAAATCTTGATTGTGGTTGTGTATGTTGATGATATAATTTTTGGAGGGAAACAAGCTATGTGCAAGAAATTTGTAGAAGAGATGTAGAAAGAATTTGAGATGTCTATGTTTGGGGAGATGAATTTCTTCCTTGGACTAAAAATCAATCAAACAAAGAAAGGGATATTCATTTCACAATTAAAGTATTTCAAGGAAATGTTGAAGAAATTTGGAATGGAAGATCCTCAACTAGTATACTGATTTGTATAGGATCTAGACTATATGCAATATTGAATGCTTAAACTTTTACAATGATTATTCCAAGTCAATTAAAACAAAATTAACTCATGGAAATAATTACAATAATTAAAATGTCGAGGTGATAACAACATAATGAAATAAAGTGAGAGAAAGAAAGAGAGAGATGCAAATAGTGTTTGATTACGGAGTTCGTCACAAACGTGACTACGTCTCCAGGTCTGCTCCAATGGAGTGTGACTGATCTGATTAATCTCCAAATCAAAATTACAATTGCACCAAAACCATTTCTTCTAGCACTTCGGCAGCATATCCATACTCCGATGTAAGAAAATGGCTCCAAGAATCTCTTAGAACTCCTCTCTGTATCACCTAGCACCAACTTTTCCTTGAAAATTATGAGTACCCAACTCACTCTCTCTCTCCCCTTTAAATACAAAAACTTAACTCAATATGGTATAAAACCATATGATTTACAAAATATTCCCATATCACCTAAAAACAACTTAATCTCCTTTATACACATATAAATCTTTAAAAATCCCCCCTAATATTTATTTTAGCCCTTTTATTTATTCATTTCGGGCTTTTGTTAAAACTTAAGGGGTTAATTTTAAATAAAAGTTGTTTGTTTAATTTAAAAGTATAGGAGTTTGTTTTAAATTTTTAGGCATTCAGCTTTCATCAATTAACAAATGAAACCAATGCTAAATATAGACTAAAACCAACGAATGGCTTATCGGCGGTTATTGATTTTGGTGGGCCGGCGGTCGGGGGTTCAACCCCGGCCGCTGGCTTTTTATAGCCGATTTCCCACCATTCTATAATAAAACAAAACCGTCGATAAACATAGTCAAAGGCAACTGATTTGGTGCAACGGTTGTCCAGGTTTGTAGCAAACGAATGGTGGAGAGTTCGAATCCGCCCAACAGCAAATCTTTTATTGAACAAACCAACGAACTCCCCCATGCCGACCGAGAATGAAGAAGACACGCATCACATAGAAAGACTGCCACGTGGCACAAAATGATTCACTGCTAGAGGCACATCATCGCTGACAGTATGTTGACTGGACTGTGTTACTAGGCTGCCACCTCACTGCTGACCGTATGTACAGATGTATAGAAATGACACGAGTCATCAATTGATTGGTTTCGTACAATGACTCAGCCACCATGTGTCATGCCCAGATTTGCCTATTTGTATTATGTATAGTACAAACTGACTGCTGACGTCAGCATCCGTATAGTCTACCTTAAAAGTCAACTAAAAGCTTTGACCGCTGATAACTCTCACATATGATGTGGGATTTCGACGAAACGAGATGCGTTGGAAAGCTTGCAACGAGCTCTTCGTGATGATGTCAACTTCGGAAACTTTTGACGACATCATTTTTTCTGCCTTCTGGATGCCCCCTGATCCTAGTTTGACCCAAGGTTTGACTGGCCATATCTTGCACAAACGAACTCCTTTTCGCTCCGTTCGAGTTGCATTGGAATCAGGACGTTGAGATCTTTCTAATGGTGTAGATTCTAGAGAAAATGGATACACTTCAATTTCCACTAAAAATATCCACCGGGTCATATACACTCCTATAGTTACTAGTTGTAAGCTGAGCAAGAATGATGAATCTCCTAAAGTTGATCATAGCAAGTATATATCAATTATTGGAGGACTACTATATCTAACAATTACTAGACCAAATATCATGCATGCAATTTGTATTGTGGCTATATTTAAAGAAGATCCTAAAGAGTCACATGTTTTAATAGTAAAAATGATATTTAGGTACTTGAAAGGAACTCTGAAACATAGTTTATGGTAGCCAAAGGATACTAACTTTTCTCTAAGTGCTTATATAGATACAGATTGGGTAGTTTTTGCGAATGACATTAAAAGTACAAGTTCATTTTTTCCTTGAAATAGATTGGTGGCTTCATTAATAAAGATGAAGGATTTAGTGTCATTATGTATTGTAGTGGAATAATATATTTTTGTAGCATCATGTTGCACACAAGTGTTGTGGATGAAGCAAACCTTGAAAGATATTAGAGTAGTATATGATGAACCAATTTCTATTTTATGTGATAATAGAAGTGCTATAAATATTTCAAACAATATGTTAATGCACTCAAGGAAAAATCATATCTCAATCTGGTATCACTTTTTCAGAGAGAATTTTGTAGAGAATGAAGTGAACCTTGAATATGTGCCTAAAAAAGATTAGGTTGTTGATATATTTACTAAGGCTCTTCCTAAGGATACTTTTTAGTATCTCCAAGATAAGTTAGGGGTTACTAGCCATGCATCCTTGAACTAGATGCATAAGGATATGCATAAGTCTAGTGGATTCCAAGATTCAGTCCTTGGTTTGGACTTCTGTTGGAAGCTACCTCTTGGGTGGAGTAGGCAGTGTCTTTGTTGAAGAGTAAGTGATGCTATGCAGGTTGATGTTGTACTTTTCCAGCTTTGCCAAAGGATATGTGCAAAGGTTGCTAATTGGTATAGTTTTTTGTGTACTCCTAATGGGGAGTATGCTAAGAAGTAAAGAAAAAGGATGTTGCAGAGTAGTGGTGAGTAGGTAAAAGTATGATTAATTTCAAATGGGGAAAGATATGCAAATGTGTCATCCTTTTCCATTGATGTCAAAGGGGGAAAAAGAAATGTGAAAAAGGAAAGTGTCAGTTGAAAGGAATAGAGGTTTAATTGAAGAACCTTATGAAGTAAGGAGAGAAAGAAAGCCGTAATGTGAGAAAGGAAAAGAGTTGGTATGGAGCAACATGTTTGTTGTTGATGATTTTTCACATCATGCATTCCATCAATGACCAAGGGTAAAATTGTTGCAATTATGAGTAGTCGACATTGTCATTGATGTCAATAGGCTTATGTGTGTTGTCAGTGATATCAAATAGTGTTGGTTGTAATGATTTTTTGATTAGTTGCATTATGTTGTCATTAGTAAGTTACTAGTATCCACCTCTAATGTTGCTTTGGTAAGCCTCTAATTATTGATGTATAGCTATGTTGCAGTTGGCTTAGTAGTGTTGAGGGAGTACTGAAGATGATGAGTTTATGTCTCTAGTGCTTGGTTTCCAAGTGATTTTGAGAAAATTGGATAAAAGAGGAAATAATGTGTTGAGGAGGTGTTCTATGTTACAAAATAGTGTTCTTGTTTTTATCTAAATTTCTTCTAGGTTGAAGATCTGATTTTTTGGTTCAAATATGTTTAAACTAGAGCTATTCAAAGGAATTATATCCAAAATTTAGTGTGTTGGATCATTGCACAGAGGAAGTTATGTTCAGTAATATGTGAACTATGCATTATAGAGGTGTCTAGGAGAAATAGTTTTTCTCTACATTTCTCTATAGTTTTGTTTCTAGTTATTCAGATCTTGTAGTATGCTTAGAATGCATATATATATATATATATATATATATATATATATATATATATATATATATATATATATATATATATATATATATTGTTGAATTTATTCGAGGTTTGGTGATTTGGAAGTTGGTTCCTTGAGTTATAGTGTATGGAAGGATTGTTTGAATTTACTGGATGTCTACATTCTTTAGGTGGAATTTTTTGGGAAGAAATTTGTTGGATTTCAAGCTATTTTTGGAATATTCTAGATTGTGTTCAAGTGAGGTTTTTTGTCCATGAGTCATCTTTGGATCAAATGAAGCATGTATTTAAAATTTTAATGGTGTCTACATAGGTTTGGATGACCTAGGTGTTTACATTAATTGTGGATATGCTTTGATGCTTGTGGAAGCATGGTGTGGCGTGTATGAGTGGATTTACGTCCTAGCTAAGGTGTTTTGGGAATCACCTTCATTCCTTTCCACCACATCAATGTTTTGGTGTTGATCTAATTTGAATTTTAATGGTTTAGGTGCATAGCCGACTTGGAGAATGTTTTCAAGGTTGAAGAAGGAATAAGTGTGTTAATTTTTTGAGAGAAAATAAGGAAAGATATGTGATATGTGAATGATGCAAATTGTAGAGTTGTGAAGTGGGAATTTTTGAAGTGTAGTGAAAGCTTTAATGTGTTATACTATTAGAAGCAGTGAGTAGAAGGTGTTTCCAATCTTTAATGAGGTTTCAAATGTGTTGGTGATGTTGTGGTGCAATTTTCTATTACATTGAGATAGTTTTCTCATTGTAACACTCTTCTATCTTCTTTTATGTAATTTGATATGAGCCCTTTGAAATGAACCCTTCTTTCTTCCCAGAAGTCAACCCTCTAACAGTTATCCATATTTTATTTGGTGTTGATATTACTTTATATTGTGAGCTAATCCTTGTCGTGGTTTTTCCCATCTTGGGTTTTCCATGTAAATCTGGTGTTCTACTATGTATGGTGTTGATATATTTTAGTTTATGTTATTTTTTTCATGCTTAATCAGTTTAAAAAACTAATGGTTAATTAAGTAGATGTTTATCAAAATGGTTATGATTGTTTTAAATTTTTAATGTAAAATTAATTCACCCCCCTCTCATTTGTCTTGTGCATTCATCAATATATACATGGATTGTTAAGTAGAATTCTTGTGGATTCTAGAAGATTTTGATGTAAGGAATTGATATATGAGCTTCTATTTAATAAGGTTGAGTTATTTTTATCATTATCAATTGAATTTTATTTGAATTTGTTCCCTGGGATAAGGGAACAGTTATAATGTATGGTTTGGTTACATCTCTATGATAAAAATAAATAAAAAATCAACTTTCCTTTAATATTATAAGTTATTTCATAATTTTATTAACATGTTCTAGGATCTAAAATGCATAGAACTCTAAGAATCTAACCCACCAAGTATGTTTCATCTATAATTATTTGTCACATAAAGAGAGCATATATATTTAACGCAATATCCTTGATGAATTGTATGAATCCTATTAGATATTGTATAGGACCACCCTCTTAGGTTTTGGAGAGCCTGAAGTTTAGAGGAGGAATTTGGTAAATCTTTCTCCTATTAATTGGACAACTCCCTAAAGCAATTGAGCATAAGATTTGGAAACTTATTTAGATTGTTTTAGGAACAAATTGGAATTAGTAAAAACCAAACCAACAACCCCTTTTTTGTTGATTTTTGAGTCTATGCTCTAGAAAAAGTGGGTGTCTACTGGTCAATGAATGGCAATGTCAAAAGACTAGTGGAAACTCAATTTTTTCCTTTTACTCACCCCCTCACTAGGGAGATTTTGAGACAATCCCCCCTACATTTTCTAGTGTAGATAGAGGGAAAGGAATAATAGGATCTTATTCAATGAAGAAAATATTCTAAAGGTGGTCTTTGATTCTTGCTCTAGGCTTCTAATTGAGAATGTTTCTTTATGTTGTTGGAAATGACCAACTCGGCCCCCTAATGAAATGGAAATCAATGTAGCCCCATAAATGGGGTTTATAACTCAACCCATTCTACTTTGATAACTCTAAACTATTGAAAAAATATAATATCAAATAGAGGCCTCCATAATTGGGCTAGTCAAAACTCAACTTTGATGGGGATGCAAAAGGAAACCTAGGTTTTACCAGTATGGGGGGGATAATAAGAGATTTTGATACTATGTTTATTGCTAGATATGAAATGGTTATTGGAGAATAATATTCTATGACAGTCAAAGCTATGGAAATTATTGGTGGAATAAAAATTGTATTACCTTTATCGAATAAAAGACAACATGCGGAAGGTGACTCTAAAACTATAATCAATGTTTTCAAAGTTAGAGGATTTATTGGATAGTCAGATTGTGATGATATTATCTTTGATATCTAGAATATCCTAATGAATCTAGCAAGAAAAAATATTTCTCATATTTGTAAAGAAGGTAATAAGGTCATAAACACCATGGGAAACTTACATATGTCTTTGGATTCAACTAGATGTTGGAGAGACTACTCCTCTACCATCAAAATTCAAAGGTGTAATCCTTGAAGAATAAAAAACTAGTATCCAAAATGGGGAGAGCCCAATCTTATTTCTTAAATATTTTTAATGTAATGCCCACTCTTGTCATAGCCCTTTTGATAGGTAATATGATGTGGGATTGGATTTTAAATAAGTGTTTGTACATGTGGACCTTCAAGGCCACTACTAATCTATTGTGTAAGTTGATGTGGAATGAGATTTTATATAAGAGAATGAAAATGTGCATATTGAGAGACAATAATCATGGCTCGGATGATGCCCCTGTTACTAAGCATAATGATATCATCATTATATTTTGTTGGTAGGGAAAAAAGGAAGCCCATACATCGTGACCTATAATGACTAAGTACAACTCAAATATATTATGTTGGGTCATTATTGTCACAACCCCATCACAACATCCATGAATCATTTTAAATATACTTCTATAATGATGGGTATATGGAAAATACTATTTGTGTGTGGGGAGTTATAACCACATTTATTCAAGACAAAAAAAATATCACATATTCCTAGATATCTCAAGAAGGCCCATGGTATTTCCTTGATTTAATCTTTTAAAGTATTTCTAGCACTTTGCATCTCCTTGGCTATTTATAATTATTCAAGCACATTGATCACTGTAGTGACCAACCTTTCCAAGTGAGCCAACTCAACTTGATTCAAAGAATCAGAGGTGATAGATTTCACATAGAGATGCCTTGCTTTGACACATTTTTGTGTGGGAAGACTCGATTCCTTTGATGAAGAGTTAAATCGCCATGAAAAGAATGTTTCTATTTAGTTTGATAATGGCTAGATTAATAGACAAGTTCAACTTGGTGGTATTTCTTTTGAGGTTAGTGAAGAGATTATAGCTAAAGCTACTAGTTTGTCTTGTAGTTCTAAAAAAACTCAAAAACACACCAAAGTGCAGTATGTCAACAACATGAACTAGTTTTTCAAGGAAAATGAGCACCCCACCAAATTGCATGTGGGGTGTGATTACAACAAGTTGATAGTGGCAGGTTTTTTTAGTGATTGTGAATTATTTAATACTTAAGGGTAGTTTTAAATTCTTTTAATTTTACCATATTCCACTACTCAACCATTTTAGAAACCATCTTCTCATCAATCTCCCATTTTTCCTTCTTTCTTCCCTTGGTCTATCTATGAAAGAGGCCATAGATATTTCTACAAAGAACCTTGAGAAATCTCCTATCCCACTCCATCAAAGGCTTATCTTGAGATTATACCATTTTCATCTAGCACTCTATCCCCCTAAACCAATCTGTGCTATCCTTATGGAACAAGACCTGATGTCAATCTCCTCCATGAAACTCCCTAGAACCCTTGCATGGGGGTTGTTACCACACCTACTTCCAAGTGCAAGTTGAATCCTCTCGCCAACTAGTCCACTCCTGAAACTAACACTAAACCACTAAAAAAATATTCTAAATATAGGAATGAAACAAATCAATATTAGAGCTAGAAGATGGTGATTGTGGGCTTTGTGAGCTTCAAAATTTTTTTGTTAAAAAGTTAGGCAAGCATGCTATGAAGAAAACCCTAGACAATAAGAAGAATAGTTGTATCACCTTATTTTCCAAAGAAGAAAACTTTGAGAATAAGGAGGATGATGTTAATACTAATAAAACTTGTGAAGAGGAAAATATGATTTCTACTTATCCCAATGCTAGTTCTAAGACTACTAGTATGAGAAAATCATATAGATTGGTTGGTAAGCAGATGCCCAAGGTCACTATTGATGAAATTTGAAGTTATTATGAATAAGACAAGAAATGTGATAACAATAATACTTATATGCATAAGGGTGCTAAGGATTTCACTAATGGACCACACCATTTCCTTAATATTAATAAAATGATCATGGAGGACTCCACCCTATACTCCACCCCCCCTCATGGGCACAAAGAGGAAGTAAATTGTAACTATGAGAAACTACCCAGGATTGTAATTTGTTGATGGATCATGTGAATACTCTTGAAAGGAATCTTAATCACCTTAAATTATTCACTCTCAAAGTGATCAATTACTCTATTGTCACTCTAGATTTGGTGCTCTAAGAGGAGATAAAAAAACATGACACTTCTACCGACACTAACTCTGTCTAGTTGAAGATGGATGTTTTCAAATTCATCATGGAGGAATTGGAGAAAATTTACAAGTAGGGGGATCTAGTTGGTTATTTTTTGGTCTTTTACTATGTTGGTTACTCTCTTTTTTATTTTTTAGTTATTTATGATATGTTTTGATCTAGATTGCTAAGCTTTCTACTATGAACTATTGTCTTTGTGTCCTTTTGTGCTAAGGGTACAACACCCTATGTAAGACCCTATCCCTTGTGGCCTTGTGATCTTATTAGTTGTTGATGGTTTATATCCTATATTTTATGTCATTTTATATCAAATGATATGCATTAGTGATGAATGTTCCCATACATATAAGATTCCCATATTTTGATTGTGAACTAATCTTATCTAACTAATGGTTTTTGTGATTTTGTGTGATGACTAGATGATTTTTATTCCTTGTCTACGTAGGTATGTAGTGACCTATATGTTTATTTATTGGTAATATTTTGATAATAAATAGTAAGAAAATTACTGCTTGACTCTAAAAGGTATTATGCAAGTAGAGAGAGATAAATTATATGTCACTTGTGTAGATTTAATTCTCTAATCAGTTATTATTATAAGGTTACTTTTCACTTTCCATTTGTTTCAATTACTAATAATCACGAGAAATACTGACACACTTTTTTTGGTTGAGTGAATAGGTTAAATTGGCCAATGTTGATTAAGGGGTCACATAGCTTCTCCCCTCATGTTATTCTTGTGAATTTTAGTCTTGTCAAGGATATGTGTTTTAAAATTATTTTTTAAGGTTTTTGAATGTGTGATAGGTTATTTAATTAGACCCTTAGGTCACCTTTTAAATTTGATCACTTATTGTATGTTTTATGAAGTGTTTATATTGTTTTAATTATATATAAATTTTTCTAGGTGATATGTCTATGGGCCAGGGTCTTTTTTTTAAGCAAAAGGCATATATGCCTATATATTATATTATAATAGAGGTAAAAGATGTATACAAAATTCCATAGATGGAATGAGTTTCAGTTTTTCAAGCTAGATTAACCAACATCAAATCATTTCTATCTACCTAGCAGCCCAAAATTCATTCCAATTTTGAAAAAAATCCCCTTTACAAGATAATTACATTCTATATATTAGTTTTTATGCTCATTCAAACCTACCATACTAAACTTTTCATGAAACATTGCCTGCTACATAGGAAGTGGAAACCAAAAATTAGAAGCACGAAGTCATTAATTATCCTTTGGGAGCACTAAACAGAGTTTTCATCTTGCTCCTCCTAAGCCACCACAAGCACCTGATGCACTGCCACTGCTTGAGAGTGCACCGTAATGTTGATGTTCGGGACTTGACACCACTCTCTATTTTCCCTTTGAACCGAAGGTAGAACACTGACTTGAAGCCCTTGTGGGAATTCGTGAGTTTTCATGAATGAGATGGCATAAAACACCTTCTTGAATTTCTCAACTTCAACTCTGCCCAACTTGAAGTGATGTATACCAAGTGAAATATTTAGATAACTAGAAGAACCCCTAAGGATCTACAATTTCATTCCCGCGTATGCATCAATGTATCTCTATTTATTTAGAAGGTAGTATTGTGGAAAAAAAACCCCAATAAAACCACCACCCTAGGTAAAGTTGTAAGCTTGAATAGACTTCAACAGGGAATTATTCTCAAGGTAAATTTCATTCACAACCTTGTTTGCAATTCCTTGGACTATGTGAAATTTCTAAACTAAATCTAGCAAGTTGGAGAGAAAAATGGACAGAAGATTTGCAGGGAATATTATGCCCTGGGAATATGTATGCAATATATCATCTCAAATTATTGATTTGATACATCCATACTTGGATGGGTAATTTACCTTGAACGCTTGTTGCAATTCCTCCTTTTCAATGTAGCACGAGAAAAGTAACTCCCATTCGTGAACTGCAATTGACACTCGGTAATTTTTGGGTCGGTATTCTATCTCGAACAAGCACAATTGATTTCCCTACTTTCCTTTGCACAAAAGGATAAACTAGCACTGAAGAAACCCTGGAGAAGAAACCAATGAAACCACTACATAGACGGAAAAGAACCAGGCGACACCGTTGAACAGGCCAACAAAGTTGATACAGAGTCGAGCCAAGAAAGAAAGACGATGATTGCAAGAACCTTTCTCCAAACCCTTGTTAATGTCAATTGAGTTAAAGCAAATGCATATTTAAAGAAATTATACTCTAAATCACACTTCCCAATTCTGTATATGTTCCTTCAGTAATGACGCTACGCTTTCAACCTCAAAGAAATATGCCAACCAAATAATGATGATTAAGCATGTAAATCTAAGCAATAAATTTGTCCCTACTTTAGTAGATGTGCTCTCATGCTTGTTAAGTACCCAGGAAATATTTTGTAAGAGGAGCTTTTCACATTATGATTACATGGTGTACCTGCAAGACCAAAGAAACATTAGCAAAATCATTTTTCAATGGCACTTTAGAGGCGTAAGTAGATCTTCTCACAACATATGCTATCCTTCCCCTACTTGGAATACATCGTCATGCTTAGAAAATAATCATTCCAACACAAGGCTCTACTTATGTGTATTTCTCCTAAAAATCATGGATGAATCAGACTAACCCATCATCATCGAATCAACAACCCAAGCTGACTGTATATCATGAACCCACTCTAATTTCCCACTTAGGAAAAGTGGCAAAAATTGGAGTTGGTTGGGTGGTTGGGAAGTTATGGGGAGTTGGTTTCCTTTTTCCTTATATATATTCCTTCTCTTTGAAAGGAGGAGGGGCTTCTCTCATTTTCATTCAGTTTTTGATTTTTTTCTAAAGTGGTGTTTTCTCTTTTTGGGAAGGAGAATTCTTGGTGGAGAGAGAGGAGAGGATGTAAGAGGAATAATGGAAGAGTAGGGCTTGGAGAAGAAGAGGCTACCACTCTTGGATTTTCTCTTGTTTTGTAAGGTCTACCCTTTTGTAGATCTTTGTTAGATGTTAAGGAATATTATTTATGCTTTGAATTTTACATGTAATTCAATGCTAGATCATTTTGGGGTATTTATTGAAATGGTGTATTTGGTATTACCTTGTGGAGTTCCATCTTTTTTAGTATCTCTTTGTGTGATTAGATATTTAAGGGATAGGGTGATGAATTATAGTATGTGTGTTTGTATTATGCATAGTATGTTGTGTAGTTGTTGTAGGAACCCTTGTGAATGATGGTTGTGTGTGTGTAAGGAAAAGATATGTGACCCTTAGAGATTAGGGGTTGATTGATTATCAATCCTACGGTTGGGAGGGGAGCTTGTGGCCAATGTTTCTTTTTTGTTGAGCTCTTCTTTTAGGGTTATATATTGAAGAGGGAATAAATGTGAAGTCCATTAGATTCAAGATCCAAGGAAATAGAGATGAGCCTTGTACATTTAGAAAAAAGGGTTTAAGTTTCCAAGAGTGGAACTATGATAAATGTATTTATTGTGTATTTGGGTAATAGTTCAAATCTTGTAAATGTGTTTATACTTCATAGGGGTAAAATTAAGGAAGACTTCCACATATTCAATCTCTAAATAAAAGGACTAGTGTTGGGAAAATGTAACTTAATGCATGCAATCTTAAAAGTCAATTGTTTAAATCTTCAAATTAATTAGAGGATTGTGTCTTTGGTATCTTTCCCTAATTTTCTCGAGGAACTTTAAGGGAAGGAATTAAAAATTGGTTGGGTTTGAAATCATCAAATTTTCCATGAAAAAAGGTAAACGAAACATCTGTATGTGTTTGTTTTCACAAATTTTGAATTTAAAGTCTCTTCCCCTTTTACATTGAAATGCATTTGTAATTAGGATCTTGTATTTGATCTTCAAAAAAAATTACCTATCAATTTACATATATTGTATACGTATATATCAATTATGCATATATATTTATTTATGCCAAAATAAATTACTCAAAACATAATTACAAATTTTAATATATATATATATATATATCCTCATTTATATAATATATATATGTATATATATATATATTATCATTATAAATATATATTATTATTTAATGTATATGGAACCAAAAAAAACATTTATGATAAATATTAATTAGCAATAATATTCAATGTTAAAAGTTTGAATGCAAATGCAAAGCGAGTGAGGTATCGACCTATTGGTAGATGGGATGACTCCCATGGAAAATTCTCCCATCTTCCAAACAAAAAGATCTAATAAAATATTTAATAGAAAATTAATTTACTAGCCTTTAACCATGAAGTCTATGTGCAATATTTTTTGTTTCATAAAAAAATCAAAGTAAAATTTAAAGGAATGTGTCTCCTTAATGTGCAATTGATTTCATTGAATTCAACTAATTTTGCCTCCATCTTATGCAAATCAAAATAAAATTTAATAGAATTTCCCTTTTAAAAATTTAAAATGTTCGATGTTAATAAATCTCACTTATGTCTTGTAAATTTCATGGAGTGGATTACCAGTTGGATAACAATTTTTTTGAATATATGTCTCTTTTGTTGCTCAACATGCAGTCAAAATTTTGTTACCAATAATCTATAAGAATGCAATATGCACGAACCTGCATTAAGCAAGAGGTAATTTCTACAAAGAATATTGCATTCAAAGATTGAAGTTTCAAAATCAATAAGAAATTGAGGGAAAATTATTGAAGAGTCTAATTTAGTTGTAGATTGATTGAGAGAATTAGTTTATATAATTTTTTTTTATAAAATTACTTTCATTCATTAAATAAGTTGGTTGGGTGAGTGTAGGATCATGGGGGTCCAAAAAGTGGTGATATGACCCAAAAGGGGTTGACGAAAAAAAAATTATCTAAATTTTTTGAAACAAAAATGGTTTATTGAAAAAATTGTCAACTTTCCACCAATATAAGATATGACTTATTTGAAATTAAATAGATAATTATTATGTATTTTCTACATGTATCCTGATTGATAGGCTGATTGAAAAAATCTATAATTCTCAGGCGATTTTTCATTTTTTGAATTTGAAAGATGTGACACATTCTATGCTTCCCATACTATAGGATAAAAAAAGAAAAAATGATTTTCATATTTTTTTGACCAAGTTATGGTGGTCAGACAAACAAGTTTTAATATTTTTAAAAAATTTCTAATAAAATATTCATAACTAATTATTTACATGCAAAAAAACTATAAAAAAATGTGGCACATTTGGGAATGTGTCTTCTACTTATATTGAAAGTTTCAAAAAAATATATTATTTTTTTCTTGTACTTAGGTTGGTCAAACATACACCTACTTTTTATTGTTTTCCTAAAAAATTTAGTACTATTGTATTGAAATTTCAAAAATTTTCCATATAGGTTACTTTTCTCCAAAAGAAGACCCGTATCTTAGAAACTACATTCAATTTTCTAGAAATTTTATTCTTACATATTTTTCAAATTATGTTATAACCTATTCAATTTTTTATGTCAAATTGCCTAGCTTTATGTTTTTGAATTTTCATTGCTACTTTAAGGGCCTGTTTTGGACCCCCATGATCCTGCACTAACGTGGTTATCAGTTATGGATTATATTTTAGTAAAAGGAAATTAATCCATTGACATAATTTAATAATTTAAATTACATATCTTTATTTGTTAAATTAGAAAACCAACCTTGTTTTGATGTATTTTGAGACTTAAGAAAATAAAGAATGAAAAAAAGATTATAGCAAATCTTTGAATCTAAATTCTATGTAATTTTACACCTTCAACAAAAATCATCTTTTTAAGAAGAAATCAAACAACAAATCTATAAAGCTGAAAATAAATCCAAATTTTTAAAAATAGAAAAAAATCAAAATAATCAGGAGGAGAATTAGATTTTTATAAGAAATAAAGTAGTTTAAGATTATTTTTTTAGTTTTTTATTAGAGGTAAATAGGTTTTGAAGGGGCCCTGAAACCCTTTACAAAAAAGAACAGTTGAAGGAAAAGATAACCATATAATGCAAATAACAGCCAAAACAAAGCAAGTCATCAACATGACAACAACCAAAAAGGAAGGAAAAAAGAAATAGAACTACATATTCTTTAGGATATTTCTAGCTTCCATGTCACACGCCATAGTCTTTTGATAGTCATCCATAACTTCAAACACATCTTTTGTAGGCCCCCAACCTACCCTTTAGTTTTATTACGCATTCTAGCTCTAGGCCCACCCACATTTACCTCAATAATCAAAACATTTTGCACCCCACCAACCTTGTCAACAGAAACCTCCTCCTCCATATGCCTTTCATGAGCACCAACTTCCTCACTAGGAGAAATCTCCTTACGATGCTTGGCCATTTCCATAGGAGTAGAAATGTCGACAGACTCAAACTTTGTAGTAGATTTATTCCCTTCCCCACCCTTCTCCAAATTAGCACTAATCCTTTCCAACTAGTCTTCAAGGGTCAGGATTCTTTGTTCAAGCATCTGTTTCATCTTCAATGGTTCATTAGCAACAATCTTCAAATATTCAAACAACTCATCAATTTTATTTTGAACTGATGAATCACCCACTTTTTTCACTGCACCCCCAATCCTAACATTTGTCATGTTGAGCTCATTGAACACCCATTTAAGAAATTTAAACAAAGAGATGGTGACCTCCTTTTCCAATCCAAAAACATTAGGCACATCTTCTCGGTCAAAAATTCAAACATCCTTAACCTTATTATCATCCTCTTGGGAGGAGCTAACCTTTTCTTGAGTAACACAGACATTCTTAGCTTTACCAATAGTAGCAACCGACGTTTGAATTTTGTGGAAGGAGTCAGCAATTTCCTCCACAACAAACCTCATTTTTTGCACCTCCAAGTCCACACCCGAAGAGTCCAAATCACCCTCCTCACCAACCAACTTCAAGGGAGAAGTAACTTACATCTCAACCAGCTGACTAGCAACCCTAGTAGTTTTTTTCTTATTATGGGCCTCCTTCAAACCCTACTTTCTCTTATTCCCAAAAATAGGGGACAACATAGACACATCACTAGTAGTAAGAATCCTCTCCTTTAGGATAGTGGAAGCACTAGGCTTAGTTGTAGTAGGCTTATAAATAGCCTTTTCCTCACTACAGGTTTCATAACCCATTTGGTTAGGACCTGAATCCCTTTTTCCTAACTTACCAACATCAAGATGTTGCGAGACCACTTCCATGGAAGCCTGAGAGTTTGGTACATATTTTGTGTCCTCCAAATCCATGTTTTCCTCTAGGAATTTTCTCTTCTTTTTCCCTTTCATAGTGACTGGTTCATCTTTTGACACTGTTTCATATTCCTCAACTGACCTCTGCTACTTACCCTTAGAGATAGAAAGTGGGTTAGAGACTTCAAAGGCTCTAGCATAGTCCAAAACTAATATAATAAGACCAACATGCACTACCAAATTTTTGGGGTTCCTTTTGTGATCCTTCAAACCAAACTCTAGAGAGGTCAAAAGTTAAAAAGGAAAATTAATTTTCTTCCTATGGAAGAAATAGTTCAAGAGAACAAAATGATAGGAATTTACCATAGAGAAAAAACCCTCAAGAGTAATGTACCTCATAAGTTCCTCTGCAATGTCCCACCAAAGAGCTTTGCGTGAACCATGTTGGTACCGGGTATGTTCAGGATCATCATAGAAAAAATAGGCCCTTAAGTGGCAAAAAATTCAGAAAAATCAGAGTTAGGAAACTTGACGTAAAAATTTGAATAAGTTATCTATATTATTTAAAAAATATGTAAGAATAGAATCTATAGAAAATTGAAAGTAGTTTCTAAACTACTATGCTTTTAAAAAAAAAAAATCTATTTGGTGAAAATTTGAAATTTCAATGCATATTACTTAAATTTCGGAAAAAAATAAGAAGTAGGTGTCTGTCTGACCACCCTAACCACAAGAAAATGATAATATTTTTTTTATAAGATTTTATATATAAGTAGAGGACTCATGTCCTGATGTGATGCATATTTTTTTGTAATTTTTTTCCAAATAAATAATTAATTATTAATTTTTTATTACAACTTTTAAAAAATATAAAAACCTGTATGTCTGACCACCTTAACTTGGTTTAATCTTTATGAAATTCCATTTTTCTTTTTTTAATCCTATAGTATGTGAAGCATAGAATGTGATGCATGTTTTGGATTCAAAAAATGTGATACCATTTGAAAGCTATAGATGTTTTTCCATCAGCTTATCAATTAGGACTTTAGTCATAATACAAATATAAAATGAAGAATAATTACTTATTAAATTCAAAGTAAGGCATAATTTATATTGGTGGAAAGCTAAGAATCTCCTTTAAAAACCCTTTTCGTTTCATTAATTTTGGGTAAAACAAAAGTCGTCAGCCACATACCGATCATATTGCCACTTTTTGGCCCATCATGATCCTGCACATACCCTACCCACCATTCTTGGTTAACTTCAGGTCTTGTTCTTCGGTCCCTTTGAAGAAAATATACATCACCGCCTTGGATTCTTTCTTGTCCCTGTAAACCTTTTTTCCCTTCGTAGAAAGCCCAGTGGTATTAGTAATAAAATACTCATTAATGTCAAATTGTATGCCCCCAGTTTCAAAACCTTGTCATTCTAGCCTTTAATAAACAAGGTTGTAGCCTATGGGTTGTTGCCATGCAACCTCTCTAGATAAGGTGTAAGCCCTCCTTTTTCCTAACAGAATCAGAGGAAAAAGGTTCAACATAATTTTTGTTATCTCCCATAGCCTCTGAATTCGCAGATAGAAGCTTGAGAACCTTGCAAACTATGAGAAGAAACCTCAAGAAGAAGAACCAAAAAATTCTCACAATCCATGTGGCAATGGTATCATGACAGGGAGAAATAATGATCCTAGAATACCACCAAAAATAAACCAATGTACCATCAACACATTCAAAATCTAGCTCACCTTCACTCCAAATGATTATCTATCATGTGATAATCGTCCTACAAATCCATAGCATAATGAAGTGAACATCCAAGCTAGCGATTTTGAAAATCATGGTTTAAACACACAATAGCCTTAATGGGGAGGGAGTCATTAACATCCCACTCCCTAGAACCCCTAACACCAAGGTTAGCAAAAACATCAACTAATACATTCCCTTCCCTAAATATATGAGACATATCATACTCATCAAAGGACTTTAGGATTTCAATTGCATCCATGATCAAAGACTCAATACTCCATGAAGGGGTAGAAGATTGCTTCATATTGTTGATAATGTTGAGAGAGTCCCCCTCAAGCCAAACCTTTTTATAACCTCTTGATTGTGCCATCTTCAAGCCATGATAGGCTACTTAAAGATTAACCTTTTAGTTAATAATAATTAGTTTCTAATTTAGTTAAAATTTGGAAATTTTCTCCATTTAAAAATTTACTTGTTTGGGATTACAATATAGAAAGGAGAAGATATTAATAACTTTGGTTAGAGAAAATAACTAATTTCCAATCAATATGGAATAATTAATATCCTTCTTAAATTATTGTTAAATTATATAATATCTTAGTTTATTGGTTTGAACACGATCAATTGGGCTCCATATTGTTTAACTATCTAGATATTCTTTTTGTTGGAGTAATAAATCAATTATGAATAGCTAGTTAATGCAATCAGATGGCCAAATTTAAAAAAGGTATTAACAATAATTTTAAAGTTATAGATTCAAGTAAATAAACATTGTTGAATGCATCAATTTTAATAGTTATATAATTACCAATAATGTATTAGCAATTTGTATACATGTAATTTAAGAATTAGTGAGTGTTGAGAACTCATGGTTACAATATTATTAAGAAAGTTCTTAATTCAATGTATAGTGATTATACCATTTGATTATTTAATGAATACATAGAAAATTACTATTTCCCAATTATTTATTTTAATTTGGAGGAATTGGCTTAGAAAATAGTTGGGTGCTATATTGCTTAAGTTGTTAAAAGTTATTTATTGAATAAAATAAATGATCTATTTGCAATGAAATAAATATCCTTTGTTACCCCACTAACTCAATGATAGAGCCTAAATTGTTTAAAAGTGTAAATTCATGAAAATAATTTTTGAATTCACTTTGGTTCCTTAATTTATTTTATTTAGATGAAATCACTATTATCGTACAGTTAGCAACCACATTAGATTTATACCCAGCTTATGTACCATATTCCTCCTTTGCTCATTTTATAAATGCTTACAATAAAACCATCAACTTGATGGTGTCACAAGTACTAGATACATGTTGCCTAGTTTAATCTATATTGAGAGGTTTTTTAAAGAAAAAAAAACTAGTTTAGATTGTGTAAATAAAACATTTGTGTAGTTGTGTATTATCATTGTTCCTACCACATAGAATTTAGTTTTACTGATTTCCAATCTTGTAAGATTATTTCTTTAAAAGTTTTAAAAGGGAAATAAGAGTTAATTAAATTAACAAGAGGTTAGTTCCATTTTATGGATTAAATTGCTCATATCCTTAAAATACTATATAGGGGAGAACATATGAAAGAAATTACCTTCCCTCGAGTAGCTTCATTAAAATAATTGATATCTTTAAGATGATCAACTTCAACTAAGATGTGGAGAAGAGGTTGTGGTGCAAGGGCACCATGGCAATTTTGTAAATATTGTCATATCATAGTTTTGGGTGTTTGATTCTTTTGTCATCTAATAAGGTCATAATAGACCATTTTCCATGTAATTAGAGTCATCTAGGGGTCAGTTGCCAAAAGTTGTCAAGCTTTTGTTATTCTTGCAAAATGTTGTTATGTGCAAAATTGCAAAAAATGCAAAAGTGGAAGTCCAATAGTTAGGTAGTGCAAAAGGTTAAATATACCTTAAAAACTTGATGTCAGGGTTCTGTTGAAGATCTTTGGTGTTGAAGCAATAAACAAACTCCATTTTTTACATTTTCTTGTGTAATCTGCTGCTGTAGGCTACAGTATGGTTATGTACTGAGATTTCAAGTTCCAAAAAGTATTGAAATTTATGGTGGAAGGAGTTGAGAGTGTTTTGGCTTTTTTTTTTATTTTTTTCATAAAGATTCAAAGTTTTTATTTTCATTTTACTAACAGTGGTCTGGAAAACCCTATTTTGAGGGTTTGAGTGCATAAATGTACCTATAAGGCATTCCAACTGGTGAAACATGCTACAACTTGCTGGAATTGCATAAATAGGCATAGGTTTTTTGTTTATGTGGTTGGCATGAGTAGGGATGAGGGTTTTGAGGAGATAAGGTGATGCCCTAGGTTGTAAACATTAGTTTTTGGAGAAATTTTGAGGCATAGAGGTTAAGATTGGTTGGAAAAATTTTGGGTAGTGATTTGTAAAGATTGGAATAGTATGTGTAGGCCCTATTTGGTTTTTTTGAAGTGTTGGATTACAGGGTAGAGGTATAGAGCATGAAGATTCAATAAACCCTCCTTGAACAAGCATAAACAAGCCTATGTAAGGGTTTAATGGTTTGGTGACTTTACATGAGTTTCCATTGATAAAAGTGGTTAATTTGGACCTTAAGTAACCTGGTTGTGGTCCTGAAATAGAGATTTAAGGTTGGTAGAGTGTTTAGTTGGGTGTTGCTTTGGAAAATAGGGCTAATTGAGCCACTATCCAACGTAGCAGTCTATTTTTGGGGTTGATGTTCCAAAACAAGTCTATGCCTAAATCTGATATGTCAAAGTAGAGGGAAATGGGTATTTGAAATGCTAATCCTCTTATTGGTTTGAAGTTGTTCTTGCAAGATATGGTTAAAAGACACTGTTTGATATGCTAAAAGAATAATAGGAAGGAATTGTGAAAAGTTGCTAAGTTAGGGTTTTAAGGGCTAAAAGAATGTTCCAAATTGTTTGAATTGTGATTGTTAGAAAAAATCCTCCCTGCTCTACATCAATTGGTATCAAAGAATAGGTTTTGGTATTTTGGAAGGAGAAAGGTTGCAATGGTGAGTTAAAAATACAAGATGCCCCCTAAAGGAAGTGGAGCCCTTGGTAGGGAAATAAGGTTGTTAAAGAAATCATAAGAAGCATTGTTAGCCATATTTGCAGCATTGGAGACAAAGAAAAGAAGAGGAAAGGTCATTGAAGAGGAAAGTGACTGAGAGGAAGAAGAAGAGGGTGAGGATGAAAACCCTCCAAGAAGAGTCCAAGGTGATGATGAGTTCGACCCTAATAAGAGAAGGATGGTGAAAATGCTCAAGGCTATCAGAGGAGATGCTTCTGAGGTGAAAATAGATTTTTCAATGTATAGTGGAAGGTTGGATGTTGAAGAGGTATTGGATTGGATAGATGTACTAGACAACTGCTTTGATTATAGGGAGGTTGTTGAAGAAAAAAAGGTGAAGTTTGCTAAGACTAAGTTGAAAGGTCCTACTTTAACATGGTGGAATTATGATCAAGAAGAAAGAGTGAAAAGGGGAAAAACAAAAATTAGTTCATGGGATAGGATGGTGTCAAAGATCAAGAGCCAATTCTTTCCAAGAGATCATGCAATACAAACTTTCAAGAAGTTGTAAAACTTAAAACAAAAGGAAAAGGATGTCATGGCCTATACAGAAGAATTTCACAAATTAAGTATTAGAGATGGTCATGTTGAAGATGAAAATGAGAAGATAGCAAGGTACATGAATGGCTTAAAGTTTCAAATTCAGGATGAATTGAGTTTGGCTACTCCTAGGACAATTGAAGAATGTTTTCAGTTGGCTGCTAGGGTAGAAGAGAAGTTAATGTAGGCACTGAAAATTTTCCTTCACCTATGAACCCACCTTTTCATATCAATTCCTTCTTCTACTTGCATAATTAAATAATTTTAATTATTTAACTATCTTGTAAGGTCATATTCCTCTATTAATTAAATAATTCTTAATTATTTAATTAATTCATTTTTCCCTTATTCTTCCCTTGATTAATTAAATAAATTTGTTTATTTAATTATGCCACTAATTAGCCGCTTCCTTTCTATAATTAAATAAATGCTTATTTATTTAATTATTGTCATTTTTCTACTATAATTAAATAATTATTTTAATTATTTAATTATTTATTATCCTCTTCTTCTATAATTAAATAAATTTTATCTATTTAATTATTTACTAATTTGTCATTTTCATCCACTTTTGAATTAAATTATTATTTAATTTAAAAGTCAACATGTCACACGTCTTTTATAACTAAATAATGCTTTTAAGATTTAATTATTCACCTTCCCCCCCAGATTAAATAATTTTATAATTATCTATTTCTCCAACAACCTCTTTTTTTGTGCCAACCTCATTATCCATGCCATTCTTATCTTCTCTTGTCTCATTCATTTTCCACCCTTGATTGAATTATTTTATAATTCAATCTTGGCCATTAATCCTTATCATCGCCCTAATTTTTCCCTAACCCTATATCATACTACAACTTTCAATCTTGGCCATTGATTAATAAATCTTATTGAAATCCAATCTCAACCATCAATCCAAATAGGACCTTGCCTATAAATCAACCCTCTCATAAGCCATTTAGGGGGTTGATTCTTCAAGTATCCCTATGTTGCCAAAATCATTCTTGAATCTTTCATCCATTTCTATCTATCATCATTCATCTATCATCTTCATCTTAATGTTACGCTATTGAATTGAGAAACCAACATATCAAATCAATTGAATAATTCATCCAGCATTGTGTCTATTTGAGGTATTGAAGATTTGGATCAAGTAATGCATTATGATTATTTTATCATTTTTATTTCATCCAAATTTTTTGTATACATTTTGGTGAACCTAACGTGAACCCCCTAATTGATTTTTCGCTCAATATTCTGAAATTTTTTGAGGAATTTTGGAGTTTCATCCTTTTTGGTTGCAAGTTTTGTTAGCTTTTTGTTACAGGTTTTCAATCATTTTGGGACAAAACCCTAGTTTTCAAAGATTCGACCATATCTCTCAAACAACTACAGATATTTTCACAAAAAAAATTCTATAGGTTGTAGACAATATCAAGAGCTTCCAATTTGAAAATCATATTTTTTGGAGCTATTTTTAATTTTTATAATTTTTTTGTTATTTCTCATGAAAAAACAATTTTAAGAGCAAATTAGAGAATTTTTCAAATTCCTTTATATTTCTAGAAATCACTTTGAATTTCAATAGGGGCCTATTTATTATGCTTTTAATTTGGATGAAAACATAATTAGATAAAAACAAATCCTTGAAAATTAGGGTTTACAAAGATTTGCTTATATATCACAAATAGTTGTAGATCTTTTCACAAAACATTTTCTATAGATTTGGGTTGATGTCAGGTGCCTTCAATCCAAAAACCAGAAGCTTTGGACCTACTTTGAATTTTTATTATTTTTTTATGATTTTTCATAAAAAATTAATGTTGGGTGCAAAACAAAAAAAAATAGATTTCTTTATATTTTTGGAAAGCTCTAAAAATTTCAATAAGGGTCTATTCTCTGTGTTTTTATTTTTTATGAATAAAACATTTCCAAAAATCAGATTTGTCTTTACTAGCTAACCCTCTAATTATATTAGTGATCAATTATCTTGTTAGGGTTTTGGCTTGTTGTTGGTTTTGTGAATGTGTAGGAAAAAATAAACACTTTACCAAGAAAATTTGGTTCAAGTGGACAAAAATTTGGAGCTAAAGAAAGGGGTACATGTGCAGGATCATGATGGGCCAAAAAGTGGCAATATGATGGGTATTTGTAGGGTATGTGGCTAATGACTTTTTTTTACCCAAAATTGATGAAATAAAAAATGGTTTTTAAAGAAGATTCTCAATTTTCCGCCAATATAAATTACGCTTTACTTTGAATTTAATTAATAATTATTATTCATTTTCTATTTGAATTACGACTAAAGTTCTGATTGATAGGCTAATTGAAAAATATCTATAGCTTTCAAATAGTATCACATTTTTTGAATCCAAAACATGCATCACATTCTGTGTTTCACATACTATAGGATTAAAAAAACAAAAATTGAATTTCATGAAGTTTTGACCAAGTTAAGGTTGTTAGACATACATGATTTTATATTTTTTTAAAGTTGTAATAAAAAATTCATAATTAATTATTTACTTGGAAAAAAATTACAAAAAAATATGCATCACATCTAGACATGAATCATCTAATTATTTCTAAAGTATTATAAAAAAATATTATCATTTTATTGTGGTTAGGGTGGTCAAACAGACACCTACTTCTAATTTTTTCCCTAAAATTTAAGTACTACTACATTGAAATTTCAAATTTTTACCAAATAGATTTAAAAATAAAAAATAAAACTAGTAGTTTAGAAACTACATTCAATTTGCTACAGATTCTATTCTTACATATTTTTTAAATAATATGGATAACTTATTCAAATTTTTACCTCAAGTTGCCTAACTTTGATTTTTCTAAAAAAAATTGCCACTTAAGGGCCTATTTTTTCCATGATGATCCTGCACATACCCAAAGTCTAGGTGCACACATTTCATCTTTCATCTCTAATCATTGCTTGTTAACACACTTCAATTTGAGGCTTAAAATGAACATCTTGTGTGTTGTCACATCATTGAAATTGGGCTTAAAAAAGAAGCATTGTCTTTCATCACACATTTTGGTTTTGGGTTAAAAAGAACAAGTGCTTCCATTGTTTTCTTACACATATTTCATTTCTAAAGGAAAATTAACAACTATGAGTGTGAATCAAGTCTGTGTGCCTCCAAAACACCTCACTTGGTTCATTTTTTTCATACCCTTCTTAGGAGGCCTGCTTGGAGAACACACCCCTCCAAGGGGGGACCTCAATCAAGGTGTGAATCTAAATACATGCCTCTTTGGGAGTTGAAATCTTGTCACTCTTGGCTAAACCCCAAATAACTTTATACCTTTGGGAAGTGAAGGTGAAGGGTGGGTTACCTCTTTCTCTTAGCTGTGTGGTAGGATTTCACTTTCAAACCATCCTTAGTCAACCTTGTGCATCCTGGCTTAAGACCTAATTGACCATATCCACTTAAATATCATTAGGTTTGTTGTTTTGCATTCAAGTGTTTTCTCAATCATAACATTTAATCTTGCAAGACAAATTTATCTTTCTGTTTGGTGTGTGTGTTCATGCATTTACATGTGAGATATTGTGTTTGAGATTTTCCAAGTCAAAACTTTCTGTGATAGGTCAAAATGGAGTGTTAGAAATCAAGCAACAAAATAAAGAGTGCAAATAAATGACTAAAACAACCTACACTTCGAGATTAGCCTAAGTTGGAAACAAAACAAGACAAAGCCACGAAATGAAACTTTATACCTTGCGTTGAATCGATCCTTTGGTTGGCCCTTCGATCTTGGATGTGTATGCTCCTTGGATGGCAAGATGCAAGCTAGATGAGGGTGTGAAGATGGATGCAAGTGGATGAAAATGTGAAAATGGCTAAGTAGAGGTTGAGAAACAAAACTGCAAGAGTTTGGCTAGCACAAATGATCTCCCCTAAAATGAGAGAAAAGAGGGGGTATTTATAGGATTTTTGGGAAATCCTAGGGGAAATGGACGGTTGAGATTGATCCACCAAATATCAAGATGTAGGGCTAAGGTGAGTTGAGAACTCACAAGCCCTCACATCTTGACATGTGGCATGTGAGATAGCCCTAAAAGGTGAAGTGGACATGAGGTGGAAGGAGAAGGACATGACATGGAGAGGGGTACAAAGTACCTTGGGATTGGACAAGATCTCCTCATAAAGGAGGTACTTGTCCCATGTGGGTGAGAGGACATGTGAGGAATTAAAAATTCCTCAAATAGTCCCATGGGGAAGAGGGAAGGAATTTAAAATTCCTTAAATGCATTGGGGGATTAAAAGGTGAATTAAAAATTCACATAGGGAAGGGAGATGCCTTGTCAAAAAAGAAAGGCATTTAAGAGGGTTGACTAAGGACACATGTCATAAAGGACATGGGGAAGAGAAAAGGAATTTAATATTCCTTGGAAGGATAAAAAGAATTAAAAATTCCTTAAGAGGTTGATTAGGCTAGCTGATGAGGGGTTAGAGGAAGGTTAGGTGGTTAAGAGAGATTAGAGGCCAACTTGCAAAAGTTGGAGGATGTGACACATCCTAATCAAGGATTAGGCATGTGCACATCCTAATGATAGGATTAGAAGATGGATTAGGATAAGATAAAAAATGGAGGATGTGACATGAGGGGAATTAAATAAATGGAATATTTATTTAATTCAATTGATGGAAGGAGGATTAAAGAGATAAGGTATTATTGATTAAATACCTTAGGGATTTGGCAGAATTAAAGATATTAATTAAATAATAGGAGTATTACTTAATTAACGAAAATAAGGTGAAAGATGATGAATTTGGATAAATTAAGTATCCAAATTTAGATGTCTACATTTTGCCCCTCTTTGAGATGGTGTTACGAAGTAGCATCATTTCAAAGAATATTAAAACATAGAACTTAGAAGAAGATGGTTAGATTGGAAAAGATGCCCCAGTCATTCAAAGAAGTGACTAGGAAGGAAGATGATGGGGGTAAAGAAGGAAGTTAGGGATGAAGGATGCCCCCTCGAGAGGACATGCAGGTTCAGGAGAACACGAGTGTGCTCTCGAAATGAATGAGATGATGCAAGGGGAGTTGAAGAAGATTATGCAATGTGATGGAAGATTGGGAGGGGAGCGTGATGAAGGATGAATGGATGGGGGGGATTTGAGGATGAGAGATGAAATGCAATCTAAATGCAATTTGCCATCGTCGAAGCACTGATTTTTGCTATAGAATAAGACACAAGACGCCAGGGTATGAAGAACCAAGGCGGATTAGTGTCTAATGCAGAAAACAAACATAACAAACAAGAAGGCTATCCCAACACCCCAAAGTCATGATGACCTTGGTCGGGCCAGGTATTGGGATAACCACAAGCATGCCAGGATGCCCCACTGTAACACAAGACCTCAGGGATCTTGGTGGGTACTACGTGGGACAACCAAGAAGACAAACAAAAGATCAAGCTACACCCCTATGTTGACAAGTCAAAGCACACCATGATATGATGGATCAAGGGGACCATGACAAGTGATGATAGGGAGCTCAAATGATAAACAAAAGCCAAAGCACCAAAAGATCACAATTAATTTCAAACATCCTTTGCCATAGGATCAATCAAGGGGATGGATGGGATTGATGAGGTCTGTTAGGAAAGATGCATCCTGTTGAGACCGATGATGGACACTAAATTAAAAGATTGATATGATGCAGGATATTCAAAACTGATTGGATTTGATGATACAAGTGAATCTTGTTTGTTAAGATCTAGCTAGATAAGGGTGTAGCCTGACGACGTGACACGAGAGACATGGCACAAGACTGACATAAGACAGGAGACTAACACATCCTAGCGTCCCAGGGGCTCGGGGGCTGATCAAAGATTAGCCTTGCCTACCTGGAAGCGCAGAGACCTCGTAGTTCGACAAAAGGCTGACGATAGACCAAGATGGAGATTTTGATGGATGACCAAGATGGGATGGAGAACAGGAGAAAAGTGGAAAATATAGATCGATGATGGATGGAACCCCAGGGGCAGATCAAATGATCGACCTTGCCTACGTGACAGCGCAGGGGCAACGTAGTTTGACAGAAGGCCAAAGACAAGTGATGGATAAAAGATGAAGAGATAACCCTAGATAAGGGGATAAAATGATTGGAACGACACGATGGGACAAGATAGACCTATTGGATTGGAGTGGAGGATAGTGACTAGACAAAGCTCAAGGATGGGATAGTTATCCAAATCATCAAAGATGAAGTGGGTGGATGACAGGATAGATAGATGAATGATGAGATGATGAACGATGATATAGAAAAGATGTACAAAAGAAGCAGAAGTGATGACGATAAGATAGATGACGTTGGATTGTTTGGGGAGAATGTGGATCATGAAGCTCAGGGATGGAATAGTTAGCCGAATCATCAAAGATGAAGTGGGTGGATGATATGATGGAGAGATGAATGAGGAGATGATGACGATGAGATGATGAATGATGAGATAGAGGACTGATTCGTGGAACAAGAAGGTGAAGGTTTGGAATAGATGGAAGATTATTCAGAATGAGTAAATGATTGATCAAGATTTTTGAATGAGAGTTTGAAATGATAGAAGGAGGTTTGATAAATGTGTGAGATGATAGGAGATTCGATGAAGTTTTGAGATGATAGATGAAGGTTCAAAATAGATGAAATGGATGAATGGATTTATGGATGAATAGGACAGAGTGGAAGAAGATGGAGGGAGGGATTTTTAAGACTTTGTTCGATATCCAAAGATTTTGACTACAGAGGGGACGAAAGCTCAGATTAGGGGTTTGGTTAAGCTCAGAGTGGGATAAGATTAAAGCTCAGATGAGGATTGGATTGAAGACTAGAATGATCAGAGGATGTGATGGGATGAATTCTACACCAAGTTCTGGGGTTTAAAGGGCATAAAGTGTTGACAATCAGAGTTTTCCAAATTTGGCAATTCTTAAAAATTGTCAAATTTTGCCATTTTAGGAAACTTCATGCTCGTATGTTTGAGAGTCCCAAATTTTTCCAAGAAATACCCATTGGTGAGATAGGATGAATTGCCAAATAACATCCTAGATTCGGGATATGCACTTTGAGTTATGAGCGAAAATAATTTTTCAAAAAACATTAAATTGGGATTTTGGGGGTCAAGATGAAAGTTTGAGGCCCCAAAAATGGGTCAAAATGGGCTCCAACCAATTTCTAGTTGGGAATCCACTCGTTAGCTCAAAATGCAACTACCCGTCAAATTTCAGCTCAAACGGACACCCGAGTCAAAAGTTATGGCCCCCAGAAGTTTTGGTGCAAAAATCAAAACCCTCAAAAATATGGTTTTTCGATAAATTTTGAAAATTTCAAGACATGGGTTTTGTCCGGGATGACGAAAGAAAAAATGGGTAGGAAAATTTTTTTTGTGGGGAGCCTTGGATTTCGCGCTAGAGGGGGGAAAAGGGGCAGCGGCCACATGGACTAGTCCTTGGTGATAGCCAGTCCCTGAGTCGCCGCTGCGTGAAGATCCCTCCACCGTGAGACAGATCCACCTGGTGGACCGGGACCAGTGAGGCCCAGCCAAGGAGACGCCCCGTGAGCTGAACTTCCGTGAGCCAGTCCCACCGGGAGAAGAGAGACAGTCCAGAGAATAATGCACTCGGGGGAAGGAGGAGGGGATGGGGGGATGGGGCGGGAAGAGGATGGGATGGGGGAGGATGGGGGATGGGAGGGAGATGGGGTAATGGGATGGGAGGAAGGATGAAGAGAGGGGATTGGCTAGGTAGATTGATGGACGGGTAGGGGGATAAGGATAGGGAGGCTAAAAGGATTGTGGGGAGCGATTATAAGATAAGGATGGGGAGATGGAATAGTGTGTTTCGATGGAACGAATGATATCTCCAAGGATTGTATCACAAAGGAAGATAGATGCCCCCACTCTAGATATGTGATGTGCGGGGAGGAATGAAGGATGGAAGACAAGTTGGTGGGAAAGGATGGGGAGATGGGAGGGATTTGGAAGATAAGGATGGGAGATGGAAGGGATGCATGACAGGTGGATAACGAAGATAGACGAGTGCGAAGGACAGTTGGGATAGTGTACGGATGATGGGAATGTATGCCAAGAGGCATCCAAAGCATGCTTATGTGTTTGCCCCATTGTTATCAAGATCACAAGGAGGATGGAAGGAATGAGATATGCCAAACAGGACATGTAAGATAGGGAGGATGGAGGGGATGAATGAAAATGATGTATATCAAGAAGATGGGTGCATAGCCGAAAGCGTAGTAGGAAGCATAGCGGATGGAAGGAATGCAAATTAGGAAGTTGCCCCCAAGTGTAGGTGGGGATTTACACATGATGCCTGTTTGCCAGGTTTTCATCATGGTACTTATCCAAGGCGCTTGTTTTCCAAGTTTTCACCATTGGACGGATTATTTCTCTTTACTATTTTTTTTTTTGATACTATGCGGAAGGAGATGGATAAGGAGAGGGAGGCGAATAAGTGGATTTAGAAGACATGCGATAAAGATATGGATGAAGGACTCAAGCATCAAGTTCTATACGAGGTATTAAGAGCTCATGTTGGAACCGACTATTGGATGTTGGTACAACCTTAGGAGGAGAAATGGATTATGCAAAAGGATGAATGAGAGGGATTTGATGGGGAAGGTACATGGGATAATGGGTGGGATGCTGGAAAGGGTATGGATAGAATGATAGGGTGGATGTGTGATGGGGATATGTGTTCGGGACCAACATTGGCACATATGGTGATGGATGTGAAAAGATAAGAGGATTGATGGATGGAGAATGTGGGGATAATGGAGGAGATGGGATAGTGAATTTTGGGACATAGGGACCCAAAACAGACTTAGGAGATGAAAGATGGGCATGGTTAGCTTTTGGATTAGCAACTTTGGATGTTCTTACAGATTTTTCATTTGATGGCATTACATCTTTTTTCTTTGGGATCCACATGGTTTTGATTTTTGCTTTAGTGGGCCTTTGTGGCTGATGGGTTTGATTTGGATTGTGGATTTGATTTTTCTTTTCTTTACCATGTCTTTTAGAGGGACATGGGAAGCGTTGGATTCATGTGGGTGTTTAGATTGATGCATTTTTCTCTGGCATCCAAAGTGCTCGTACTAGCAATGGGATGGGTGTGAGGGGATGGACGATGTGGAGCAATGTAGGTAGGAGTATGGGGATTATGTGTAGATGGGGGATGTTTAGGTATGTGCCTTTGTTGATCCTGATTATGGGACATGCGAGAGGGATGTTTATGATGGATGACATGGATAGGTGTTGGATGGATGAGCGAATGAGATGGAGGAGGTGATCTTGGGATATAAGGACCCAAGATGGATAGAGTGGGTGGAGGGACATAAGAACCCAAGATGGATGCAGTAGATGAAGGATGGGAGATTGTGGATGGAGGGATGTAAGGACCCAAAATGGATGGAGTGGATGAAGGAGGAATATGGACGGTTGTTTTGAGGTGATACGATAGAGGAGGAGGGATGGCAACATATGATTTGGTGGAGCGATGGGAAGAGCCAACATTTCTTTTGGAAAAGGCTCGTTGAGGACGGCTAGAGGTTGTACCAACGTGTTTAGATTGTGAGTCTTGGGGAATAGATCCAAGACCTTGCATGCAGATTTGTTCTTTGACTTGGATGGGCTCTAAAATACCTTGCGTGAAGGCCTAGAACTTTTCCTTGATAGTTCATGTTCTTGAGCATTCGATCCATGATAGGATTTTTGTTGTCCCGAAAACATGATGTGAGTCCATTATTAGGTGGGGGATGATGGGTGGTATATACACTGTGTTTTTCGTCTACAAGGAGGCCACCATGGAAGAATGTGAGAGTGCCAAGGGGATATGCAAGCGGTGTGGGGGTAGCATTTTTAGGCGATGATGGGGGATCCTGAGAAGGAGATGATGGGATAGCAACATTTGGATGGGTGGTATTAGGAGAGGGAATAGGGGATATGATAGGATCTGATTTTGTGGTAGCAGGCTTATGCAATGGAGACGGAGATGGAGCGGTAGAATCTTGGATGTCAAGAGGATCATGGGATGGAATGGATGGGGGACTGTGATCTTGTGATAGACTAGATGGGATGGTAGGACCTTGATCTAGAGGAGGGGATATGTTGGCATGCTTTGGATCAGGCTCTTGGCATGACTCATCGTGTGCGGGAGGTATGATAATGGAGTCATGGGGGGACTCTTCAAGTGGGGAAGATGGAAGGATGGAGGATTCAAGATATTCTTGGGAATGGATACTAGGAGTGGAAGAAGTGGATTGGATTTGGGTGTCATCGATAGGTTCGACGACTCTCAGAGTAGGGGGTGGGTGTTCAGTGGATTCAGAGGATGTGATGGTAGGAGATGGGGACTCAGTGGATTCAAGGGATGTGATGGTAGGAGATGGGGACTCGGTGGATTTAGAGGATGTGATGGTAGGAGATGGGGGTTCAATGGATTTAGAAGATGTGATGGTAGGAGATGGGGACTTAGTAGATTCAGATGATGTGATGGTAGGAGATGGGAACTCAGTGGATTCAAAGGATGTGATGGTATCATCAATGATAGGTGTTGGATGGAGAAGGGTCTCGTCACTAGCGACCATGGATGATGGGTTGGGATGGCATGGTTCCACGACTGCAATGTGTGGAGTGGGGGATGTTTCCTTTGTTATAAGTCCTTGGAGAAACTTGAATACACTAGGCTGACGTGGTGAGGTGGGAGTGGATGAAGGTTTATGGATTAGTGGACTAGGATTAGATGGAAGATTAAGACTGGATGGAGGATTAAGGTAAGGATATGGGCATGGGGAGTTAGGATAGGATGACACAGATGGTGGATTGTTGGTAGAAGATATGGGCGGCGTGTTGTAATAAAGGTATTGGGACGGTGGATGAGGATGGGAAGATTGAGGTGCTGGATTAATATAGGGAGATGGAGATGGTGGATTAGGATGAGAAGCTTGAGGTGGTGAATGGAGATAGGGGAATGTGGATGTCAGAGTAGGATAAGGATAGGTTGGTGTGGATGTTGGATTAGAATAGGAAGGTGCGAATGTAGGATTAGGGTGAGCAGATTGATATGGGAGATTGGGGTAGTGGGTATATGCAGATGAATGATTGAGATAGGAGGATGTGGACGGCAAACTAGGATAAGAGGATGCGAGTGTTGGATATGAGGATGATGTAGATGAAGGATGTGATGGATATGATGGACATGCCTTGTCAAAGGTAGCATAAGGAGTGTGATTAGGCATATATGAAGACATGATGGGATGACTCAATGGGGTGATTGGATTTTGGAATGTGGGTGGGGAAAGCTTACTAGCAATGATAGTGTCAAGGGGATCTATGTCGTATACCTCTTGGTCAACAAGACTTTCGTTATCATCATCGACGTAATTAGGGTTTTCCTTGACCACTATTGATGGAGGATAAGAATTCATGATGATGAAAGGATAAAGATGATGGATAAATATTTTGGATGGAAATGGACAAAGGCCCAAATCGGGATTTAGGACAAGCTCAGATCGGGATTGGATTAAAGCTCAAACTAGGATGATTGGATGACAGGATCGGATTGATTTTGACAATTGGATTGGATAGGATTGGATTGATTGATTGAAAGGTCAGATGATGGATTGGGTAGGATGACGAAAGGGACTGCCAATCCCGTTAGATGACTTAGGATACTGATTGATCAGATTAAAGGATAAATGGATGATTGTAGCACCGAATCCACCTTAAGATTGAAGGTGAATTGATTGGGCCGATGATGATGATCAACTTAGGACGGATGACAATCCTAAGAGGATGTTAATGATGACGATCAGATCAGACACTTTGGTCAATTTGGATAATAACCCGAGACAAAGTTCAGGGGATTTGGATGGGGAAAATGATGATTTGATTGGAGAAATGGATGATAGAAATCGATGAATGAATACTCCAAACGAGTAAATGATTGATCGGGATGGATGAACGATTACTCGGAACGAGTAAACGAATGATCAGAACGGTAGAACGAGAGTTCAGAATGATGAAAGGAGATGTGAAATGTATGATTGTTTACTTGGAACGAGTAAACGGATGATCGAAATGACAGAACAAGAGTTCAGAATGATGAAAGGATATGTGAAATGGATGAATGTTTACTCGGAACGAGTAAACGGATGAGCGAAATGAGAGAAAGAGAGTTCAGAATGATGAAAGGATGTGTGAAATGTATGAATTTTTACTCGAAACAAGTAAACGAATGATCGAAATGATAGAACAAGAGTTCGGAATGATGAAAGGATATGTGAAATGGATGAATGTTTACTCGAAACGAGTAAACGGATGATCAGAATGATGGAACCAGAGTTTGGAATGATGAAAGGATATGTGAAACGGATGAATGTTTACTTGGAACGAGTAAACTGAGAGAATGGTAGGGTATACCACCTTCGAGGAGGCAGATGATGAAGAAAAAGGTGCCCCGGCCAACTTCTCAAAAGTATGAAGTGGTATATATCATTGGAAAGAGCACAAAAACTAGAAAAAAATTACCTTTGAAACCGCGAAGTCCAATCAGGATAATGAGTGGTGTGAAATAAGCGACCAGGAAGAAAAAGAGCAATGGGAGCAGGCATACTTGCGGATTATGATGGAAGCCCATACTGGAAAAGCCCGCCCTTGGATTAGGACAGGCCACGCCACTACCTTTGGGACAGGCCATACTTGCATAGGGAGCTAGGTTTAGCCTTTACTTGAGAAGGACGGTTTAGCTACACTAGGACCCGAGGTTTTAGCCACTGCCAGAGAAAAGGACCCGGTTTAGCAAGGATAAACTTAAGCTTGATGTTTGTGGATAGGTAAGGCAAAGGACCCAAAATATAGCAAGCAAATAATATTTGGTTTTACTGCAGAAGACAATGAGACAAGCACAACCCCTAAGATTAGTAAGCGAGGTATGGTCAGCAGTGGCTCTACAGGATGCACATGTGGTTTCTAGGAGTCCTCGTGCACACACACAGTCATTGAGGCCCAAACGTGAGCCTGGCCATTACAAAGCCAGGTAGAACCTTGAAAGCTGAGATACTAGGCTGGGACCAAGCTGATTCCACGTCATCCAGGCAGCCATGTGGGCTGGATTTGGATTAAAGGTACGACTTAGCTCTCCCCTTTATATACCCCGCTGATGCAGCGTGGTTGGGAATAGATCCCTTAGGGTGATGGAAATCCCCAAAGCAAGTCCCACTAAGAAAATGAAAAAGGGGTGACTCAAAGGACTTGGAAAGCTATGATTTCTCGTCACCCAGGATCGCCAAATGGCGCAAAGGGATTGGATACGTCAAATAGCCTTCCACAAGCACGCCAAACAAGGTTTGGTGACACCTCTTTAGTGAAAGCTATGTTCCTATTTTGCAAGGCAAATTAGGAGAAAACTTGGGGTACATACGTGGGGCAGTCAGCCACTCTGATAGAACCCAGGCCTTGTAGATGGGGCAGTCCTTACTTGCACTTTGGGAGGGGCCTTGAATTAGGGTGGTCATGCTGGGACCCAGGCCTTGAATTAGAGGCCAGTCCATGCTTACTGTAGGGCCAGGCCATGCCCAGATTAGGGCAGTGCTTACCTAGGGCGAGGAGCTCCTTGCTTACACTAGGCGAGGTCATGAGTGAGACCCGATCTACCTTGGAGTGAGACAGAGTCATGCTTGAATGAGACGATCCGCCCTTTGAATTAGAGACCAGTCCACAGATGCGAGACCAGTCCGCCCTCGAGACCAATCCGCCCTCCGGAACCCGGTCGCCCAGCTGAGGAGGAACCCAGTCCGCCTCTACAACTGGACCTACAAAATGCAAAATAGCCAAACGTGAAAGGGCAGTTTGTAGGTCCCACCGGGTGTGCCAGAAATGTGATAGGTCGAAATGGAGTGTTAGAAATCAAGCAAAATAAAGAGTGCAAATAAACAACTAAACAACCTACACCTCAATATTAGCCTAAGTTGGAAACAAAACAAGACAAAGCAACAAATGAACTTTATACCTTGCGTTGAGTCGATCCTTTGGTTGGCCCTTCGATCTTGGATGTGTATGCTCCTTGGATGGCAAGATGCAAGCTAGATGAGGGTGTGAAGATGGATGCAAGTGGATGAAAATGTGAAAATGGCTAAGTAGAGGTTGAGAAACAAAACTGCAAGAGTTTGGCTAGCACAAATGATCTCCCCAAAATGAGAGAAAAGAGGGGGTATTTATAGGATTTTTGGGAAATCCTAGGGGAAATGGACGGTTGAGATTGATCCACCAAATATCAAGATGTAGGGCTAAGGTGAGTTGAGAACTCACAAGCCCTCACATCTTGACATGTGGCATGTGAGATAGCCCTAAAAGGTGAAGTGGACATGAGGTGGAAGAAGAAGGACATGACATGGAGAGGGGTACAAAGTACCTTGGGATTGGACAAGATCTCCTCATAAAGGAGGTACTTGTCCCATGTGGGTGAGAGGACATGTGAGGAATTAAAAATTCCTCAAATAGTCCCATGGGGAAGAGGGAAGGAATTTAAAATTCCTTAAATGCATTGGGGGATTAAAAGGTGAATTAAAAATTCACATAGGGAAGGGAGATGCCTTGTCAAAAAAGAAAGGCATTTAAGAGGGTTGACTAAGGACACATGTCATAAAGGACATGGGGAAGAGAAAATGAATTTAATATTCCTTGGAAGGATAAAAAGAATTAAAAATTCCTTAAGAGGTTGATTAGGCTAGCTGATGAGGGGTTAGAGGAAGGTTAGGTGGCTAAGAGAGATTAGAGGCCAACTTGCAAAAGTTGGAGGATGTGACACATCCTAATCAAGGATTAGGCATGTGCACATCCTAATGATAGGATTAGAAGATGGATTAGGATAAGATAAAAAATGGAGGATGTGACATGAGGGGAATTAAATAAATGGAATATTTATTTAATTCAATTGATGGAAGGAGGATTAAAGAGATAAGGTATTATTGATTAAATACCTTAGGGATTTGGCAGAATTAAAGATATTAATTAAATAATAGGAGTATTACTTAATTAACGAAAATAAGGTGAAAGATGATGAATTTGGATAAATTAAGTATCCAAATTTAGATGTCTACACTTTCAATAAACATTTTCCACATTATCAAATTTTTCCAAGCCAAATCATCCTAGTCATACAAGCACTCACATACTAATCATTTTAAATCATCATCATAGTGACACCATGCCAATATTAGAAGACATAGCACAAAATCTCGTTCACATACTTCACGAAGCTCAAACAAGCCAATCACCTTTAAACCAACAAACCATTCAAGGAATCCATGACATGATAGAAAAACTTCAAACAAATCAATCACCTCAAATGTAACAAGTCATATCACAAGCCCAATACCTCATGGCCACTTGTCAAATCCAACAAGCACAACATCATGTCCAATCACCATATCAAAAAATTTCACATCAATCCTATGTGTCACCTATATCATCATATCAACCTCTTCTAATGTCAACTCTTATCCATATCAATCCACCTCTCAACAACCATTATCCTTTGCAACCCCTCCATCATTATCACAACATAAAATCATACTATAACAAGTCCAAACACCATTCCAAACTCAACACATTCAACCACAATCCTATGTGTCCCCTTCATCATCATGCCAACCTAACCTACCTACCTATCATGTCAATCCCATATCAACATATCCACCCATATCACAACAAGAACATAGAAGCCAAAGTCCACCTTAGCAACAAAATCAAGAGCCTTTCAATTCTCATGTTCCATTTAACAAGGGGAACACCAATCTACTTCATGCACCCTATAACTCTGTCATACCACCATCCAATTAAATTCCTATCCCTAAGCCACCATGTCCTATTCCTAATCCATTTTCCTCTCCACCTTCTAACCCATCAAACTTTTCACTACCCCCACCATCATCTAATCCTACATAAAATCTATGCCCTAAATTCAAAATTTTCAAAAGTAAACCTATGGAATTACCCAAATCCACCCACCCACCTACAAAGGATGTGACCCAAGGGCTGCTAGCAAGGAATTAAACATCACCATGTCATCCAACTCATATGTTTGAACCTGCCAAAGAGTCTTCAAACACCATGCCCATTCTTACAACCCCATTATGTAGTCTCCCCCTTGAGCCTATTCAAGAGTCTCCCCCATTGATCCCAAGTCAACCTACATCATGTCTCCATGTTTTTAACCATCTAGAACATGCTGATCCCATTCAAGAGTCACCCCCTTCAACTTCCATTCAAGAAAGCCAAGAGTTATGTCAAGAGCATTATCCTAAGCATGAGGAAACATTAACCTCTCATTCTAATCATGATTTAGGACCATATAATGATCCCACTCATAGCATACTTGGTCCTATTTATGATCAAGCTCCTCTATATTATCTTACCTATGATCGAGAAGGCCATGATGATCCTCTTATCCAACTTCATGCATTCCATGGTCAAGAGACTATCACTTCACCTCTCCATGAGCAAGAAACATCCATTTCTCCTATCCACCCCCTACCTAGCCCTATCCATGATCCATTAACATCCACTTCCCTTGATGAGACATATGCCTCCCAAGCACACATAGAAGATCAAAAAAATACCTTGGATCTAAGTGAACACAATGCTAATCAAGACCCTAATGATCATCACCCACTATCGACCCCATTGTAAGTCCTCCATCATATCCCATTCTTCTTTCCACCCTCATTCATGAATGTTCCTCCTTAGAAAAAAAAAAACCATTATCTTCCCTTGCTTCATTTTCTCCATCCAATAAGGAACTTGTGTCTAGTGTTCCACCTGCACCTAGTCCCATTATCCATTGCATACTCCAAAAGATGAACCACCAAGGTAAAGGTTTAGACCTTCATGAACAAGGTATTTTGGATCCCATCCATGTCAAAGTACCTCCACACTCTTATGGCCTTGGATATGCACCCCAAGGACACCAATCTCAAGATGTTGGTACTTCCTCCATGAATCCTATCATATAGCTAAAACATATGTTGCCATCCTTCCTCCATTATCCTACAAATGTCAAAAGCATGTTACCATACACCTTACACCATCCACTTTTCCACCATTACTTCCAACTCCTAATATCCCTCCATCCACTTTACCACCATTACTCCCAACACCTAATATCCCTACCATTCAATCCTCTTATTCATTTATCCATAAATACCCTAACATTCCTAATCATGACCAACAAATGCACACATTGTCTAAACAAGAAGCTTCCACTCATTCCACCTATCCCATGGAATTCAAAAATACAAATTTCAATGCCTCTACCTATAAAGTAAAAAATTCTAAGGGTCCTCATGCCTTAGGGCACAAAAACAAAGAATCAAAGAAAAATCCATCTAAAAAGTTATATAAGCCCATTCCTCCAAAAGTAAAGGAAAAAATTAAAATGGTTTGGGTTCCTAATAAAAAGGAAAGAAAGTCAAATGAGGCATCTACGTCACAAAAATCCCAACCATCCACTTGAACCTCACATTCCCACTCTATTCAAGAATCTCATATTTCATCCCACACGTAAAATAAAATTCATAAAAATACTAAGTCTATGTGGGTACCTAAAGCACTACATCCACCACCTCCTAAGCAAACATCTCCATTTCTTCTTACACCCCGTCCACATAAAAATCTTCAACATTTATCATAGTGTGTGCAACCATTGGTCATGGTTCCCTTCCATTTCACAAAAATTCCACATACCTCCACCTCCTCACCCTTCACTCATTATCCTACATATCTCCCCCACCACCTTCCTATGGTCCATTCTTTTGGCTAAGCCTCCTTATTCATCTTTTGCATAAGTCCCATATAATCCCTATCATCTTCCCTACATAATCCAAATAATAATCTATTATTTTCCTCCATAATCCACATCATAATCCATCATCTACCTACTCCATACCCCTTTCATTTCATCCCTTACTAACATTTATGAGCATAATGACATTTGACATGGTCCATGCGATGACATCCATAGCTAGTAGGACTACCACCTTTCATGGAACTAGAAACTTGAGTCCCTCTTTCCATATTCCCCATCTCCTATCCAAAAAGTAAAAGATTAAAAAAAAAACCAAAAAACCAAAGTAAAAGTAAAGAGAAATCCCTTCGTCCAGCAGTGAAAACCTAGTAAACAGTTTCCCTGGATAAGTACCATGATGAAAACCTAGAAAATAGGCATCATGTGTAGGTTGATCTTTTATGTCACTTATAGTTGGGGGCACTTTGTCTCATCTGTGCTATCTATCCTATCATGTCACTTCTTATCATATCATTTCCATCCTACCTACCATTTTTAGCCATCATACACACCTATCATATTGAGTCCATTTATCCACCCTTCTCCTTTTGATCCTGATGAAGACATAGGGGAAAAATGTTGAAACATGTTTTTGGTATCTCTTAACATACGTCATCCTTTCAAACCAATCATATCATTAGCCTATTGTCACAAGCTTTGTCATGAAAATATTAAGTGTTGTACCTAGAATTGGGCATGTTATTCTTATGTGACATAGTCTTTGGAGATCATATCCTATCTCCTCATGATGCATACATCCATTCCATTCACTATGACCTATCCTTTTTATCCATCCATCTATCATGAGCCTTTTATCCTTTATCTTATCTATCTCCTTGCACCTAGAGTTGGTTTTACCTTGTCATTGGTATCTAGCACAAACGCTACCCAAATTTTCATCCATTAACACCTCAAGACATTTCAAAAATCCAAAAAAACAATCATCTTCAATCATTCCAAGCAATAGTACAAATGCAAGGAAATATTGAATCCATACCAATCAATTTGATCAATCTTGCCAAATTATCGAATCACATCCTTTTCTGTTGATCCTAATCTTGTTGTAAACCAAATCAATCAAAGTCAATCAGTCAATTATCAATCATCCTTGTGTTGATCTAGGGATATGCCATTCTCTGCAATGACAACACTATCATCATCAATAAAAATAAATCAATCAATTACTCATTAGTTTATAGCTTGATGGGGGCAATACCTTGTTTGTTTTTGTATCATTTGTGCATGCTTGTTTGTGTACATGTTATCATTTTTATCTTGCATTTGCATCAAATCCTAATTATTCTAGCTAATATTCATATCTTGTATCTAGAAAATGTTGTATTACGTTGGGGCACAAGATACATCGTCACCTTGGTGCATCATGTCTAGTGTTACATCAAACATCATGGTTGTTCAATTTCTTGTAGCATAATGTATCATTCATCTTGTCCCTCCTTATCATTTCATTTCAAGAGCATACTCGTGTTTGCCCAAACCGCTTATCCTCTTGAGGGGGGGCATCATCATTATCCCAATTTTATTTCATCATCATCCTATCTTTCTATCATCATCCATTTTCCTCTATCCATACCTTAGCCTCTTTAAAATGATGTTACTTGACACAAAGCTCATCATCTCGAACATCATCTCAAAGAGGGGAAAAATGTAGACATTGAAAAAAAAAATTGCCTATGAACCCATCTTTTCATATCAATTCCTTCTTCTACTTGCATAATTAAATAAATTTAATTATGTAATTTTTTTTAAGGTCATATTCCTCTATTAATTAAATAATTATTAATTATTTAATTAACTCATTTTTTTCCTTTATTCTTCCCTTGATTAATTAAATAAATTTTGTTTATTTAATTACATCACTAATTAGCCCCTTCCTTTCTATATTTAAATAAATTCTTATTTATTTAATTATTGTCATTTTTCTACTATAATTAAATAATTATTTTAATTATTTAATTATTCATTATCCCCTTTTTCTATAATTAAATAAATTTTATTTTTTAATTATTTACTAATTTGTCATTTTCATCCACTTTTGAATTAAATTATTATTTAATTTAAAATTCAACATGTCACATGTCTTTTATTATTTAATTATTCACCTTCCCTCTCAAAATAAATAATTTTATAATTATTTAATTTTCTCCAACAACCTTGTTTTCTATTCCAACCTCATTATCCATGCCATTCTTATCTTCTCTTGTTTCATTTATTTTCCACCCTTGATTGAATTATCTTATAATTCAATCTTGGCCATTAATCCTTATCATTTCCATACTTTTTCCCTAACAATCTTGTCCATTGATTAAGAGATCTTATTGACATCCAATCTCAACCATCAATCCAAATCAAACCTTACCTATAAATCAAACCTCTCGTAAGCCATTTAGGAGGTTGATTTTTCAAGTATCCTTATGTTTGCAAAATCATTCTTGAATCATTCATCCATTTCTATCTATCATCATTCATCTAACATCTCCATCTCAATGTTATGTTGTTGAATTGAGCAACCAACAGATCAAATCAATCAAATAATTCATCCATCATTGCATCTATTTTAGGTATTGAAGATTTGGAATAGGTAATGCATTGTTATTGTTTTATTATTTTTATTTCATGGGTATGTGCAGGATCATGATGGGCCAAAAAGTGGCGATATGATGGGTATTTGTAGGGTATGTGGTTGACGACTTTTTTTTTTACCCAAAATTGATGAAATGAAAAGGGTTTTTAAAGGATATTCTCAAATTTCCACCAATATAAATTATGCTTTACTTTGAATTTAATAATTAATTATTATTCATTTTCTATTTGAATTATTTACTTGTCCCAATTGATAGGCTGATTGAAAACATCCATAGCTTTCAAACAACATCACATATTTTGAATCCAAAACATGCATCACATTCTATGATTCACATACTATAGGATTAAAAAATAAAAATTGAATTTCATGAAGTTTTGACCAAGTTAAGGTGGTTAGACATACAAGTTTTTATATTTTTAAAAATTGTAATAAAAAATTCATAATTAATTATTTACTTGGAAAAAAATTACAAAAAGATATGCATCACATCCGGACATGAGTCATCTACTTATGTCTAAAATATTATAAGAAAATATTATCATTTTATTGTGGTTAGGGTGGTCAGAAAAACACCTACTTCTTATTTTTTCCTTAAAATTTAAGTACTATTGCATTGAAATTTCAAATTTTCACCAAATAGATTTTAAAAAATAAAATAAACCTAGTAGTTTAGAAACTAAAATTTAATTTTCTACAGATTCTATTCTTACATATTTTTGAAATAATATAGATAACGTACTCAAATTTTTACGTCAAGTTGCCTAACTCTGATTTTTCTAAATTTTTTGCCACTTAAGGGCCCGTTTTTTCCATGATGATCTTGCACATACCCTCATCCAATTTTTTTGTATACAGTCAAAAAGAAGGAAAGAAAGAGAAGGAAGAGGTTCAAGGTAGTCCTATGAAGACCAAGAAGATGTGAGTAAAAGAAAAAACCAAGTTGTTGATCAAAGAGGTGGATTCAGAGGCTTTAGAGGAAGATTTGGTGGAGGTAGAGGTTCAAGTACATTTTCCAGAAGATGTTATCATTGCAATTAGTTTGGCCATCAAACATGAAAGTGTCCATAGAAACAAGCTTCTACTTCAAATAGTAATGATAAGAGAGTTCAATTGGTGCAAGAGGATGATTATGAAAGTGTTAACTCTCCTAATCAACTTGTTGCTCTAGAAGTGGGAGAATCCATGATGATGAGAACAACACTCCTCAAAGCATCCAAGGAGAAGGAGACAACACAAAGAAGGACACTATTTAGGACAACTTGCAAATGCAATGGAAATGTATGTAAAGTAGTAATAGATTTAGGGAGTACTGATAACATGGTGTCCACATAAATGGTTGATAAACTGAATCTGGAAAAGATACCTAATGAAACACCTTACAAAGTGTCTTGGTTGAATGAAAGTCAATCTGTTTTGGTGAATGAGCAAGATTGGGTTGAATTTAGTATAGGTGGATACAGAGATATTATTCTATATGATATATTTCCTATGGATGTGTGCCACCTATTGATAGGAAGACCATGAAAAATTGATAGGCATGCAATTTATGATGGTAGAAACAATAATTATGATATTGAAAAGGATGGAAACACTTTCACTTTGACTCCATTGGTAGAAGATGTTAAGGAGAAAACCAAGCCAGCTAAGGTGATAATGTTAGGAAAGAAAGAGTTTGTAAAGCTTGAGGAAGAAAAGAATATGGAGGTTTTAGCCATCATTAACAATGAAGATGATAAGACATCAAGTTTGGAAGATGATCCAATGTTGGGAAGGAAAGATGATGAGTTGGTGTCAAAAATAAATAAAGAGAAGGTCAAGGCTTAATTGATCTTGAAGATTCAAGATGAGTTTGAGAAATATGTTGCTAGAAAGGTAAGTGAAGTGATCCACTCATTGTTTGCACAAGAGGTTGATGGTCATTCAAAGATTGGTAGATCTAAGGTTTGTAAACTTGATAAGACAAAAGTCTTAGGGGCAGAGAATCTAAAAGATGAGATGAAGGAAAACAATGGAGTGATTCAAGGTAAATTACAATGGTATATGGGTAAGTTCAAGCATGCAACAAAGGTACGAAAGAAGATAGTTCATGGTACATATGGTAAAGGTGTGTTTTTAGGTGTTCAAGTAGGTTCAACATCAGTTCCAAGTGAAGAGAAGGTCAAACAACATCAATAAAGTCAGCTTGTGAAGATGGAGCAATGTCTAGGTGGCAACAAGTTCAATAGTACAAAGAATGATACAAATATTCAATACTTGATCCAGTGGAAAGGGTTACTAGGTGACAGAATATTAGGAGATCAAAGAGATGGTGTGATAATGCATGACTCACAACAATACAGTCCTTAAGGGACTTGAGTCATTTTCAGTCTAGGTGTATGGTGTAGGGGAACCATGGCAATTTTGTAAACATGGTCATATCATAGTTTTGAGTCTTTGAGTATTTTTTCATCTAATAAGGTCATAATAGACCATTTTACATGTAATTAGAGTCATCTAGGGATCAGTTGTTGAAAGTTGTCAAGTTTGTGTTATTCTTGCAAAATGTTGTTCTATGTGAAATTGCAAAAATTGCAAAAGTGGAAGTCCAACAGTTAGGTAGTTGAAAAATCAATTGGAACCAATGGTTTTGCATTGTACAAGGTTAAATATGCCTTGAAATCTTGACGTTAGGGTTCTATTGAAGATCTTAGGTGTTGAAGCAATAAACAAACTCCATTTTCTGCATTTTCTTGTGTATTTTGCTGCTATAGGCTACAATATGGTTTTGTACTAAGAGTTCAAGTTTCAAAATGTATTGAATCTTATGGTGGCAGGAGTTAAGAGTGTTTTGTCTATTTTTTGAATTGTTTTCATAAATATTCAAAGTTTTTATTGCCATTTTACTAACAATAGTTTGGGAAACCCTATTTTGAGGGTTTGAGTGCATAAATGGACTTATAAGCCATTTTATCTAGTGAAACATGCTATAAGTTGGTGGAATAGAACAAATAGGTGTAGGTTTTTTTTTTATGTAGTTGGAATGAGTAGGGATGAGGGTTTTGAGGAGATAAGGTGATGCCCTATGTTGTAAACATTAGTTTTTGGAGTAATTTTAAGGCACGTAGGTTAAGATTGGTTGGAAATTTTTTTAGAAATGATTTATAAAGGTTGGAATAGCATGTCTAGGTACTCTTTGGTTTGTTTGAAGTGTTGGATTGTAGGGTAGAGGTCTAGAGCATGAATATTCAATAAACCCTCCTTGAACAAGCATAAACAAGCCTAAGGGTTTAATGGTTTGGTGACTTTTTAGAAGTTTCCATTGATAAAGTGGTTTATTTTCACCTTAAGTAACCTATTTTTGGTCCTGTAATAGATATTTAAGATTGGTAGAGTGTTTAGTTGGGTGTTTCTTTGGAAAATAGGGCTAATTAAGCCACTTTACAGTGTAGTAGTCCATTTTTGGGGTTGATGTTCCAAAACAAGTGTGTTCCCAAATATAATATGTCAAAGTAGAGGGAAATGGGTATTTGAAATTCTAATCCTCTTGTGGGTTTGAATTTATTATTGCAAGATATGGTCAAAAGACACTGTTTGATATGCTACAAGAAGAATAGGAAGGAATTGTGAAAAGTTGCTAAGTTAGGGTTTTAAGGGCTGAAAGAATGTTTCAAATTGTTTGAATTGTGATTATTATACATACTCCTCCCTCGTCTACATCAGGTTTTCTCACCATACTTTCTTATTTTTTCTTTCTCTTGTAATCATTGTTATCAGTTGTGTGTAGCAAGTAATGTGTTTTTGAGTTAAAAAAAGGAGATTTTTTTTTTGTGGTTGTGTAGTGGTTTATGTTGAGAAAGTTTTTGTGCATCACACCTTGTAAATGTTTCTTATCTATTCAAAAAAAATCTTTATGTATATCTTAACATAAAATATCTTACAAAGATATAAATGAAATTAAATTATAACACTAAGTTATATTTCATTAAAATTATTTGTTAAAACATAGCTATAATATTTCTAAATTTTCACCTCATAGGATAGCATAAAAATAAAATAGTTATCATAAAAAAATGACTATTGGAACTTATATTATCACAAATTTCAATTTTGTTATAAAAATAATTCTTATACCTTTCTATAATTGAATAGATGATTATCATATCCCAAAAATAACCCGCACCCCTAATAAAGCATGGACATTGTTGTTTTCCTTTCAATGAACATTACAATAATGTACTTTTAACACATAAAATAAACTATAAAAAGATAGAAATGAAAAGAGTTTACAAAACCAACATTACAACTGAAATAGAGACTACTTGGTTTTAAAAAAAATGATGATATTGAAAATTAAATTAAGATTAGTTCTTTGATCTTGCTATAAAGTTATAATTTATTTTTATGTCATTTCAAATCCCACATTGTTGAGATTTAATGTAATAAAAAACTCAACACTATGAAACCATTGACAATGTTATTTTCATCTGAATTTGACTTCCAACAAAGCATTTTGTTGATGACAATTTTACTTGCAGCAATAGGGCGAATAAATTATTCATAGATAAACCACAAAGAGCCTATCCTTCTTGAAAGATATGGAACAAATACATTCTAAAAGGGGATTTTTCTTTAATATGAAAATATTGTCTTCAGTTCAATCCTAAGTCTCAGGTAATTAGGTTTTGATTGCGCTAGGTTTTCTCTCAGGTATAATGTGATATTGTTGATAATCTCAAAGGGAATATGGTTGTTTAGAGTCATATATATCGGATACTGAGTTTTCAATTTGGAACATAAGAACAAATATCATGAAATTGAGAGATTTGAAATAATATTTCATGAACATCAACAATTTATTTGCTATCGCTTAAGTAAATTTATCATTAAGCATTCAACAATTTAATAGAAAATGAAATATTTATAACAAATTTCCATCCATTCACTTATTTTTTGGAATATTTTCAAAGAATTTAAACATCTATTCTAAAATAAAGCATGAAAATACTAAAAATTAAAATTTTCTCTCGGTTATTCTCCATGCATGTCCCAAAGAATCAACTAAAATAGAGAAAATTGCTTTATAATTCACTAGATTGCTTAACAGCTACATATAAAATGGTGTGGGATTTTAAAGAGAGGGGTTTTAGTTTGGACACCGAGTAGGTTTTGTATGCACCCTTAAATGGCACAACATATAGTCTTGTTTTCCCGAACTAACAAAACTAGCTACAAAAGATTCATGAGATAGGTAGCTATCTAATTAGCTCTGATACTAATCAATGTTTAAAACAAATATAAATTTTTACACTAGAATGATTAAGAAAATAGGAAAAAATAACAAAGCTCAAAGAGGTTTTAGCTCTTCTGACATCCACAAATTTTGGACTTAACTTAAAAAGAAACATCCTTTGGCCTTTTATAGAACACAAGGCACATAAAGGATAAGAAAAATAAATGAGAGGAAATCCAAGAGACCAATCACATCAAGGCATGTGGAATGTAGTGACTTATAGGAGAATTTCAATCAAAGTCAATGAAAGTCAACTCCAATTACACGTTGAAGCTCTTTGGGTTTTAATCTTTAATCATTGTCAAGATCATACTTCAAATCAGGATAGTGTGTAGGAACTTTCCATACATTTAGAATAAATAGGTTGAATTTTTTCTCCTACACTTTATTTTTCTTTGGGTCTACTACTCTCAGGAATGGGCTTTACCAAAGATTAGCATTTGTCTCCACTACATGTACCATACCGGGATCTCCAACATTCTAGTGCATTCAAATCCCTATGCCTTATCACCTCCCAAAGAATGCAACCAACTCAGATATAATTATCTTCATTATTCAAGTTTCCCTGACTATCCATACCCAAACTTTGCATCACAATCTGCATCTCTTGCAATAAAAAATTCCACCAATTAAATCCCCTTTAAAGAAAAAACATTTATAAAAATATCATGTAAATAATGTTAGCTTTCAAACCAAAAATGAAAATAAGAAAAAAATACAACACATGGAACAATGAAAATAGTATTTTACCTTGGGAAAACCCTCCTACTCAAGGGAGAAAAACTAAGCAAAATATTGTCTTATAAATAAGAAGAATAAGTGCAAAAATTGCATACAAAACAAGGCTCTAGAATAGGCCAAGTCTCATACAATAAGTAATGTCACTTCTCCTTGAAGCAAGTCTTGAATGCACAAAATAATGACACTTCTTGAATCATATCTGCTGCTTAGAAGGAAAACCTGCTACTTAAGAATGTGAATTGGAATGGAATGATTTTGATGATGAAGTGAGAGGACTCTATCCACTTTAAATAGAAAACTAGTTGACCTCCTTTCTAGGGCCAACCTAGAATAATGTGACATTTATTTATAATGTGAAAGTTGACCTACCTTGAATTAATTTTATTTAAGAGAAAATATCTCTCAATGTTGCTACAAAACACTAACACTTCCTCTTAGCTAGGGAGGTATTTTCAAATATCCTCATCATGGAGTCTCTCAACATGATGCCCATAATGGCTACAACCATATGTGGAAAAACACATCTCAGTCTTAAAGATGTATAAGGGCTCATCATGGAATCTCTCAACACGACGTCCACAATGGCTACACCCATTAGTGGAAAAACACATCTTAGTCTCAGAGATGTACAAGATCTAATCATGGAGTCTCTCAACATGACATCCACAATGGCTACACCCATTAGTGGAAAACACACATCTCAGTCTCTGAGATGTACAAGGGCTTGTCATGGAGTCTCTCAACATGACATCCACAATGGCTACACACATTAGTGGAAAAACACATCTTAGTATCAGAGATGTACAAGGGCTTGCACCTCATATTTCTTAGTCTCAAATAAATATACACGACAAGAGATTTCACCTTATATTTCTCCATTTCAGAGAAATTTACACTACAATGGCTTTCACCTCATATTTCTCCATCTCAAAGAAATATACACTACAAGGGATTTCACCTCATATTTCTCCATCTCAGAGAAATATATATTACAACAAATCTTTATGATGATGTGACTCCCTCTAGAGATCCAGGTACCCACATCAACCTCCTAACCTCCTCATCCATTATTTCTTGCAATTCTTTCCTTAAAGGAATGGTTTCCAATGCACACCTCTGATACTACTGACTTGTGAGAGTCTAATACTTCCCTCCTTGATCTCATCCTATATCACCCTACTCTGAATAGGTTTACGGTGCTACCAATGTCAAAACAAGGTTGATTTCCTTGTGCAATTTCGTTCTCTACAGTTGAAGAGGCCTTCCAAAGACTTAACACTTAGCCTTGCAACACTTCAACCCACTTAGTTGACACCTTCACTTCTTCTTAGTGAGTCACTCTAGTTATTCGATACATAAGAGTCCATTTTTCTAAACACAAAACTCCCTCTTGATCCCTGCCTCAATATAGAGATTGCAAAGAAATCCTCTAGAAGTGATCTCCCCTCCATTGACTAATCTTTAAAACCTTAAATCCTCTTTCTGAACATGATCTCATCTTGTGCCTAAAATTTAACTCCCTCTGAATGGCAGGAGTGTAATCAAGGGATGAATCCATATACATAGGAGCCTCCTGCTCCTCACTAGCTAATATCCAAGAATCGTCACCTCAAATAATGAGGTCTTCAATATATCTTCAAATAATCCAACATCCTTTTGCTCCTCAATCCATCCTGCATTTTAAATAGATTAATAATATTTCATAAAATCAAACTAGCCCGATACAAATGAAGTATGTAGTCATCTAGAAAATATCATTAGATAGAACAATTAAAGGAATGATACATAATATAACTTATCTTTGTTGATTTAGTTGAAACCATTTTATTGCCTTGTTAAACAGGCGCATAACAACTAAGAGGGGGGTTGAATCAGTTGTCACAAAATTCAAACTTAAAACTTCAACACTTATTAATTCCACAACCACACTATTATGTTATTAAGTAAGAGCATGAAACAAAAATAACAGAAAGTGAATCAACACAATGAACACCATATTTTTTACGTGGAAAACATAATGAGGGAAAACCACGGTGAGGGTTAACTCACAATGTAAAGATTATAAACTAAATACAAATGCTCACTGCCCAAAAGAGGACTCACTGTCCAAGTACAAAGGCTCACTACCTATAGAAAGGACTCACTGTCCAACAGAAAGGCTCACTACCTACATATACAAAAGAGAAGAAAAGATCCACCACAAAAATTAACACACATCTATAGCTTCAATAAGGATTTTAGAAACCTTTAGCTCACTACCTTTAGGAATCTGGTACAATGAAGAATTGTTGTCACAACTCACACACACACACACACACACTTCTACTCTTATGATTTGTGGCTCACTTTTGTCACTTTCCATCACACTTTCATACAACTCTTTGAAATTAGTCTTTATTTTATACCATCTTCATCCTAAGAAACTTTTTGCTAGGTCGGCCACAAATATATCATTTCATAAATTCAAAATAGGTCAGAAAATCAACATTCCAGTGGTGGAAAGGAATGAGAGTGGACCAATAAAAACATTTTTCAAGATAAAAAAATATCACCTCGAATCAATCACATGCTTCTTCAATTATATTTTATTCTTTGAGTGAAGTGTAAACACCAGGTCAGCCAAACCTAATGAAAACAAAAAAGAACATTGATGTACACACTTCTCAATAAAAATATGACATGTGAATGCCACAACATGCTTACCTAGGCATGAGAATACATCTTAGAATCTTCTAGATGCATCCGCAACAAAACAAAAAACTTCAATTACTAAACACCTTTCACCAGTCCATCCTGACTATATAAACTCACACTAAAATACTGAAACATGACTTCTGGATCACAAAACCTCAGACCTCTTTGCTAGAGCACAAAAAATACCTTCACAAGATACATCTCAAATCTGCAAGATCTGAAACAAAATAGCAGAGGACTGCAAGGAAGAAATATTTCTCCCAGTCCATAGAAGACCAACTCTGCTAGAATAGTTCACATACTAGTGAATGTAAATTTCATGTACCATCAAACCAAAAGCTAAAACCTAGGATATATCACCACTAGATTACCATTATCAACCCTTCAAATCTGTACAAGCATAGGATTAACACAACAGAAATGCAGAGCACATACTAGAGCACATTCTGAACACTTTCATCACTCTGAATTAATTTTATGTAAATCATCTGGAAACTTGTCAAACTAGCACAACTGCATCACCATAAAGATAGCTCCATGTACTCAGAACATCTTAGTAGCATCTCATCTATTCATGTACAATCTACAACATACTGAACTTTGTTGACATCAATGACAACATTAATGAAAACACCATCAAACTAGCTCATACTTGCAACAATCTCCCCCTTTTTCATTGATGGCAACACATGATGTGAAAAAACCATCAAAGACAAGCATTTACACAATATCCCAGGAGAACACCTTTTCTATTTTTGTAACTATTTTTCACATGACTTTCTCTCCCCCTTTTACATCAATGGAAAAGATCAACAACTCTGATTACTCCCCCTTAGGAGTACACTCATATTGCAACAATGAAAACCTTATCTACTCCCCCCATGGAGTAGACCCTTCTATCAGTCCAAAGAAATGAAGAAAATATGAATTCACTAGACTAATGCACCTTCATGTGCACCTAGTTAGGAGGGCCAATGACCCCCAACCTCTCCCTAATATGCATAAAGAAACCAAGTCTTCCTTTTTACTCAACCATGCAACTAATCTTCCACCAAGAAAGAAATCACCACCACTAGTACTCTTTTGGTCATCTACACATTTGACCCAATCAAGATCTGTATAAGCACTCAGGGTGAATTCATCACTCTTAGGATAGCACAATCCATAATCTAGTGTACCTTTAAGATATCTAAATATCCTCTTAATAGCCGTAACATGTGCTTCTCTAGGATCTGCTTGGAATTTGGAAACTAAACATACTACATGCATAATATCTAGTCTAGTAGCAGTAAGATACGATAGTTTTCCAATCATAGATTTCTATTTTCTCTGATTAGTCTTAGAAAATTCATCATCTTTGCTCAATTTACATCTGGTTGCCATAGGAGTACAAACCAGTTTGGAATCATCCATCCCAAACTTCTTCAATAGCTCTTTTACATACTTAGATTGTGAAATGAACATCCCTTTGTCAGTTTGATTCACTTGTTGACCAAGGAAGAAATTTAATTCACTGATCATAGACATCTCAAATTCTTTGTGCATCTCTCTAGAAAACCTTTTACACATGCCTTCATTTCCACCAAAAATGATATCATCAACATAAACAAGCACTATCAACATTTTGTTACCTTGCACTTTGAAGTAGAGATTGTTTTCAGCAAAACCTTTGTGGAATCCTTGCTTTGTTAGGTATCTATCTAATCTTGCATACCAAGCTCTGGGAGCTTTCTTCAATCCATACAATTCCTTCTTCAACTTACAAACCATGTCTGGTTTGTCAGATAACTGAAACCCTTCAGGTTGCTCCATGTATACCTCTTCCTCCAATTCACCATTCAGAAATGCTGACATAGCATCTATCTAATACACTTTGAAGTCCTTGTGGGAATAAAATGACAAAAACATCCTCATATCTTTCATTCTAGCCATAGGGGAAAATATTTCCTCAAAATCTATACCTTCAACTTGTGAATATCCTTTGCATACCAGTCTTGATTTATTCCTTACAACTTCTCCACATTCATTTATCTTATTCCAAAACACCTATTTTGAGCCAATCAAATTTTTATTCACAAGCCTAGGGACTAGTTCCCATGTCTGATTCTTTTCTATCTATTGCAACTCTTCTTTCATAGCTCTCATCCAACTCTCATCTTCACATGCTTCAACTATAGATTTGGGCTCAATTTTAGAAAGTAGACACAAATTTACTTTAGATGTAACTTTGCTTCTTGTCTTCACACCTTCACTTTTATCTCCAATTATTTGATCTTCTGGATGATTCTTTTCTACATATTTAAGAGTCCTAATAGTAGGTTCCAGATCATTATCTTCTTCTTCTTGTTGTTCTTCTTTCTCTTCTTCTTCTTTCTCCTTGTTTTCCTCAAGTAGATGTCCATAGATAGGATCATTAGGTTCAACTTCACTTATCTCAATAGGTTTGCATATGTCTTCATCAAATTTTACATTAGAAATTTCAATAATCTTTCTCAATCTCTTATTAAAGCATTTGTATACTTTGCTAGTAGTAGAGTATCCAAGAAATATTCCTTCATCACATCTAGCATCAAACTTTCCAAGATTTTCGTCATCTCTTTTAATATAGCATTTGCTTCCAAATACCTTGAAATACTTCACAAGAGGATTCTTACTAGTCCACAACTCAAAAGGAGTCTTTGTGTTATTGTATCTTATTTAAACTCTATTAAGAAAATAAACATCAGTATGTATCACCTCTCTCTAGTACACATCCGGTAAATTTGATTCTTTCATTATGGTTCTAGCAACTTCCTACACAGTCTTGTTTTTGCCTTCAACTACTCCATTCTATTGAGGAGTTCTAGGAGAATAAAATTGTCTTCTTATGCCATGTTGCTCACATAATGCATTAAATTCACCAAAAGTGAATTCTCCACCTATATCAGATCTCAAACACTCAATTTTCAAATTTACTTAATTTTCCACTTTTGCTTTGAATACCTTAAACCTATCCAGAGCCTAAGTTTTTTCTCTTAGAAAAGAAACCCATGTCATTTGAGTGTAATCATCAATAAGTAGCATGATATATCTGTCACCATTCATGCTTATAGTTCTAGTCAGACCAAAGAGATCAGTATGAACTAACTCCAACATTCTGGTAGTAGAATGGTCTTTTCCCTTAAAGTTGCATCTTTTCTATTTTGCCCAATTGAAAACTTCTACAAATAAAATTAGCAGTTCTTGTGATTCTAGGAAGCCCTCGAACAATCTCCTTTGCACTAATCTTGACTAGGTTATCAAAATTTGCATGTCCCATTCTTTGGTGCCATAACCAACTTTCACTGATTTGAGATACAAGGCAATGGCCATCAACTCCCTTCAGCTGATAGATGTTTCCATGAGTTCTTCTTCCAACAGCAATCATGTCTCCATTTTTGGATCCTTTTATGATTTCATAGGTATTGTTCTGAAACATTAGTTTAAAACCATTGCTACACATCTTACCAACACTTAGAAGGTTATGCCTCAAAGCCTTCACATAATATACATCATCAGTATTGTGCACTCCATCAAAACTAATTGAACCTTTCCCATAGATCTTAGCTCCTAAATCATCATCGATCATAACTAAACCACCATCATATTTCTCAAGTTTAGTGGACTTACTCTTATCTCTGATCATGTGATTAGAACATCCACTATCAATTACCCATTAGTCTTCATCCTATCTTGCATGAAAAGCAGTAACCAAAGTACCTTCCATCCTATTTCTTTTATTCTCCAGAGTCTTCTTGCTTAGAAATTTTTTAGGGTTAGTTGATACAAATTTACTTTCCAAAGCTAAGAATAAGCATTCACTATCATCAACCTCATTCTCAGATTCATCATTAGAAATTCCTGATTCTTCTTTTACATAGTACAAGTTCTTATATTTCTTACCTTTTCTATCCTTATCCTTATAATCCTTGTTCTTTTTATGTGAATCTCTATTCATATATCTTGAAGCATAATGACCAATATTACCACAACTAAAAAATTTAAAGGGTAACATACCTTTATACTTTCCAATTCCTTTCTTCAACTTCCTGGTGAAGTTTGCTTCCAATTCATCAACACCATCACTATTTGGTTCCTCTTTAATCTTCATTGTGTTAAATTTCATTTCAATCTTTTCTTCCATCTTGTCTTCTTTCCAAAACTTTCTCATCTCAAATTCTTGCAAGGTGTCGAACAACTGTTCCAATGTGTACTTCTTAGGATCATACATTTCTTCAATCACCGAGATCTTATCGATGTAGTAGTCTAGTAGAGTGATTAGGATCTTATCAATTATATCTTCATCTAGTTTTTTTCCTCCTTGATTTCTAACTTCATTTGTAGTTAGTTCAACCCTTTGAAAGAAACTTGTAAATTCTTCACCTTCGTCCATCTTTAGATTCACAAATTTGTGCTTTATCACCAAATTCTTTGTCACTTTCACCCTTTCATTTCCTCCATACATGTCTTCCAACTTCTTCCAAACTTCATATGCAGTATCCAAAGAAAGAACTTTAGCTCACTCATTTTTAGATAACTCACTGCAAATAGCATACTTTGCTTCTCATTTTCTTCTTAAGTAGAAATCTCATCTAGAGTAGTAAGACCACCAGACAAGGGTGTATATTTTGTCTCAACTACTTTCTAGGTCTTAAAACCAAGAGATATAATATATCCTTTCATCTATCCCTTCCTGCCATTGTAGTTAGTTCCATCAAACATAGGGATCACCAACTTATGTGCCATTGAAGCTTCCTTAAGAGGTTAAGCTCTATACCAAGGAACCAAGGCTCTGATACCAATTGTTAAACAAGTACAAGTCAACTGAGAGGGGGGCTTGAATTAGTTGTCACAAAATTCAAACTTAAAACTTCAACACTTATTAATTCCATAACCATAGTATTCTATTATTAAGTAAGAGCATGAAATACAATGAACACCAAATTTTTTACGTGGAAAACCTAATGAGGGAAAAACCACAGTGAGGGTTAACTCACAATATAAAGATTATAAATTGAATACAAAGGTTCACTAATAAGGGCTCACTTCCCAAAAGAGGACTCACTATCCAACTGCAAAGGCTCGCTACCTATAGAAAGGGCTCACTGTCCAACAAGGAGGCTCACTACCTATAGATACAAAAGAGATCAAAAGATCCACCACAACAATTAACACACATCTACAGCTTGAATAAGGATTGTAGAAACCTTTAGCTCACTGCCTTTAGGAATCTGGCACAATGAAGAACTATTGTCACAACTCATTCACACACACACACTTCTTCTCTTATGATTTTTGGCTCACTTTCATCACTTTGCATCACACTGTCATACAAATCTTCGTAATTAGTCTTTCTTTTATATCATCCTCATCCTAAGAAACTTTCTCCAAGGTTAGCCACAAATATCTCATTTCATAAATTTAAAATAGGTCGGAAACTCAACATTCCCACAATGGAAAGGAATGGGAGTGGACCAATAAAAAACATTTTTCATGATAAAAAATAACACCTTGAATCAATCACATGCTTCCTTAATTAAATTTTATTCTTTGAATGAAGTGTAAACAGCAGGTTGGCCAAACCTAATAAAATCAAGAAAGAACATTGATGTACACACTTCTCAACAAAAAGATGACACACAAATTCCACAATATACTTCCTTAGGCATGAGAATACATCTTAGAATATTTTGGATACATCCACATCAAAACAACAAATTTCAATTATTGAACACCTTTCACTAGTCCATCCTGACTATATAAACTCACACTGAAATTTTGAAACATGACTTCCATATCACTAAACTTTAGACCTCTTCACCAGAGCATAGAAAAGACCTTCACAAGACACATCTCAAATCTGCAAGATCTGAAACAAAATAGTGGAGGACTGCGAGGAAGAAATATTTATCCTAGTCCACAGAACACCAACTTTGTGAGAACAGTTCACATACCGGTGAATGCAAATTTCACATACCATCAAACTAGAAGCTAAAGCTTAGGATATATCACCACTAGATTACCATTATTAACCCTTCAAATATGCACAAACATAGGATCAACACATCAAAAATACAGAGCACATACTGGAGCACATTTTGAACACTTTCATCACTCTGAATTAATTTTCTCAAAAGCACTTGGAAACTTGTCAAACTAGCACAACTACATCACCATAAAGATAGCTCCATGTACTCACAACATCTTAGCAGCATCTCAACTATTCATTTAAAATCTGCAACATACTGAACTGTGTTGACATCAATGACAACATTAATGACAACACCATCAAACTATCTCATACTTGCAACACTCTTCCGAACAACCATATCCTACTATAATTCCCTGCTTGACTCCACTTTTAATAGGAGTAGCACTTTTTTCATTATATAGATTGATAACCTTATCCTCTGCATAGAAGGAGGCAATAGTCTGAATGCTTCCAACAACATCATTTTCCACTTGATTGGCTTCCTTATTAACCACCTTTGCATCAACAGTGAAACCCTGCATAAACCTCACTTGCACATAGCCTTCAAGCCTTACACGTCAAAACTTGGCCACTGTTATGTTAATTATGAATCTTCAAACTTTACAACTCATGAAGTTGGGTGCATTTTGCATGTTTTGAATTACCCAATGCTTTGATATAAACTCATATTCCTATCACACTTCCTATATGCAGACCAACCATCAAAAGAACTAAAAAAAATAAATGCAATTACAATGATAAATTGACATAATTAAAGGTGAACATGGTGAACGCCTTATAGCTAGAAATCATGAATTGGATCTCAAGATGTCTTAGCCAACCATGAGTTGTTACCATAAGCTAAATGGATCCTCCAAAAATCATCTACTAAGGTGTTGGGTGGCTACGCTCAAGTCTTCCAAACAAGACTAGCAATTATGAACCTTCGTTTACAAATATGAAACTATTAGAAACAAGGAGCTGCACCCAATAATATTTTTTGTCTATCCTGCAAGGAAAGCCATGACTTCTATTGCTTTAAGTTGTCCTTACAAAAAAAATTGAATATCCTCCTTGACCTATTTGAATGTATCTACCAATTGGTATAATACTCACTTGCTTGTCTTATGCAATTTTTGACTTTACCTGACAATTTGTCTTCTATGGAATTCTTTGTCTATTATGAAATATTCAACTCCTTTATGAAATGGCCCAAAATATAATCCTTCAACATAAATAAAATTATATTAGAAATTATCTTGTTGCATCCAAAGTTCCCACACCAATTCCAACATCGATTTCTCCTTCAAACAAGAAATCATCCCTTTGTGAAGAGTGTGATCTAACCTGAGATGAACTTATTCCTTCACAAGTTCGATTCACAATGGATGCCAAATGGATTCCAAATTTTTTTGTAGAATCTCTCTCCAATAATCAATTTTATCTATCTACCATAGATTTCATACCAACAATGAACAAATTACTTATGAATATATATGTCTGCAATACACTCTTAGCCAGATAGCACTCAAATCGGCAACCAAGAAGACAAGTCTCGTTCCCATCAAACTACCATGCCCGATATTTGGATTTAGTGTCATGCGAATCATCCGAGAGCACATATAAATATTCAAACAGCAAACTCAGAGACACAATGCACCAACATACTTTAAGAACACATCATCACACTAGAATTCCAATAGAGGCACAATATCAATCTATGTGCTCGACATCTTGTAGTCATTACTATTGGTTCCCATCATTTTATTATCTACTAAAATAACTCATGATTTTTGAAGAGACATCTGACAACACAAACAATTGGAAAATATTCTAGTGGTGGTTCTGTCTTAGAATGATTACCAAGCTTTCTATAAAAGTTTCATAACACATAACACCACTTGATAATTCATATCCCTATTATGATGGTATTTTTGGAGGCTACTATTGGACACTAGGAACAGTGAGAGGGTGAGGGGTGAATTAGTGTTGCATAATTTTGAATCTCAAATCAGATCTTAAACTATCCATAGCAATATTTAACTTCTAATAGCATCCACAACAAATAAATAGAAGAAAACATGCATGCACATTAATAAGACAATGTGAACACCATAACACCAAGATTTTTACATGGAAACCTTGTTAGGGGAAAAACCACGGTGGAGATTAGTCCACAAAGTATACTCTATTAAAAGTATGATAAAAAGGGGAGTGCACTGGCATTCAGACACACTACCTAGAGCTCACTACTCAAAATACAAAAGAGGACTCATTGTCCAAAAGAAGTTTAGATTGAAGCTATTCAAAATATGAACTGAGAAAATAACATCTTTATATGCCTGGATTCAGTTCCAATGAAGCACATGAAGACTGACCTTGGAACTTCTGGCCAATTTGCACTTTTTCTCTATTTTTCTCTGCTCTGCACTACAAAAACCCTTATGTTGCACAAACAAATTCTCTTGACAGATCTTCTGATAGTACCTCATGCACTTGTTTTGCACTTTTTCGCACACACCTTTTCACCACTTCATGTATCACAACATCTCACCCCTAAAATGAATTACCGATCTCACTTATATATTCGATAACAAGAATTGTATTTATATATGTCGGCTTGAAACAAAATATAATACTTTTCCACAAGTCGGATCCAAACACCAAATAGAACTAATGCGTATCCACACAAGTTGGCTAGACTATAGTAGGGACCCAAACCAAAATTTACAATATAAGAAATAGTTAAACACATACTCCTCATACATCTGGAACACACCATATGTAACAGGTTGGCCACAGTGAGAAAATAAGCAATAAATTATTCTATCGAATCTCTAAACCTGTACATGGATCAGTGTAATATCATAAAACTTATCAAATAGATAGAATACATGATTGAAAAGCATCCCTAGGAATCCACACAACAAAATAATGATCTGGTGAAGTATCCATACCAACTTACGAACCAGATACTCTGTTCTTCATACACTCTGTCGGTAGAGTATTGTCTTCTACTTTCCTTGCTGGTATGAACTGCATCTAAACTGTGGACCATACTACTAACTCCAGTTGCCATAAATGACAACACTAGTAGCCAAGAACAATCTCCTAAAGCCATATGCCAACAATCTCCCCCTTTTGCATTGATGGCAACACTTAGTGAAAAATGACTAACTTTTGAAACCAAAATTCAAAACTTCACAGCATGACGAAACAACTGCAAAACACTTACAACAAAACACTGCTCTCCCTCTGGATGTCAAGGAATTTTTTACTATATTACATCTCCCTTTGACATCAATGACAAAAAAAGGTTCCACTACTTTCGTAAGCTTATTTAATGTACTCTTCCTTACTGCATTTTCTCCTCCTTTGATGATTGCAAAAATTGATCAAAATTTGAAGAATTTGCAATTACCACATAAATCAAAAAATTATTTTATACTTATCTTTCATTTCAGGGAGAAATTTCTTCCCATATTCCACTACAATCCCAGTAGCAATTATCAGACTATTATTTTTTGATGTTCTATTGATAACTTGAACAAGGGATTCAGGAATGGTAATGGTTTCTTCTAGCTTTTCCCCTTTCTTTAAAACTTCAACCATTTGCTCTAATATGCATTCAGTTAGGTCCTTCACTTTCTAGGAGTTCATAAGAGTGTTTTTGGAAGAGTGAATCTTTGCATGTTCAACTTGTAGCTCATGAATCTTCTTCTTCACGTCTTCATCCTTGTCTTGAACCATATTGTAGTCTTGTCTGATTATGAAAAGCTTATTCTCAATTTGTTCCAACTTTTCCTTATATTTTCCAACCACGTGAGGCCACCTGAGACAGTAATTGAAGATCTTATTTGTTGAGTCAATGCATTGTCTTAGTATGTTCATTTTCTTCTTTAGTTTGGCAAGAGATAGCCTAAACTGCATCTTTTGATGTGAGATTATTTCCTCTTCATTTTTTTCCTAATACATAGAGTCCATAGCCTCCTTGATACATTCAATAAATTCTTTCGGAAGCAAATTCTGCAAACTTTTCAGATCAATGTTATTATCAATAAAGTATCTTCCTAGAGTGTCTTCAATGAGGTCATGTTCATATGATGGACCATTCATCCATATGTCAGTTATCTTTTTCATTCCATTTTCTTCTTGAACAATTTGCAATATCTTTGCTTTGAGTAGGGAACCTTCTTCATCGCTTTCATCTGTAATAACCACAACTAGTTCAAACGGTTTTGGTTGATCTCTTGGTGTATATTCCTCAGAGTCTTCATTGACTACATCCTCAACTATCTGCTTTTTACCTTTTCCTTCAAGTTTTGTTGACTTAGGCACCAGAGGAGTGTCACCAACCAACTCTCTTTCTCTCTTCTGCTTTTTCTCTGACTTACCAGAGGATGATCCAATTTCAATTGATTTTACCAGAAGAGGAATACCAAACTTTCTTAACAAATTTCCAAAGAAGTTCTCATAAACTTATTCACCATTTTTAAAAGAATTGAAATGCTCAAATATTTTCTTGCAGACTGGCATACTTTTCTTACATACTACATTGTCATTTAGAGGCAAGCGATTCAGGAAATACATCATAGTGCATATAGCCAAATTACCAAACCTGCAAGAGTAATCTATGTCCTTTTTCAATTGCATATTCTCCATTAGTTGATCCTTCAGTAGTCCACAAAGATCAAAGTCTTCATTTTCTATTATCTTGTGCGCAATATAGACTACGCTTGCCAATGTTGATCCTTCCTAGTTTCTAAAGAAAATCTTTTATGACATTCCATATGCAATATACCTTGTTAATGGGTCTTTAATCGATGTAATTATCAGTTCCCTCTGATCTGCTATTACACCGGCTAGGGCTTCAACTTCAACATTTTGAATTGATTTCTTTTTAGGGACATCACCAACATTGCACAAACCTATTAGATTTTTTATTACATCCTTAGAAATTTGATACGGTTTATCCAAAGTAAGGACATCACCATCCAATCTATTCAAGATAAACTGGGCAACCTCTATGTTGACGAAATGAGGAAATTAATTCCAGATATCCAGATTCTTGTGTTTTGCTCCTCCAAGCTTCTTCAATTCAAAGTGAGACAAAAAATTTCTTACATCCCTAACCTTTTGACTACTATACTCATCCAAAATTATTTTTCCTTTAATTTGTTTCATTTTCCATACCGAACAGGGTTCTACCAATCACAAAATGAGTACAAAATTGATAATCAACAAAAAAACCTAGAAAATTCACCGCTAATTTGACTTTCGTTCCTTCAAAATTTTGTTGCAAAAAGGGTTCTCCAACTATTCTCCTTTGGTGCACAGTTACAAATCAAGGTCTCAAATTCCCTTTTATGACTTTGCACACCTGACTTATGACATTAAATGCTTTTTTCCTAGAAGTTTCAATTACACTATTTTCAAACAAAAAGAGAGAAATCCATCTGTGGACCTTCAAGAGGTGATTACCAATACATTGAGGATGAATAACACAACTACAAAAAACTTCCTACAATCCGAAACCAACTACACATGGGGGGGGAACAAAATATTTTAATGAAAAACTCCCCCTAGGCCAATGGCTTGAAATCAATTATCAGATGAACTACCAAAGGGAGCTTCTAGTACAGTCTTATTACCTTCATCAGATCCATTCTTCTTTACCCATTTTTTTCTCATTTGATCTCTTATCTCCTCCATAGATGCTTTTCCTTTTCCTTTGTCACTTTTCTATGAATTTCCACCTTGATATTTCAAACCTCTTTTATTCATGTTTTTGTTTCTATAGACTCTTGCAATGTTACCAGGTTTGTTAGAATTGTAGCATACCAGATATTTTTGTCTATACCATCCATTCCATTGATTTCCTCTTGATCTACACTAATTGGAAACATGTCCAAACATCCCATAGATATGGCATTTAACATTTCTTTTATTGACAGACATGCTTCTGCATTCTAATGACTTATGACAAAACTTTTTGCAATTTAAACATCAACTAGAAAATGATGGATTGCCAGAACTTATCTTACTTCTATACTAAGAAGCCATATGCCCAAGTTTATTACAAATAATGCAATATCCATTAAATTTCTGAGCATTAGGTTGCCTTACCAAATATCTTTTTCCTTTGTTCTTCTTTTCAGTGCCCTTCTATTCAGATCCAGAGTTCACATCCCTCTCATAGCCAAGACCATGCCTATCATTTTCATCCTTTTGTCCTTTAGTTATTTCATCAAGCTTAGTAGAATTGATCTTAAACTTTTCCTTAAACTCATTTGCAGTGGAAAGCTCATCTCTGAGAATAACTACTTGTCTCTCAAGCTCTTGTTCATTGTTTCTGGATTGTTGTAGTTCAATCTCTAGCTGAATGAATCCACTATTTACTCTATTGAATTCCTCAGATTTATGTTTCAAGGACTGGGCCAGATTCTCCTCATTCTTCTTTATTTCCTCAATCTCTTTAGTTAACTTCATTTCCTCATGCTTCAATATTTAGAGTAGTATTGTCCTTAGCAAGCTTTTCACATTCTTTTGTTATTTCTTTTAGGGTTTGATTCAGATGAACATCTTCTGGGCCTCTTCTTTCTTTCTGCTTCAACTGACCACATAGTTCTTTCCTCTTTTCCCTTGATTCATTTATTTTATCCTTCAGTGATTGAATGATTTTTTCAGCAGCCACAAGGTTTCCTTTTAGTTCCATGACCTTTGCTTTATACTGATTAAGATCATCAAGGCACCATAAGCTGTTGTTGAAGACCACCTATGTCCATTGTAATCCAAGGTCCACCTCAAGTTGTTAAACTTAGAAGAGGAACCTGCTTCGATACCAATTGTTGGACACTAGGAACACTGAGATAGGGGGGATGAATTAGCGTTCCACAATTTTGAATCTCAAATCAGATCTTAAACTATAGACAACAATATTTAACTTCTAATAGCATCCACAACAAATAAATAGAAGAAAACATGCATGCACATTAATAAAGACAATGTGAACACAATAACACCAAGATTTTTACGTGGAAACCATATTAGGGGAAAAACTATAGTGGAGATTAGTCCACAAAGTATACTTTGTTAAAAGTATGATAAAAAGGGAAATGCACTTGCATTCAGGAACACTACCTAGAGCTCACTACTCAAAATACAAAAGAGGACTCACTATCCAAAAGAAGTTTAGATTGAAGCTATTCAAATTATGAACTGAGAAAATAGCATCTTTATATGCTTGGATTTAGTTCCAATGAAGCACATGAAGACTGAACTTGGACCTTTTTCCCAATTTACACTTCTGCTCTATTTTGCTATGCTCTGCTGTACAAAAACCCTTATGCTACAGAAACAAAATTCTCTTGACAAATCTTTTGATAGTACCTCATGTAGTTGTTCTGTACTTTTTCACACACACCTTTTCACCACTTTGTGTATCACAACATCTCACCCCTAAAATGAATTACTGATCTTACTTATATATCCGCTAACAAGAATTTAATTTATGTATGTCAGCTTGAAACAAAATATAATACTTTTCCAAAAGTTCGCTCCAAACACCAATTAGAACTAATGCATACCCACACAAGTCAGCTAGACTATAATAGGGACCCAAACTAAAATTTCCAATATAAGAAATAGTTAAAACATACTCCTCATACATCCAGAACACGCCATATGCAATAGGTCGGCCACAGTGAGAAAATAAGCAATAAATTATTCTACCGAATCTCCAAACTCGGACATGGATTAGTGTAATATCATAAAACTTATCAAATATATAGCATACATGATTGAAAAGCATCCTTGGGGATCCACACAAAAAAATAATGATCTGGTGAAGTATCCAGACCAACTTACCAACCGAATACTTTGTTCTTCATACACTCTTCTGGTAGAGTATTGTCTTCTACTTTCCTTGCCGGTATGAACTTCCTCTAAATTGTGGACCATGCTACTGAATCCAGTTGCCATCAATGACAACACTAGCATCCAATAACAATCTTCTAAATCCATATGCCAATAGCTACAAACACTAGATATAGATTTGGAATTGTGCTCATAATGTTAACAATCATCATCAATACATAAAGCCCCATCCCACTATTTTCTTTTGTGGAATCTTGACTCCAACCTCTAACCTTTGGTCTGATATCTATTGGTTTCTAAGTACAAAGTTTATCGAATCTTCTGATGTTTCTTATTAATTGTTATTTTCTTTAGAGCACTAGTTAGCAATGGTAGGGTAAGCTTTCTCGATACAAATAATTCCTCTGTTGCCTTTATAGAAGAGGCAAGCTCTAGAATAAGAATGACTCCAGTTAATGTATTTAGTTGTCTTCAGAAATGGTGCAGTTTCTATCTTGCTGCCAATAAACAATTTCTAGAAAACCACAATTAAATCAAAGCTTAAAAAATTCTTCACACATTTAATTTTCAAATGCCCTATCCTTTAATTGAGTGCAGTCACCAAACCTTGCTTGGCCATAATTTCTTCTCAGGGGGGATTTAATCTTAAATTGTGAGTTATCTTATACTGCTTAGCCAAATCTAACCAGATCTTTCCTAAACCTGCTCTGATACCATGTTAGTTTTTAGATTAGAAATGCAAATACGTAGAAAATACAACACATAAAATAATGAACATAGTATTTTACCCTAGGAAAACCCTCCTACTCAAGGGAGAAAAACTCAACAAAATATTCTCTTATAAATCAAAAGAATAAGTGCAAAAATTGCATACAAAATCAGGACCTAGAATAGGTCGAGTCTCATACAATTAATGCCACTTCTCCTTGAAGTGATTCTTGAATGCATAAAATAATGACACTTCTTGAATCATATCTATTGCTTAGAAGGAAAACCTGCTGCTTAAGAATGCAAATTGGAATGGAATGATTTTGATGATGAAATGAGAGGAGTTTATCCCCTTTAAATAGAAAACTAGGTTACCTCCTTTCTAGGGCCGACCTAGAATAATGCAACATTTATTTATAATGTGAAGGCCGACCTACCTTGAATTAATTTTATTTAAGAGAAAATATCTCCCGCTTCTAAAAAACACTAACAAATAGAACCATTATTCAAATGCTACTACATAAACCTCATAAATAACATGCTTTCTAGCATATCATAAATCCTTGCATGATTATTTTCTACATATATACCAGATTACTGGACTATCAGAATCATTGGATGACCATAAGATTTGAAAAAAAAATTCAATTCACACTGTTTCCCAGTACTTGGTACCCGATATCAAGCTTTACCCATGAACTTTCCCCGAACTTTGGTTTTACCAGAACTTCCTTTTTACTGGACACCAAATATTAGACCAGAACACTCTACTTAGTATGTGCACCACCTTTTTCCTTTCAAACATTTCTGGTTACTGGTATCCAGTACCTGAAAACACTTACATTACGAAGTATTCTTTGATTAAAAATTTCTCTTTACTTTTTCACTTCCAGTGATCTTTTCAACTTGCTAGCTCGTGCCATAAGAGTTACTATTTTTCACTTGGGTCCCCAAGTCTTACAGTCTTGGGGCGTGTTGTGAGAAAACACAACTTACAACCAATAAAAAAAATTAAACTAAACTTGAAATTAAATCACTAGTTGTAAATTATAATTTATAGATATTTTAAAACAATGTCTTTAACCTTTACCTAGATTTTAGCATAAAAAAGTAAAACTCCACCAGAAACATCTATGTGTGCTCTAATTAGTTCTAGGTTTTGGAACTTAGTGAAAAGAATCAGTTCATTGACATTGAACTACATAATATGGTAATCCTCCAAAGCCAACCAAGGATAGAGGCTTGCTTCTAGTCAAGCGTCCATAGCCCCGGCAAGGTTATCTCCATAATTCCCCCCAAACATAGCTCTACTGCGAACCAATAATCCATAGCCCTAGTAGAGTTATTTGGATAGCCTGGAGAGTTTTTTTTTTCTTTAGATATTGCAATGATGGCTCATTTTTCTCTTTGATATTTCAATGATAACTCATTTTCAACTTGCAGGCAATGAAGCCTGCTATTAGGTTGGGAATTACAGTGGTAACAAAGGTTACCTTTTGATTTTTCATTCAATGCCAATCCCTTCATCAATTCATCATTTCCCAAAAATTCATTTAATAATTTCCTATTGGTGCGTATTTCCAACTAAATTTTACTACTTTATGCCAAATCCTAGCTAACTGTGACTCACTATGTGTTAAAAAATATGCATAATTAAAATTTAGCAATGAACAATTTAATCACCAAATTTAAATCTAAATTTAGAAACATTAGTTACCACCTTTTTGATTAAATTTTATAGAAACTACTAAATATTTGGCTAACACTCCCAATTTGATGGCGTTGCACCTCATTAATAGATCAAAAATTTCATGATTACATTGAAGCATGATCACATTATTTTGCATTAAATTTGCACACCTTATTTCACACATATTATTCCTTTCAACTTACCTAGGTGATGATGTGTGCTACCTTACCAGCTTCATTTTCATTTCTACTCCACACACAAGCACGTCCATAATTAATATGGCTAAAAATAATAATATGAAATGACCATCCTTTACTTCAAAATCTTCAACTTCCTTGTCGCAATCTTCGTACAACTCAAATTTGAAGCAATTTATCACCAACTATGTGCAAAGAATTAATTTGATTTAACATTCTGCTTTGAAGATAATTTTTTGGTTGCCACCTTGCTTACGATTTTCAATACTTCACTTGAGGCAACTATGTACTACAACTTCCTCATGACTTTCGATAAATTCTACATTTCTTCTCAAATTCTCCACACTTTTCTCAACTTTCTTCTTTTGTTCTGCATTTTTTATTTGTTTATTTTCTCTTTCTTCTAGGTCATGGATAATCCAATTTACTTAGGCTATTCTTGCTACCAAATTTTTTTCCTAGGAAGTATCACACCGCAAAGGCTTGAAAAGGTTTTCTTGATTTAGAATTTTGGTTTCACTATACCAAATTTTTGCTTAGTTCTTGGGGAAAAGTTTGTTGAATCCAACAACTACTTTGGCTTTTACTCTAACATGGCTTCTCATTTTGTAGCATCACTTTTACATATTGGGCTACTTGTTGAAGATATTTGCTCAGCTACCAATTTGATAGTAAGGCCTAAATATTTGGAGAGTCTGGATACTATGTTGTCTGTTGCATACCCAACCATTGAAATCCCTTCCATGGATGATATTCCTCAGTTCCTAGAACACGGGGAAGTGGTTCCACTCTGGCCTTTCCTCACTAACCACCATATTCATGACTTTGAAGTTCACAGGGAACTCACCTATATAGGATATTTAGCCCTGATTGATGAGGCATCCCATATCAACTAAATGGCTACTACTACCTGCAGCTTTACTCACTCTTTTTTGGATTTTTGTGATCTTTTTGAAGCAAGAATTTTGATACTTTGTGTATATACGTGATACACACACATTTATATGTAGCTTTTAGTACATTTTAAAGCATTTTTTTACTGTGCATGGTTTTATCATTTCACATTTCATAGTTGAATTTTACAAATGTTTGAATTAACTCTCATGTGTAAGATAAGTTAAGTAGAATTTGCTAATGCAGAGGCCAAACAAAAAAGAAAAGAAAATAAAAGAAAACACAACAAACCCTACAAAAAGAAAACTAAACCTAACAAACCAAATTTATAATCTAACAAACAATTAACCTTAACAAAACAGCTTATTTTAATTTCTATAACTATTTCCATTGTTGTTTTGGTACGAATTACAATAGGTTTATCCTTAAATTCATTCAGAAAAATTTCAACAACTCTACTATAACAATGAATTATCTTTTTTTTTTTGCATTTAATAATCATAAATTCAAAGGTGTACGTACCAATGACTTGGCTTATATGTATGAAAATGACCTCATTAAAGATCAATTGCACATGCTTCATCTAATGTGACAATACTCTACCTTCTTCCAGCTGTGGTTCATTTCCATGAGCAACTGCGTCCATTTCTTGACTTTCTCCTCATGAAATCTTCATGTCTTTGGTCTTGCCTTTACTTTCACTTTGTTAGACCAAGATGTATCACAATTTATATTTTTATCAAAGAGAGAAAAAGTAAAAGTTTGATACTGTGTATCTTGCATAAAATTGAGGAAATTTCCTTTTTTAACTTATGAATTTTCAACTTGGAGAAAATTACATGCATCTCCCACTCAACTTTCCGGCTCATTTTCCTCATTTATGTTTTCCATGTATAAGGAGAATGATGAATCATCAATACTGTTTCCTCATTTTTGATGCAATGTCTTTGAATCTTGACATTCTCACCTATTTTCCTTCAAAATGTTAAGATTTTCTTTATAATAATTATAGTTTTCAAAATTTCTTGATGTATCAGTTAATTTTTTAATGTTTCCAATTCCACTAGGGTTAAACGTCTTTCTCGCAAATGGTTATTTTCTTCTAGTAGTTAGGACATCTTTTTTTAACATAATTACTTTACACATGGCCAAGCTTAACCTAGTTAAAAAAAATTCACACTCGAGTTCACCATGATCAGTTGTATTGTGAATCCTACTCTCAGCGACTCTACCAAAAGTGAATAAACTCAAAGGATGCAATCTCTTGTTAAATTTTTTCAAAAGTTTACCAATATCCATACTAAAAAACTAGCTTGCACTCAATATCACTTTACAAGCTTCCTTCTAAAGCTCAAAACAAATATACAATTCAAATATATGCCCTCAAATTCAAAGATAGGCCCTCCTTCTAGCACTAGTTCTTGTTGATGATGATTTTAATTGCAACAATAGGGCGAATAAATTCTTCACAGATAAACCATAAAGATCCTATCCTTCTTGAAAGATATTGAACAAAGACAATCTAAAAGGGGATTCTACTTTGACAAGAAAGGATTGGATTCAGTTCAATCCCAAGTGTTCGATAATTAGGTCTTAATTGCACTAGGTTCACTCTCGGGTATAATATGATATTGTTGCTATTCTTAAAGGGAATATGGTTGTTTAGAGTCATATATATCAGATACTAATTTTTCAATTTGGAAATTAAGAACAAATATTATGAAATCAAAATATTTGAAATAATATTTCATGAACATCACCAATTTATTTGCTATCACTTAATTAAATTTAGCATTAAGCATTCGACAATTTCATAGAAAATGAGATATTTTCAACAAATTTCCATCCATTCACTTTTTTTTGGGAACATTTTCAAAAAAAATAAACGTCTATTCTAAAATAAAGCATGAAAATACTAAAAATTAAAGTTTTCTCTTGGTTATTCTCCATGCATGCCCCAAAGAATCAACTAAAATAGAGAAAATTTCTTTATACTTCACCAGATATCTTCACAGCTACATATAAAATGATGCAAGATTTTAAAGAGAGGGGTTTTAGTTTGGACATCGAATAGGTTTTGTATGCACCCTTAAATGGCGCAACATACAGTCTTGTTCGGCTAAACTAATGAAACTAGCTTCAAAAGATTCATGGGAGAGGTAGCTATCTAATTGGATCTAATATTAATTAATGTCTACATGCATACAAAGTTTTACGTTATAATGATTTAGAAATTAGGAAAAAATAACAAAACTCAAAGAAGTTTTAGCTCTTCCAATATCCACAAATTTTGAACTTAAAAAGAAAGATCCTTTGGCTTTTGTAGAACATAAGGCACAAAAAGGATAAGACAAATACATGAGAGGAAATCCAAGGTACCAATCACATCAAGACATGTGGAATGTGGTGGCTTATAGGAGAATTGCAATCAAATTCAACAAAGTCAACTCCAATTACACGTTGAAGCTCTTCGGGTTTTAATATTTAATCATCACTAGGATGATACATCGAATCAGGATAGTGTGTAGGAACTTCCAATACATTCAGAATAAATAGGTAGAATTTTCACCCCTACACTTTGTTTTGCTTCGGGTATGCTACTCTCAAGAATGGACTCTTCCAAAGATTGGAATTTGTCTCCAGCACATGTAACATACCTGGATCTCTAACATTCTAGTGGATTCAAAGCCCTCTACCTTATAACCTCCTAGAGTATGCAACCTGACTTAGATATAATTCTATCTGTGATTCAAGTTTTCCTGACCGTCCATACTTGAACTTTGCATCACAATCTACATCTCCTGCAATCACAAATTCCACACATTAAATCCCTTTTAAATAAAAACATTTATAAACATCTCATGTAAATAAAACCATTATTCAAATGTTAGTACATAAACCTCATAAATAGCATGCTTTCTAATACATCATAAATCCTTGCATGATTATTTTCTACATATATTGGATTACTAGACTATTGAAATCAGTGGATGACCTTAAGATTTCAAAAAAAATATTCAATTCACATTGTTTCCATGTACCCGGTATCTAGCTTTACCCATGAACTTTCCTCGGACTTCAGTTTTACTAGGACTTCTTTTTTACTAGACTCCAAATATCATACCAAAACACTCTACTTAGTATTTTCACCACCTTTTTCCTTTCAAACGTTTCTTGTTCCTAGTATTTAGTACTTGAAAATACTTACATTATGAAGTATTCTTTGATTAAAAATTTCTCTTTACTTTTTCATTTTCGATGATCTTTTCAACTTGCTAGCTCGTGCCATAAGAGTTACTATTTTTCACTTGGGTCCCCAAGTCTTACAGTCTTGGGGTGTGGTGTGAGAACACACAACACATTCCTAACACATGAACTTAAAAAATCTATAGAAATTCCACAAAATATATCTCTTTTTTGTTGTGCAATGATTAAATATTTGACTAAATTAAAATTAATTTTGTTTTGAAAGAATCTATTTAACTTTCCTACCTATAATAAAATTCCTTTAATGATTGATTTTACTATTACAAAATGCAAGGAGAAGTAGAAACCAAGTAAGAATTTAATGAGTGAATGTTTCTAGTGAAAAATAACCAACCTTCCTAAAGCATTAGAAGTTTCAAAACATAGTTTAGTGTACAACACACTATGATTTTGATACATCAACTATTGTTACATGCTCTCAAGACTAGATTAGAATCATTGGTAACAAAAAATATATTTTCATTATTTTTTCTACTTCTATGGATTTATCAACTAGGGATTCACATTGATAGTTAATTATGTTCATTCATTTTTGAGAAGACAAGAATTCACAGAAATAAAAAATTGAACCAAATCCAAATTATATTTCATTTTTTTTTATTAAAGCATAACTATATAAAATTATTTAGTTATCATTTATATAGTCCTTAAATTGGCAACTAGAATATAGTTATGGTCATATCAACATAACTTCAATAATATTTTAAGTATTTGAATTCATGACATAAGAAATTACATTGAAGTTGTTAAATCAGTTTTTGGATTTTCCATCCAAATATCCTACCACAAAATATCTAACTTCGACATCCCACAAATTGCACTATAACCTTGCAACCCATAGTAGGGCTTGTAGTTTCCCATCAATTCTTGTTTAAATAACAATTATATAAAATATAGTTAATCTTGGTCATTTAGAATAGAAATATGTGATAAAAATTTATAATAATATTTAAAAATAAATTATTATATTATTTATCTTTTGAAATAAATGATATCAAATCAATTCTAAATATTTATTTCCTCAAGCTTCCTAAGCACAATTTTGTGTGATATGCTTTTTTTTCCTTTTTTTTTAAGGCATTGAATGGATTTGTCCTAAAAATACATAATTCGACAAGAAAAAATAATTATCATTTGCATTGACACAATCTAATTGGTGCACAAAAAGGAATCTAGTTATGCACATATTTTCTAGAGGTATTTGCATGATTCAAGACTCTTATATTCAATCATTGTTTAATTTCTAGGTATTGATCTAGGAAAAATGTGATGCAAGAATGATTTTTAAGATTGTAGTAATAGAAAAAGTAGCCTTTTCCCTTGCTTGTTTGATAATTGACATTAAAGTTGAACTAGTGGTGTCTTGGAGTGGTGTTGTAATGTGTTGTACACATTCACACTATTCTAAGACCTTTATTTGACAAAAACATGCCTTAATTGGTCATGTGCAAGGATTTTGTAAAGTGTTGTAACACACTTTCTGATGCAATATCAGATACCAAAACCACAACTACTCAAGGAACTTCTATCCCAAACACTTTTTAGAGAAGATCAAATTAAACAAACATCCAACAGTTCACTTATCAATTCAAAAATCCTAAATTTTTCTAGCCATTCATAAGGCTATCAATCATCCATTCCTCAAAATTAGTAAACCACATCATAAAATGTAACTTAACAAGAAATCAATTGTTTTCACCTTCATAAACTTTGAAACAATCCACAATTCTCATTTTTATCATCCAATTTACCATTCTTGACAACTAGCTTTCCAAGGAAAAAGACAACCAAATATAGATTCTTTCTCCAAACCTGTTACCAGACCTCAAGACTCTGAAAACCTCATGATTTTGACTGCAACAAATTAGATAAATAGTCATATGATTCAGTCTTTTCATATTTACAAACCCACTCTTCAATATAACTTACTTCCAAGACAAAATAACATCAAATCATGCATTCTTATCTCCAAACTATCTTTAGTTTTCTAGGAACTGTGAACATTATAATTTTTTTTGAGATAAACCAGTATTCATATCTATAAAATACTCATCCTTCAGGATCTTTAACCTTTGCAAACAATCACCACTTTACACATTAATTCATATGGCTCAAACATCCAAAACAACAAACTCTGGTTCAAGACCTTTTCCAAACCTTTGTAACAACTTTGATAACAATATTTAAGCAGTTCCAAACATAATCAATCACTCAATTCACTGTTTGCTTAGAATTCCAATATTCTTGCATGTAACTGCCAATATCCTACTAGCATTGCAAAACCCCTAAAATGGGTATACCAACTAGTTCATCTATTGAACCTTCAAGAACCAAAGGATATTTCAAGGATCCATTTTGTTCCATTAACACATTTCAAAACATAGTATATGGTTGCTTTGGAAAAATTAATGTTGCAATAGACTGTCCTACTGAAACAAGTCCAAAATAGGTTGAAATTGCAAAGAACGTACCATTGAATCATCTCCCCTTCCTCAAATAACTAAAAATAGTCATTCATCAAATTTTAAAACTCACAAATCATCCATTTCTAAATACTAAAAGTCTCAATATAGCATTATATGCAAAACCCTCATTACTTGCCTTTGTAGACCCAATAAAATAGGGGTTTATTGTAAATAGCTTTTGTAAACCTCAAAACTCATTATGAATGCTTCCATCATGCTAAATTATGTCTGCACAATCCAATTGCATTTTCTTCCACTCCCTTTCATCATCATTTCTTCTTGTCACCACATTAGAGGTGTCATTTTCATGTAGTAATCTCAAAAAAATTGAGTGAGCAGCCACAAATACTCTGCATTCTTGCCTTCCCCTGACCTGCCATCACAAACAACAATAAAAAAATCCTAGTTTGAACCTACTCCACTTACCTATCCTACCTAATTCGGTGGAGTAGCCATCCTTTTCTTGCAAGACTCTCAAAACCCCAATATTTAGGGTTTTTAACCAAACTTTAGTAAATGCACCCAAACAAATGATATACTTGATGGATCCTTTTCTAATTGGATTTAAATGAAAGCTTACTCAATGTTCTAGGGTATGTGCAAGATCATGATGGGCCAAAATTTGGCAATATAATGGGTATTTGTAAGGTATGTGGCTGATGACTTTTTTTAACCCAAAATTGATGAAATGAAAAGGGTTTTTAAAGGAGATTCTCAGCTTTCCACCAATATAAACTATGCTTTACTTTGAATTTAATAAATCATTATTATTCATTTTCTATTTGAATTACAACTAAAGTCATGATTGATAGGCTGATTGCAAAACATTTATAGCTTTCAAACAATATCACATTTTTGGAATCCATAACATGCATCACATTCTATGTTTCACATACTATATGATTAAAAAAGAAAAAATGAATTTCATGAAGTTTTGACCAAGTTAAGGTGGTCAAACATACGATTTTTTTTTTTTTTTTATAAGTTGTAATGAAAACTTCATAATTAATTATTTACTTAGAAAAAAATTATAAAAAAAATATGCATCACATCCGGACATGAGTCCACTACTTATGTCTAAAATCTTATAAAAAAATATTATCATTTTATTGTGGTTAGGGTGGTCGACATACACCTACTTATTTTTTCCCTAAAATTTAACTACTACATTGAAATTTCACATTTTCACCAAATAGATTTTTAAAAAATAAAAATAAACCTAGTAGTTTAGAAACTACATTCAATTTTCTAGGGATTCTATTCTTACATATTTTTGAAATAATATAGATAACTTATTCAAATTTTTACGTCAAGTTTCCTAACTCTAACTTTTCTGAATTTTTTGCCACTTAAGGGCATGTTTTTTCCATAATGATCCTGCACATACCCCCTACTTGGAACAATATGATTTAAAATATAAAACTACTATACAAGCCTAATGAATTAATGAAAAACTGAAAGAAACTTTGTAATTGACTAAACATGGTACTCTTTATTGATGTTAACTTCAAGAATACAAAAGATAATCACTTGCTCGGCCCTTACAAGCTTTAAAGATGTTTCTACATAAGTTATATCAACTTTCCCCTCAACTTCAATGACCAACCTTTCCCTTTTCCCTCATGACTCTTCATATTCTTGTCTTTTTTTGTGAACTTTTACATTTTTTACATTTTTTTGCATTTTTTTTGTCACTTTTGTGAACTTTATTTTCTTGACCTCCTAGACACCTCTTAAGGGACTCAAATACATTACACTGACCTTTTTACAATGCCTTTCTTGGTGACATTAATTTTTTTTACAAAATGCTTATGGAGACACAAAAGCATAAGGTGCTCCTACACGATACAACCAACCAACAAAATTTTGCAAGTCCCTTGGAAACACGTTGTATCATCTTTGTTTAGACCTACAAAATGAATTCAATCTACCTTGGACTACTTTCTCTTCCTCCTTCTTGAATCTTCATCTATCTTTTCCTTTGTCTTCATCACTTTTCTTCACTTTCCTTTGTCCTTAGCTTTTTCCTTTCTCATTCTTTGTCATCATGTTCACATTCACTACTCAAAAGGACACAGGACTTTCCTTTCACACCTTTCCTCTTTCTCTCACAATTCATCCTTGACCTTATCTGACCAATCACCTTTTCATCTTCTCAACTACTCCCATCAGTGGAGGACTATTCAGGCTGCAACCTCTAGTGCTTCACATACAACTATCCATCTAGTTCTAACTACAACACAACACGACTCAACAAACTTCCTTGCCTTACCTAGGTGTCTCCACTTTTCTCTCCCTAGTCTTTTGGCAACCATCAACTAGATTCTTTTTTAACCTACACACAACCACAAACTCACAAACAACAAAATTTCTCTGTAGCTTAGATGGATCAAGCACCTACAACCAACCAACAAAAACTCAACAACCAACTTCAACAACAACATCAACAAACCATCAATTCAACAAAGCATTAGAACCTTGCTAGCTTTGATACCAATTTGATGCAATATCAGATACCAAAACCACAACTACTCAGGGAACTTCTATCCCAAACACTTTTTGGAGAAGATCAAATTAAACAAACATCCAACAGCTCACTTATCAATTCAAAAAACCTCAATTTTTCTAGCAATTCATAAGGCTATCAATTATCCATTCGTCAAAATCAGTAAACCAAATCACAAAATGCAACTTAACCATAAATCAATTGTTTTCACCTTCATAAACTCTGAAACAATCCACAATTCTCATTTTCTTCATCTAATTTACCAGTCTTGACAACTAGCTTTCCAAGGATATAGACAACCAAATATACATTCTTTCTCCAAACCTGTTACCAGACCTCAAGACTCTGAAAACCTCATGATTTTGACTACAACAAATAAGATAAATAGTCATATGATTCAGTCTTGTCATATTTACAAAACCACTCTTTAATATAACTTACTCCCATGACAAAATAACATCAAATTAGGCATTCTTATCTCCAAACTATCATCATTCTTCCAGGAACTATGAACATTAGGATTTTTGTTGAGATAAACTAGTATTCATATCTATAAAATACTCATCCTTCAGGATCTTTAACCTTTGCAAACAATCACCACTTTACACATTAATTCATATGGCTCAAACACCCAAAACCACAAACTTAGGTTCAATAACTTTTCCAAACCTTTGTAATAGCTTTGATAACAATATTTAAGCAGTTCCAAACATAATCAATCACTCAATTCACTGTTTGCTCATAATTCCAATTTTCCTACATGTAACTGCCAATATCCTACTAGCATTGCAAAACCCGTAAAATGGGTATACCAACCAGTTCATCTATTGAATCTTCATGAACCAAAGGCTATTTCAAGGACCCATTTTGTTCCATTAACACATTTCAAAACACAATATATGATTGCTTTGGAAAAATTAACGCTACAATAGACTGTCCTCCTGAAACAAGCCCAAAATAGGCTGAAATTGCAAAGCACCTACCATTGAATCATCTCCCCTTCCTCAAATAACTAATATTATTCATTCATCAAGATGTAAAACTCAAAAATCATCCATTTCTAAAGAATAAAAGTCTCAATATAGCATTACATACAAAACCCTCATTACTTGCCTTTATAGACCCAATAAAATAGGGGTTTATTGTAAATAGTTTTTACAAACCTCAAAATCATTATGAATGCTTCCATCATGCTAAATTAGGTCTACACAATCCAAATTCATTGTCTTCCACTCCCTTTCATCATCATTTCTTCGTATCACCACATTAGAGGTATCATTTTCATGTAGTAATCTCAGAAAATTTGAGTGAGCAACCACAAATACTCTGCATTCTTGCCTTCCCATGACCTGCCATCACAAACAACAATAAAAACATCCTAGTTTTAACCTACTCCACTGACCTATGCTACCTAATTCAGTGGAGTAGCCATCATTTGCTTATAAGACTCTGAAAACCCCAATATTTAGGGTTTCTAACCAAACTTCAGTAAATGCACCCAAACAAATGATATACTTGATGGATCCTTTTCTAATTGGATTTAAATGAAAGATTAATTATTTCCCTACTTGGAAAAATATGATTTAAAATCAAAATCTACTATACATGCCTAATGAATTAATGAAAAACTAAAAGAAACTTTGTAATTGACTGAACAAGGTACTCTTTATTGATGTTAACTTCAAGAATACAAAAGATAATCACTTGCTCGGCCCTTACAAGATTTAATAGATGTTTCTAAATCAGTCATATAAACTATCCCCTCAACTTCAATGACCAAAATTTCCCTTTTCCCTCATGACTCTTCATATTCTTGTCTTTTTCGTGAACTTTTACATTTTTTACATTTTTTTTGCATTTTTTTTCACTTTTGTAAACTTTATTTTCTTGACCTCCTAGAAACCTCTTAAGGGACTCAAATACATTAGACTGACCTTTTTACAATGCATTTCTTGGTGACATTACAAAATTTTACAAAAATGCTTATGGAGACACAAAAGCATAAGGTGCTCCTACATCACTTTCACACTTTTCTAGGATATATTTGCTTAATTAAGCCTAATGGGCCCCTTTCTAAATAAAATGTACATAATGTGTACATTGTTTAAGTGGTGTAAAGTGTTTTAAAGCACTTTCACACTTATCTAGGTGGTCTTAATTCATTGTGGTTAATTGGAGTTATTAACCCCTTTTTTAAACCTTAATTTTGACACCTCTCAAAGATCTGTCGTGACAATCATAAATTGAATAAAAAAATATTTCATTGGACAAAGTTTGGTCCTATTAAGTTGATCCAAGCCCCATTTGCCCTTGATGGTGAATGAGTCCTCCCTTAATATGACCCCCTTTCTCAGGTGATCTAGAATGGGTTTTTGGCCTTGTTTCAGTCCCTCAAAGCTTGGTCTTGGAAACTTAGCCAAGACCCATTCACCTTTGGTGGTGAATGGGTCCTCCCTTAATGAGACCCCTATTTTTGAATTTCATTATAGCATGAATTTAATTATCTTTCTTTCTAGATCTTGTGTTGGCCCGATTCTTTCAATTTTTGGGTTAATCTCCTAATTTAGTATAAATAAGGGGTGAATTCACATTGTTTCTCCTAACAAGAGCTAGAAATTCATTCAAAGCATTCAAGCATTCAGTTGATCAAGAATTAGAGAATTTCATAGGCATTTTCAAAGCATTTTAAGGTAGATTTCAAGGGCTTATTGCAATAATTCAAAGTCATATCATCATGTCAAGGGTTTAATGCATTCATGTGTGTTGAGTTAAGAAGTTAATGTTGCATTGAGTATCCATTTACAAGCATTATTTTACATCCAAGATCTACATTCTTCATGGCCACTCCATGATATTTCAGATTTAATTCACAAGACATAATCCAAGGTGACATCATTTACATTGTTTCATGTTCATGCTTCAATTCATTTATCTCATCACTTGGTTTAATTACCTACAAGGGTTTTGACTGAGGAAAACCACCATTCACTAACAAATCAATAAGTTTTCTTTCCCTTGAGTGTGTGATTGCAGATTTATATATTGAAGATCAAGTTGAGCAAGATTTGGAGCAAGATTTTTAAAGTTGCAAAGTTGCTAAAGTTGTCATTCAAAGTGCAAGATCAAGGAAAGAGCTCTATAGAATTAACTACATGCTTCTAGAACTTGATAACAAGGATTTCAAGAGTACAGACATCAAGGAATAGGATCTTGAAATCAATTTTCTGAAACCCTAAAAGAACCCATTCACCATTGAAGGCGAATGAATCCTCCATATCTCAAAAATAACTTTTTGGAGAGGTACACAACTTTTTATGCTTTAAAAACATCCCCCATAGTTTCTATAATAGTTATGTTGCATTTTTGGTTGTTATTAGCATCTTATTTTACATTATTTAAGGTGTTTAGGGTCTTGAAAAATAAGTGGTCTATCACTTTTTTCATACATTGGGTGGACCCTATAGTCACCCTAATCATTTTTGGTGAACCCAAAGTATTGAATATAGCAATTTTCTAATTTTAAGAGTCTCTCATTGTATATTAAGTTAAAATCTTGCGTTCATTTCATTTAGACTTGCATTGAATTAGGGTTTCTTCTTTTGCATTGAAATATTTCATATCATATAGGGTTTAGATTTACAATGTTTTGCACTTCTTAAATCTGAAAATTACAAAAAAATCACTAATTTTCATCTCATTCAGATCTCATTCAATTTCATTTGAAAATAAAAGAAAAATTGCATTTCATCTTTCTATTGCATTTTTGCATTGAATTTTTGGAAAATTTGAAGCTACATTTTATTTTCTACAACCTAGAACTGAAAGATATATTTGAGATCTTGTAAATCATTAAAAAATGGTTTAAAAAGACTTAACCAAGACCCATTCGCCTTTACTAGAGAATAAGTCCCTAATTGAAGGTCTAACCTAAAGCTTCTGGCATCTAAAAAGGCATTAAAATTCACTCTAAAATCCATTGAAAAATCCTAGAAAGACCTAAGCAAAACCCATTCACCCTTATTGGTGAATGATTCCATGTTAGCTACATATCTGCATGTTTATGACACTAAAATCTCAGTTTTAGCTTCTGTTTGGTGCCATTATCTTGCTAATTTAGTTTTCTGATTTGTCATTCTCTCAATTCCATTGCATTTATCTTAAATTATTTCATTTTAGTGCATTGTTAAAAGTTCAAAATTGCATTGCTTAGACTTTGAAATTTTCATTTCATTCTAGGTTATTGCATTGTCCCCTTTTCCATTCTAGGGTTTGCACACTACGTTTGTAAAACTTGTATGAGCTTTACAACTTGGTGTCCTATTCACAATACTATTATAGGAAGTTGTTCAAGGTTCATTTCATCCATCAATCTCTCACTTGTCCTGGATCTTGGGTGCTTTAACTCTCTTTCTAATAGTGCTAAGAATCAACCCTCCATGGCTCATAGTTTGCATACTTCATTCCTATAGCTTCACCTCCTATAATCAATGTGCATGATGTCATTGACAAGCTAGATGAACAACTAGAAAACTTACAAGCCCATATCCTTAGTTAATGCATTGACATTAGCCTAGTTCCCATCATACAAAACCTAAGGAAAGTGCTTAAAAATCAAAATGAAACATAAATCATCTATAGAAGTAGTTACTTCCTTTAGGAGTACTTGAAAAAACAAAACAATAGTAACATACATACCACAACCAATCCTCCTATTGAAACTAAGAACAATGTAAAGATGGATCATGATCATATGCAATTACCTCCCATGGAGAATGTGATAGCATTTATCAGAGCTATACCTTGTAAGGGATTGATTACAAAGCATCTTGATATTGCTTTCTCAAAAAATGGCATACCTAAATGTGCACTTGATGGTCCTCTTTACATAGTTGGCTGAATCAACAATATGCCTACAAATGGGATATTGATTGATCCCATCTATGGAGAGAATGTGATCATAAAATAAATTCTTATATGTACATGAGCTATATCAAGATACATATGAAAAATTTAAAGCATGGATCAAGATACATAATAGATTCGCTTGCCCTACAATAGGCTAGATAGATCTCCCTTTAAAAGAGGTACTGAAAACATTAACAGTCTCATTCACCATAATCCCACAATCAGACAAAATTCATGTGAAGCTAGGATATCCATGGCTCCACTCCATCAATGTTGTCCCTTTGGTTGTGCATAAATTTTGAAAGCTTCCATTTGGAAATGGCATCTTCACTGTGCATCATAGTGGATTCCATCTTGCATCGACAAAAGGGAATTTTTCACTAGATTACTTTGTTGAATAGGACAACTGAGAGGGGGGTTGAATAAGTTGTCATAGAATTAAATCTTTAATTCAATAACCAAAACTAATACTTAATATTTCTTAAATGATTAATCATCAAATTCCAATGTAGAAACTCAAATCAAGCACATAAATACAATAACACCAAATTTTCATGGAAAATCCAATGAGGGAAAAACCATGGTGAGGATTAAATCACACTATAGAGAATATCAAAAATAATTACAAAGAGGCTCACTGCCTGAAATAAGGACTTACTATCTAGAACAAGGACTCACTATCCAATAGGGCTACAACCCAAAGGGCTCACTGCCACATAGATACAAAGAAGACAAAGAAGACTTGTTACAGAGAGACTAAAATCCCAATGCAACAAAGGATTCCACCACAATCACTTGATCAAATTGCATGAATGATGGAGTTCTCCTTCTGCTCATTGCATTCAGAAAGTCAACATTAAGCTTCACATTGATCTCCCACACTCTCAACACACACACTTACTGAATATAATCACTGTTGCACATAACTACACTTTCTCTTTTCTCTTATCACACTTCTTCTTTGCTCTTGTATATTTTCCATTACTAACTCATCTTGTATTTATACTATCTTCAACTTTGAAACATATCCAAAGTCAACTATCCAAATCCAATTTCAAATTAGGTCATATTGAAAACATCCTAGGGTGGAATTAGAATGAGTGCAATCCAAACACAGGCTTCATAGGGACTCAAATAGATCCAACACACTTCATCATTCTTGAAAGTAGTATTTCACACAAGGTCAGCCACACGAGTGTAAAACACATAGAACCATTTAGTACGAGCTTTCCAAATTCCAAAATTAACTTCAATACAATCAGGGAAACTCACATTTAGAACAACACATCATAAGAAAGCATCAAAGAGAAATATGGACCAACACTATTTCTCTTAGACCTCAACCAAAAACATAGAAATCCTCAGTTTGCAACTGGTGAACACAACTTGCACTGTACAATGAACTAGCAACCAAAAATTTAAATATAGCACCTTCTCACAACAATGAACAACATATCTGAATCACACAACCGCATGAGCATATCTAGATCAAAAACCTGAACAACCACTGAACACCTACAACATATCTTTATTACAATTATCTCAATATCCTCAACATATACAACCAACAACAACTAGTGAATAACTAGCTAACCAGTTGACATCAATTACAACAACTTCAATCTTTCTATTCTTACAAAAATCTCCCCCTTTGTCATTGATGGAATCACATGATGTGAAAAACCATCAAAGGCAACATACAAGCTCTGAATAGACTTTTTGGTTTCTTCCCTTTAGGAGATAATTCCTTTTCCTTTCATATGCTTCTTTTTCCAATATTACTTTCCTTTTTCACATGCATCTTCTCCCCCTTTGACATCAATGGAAAAGTAAAAAAAATACTTTCAACTGATTTCTCCTTTGACATGAAATCAAAATACTTATAATGAAAACACCTTATACTACCTGCTCACCTTGAGAGGTATCCACCAAAACATTAGCCCAAGAAAAAGCTAGATCCATAGATCCATAAGGTTGATGCATCTCCATATGCATCTAGTTCAATAAAGGAGGGGAAATAACCCCCAAATTCCCCTAAAGATACTCAAAAGTATCTTTAGGAATAGCCTACATGAAAATATCAACAACCTAATCTTTCATCGTAACATACTCAAGCTTTACTTCATTCTCCATGACCCTCTCTCTCAAGAAATGATATATGATAGATATATGCTTCATCCTCGAGTGCATCATAGGATTCTTTGAAATATTAATTGCACTTGTATTATCATAGAAAATAGAAATTGGTTCATCATATACTACTATGATATCTTTTAAAGTCTATTTCATCCATAAATCTTGTGTACAACAAGATGCAGTAGCAATATACTCAGCTTCAACAATAGAAAAGGAAATTGAATCTTGCTTCTTACTCAACCATGCCACCAATCTACATCTAAGAAAGAATGCACCACCACTTGTACTTTTCCTATCATTTACACATCCAACCCAATCTGCATCTGTATAGGCACTAAGTGTAAAATTAATATCTCAAGGATACCACAATCCATAATCCAGAGTCCCATTCAAATATCTAAAAAAAAAATTAATAGTAGCAACATGCGCTTCCTTAGGGTCTTCTTGAAATCTAGCCAGAAGATAGACATCATGCAACATATCAGGTCTATAGCAATCAAGTACAGTAGTCCACTAATAATAGATCTATACTTTCTCTGATCAGCCTTAGGTGAATCATCAACTTTTCCCAATTTGCATCCAATCACCATAGGAGTACTTACCATTTTGGAATAGCTCTCTCACATACTTAGATTGTGAAATGAAAATTCCCTTATCTATTTGATTAATCTATAGCCCAAGAAATAAATTCATCTCGCCAAACATAGATATTTCAAATTATATCTGGATTTCTTCCACAAACCTCTCGCACATATTTTCATTTCCTCCAAAAATAATGTCATCAACATACACTACTACAATCAATATTTTATCATTTACAATCTTAAATTAAAAATTACTATCTGTCATACCTTTGTTAAATCCTTGCTGAATCAAATACTTATCTAACCTCTCATACCATGCCCTTGGATCTTTCCTCAACCCATATAAATCTTTCTTCAATCTGCCCACAATATCCAGTTGATCTATCAACTAAAATCATTTTGGTTGTTCCATATAGACTTCCTCTTATAGTTCACCATTCAAAAATGGTGACTTGATGTCCACCTGATAGACCTTAAAGTCTTTATGAGCAACAAATGCCAAGAACATCCTTATAGCTTCATGTGTGAACCACAATCCTAATACTTGCAAAACACAATGAATAAACACATTAAGTTAGATATTGCAAGCATGGACAAGGATTCCCCATGAAATCCATTTACAAACTTCAAATTAGGAAAGAAAACAATAAAGAACACAATAAAACAAGAAAATATAGATTCAATCCTAATTAAAATAGCAAACACATAATCCCATGGGGGAATTGGTGCCAATTTGATGTGAAAATTGGCCCTTTCCCAATTCCTAAGATGCAAGCTTGATATGTTGATGATGATTGATCCACTTTGTTGATGAAGGATGAGAGCTCCAAACCAAATCTGCAAAAAACCTAACTAAGAACTCAATGGTGATGGATTGAAATGGCTAAATATTTTAGCATAATAACTTTGCATAATTTGTGGATGATCAAATGAGGATATGAGCTCTTTATTTATAGAATTTCAAGATGGATGAATGTCCAAATTTGAGCAATGTGGAACTAACATTCATCCAATGGCATGATGCCACTTGTCAAACTATGAGTGGATGGAAGATGTGCAAGATTTGGGGATTGTGCCAATAAATGCACATTTTTGAATTTCAAATTTGTTGAAATGACATGCAAGAGGGAAGGGAAAATGTAATAAATACCACTTGGCTCAAGGAAAAGGACATGTAAGATGAATTTATTTCTTTGTTGGATGTACATGTTGACTTGGAATTTTTGAATTCAAATTTGGAGAATATTCCAAAAGATACCTTGTGAGGAAAATGTAGATTTATTAAATGAATTAAATCTATTTTCATGTGCAACTTGCAAAATCTAGAGGATGAGACATGATAAGAATTAAATTAATCAAGGGTTAATTAATTTAATAAGAGGTTAGATGATGTGATCTATTTGACTCAAATTTAGGGATTTCTTTAAATCAAATAAGAGAGGAATATGATAAGAGAATAATTAAATAAGGATTTTGATTTATTTAATTAAAAGAGATGGTGTTAGATTAAATCAAATAAGGTTTTAATTTATTTAATTTAATGGATATACTTTAGAGATTTAATCAAATAAAATTAATTATTTAATTAAATAGGGATAATTAGATCAGATGGGTTGATTTAATTAACAAAAGAGATTGACTTAATTAGATAAAATGATTTATTTAATTAAGAAAGGAATATTCGATGAATTTAATTAGATAAGGAGATTTGATTAAATGGTTAGACTGAGGGATGATTCAGGAAGAAACAATGTTAGTAGTCGGGATCAGATGCACAATGTCAATCGGTACATTTTATGTGTGTACATTTTTCCCCTCTTTGAAGCAATGCAATTGTTGCGTTGGTTCAAAGAATAAATGATCTCGATCAAAGCTAAATTTTTTTCGTTATTTAAAAACTTGCCCCACTGTTTCCTGGCGATAGAAAACATGCCATTATAATGCCCCCTCGAGAGATTGAACAAAAAATTTAATTTTTGGGTGATCTTGCGAAAAAAAGAGAACAAAGTACCCGATAGGTCTGAAAAGGCTCCAGGAGGCCAAAAATGTGTCTAAACGCAATAAAATGATGTAAAATAGGACTCAACTAGACAAAAACAAGTTCAGGGGCCCAAAACCCTAGCAGGACAACCAATCAGGGTGAAAAAACCCTAATTTTTAGGCTTAAAAGGGACCTGAGGGATCACTTTCAAGTCATTTTCACACACTTCCAATAGTAACTTCGAGATTTGAGCTTTGACCTCCTAACAATATGGCACAACGACAACTTCCCCTGCACATTTCTGATTGAATTTAGACATACCAGCGGCCACCTAGCATTGGGGCACTGGTAAGTGATCCTTACTTGAGCTTCGTTTTTCATTTATTGCTTTCATTTAATGATTTTAAAGTTTGGTATGTCTACAGTGGTGCTATATAGCACTGCTCGAGAATCAAACTACGTCGCATAGTGTGATATTGCACCACAGTGGTGCAGTTTGGAGTTTGAAAACTTTGACGCTGAGATCGGGGTTGGCGGGGTGGTTTGCAAAGTGCGACGCTGTGGTCCGAGATTTTCTCAAAGTGCACCGCTGGAAGGGAGAGTGCACCACGGCGGTGTCATTTTTCTCTTTTAAGCCCTAGAGTCGGAGTTTGATTAGAAATCAAACTGTGACGCCTTCATGGGCTGCACCGCTGGAGAAGGTTCTTGGAACGTTCGGCGAAGAATTTTTGAAAAAATTTAACATGCTGACCTTCCTTAATGTAGGGCATGGTGAGGGAGCTCTACTCATGAGAGCACAGGTCGTGGAATTTGTTTGGCTTTTTGTGGGACTTGAGTGACAGGGATCAAGATCAACTATGGATTGTGGGGTTATGGTACATTGCCTACACAACACCCATTTGCACTCACCTAGAGATGCTGTCAGCACTGGCCGAGAGATGGCACATCGAGACCTCTTCATTTCATCTTCCCACTAGTGAGGCCACCATCACCTTAGAGGATGTTTGGCATATTTTGTGATTTTTGATTCACAGTCGATGAGTGATTTTTGATATGGATGAGAGGCGTGAAGCCTACCACAGAGTCCTCGCCACACAGGACATCATTTTTTGCGAGGGGTAGATAGAGCTCGAGTGGCATAGGATCCTGGCACCTCCCTACCACTGGGTGATTGCAACCATCATTTCAGGTCTTGTTGCCCCTAACAGACAAGGGCGATACTTCAGTCCCGGCTGGGGATATTGTTGGGAGCGAATGGTTCGAGACAGGGTGGTTCATTTTGCTTGGGGGTCGGTGCTTCTAGCTTCTTTATACAGAGATTTGTACAAGTATGTGTATATGGACGATAGAGCACTGGGAGCAGGGGTGACTCTTCTTCATGTCTGGGCATAGGAGCACATTATTGTGTTGCGTCCACATGTTGTTTAAATTTTGATGCTGCCTGATGATCCCCCCATGTGGCGTTACAGAGGTGGTGTGTCCTTCACACACAACGATGAGCACAAGATCCCCTACTAGAGGAGGGTCTTGGATGAGATGCAAGTTTTCACCTGGTGACCGTACCTTGGTCAGCCTGGATGGGCCGACAATGCTAATCAATTGTTCTACACCCACCATGACTGTTTTATGCAGGGGCAGGAGCACACCATGATTGAGAGGTACTTTCCTGAGCGCGTGCAATGTCAGTTCGGTGAGCCGCATGATTTCCTAGACGATGATTACGTAGCCTTCTTCACCCACACCATGACACAAGTTTCATGGGGGCAGTATATTCTTGCTTCAGAGGCCGTGGACAGCTTTAGGCAGTTGGTAGCTTGACCGTGGACTTACGATCAGGGGCCCATAGATCTAGGCACGACTCAGGCCTACAGGGATTGGTTTTGACCTCCGCTTCGATTGACTATTCTAGAAGCAGTCCCATATCTACTGAGAGTCAGAGGCAGAGGGGGAGGACGAGGATGGAGGGATGACATTCGATAGGACCAGCCAGTTGTGCCTCTAGTCTAGCTAGATCAGGTAGATGTGCACATGCAGGACCAACAATAGGTGCCAACAGGTCCACCACGAGCTGGGGGTGAGGATCAGCCTTAGGTGCAACCTTAGGTACAGACAGCAGCGCAGTTGGTAGGACATGTAGATCCTCAGGATACTTTGATTGCATAGCTGCAGACCTAGGTGCAGACTGTGATAGCCAAGAGAGATCAGGCTAGGTTCGAGAGAGAGTAGCTCAGGGTCGAGAGGGATCAGGTCGTATAGCAGAGACAGGTTGCAAAGCTACAAACAGCCACAGAGCTAGGTAGGAGACAACAGCTAAAGAGCATGGCAGCCTCCTCTTCCCAGGGTACAGTGTCAGTTCAATCATACAGGGATGCCATCTGAAAGGCTGAGTACTACCGGAGGCATTATCATGAGGCCATACCTAGAGGAGGATGGGTCCCAGAGTACTTAGAGTGGACTAGCTACAAACCAGCAAAGGGCCACGGTGATAGAGGTGAGGGCAGCATACATAGGGACAGAGCTTGATCGAGATGCTATGATACTTTTTGTGTGTTATGGTCTCATTTTTGATAGCCTGATGGGCCTTTTTGTACTAATTGACATACATGTACAGTGATCCAATTTATTCTTTGTACTATGACAGTTGTGTTATTGATGATATATATATATGATTCGATGATGATTTTGATGTGATGCGATGTGTACCCTTTATTTATGCATATGTGGATGATTTTATTTCTATATGTTGTGCAATGATGTTAATGATGGTTATATGATGCTATATGATGCTATATGATGTATTTATGAATGTACTTATTTTCGATGATATTATGTAATGATTATGACTAACAAATCTATATTATGTTGACCTATGATATGCAAATGTATTTATGTGACGTGCAATGATGTTCTTTATATGATGATCAATTTATGTTGATGCAAATGGTGATGTGATACGTGATATATGAACAGATTATGGATGAATGTATGCTTTGCATGTGATGAATTATTTTCTATTTATGCTTATGTGGAATGATTTATGTAATGAATTATTTATGATGCTATTTATGAGATGACATGGATGATATAATATGAATGCGATGGTCGTGATATGATGAAAATGAGATGGCTTTTTAAGATGTTTAAAATAACAAATTTTATTATCCTAAACATATTAAATGATTATGTAATATATGTGATGCAAATAATATGATGTAATGATATATCTATGTAAAGTGGTATGATGATGCATAATGTAATATGAACATAATGTGGTGAGATGATGTTATGATGTTATGCAAGTATGTATGCAAATGAATTATTTATAATGCTTATATACCTATTGTGTATGATTATGCATTAAGTGATAATGGTGAAATGATTATGAAATGCTTATGCAAATGAATGTTATGCGATGATTCATGTAATAAATGCACTATGATGCAAGAAATGGATGCAATGTGATAAAATGGATGCTCTTATCTATAAATAATGCTAATGTTAACATGTTTATATGATGATGTAAATGTAATGCATATGTTTCCTATATGATATGTTGATGCAATATGCTAATGATTTGTGGATGCAGGATCAATGATGATGATGGTGGCGATGATCAATTGTCATAGTACTTTGTTAGTGCGGTAAGAAAGAAGAGAATAAGTCATTTCAACAAGATGCAAGATGATGCAAACGAAAATAATGATGATGATGATGATTTCTTGCCAAGGAATTGGGATTTTCAAAGGGCTGATTTCCTTATGTTTGATAACACACGTGGCACAATGCATCAAGGTATTAGAAAACCAAGATGGTGTGGTACCTAGTGTGATGGACTTTTACTTTGACCAACAGATAAGAGTATCCTTGTTCACACCTGACATATCGAAACCTTGCTAGGATGCACTTTGGACATTTCAAACACCTTAGGCCAAAACATGGAAAGGTAAACCTATCAATGCAATAGTCAACAAGTTGTCCAAAACCTCCTCCATACATACCTAAGAAAGCAAGTATTCACCAAGGTTATATTACAAGAACGTCCAACAAGCATAGCAGACAAAAGATAATGATTGTTGCCCCATTCCTATTTCTCTAAATCCTCTGTTGGGATATCATTCAAAAGTCCTTGGAATGAGCGCAATAAGAAAGTCAGAAGATAAAAGAAAAAGTAAACAAACAAGCTGATGTTCTTCAATACCGCTAACCAAATGAGGATGTGTTTTCTAAGGATAAGAACCGAAACTTATTGCCAAAAGATAATGCCCATTGTAGTAAGGATTCATCCTAGGACATGTTAGTGGATGGTGGAATGTCATTTCATTTATCCAAAGCATTATAAATGATAATTGATATGTGACCAATTGGATGATGAGCTATCGACACAAAGAGATGACCAACTTGTTTACGCACTGACTTAGACCTAAGACTTGACGTTTTGAGTTTTCACTTTTAGCCTGCTAGACTTGTTTCTGATTGTCTTACCAAAGATTGAGGATGACGATCGTTTATTGTGACTGATGTTATTGTGGGTAAGTGAGATGAGATGGATGGATTTTTTTCAAATATTTGGATGTTTTTGATGTTTTGCAATGTTTTTGAAGCTATTTTTTGGTATTTTTGAGATTTTCAAATGTTTTGATTTTTCAATTTTCCAATGTTTTGGGGTTTTCTGATATTTTGAACAAGAGACTAACCTAAAGACCTATCCTAGGGTCCTCGGGGGCTGATCAATAGATTAGCCTTGCCTACGTTATATACACAGAGACCACGTAGTTCGACTGACGACTTGACCGATTTACAAATGATGATATACATGATGAGATGTCAGTTTATTATGATAGACTCCTATAAGACTGACCTAAATGTCTCGGGGGATGATTAAAGATCAACCTTGCCTACATTCAAGCTCAGAGACAATGTAGTTCGACAAGACAACCTTGTTTTTGGATTTTGATGATTTCTTGATGTTTTTGGATTTTTTGATATTTTGATATTTTTGGATTTTCTGATATTTAGGACTTTAAGAATATACACGAATCCAATCCAATGAGAACATTCCCCCAGCATTATGTACTAGAATACTCCAATAAAGGCAAGACAAACTGACCTTGAGGATGGGCCGAGTAGTACTAGGAGGGATCATGATACGAAAGTAGCACCAAGCTATGGTGCAGATGAGAGTGGATGAGTGATGGATGGAGATATGGAATGTGATTAATGATGGAAGTGTGATGTACAACAAGCCCTCAAGATCCTAGTGGATGGGAAGTGCTTATTTACACAAGGCGCCTGTTTGCCAGGTTTTCACCAAGGTACTTGCCCAAAGTGCCACCAAAGTGGTTTTCACTAGAGGGTGATTTTTTCTCTTTACTATTTTCAATCCTTTTCTAATTTTGTTGGACTTTTTTGCTTTTTTTTTGTTGTTACCAAGACACCTATTTGCCTGGTTTTTGCCAAAATAACCATTTTTCAGGACATTTTCTGATTTTTTTTAAATTTTTGGTTCTATACCTTGAAATATTTAGGCATAATTTTTTTTGAGGTGAGAGCTATTCATAGGCTCTTGCAGAGGTTCCCCTTCAGGTGTTGATAACTGATATTCCCTTGACTTGTAACTTGTTGTGATGACGAATGGTCCCAACCAATTGGGTTCAAAATTTCCTTTGTTGCTTGGGTTTGGGATATTCTTCTGATTCTCCTTTAATACCAGTTCTCCAACTTGAAAAGTCGTGCTTCTGATTTTCTTATTGTAGCTCATTTTGAGTCTATTCTGATAGACTTGTAAATGATTCAAATCTATCCATTGCTCATCCAGTAGCTCCAGCTCATTCAATCTTGACACTTAGTACTCTTCATCTATGATGAGGTTTTGCAATGATATCCTGAGTGATGGGATCTCAATCTCAATGGGGAGTACTACTTCTGATCCATAGACCAAGGAGAAGGGGGTGGCGCTGGTGGGTGTGCGGATGCTAGTTCCATAGGCCTAGAGGGTGGGATTAAGCTGCAAATGCCAATCACAACCTGCATCATTGACTGTTTTCTTGAGGATTTTCATAATGGTCTTTTTTGTAGCTTCTGCTTGGCCATTGCCTTGGGGATAGTATGAGGTGGAGAAGTGATGTTGGATCTTGAATTTTTTGCATAGGTCACGGACCTCCTGATTCTTGAATGGTGTCCCATTATCTAAGATAATGGATTGTGGAACACCATATCAGCAAATGAGATAGTTCAGGATGAACTTTGAAATCTGCTTCACAGTTATATACGTCATGGGTATGGCCTCCACCCACTTAGTAAAGTACTCTATTGCGGTTATGATGAATTTGTGGTCGTTAGATGAAGTAGGCATGATTTTTCCAATGAGATTAAGTCCCCACTGCGAAAAGGGCCATGCTGTGACGATAGGATGAAGCTCTTGAGCTAGAGCATGGATGAGGTCCCCATGCTGCTGACATTGTAGACACTTTCTAGCATGATCATGTGCTTCTTTTTTGATTGTGGGCCAATAATACCCCATCCTTAGTAGTTTCTTGGCTATGGTCATTCCAGTCGAGTGTGAACCACATATAACATTATGTACTTCAGCTAGAGCGGTTAATGCCTCCTCAACGTTTAAGTAGCACAATAGGGTTCCTTCTATGCTCCTACAATATAGGGTATCTCCTAGGATGACAAATTTGGATGCCTTTTTAACAAAGGTTCATTTTAGGTTTGAGGGTAAGTTAGTAGCTATGAATCCTATTCGAAGGTATGTGTAAATGTCATGATACCAAGGATCACTAGGACCAATGATTTCACACACATATTTTGATTTTGGTACCTTGAATGAAGACATGAGAAGCTACTCAATCAAGAATTCATATTTTGGAATGTTGTGGGGGATGTCCAGCAAGGATCCAATTGTTGCCATGGCATCTGCTGCTCTGTTGTTGGTTCTAGGAATCTGCTCAAATGTAATTTTGATGAAGGATTCTTTGAGAGTCTCCAACAATTTCTTGTATGGAGTGAGCTTGTCATCCTTGGTCTGATATTCACCGTTCACTTGATTTATTATCAATTGGGAGTCTTTGTATACTTTCAGAGCTATAATGTTCCACTGCACTGCTATCCTGAGACCTATGGTTAAAGCCTCATATTCTGCAATGTTATTGGTCCAGGGAAATGCCAGTTTGTATGACCTTGGTATGCAATCCCCTTGTGGGGTGATGAAGAAGACACCAACTCCTGATCCATGCTACATGTATGAGCCATCAAAGTATAGTTTCTAGTGGTCAGCTACGTTGAGATTGAAAATGGATTCATCTAGAAATTATGAGACAAGAGGGTTCTCTGAATAGATTGGTGCTTCTACAAGTTGATCTACGATGACTTGGCCTTTGATTGCTTTCCACTCCACATATTCATTGTTGTATTCTAATAATATCATCACCCATTTTTCCATTCTTCCTGTGAGCATTTCCTTTGATAGTAGATACTTGAGAGGGTCGATTTTGGCAATGAGTTTTATTTTATGTGCCAACATGTAATGTCTGAATTTTTGTGATGCAAACACTACTGCGAGGCATGCTTTCTCAATGAATGAATAGTTTAGCTCATGCCCAACCATTGTTCTGCTAATGTAATAGATAGCCCTTTCCATTCCATTTTTGTCATGCTAAGCTAGAAGAGCTCCAAGGGCTATTGTTGTTGCTGACACGTATAAAATCAATGGTTTTCTTGGGATTGGTGGCATTAAGATTGGTGGTGTTACTAGATATTCTTTGATTTTGTTGAATGCCTCTTCACACTTGGTATCCCATTTGTACGCTACTCCCTTGTGGAGTAGGTGATAGTATGGGTCTTTTTTGTTTTCGAATTGTGCTATGAATCTTTGAATGGATTGAAGTCTACCTTGGAGACCTCTCAATTGTTTTAATATTTTTGGTGCTTCCATCTCGAGTATTGCTTTTACCTTTGCTGGATCTACCTCGATACCCCTCATTGAAACTATATATCCTAGGAGCTTTCTAGATTGTACACCGAAGACACACTTCTTTGGGTTTAGTCTTACCTTGTACTCCTCCAGTCTATCAAAGATGGCACTTAGGGTTCCTATGTGATCCTTTCTCTTTATGGACTTGGCTAGAATATCATCAACATAATATTCAACTATCTTATGGATCATGTCGTGGAATATCAATGTCATGGCCCTTTGATATGTTGCTCCTATGTTCTTTTAGCCAAATGGCATCATGTTCCAATAATAGGTCCCCCATGGGCAAGTGAAAGTTGTTTTATGTTGGTCCTCCTTAGCTATCATGATCTGATTGTACCCTGAGAATTCATCCATTAGTGACAACATTTCATGTCCAGCTGTCATGTCTACTATCATGTCGATGTTGGGAAGCGGGAAGTCATCCTTTGGACATGCCTTGTTCAAATATCTGAAGTCTATGCAGATTCTAATATTTCCATTGGGTTTTGAAATAGGTACCAAGTTTGATACCCATTCTGGATAGTCTATCGGTCGGATGAATCCTGCATCTAATAGCTTTTTTAGCTCCATTTTGACTAATAGGGCAATCTGAAGATGCATTTTTTGAAGCTTTTGTTTGACCGGCTTTGCTTCTGGATACACTGATAAGTGGTGATCCAGGGTCTTTGGATCAAGTCCTGGCATGTCAACATAACTCCATGCAAATTTTATTTGTCTTTCTCTGAGGAAGGCTGCTAGGAGCTCCTGTTCTTCTGATAGCAATGATTCCGCATAGAATGTGACATGCAGGGTCTCCTCTGTCCCTAGGTTGATTGGATTGCATTTTTCTGCCAAGACTGCTAATTTTTCTTGATGAAGGGTCTTAAACGAAGATTGAATCCCCCATCCTTGGGTGCCTCAAAGAGGTTTTCACCATTGGATGTGTCCTTTCTTTTTACTTTTTTCTGGTCAGAGAGTGCCACAGTGTGGTTTTCACTCAAGGACTTGGATATTATTCTTAATTTCTCACTTTTGTGACTGAGGGATTCAATTTTTTCCCCATAATAAGTGTGTGTACCTAGCTCTATAATGAACCTTTCTTTGTGATCCCCATCTAGAATGTTATCTTGCAGTCCCATGAATTCTGAGAGTGCCTCATTTTTTTTGAATGTATTAAGAACTGGTGGTCCTCATTGGTCGTAGTCGATGAGTTGGGGATATACTAGGTGGATCTCATGATTTTGGTCGTTAGATTCAGAAGATAGGGTGCTAATCATGTAGAGGGTGGTATCCTCAAATAGTGTAGATACATTAGTCAGGTGATCCTCTTCATCACTACTACTACAAACGTTGGTTATATCAAATGTAAAGTTATCTATGACTCTACCTATAGACACTGGTAATTATAGTTCTGCTGGGGTTGGCTGAGGAGGATTATTAACTGTTCTAACCAGAGGACTTAAGCCACATATGGTTATACTCGAAGGGGTACATCCAAGTCCAAGATTTTTTATCAGTCACGTCTCTAGCATGATAGGTATTATAAGCCCATTGTCATTTTGTCCCAGTCTTTGATTTTTGTCGTAGCCCATTGTGAGCATCATTTGTAGACCCTTTGTTCTGTCATCCATTGGTAAGTCAGCTAGTGGTCTTTCATCTTAATATAGCATATGAGATGGATATGCCTCAATAACTTCTCGTCCTAGATCTCCCCAACTTGTGAAGGTGGGATAGTTTTCAGGAGACATTTGGGATGTGCATGCTTCATTTATTTGTGGTCATCCCTGTGATCTAGGAGATTGTGGTAACTCTCCTACCACAAAAGCATTATTAGGGAGCTTGTAGTTTCCACATCCATTATCTTGGATGATGACCTTGATGTCAGAGATGGTGGGAATGGTGAGAGTGGCAGATGTCTCTATCACAAAAGTGGATGCGGGAGTGGTGGGATCGATGTATGGTGTGGATGGGCCCTCATCATTTTTTGGTACTTGGGGGATTTTGTAATACTTTGGTTCAAGGCTTTTACAATACGAGAAAGGCTCGGGATCCCCTTGGATGGTAACTTCTTGTCCATCATGTGTGAATTTCACACATTGGTGGAAAGTTCATGCTACAGCTTTCATCGCATGAATCCATGGGCATCCTAGGAGGATGTTATATGGAAAGTCAAGGTCCAAGACCTGACAAGTGGTTTCCATGATGGCATGCCCTACTTGAATAGCGAGTTTGATTATACCCTGATGCACTCTTTGTTGATCATCATATGCTCTTATCGTGATACCCTTTCCTTTGTCGATGGAATCTTCTGATATTTTCAATTGCTTGATGAGGCTGAAAGAACAAACATTCAAGCTCGGACCTCCATCCACCAAGACCCTTTTGAATTTTCTCTTATGTACTATGGCTTCCAAGTGAAGTGCCTGGTTGTGAGATGGTTGAGCGGGGAAATCCTAGTTAGAGAATGTGAGGAGATTAGGTGTAATGATGTTTTCGACCATAGCTTGGAATTGTTTTGCATCAAGATTTGTGGGAATAGTGGATGAGGCCAATGCTTCTTCAAGGATTTTCCTATGGGTAGATGAGATTTTTAGCAAATCCATGATGGAGATTTGTGCTAGAGTTCTTTTGAGTTGATCTAGGACATTATAGCCATTAGGAATGGATCTAGAGGTAGGGACTTTGTTTGGCTGGGATGATCCTACAATGGTAACTTTTCTGCCTCTTGTGATGACTCCACAATCTTCAGCATAGGCACTCTTGATGGTGATGACCATGTAGTTTTCATCTAGGGAGGGGACGACTATTTCGTACACATGATTTACGTTTGAGTGGGTGCCTTTCCCCTTATCTTTGTTATTGTTATTCCCTTTGTTGCTATGATTAGGCATCATATTTGTGTATATCTTAAGATCTTGGTTTCCTATAGGTTGTTCCATGTTTATGATTCTTTTATCGATGAGATCTTGGATTATGTTCTTTGATCTCATGCAACTGTTCGTGGTATGGCCTTTGATTTTATGGAACTCATAGAGTTGATTCTCATTATACCAAGGAGGTTTCACATCCGGTTCTTGGTAATTCTCAAATGTAGGAGCTTTGATGAGTTTTTTCATCTATCATCTTTTTCATTATGTCTTAAAGTGGTTCCCCCAAAGTGGTGTACTTTCATTTGGGATAACTCTTGTTGCATTGGGGTGGTCCCCTTTGCTCATTAAGATTATTGATTGTCAGATTGTTGTGTGGTTGTTGTGCTACATGATGATTGTTTTGGTGTTGAATTTGGATTTGTAGTGAGGGTGTGTTTTGGGGAGGGGCACTAATGACCACCTTCCAATCGATGACACCATCATTAGTAACATTTTTGTTTCTAGCCCACGTGCGAGGTTTATCATTGTAGTTGGAAGATGAGTGGTTGTTTTGTTGTTCGAGGTATGAAGTTGATCTGGTGGGTTGAGTCATGAGGGCTCATTCGATGTTGAGCGCCTTGGAGATCAACTGATCATAGGTGGTGATGCCCTGAACCTTGAGATGAAATACCAAGGGGTCGTCAAGGTTGGCTATGATGGTGCAAACATTTTGTTCTTTAGGCATGGTCCACTTTCTCCGATTGGCCTTGGATCGCCATCGTTGTAAGAAGAAAGTGAATGATTCACCCTTACCCTATTTGAGAGCTCAGAGTTCTTCTAGACTTACATCCATTGCAATGTTGCATGCATAGTTTTTTATGAATGCATCTATAATTTCTTGGAATGTCCTAATGCTTGAAGGTAAGCGAGAGAACCATTCCATAGCGTGGCCTACCAAACTCCTAGGGAATAGCCGCATCAAATAAGTATCGTCATATGTGACTTCCATGCAATGAACCTGGAATTCCCTGATGTGATCTTCAAGGTTTCCCATCCCACGATATTTGTCAAACTTGGGGATTTCAAATCCCTTGGGGAATGGTTTCATCACTAGGCTCCTATCAAATGGATAGGGACACAAGTTTCTTGGTGTTTTTGTTGTTCATCTTGATTGAAGATCGAGCACTTGTTGCGAGAGCAACTTGATTCATGTCGTTACATCATTTTGTGGATCAGGGGGTGGGATGAAGGTGTTTTGGGGTGTTTGAATTGTGGGTTGGATGGATGGGTTGTTTGATGTGTTATTCAATGGTATCTGTATGTTTTGTCGAGCTAGGTAGGCTTCCACCTACTGTTGTATGAATATTGCTTGTTGTTGATCTTGTTGTTGCTGCGTTAAAATTTGTGCTTGTTGTTGTGTTTGTTGTTGTTCCCAAAATGCTTGTTGTTGTGCTGCCAATTGGGCTGCTTCTTGTTGCTCTTGATATTGCTTTATTCCTTGCTGATATGCTTGCAATTGGGCTGCTTCTTGTTGCTCTTGATATTGCTTTATTCCTTGCTGATATGCTTGCAATTGCGCTGCTTGTCTTTATGCAAGAAGTTGTGCTTGTGCTTGCGTTGCTTATCCTTGTGCTTGTGCTTGTGCCACTTGTTTTTGTAATAGATTTTTTTCTTGAGTAGCCTTTTGTGCTTGCAATGTGGCTTGGGCTACTTGGGCGGCTTGCACAGCTTGAGAAGCTTGTTGTTGTTGTTGTTGCAATAACGCTTCGGCTTGTTGCGCTTGTAATGCGGCTTGGGCTGCTTGGGTGACTTGCACAACTTGAGCGGCTTGTTGAGTAGCTACTTGTATGTCTTTTTGTTTTTTCACTTGTTGGAATCCCCTTTGAAAAGTAGCTTGCAATGCCACATAGTATTAGCTTGATGTGGTGGAAGTTGGTGGTAGTGGGGGTGGTGGTGGATTCAGAATGGCGTTTGTGGTGAGTGTTGATGTCATGTTGATGTTTTGAGTGATGGATGGTGGTGTTGATGTGGTTGGTCCTTGGGAGACCATGATTTACAATGTTAGGGGGGTGTTTGATGATGTTGCAATTGCTTGTGCATTTGTCATCTGTTGTTGTGATATCGACAACAATTTTTCAGCATTTGGCATAATGCTTTGATTGATATTTGGTAGAGGGGCAAGCCCTAATCCAAGGAGTGGTGTGGATGATATAGGAAATGGTGGAAGAGGTGGAAATGTGAGGGGTGCAAGTTCTTGTGAAAATGTTGTGGTGTCAAAAATGCCCCCTGGTCCGAACATATCTCCCCCCTCTTGCGAATTTGTGAGGAGAGAAGTTTGAGGTGTTGCGTGGAAAAGTGATGATGATGGATCTTGATGGAAAGTGAGAGGAACATTCTTATGTAATGGGTTTGTGAGTATTTTTTGTTCCAAGATGGTATTTGCATCCAAGTTTTGATTATTAACAAGGGCGTTTGTTTGAATAGCATTGAGAAATACATTTCCCTTATTAACATTGGGTTGGGTTGGAGCAAACAATGTCGTGATCTATGGAATGTTTTGCGTGATGCTTTGGGATGGGGGTGTAGATGAGATGGGAATGGTGGATGAGATAGGAGAAAAAGATGTCTCCACTATAGTACTCATGTCAAAATTCAAAGGTAACTTGGCACCTTGTTTTGCTATCTCAAGCATGTATAATGAAGGGTTAAGCCTCATCATGATGTTGATGATTTTATGGTTTTTTGGATTTTGGAGCATTTCAGTTATTTCTTCGTGAGACATTCCAAAGGTAAGATCCTCTCCTTGGTTTTCCTCTTGCAGATTTTGTGATGATGAGATGGTCAAAGGATTGCTTGATTCGGCAGGATTCATTTCAACATTTATTTGGCTAAGATCACTTGAAGCGGGTGTTTCTTTGTTGGCTTCCATACTCTTCTTGTATTGAGATCTAGTTTGAACCATCAAACAACAATCAATTTTCAAGAATAGGAGAGATGAATCTCTTGGTTCTTTGGATTGATCTTTACTTTATGCCCAAAGTAGAAATTCTTTAGGATATCTTGAGGATCGAAAGGTGATGTGATGATGATGCAAGGGATGCATGATGCACATGTTTTGGCTTTTGATAAATCTTGAAAGAGATACTAGGTTTTTAGGACTTTTGGATATGTTACGGATTTTGATTTTGATTGATTTTGATTGCTTTGATTTTGAACAAAAAGACCCTAAGATGTTGGATGATTTATCTAAGGGATAGATTTGATCAAAGGATGATAATTTGAATATGTGTAAGGAGAAGGATGCATATACCCACACCTATTCAAATAAGATGATAGTTTAGCTAAGTATATGAAGAAGGATGCATCTACATATACCAAGCTAAACAAGATGATTTTGATAAATTTGACTAAGCATATGCAAAAGGATGCATTTACACATACCTAGCCAAAGATGATTTTGATAAAAAAATTCAAGGATTTATTCCCAAGGATTTGATGATTTTGATTTTTCCAAAAAGCCTAGCATTAGGGATGATTTCAGGATTTTCCAAAAGGTGATGGTGAGATGATTTTTGTTTTGATGTTTTGAAGGATGGGTGAAAAAGATTTTGATTTCCTTTTGATCCTAAGATGAACCTAAAAAAGACACTTTGTTTTTCTAGACCTAGGTATTGAAGAACATGCAAATGCTTCCTATATACCTTTATAACCAAAGAATGATTCAATTTTGGACATACATTTTCGGATTTCCAACCAATGATTTTCGCTTTGGGATTTGAACTCCTTGAGAATCGTGAGGCTTCAACACACATGAAATTTCATTTTGCTTAGCTTTGCTTAATGGCTTTCTTTTACCAAAAACACTTTCTTTGATTAAGTTTGCAAACTAAGATGTCTAATGTCTAAATTTCTTCAAACCCCACAAGATATGTTATGTGGAAATTTGATGAACTCAAGGAAAAGGTTTACCTATTGTTTACTTTAGTAGACAAATAGAGATGTAATCCAATGTTTAGAAACCTCTAAGGATGTAAATCCCAAGGGAAAGCAATAATATATGGATTGATTCAATTGTATTTGTCTCCAAAAGGGTTTGAAACTTGGATGATGATGTTAAGTGTTTGTTTTCAAGATGTTTTCGTACAAGCAAAGCATTTTGTAACCCAAGAATAAGTACAACCCTATGGATGTTTAAGACAATATTTTTTAAATTCCCACTTGGACAAGTCCAACTACGCTTATCTTTAGTGAATGGTTAGATGCTTGACCCCACTAGCTCCCCTCCACGGCTCATTAACGTCAATCAGGGCAGCCAAGCATCAACACTTATGAAACTCCCATGGAATGCTTTCCATTTCTACTAAAAGACCATCAAAGTGTGGGGTGGCTTCAGAACGACCGTTCTTGCACCAACAAATAGATTAAGGATTTTGGAAAATTCTAGAACATGGGTTTTAATAAGGACTTTTTGTTCGTGGAGATTGACCCATATGGCAAGAGTCCCCTTTTGGATCCATCTTGTCGGAATCAACTACGTGATATTGGTGTTTACTCCAATACCCACATTTATATCCCAGTTGGAAATACTCTTGGCTTTAGAGTGTTACCGGTTGAGTCGTTCCCTTGGGTGAGTACTTTTTCCCCAAGGCAGGCCCTCTAGGATAGACAAAAGTGAGTAAAAATAATATTCACAACTTGATCAATCTTTATTGGCAACAAAGAGAGAGAATATACACAATAATGCTCCCACTCACACTCGCACAAGATTTTGTTCAATTTTAAAACCCAAAGATGAAGTGTGGAGGTGATTTCTTTGTCTCACCCTAAAGTCATGAAAAAGGCCTTTTGATTCTCAAGATCGCTATAAAGCACGAGAGAAGCACATACATCCTTTTTCAATGAATTTAGTTTAAGTAACCCTTCACGAAAACAAAGTGGCACTTGTTCTTTTTAAATCCACAAAGCAAAATGTGAGTTCTTTTTAGAGCACCAAAAGACAAATGGTAGAAATTTTGTTCAATTGTTATCCAAAGAAACAAACTCTAGTATGTTGTGACCCTAATGTTCATTTTAGCCTTTTGCAAGAATGAAAAGATTCTTTTTAAACCCAAATGAAATTAGTGTCCTAAGAAAGAAGTGATAACAATTTCTTAAAAGTGTTACGCAAACACTAAAGTTTTTAAAAAAACATTGATTTGATGAAATATCCTCCTCATACTTCTTCTTTTCTTCATTTTCGATTTCCAACCTACAAGGGAGAAAACTAGTCAGATTCTGGAAAATACAGAGAAAAAAAAGTAGAAAACAAAAGAAAAATTGATCATTAATCAAAAAGCACCTGCTAAAATTTAATTTCCACTTTTTACAACCTGCGAGTGGTGCAACCCATGACTGTGTCAGAGTTTGATTTCTTAGTGATGCTCTTAGAGTGCCGCTTACTAGTCAGTGTCACTTTGTGCGGGGATAGTCAGCTCAACTACATCGTAGTTTTTTCCAGTGTCGTAGTTTGGTTTTTTTATAAATTCCTGCAAGTCAAATAGTCAAGCGACAGAGTTTAAAATTCAATTTTTTTGGGTAGGAAGAGTCCAGCGTTGCACTTTGAGTTTCCTGTGGTGCTATATAACGACGCTAAAGAGTCAGTGGTGCCAAAAAAGCGACACTGAGCTCTCAGTGTTGGAATTTTCTGTGTATAAGAAAAAATGCAGAATTTTAGGAAAAAGTGATTGAAGATGAGATGCAGATCTCCTTCTAGCACCAAATGTGTGAACCCCAATCCTAATACCCAATCCTAATACCTGCAAACACAATAAATAAACAAATTAAGTTAGATATTGCAACAGTGAACAAGGATTCCCCATGAAATCCATTTACAAACTTCAAATTAGGAAAGAAAACAATGAACACAATAAAACAAGAAAATATAGATTCAATCCTAATTAAAATAGAAAACACATGATCCCATGGGGGAATTGGTGCCAATTTGATGTGAAAATTGGCCCTTTCCCAATTCCTAAGATGTAAGCTTGATATTTTGATGATGATTGGTCCACTTTGTTGATGAAGGATGAGAGCTCCAAGCCAAAATATGCAAAAAACCTAACTAAGAACTCAATGGTGATGGATGTAAATGGCTAAATATTTTAGCATAATAACTTTGCATAATTTGTGGATGATCAAATGAGGATATGAGCTATTTATTTATAGAATTTCAAGATGGATGAATGTCCAAATTTGAGCAATGTGGGACTAACATTCATCCAATGGCATGATGCCACTTGTCAATCTATGAGTGGATGGAAGATGTGCAAGATTTGGGGATTGTACCAATAAATGCATATTTTTGAATTTCAAATTTGTTGAAATGACTTGCAAGAGGGAAGGGAAAATGAAATAAATGCCACTTGGCTCAAGGAAAAGGACATGTAAGATGAAGTTATTGCCTTGTTGGATGTACATGTTGACTTGGAATTTTTGAATTCAAATTTGGAGAATATTTCAAAAGATGCCTTGTGAGGAAAATGGAGATTTAATAAATGAATTAAATCTATTTTCATGTGCAACTTGCAAAATATAGAGGATGAGACATGATAAGAATTAAATTAATCAAGGGTTAATTAATTTAATGAGAGGTTAGATTATGTGACCTATTTGACTCAAATTTAGGGATTTCTTTAAATCAAATAAGAGAGGAATATGATAAGAGAATAATTAAATAAGGATTTTGATTTATTTAATTAAAATAGATGGTGTTAGATTAAATAAAATAAGGTTTTAATTTATTTAATTTAATGGATAGACTTTAGAGATTTAATCAAATAAAATTAATTATTTAATTAAATAGGGATAATTAGATAAGATGGGTTGATTTAATTAACAAAAGAGATTGACTTAATTAGATAAAATGATTTATTTAATTAAGAGAGGAATATTTGATGAATTTAATCAGATAAGGAGATTTGATTAAATGGTTAGACTGAGGGATGATTTAGGAAGAAATGATGTTAGTAGTCAGGATTAGATGCATAATGCCAATCGGTACATTTTACAGATCTACACTTCCATTCTTGATACCGGAGAAATTTTTTCCCAAAAATATATACCTTCTACCTATAAGTAGCATTTACACACAAGCCTCACTTTGTTTCTAACAACTTCTTCATTCTCATTCAACTTATTTCTGAATACCCATTTTGATCCAGTGATGTTTTTTCCTACCGGTATTGGGACCAATTCCCAAGTTTGATTCTTCTCAATCTACATAAGTTATTTCATTTCTTCCTTCACCTATAGTCTTTGGTTTAATCTTAGAAAGTAAACATAGATTTACTTCAACAACAGCTCTACTTCTCGTCAACACTCATTTTGTGTTGTCTCCAATAATCTTCCTTTCTGAATTATTCTTTTGTACATATTTTAGTGTCTTAAGGGACATTATCATAGCATCTTCTTCTGTTTCATTTTATTTATCCTACTTCCCTTGCTCATATTTTTCCTATTCTTCCACAACCTCTTCTATTCTTACATAATCATGCTCATCAGATACATATTTGTCAATGTCAATAGGATTCTTCATTGTCTCATCAACCTTCACATTCGAGCTCTGTACAATATTTCTTAGTCTTTTATTGAAACATAAATATGCCTTGATATTAGTAGAATATCCAAGAAAAATACCTTCATCCCTCCTTGCATTAAAGTTACCCAAAATTTCCTCATCTCTTATGATATAGAATTTTCTTCCAAATACTTTGAAATGTTTAATGATAGGAATTGTTCCATTTCATAGCTCTTGGGGAGTCTTTGTATTGTTTTCTCTTGCTTGAACTTGATTAAATACATAAACAACAATATGAATAGCTTCTTTCCATAAAACTTCTCATAAACCAGCCTCAATAATCATTGATCTAGTAGTCTCTTGAACTATTCTATTTTTCCTTTCAATAACTCCATTTTGCTAAGGAGTTCTTAGGGTAGATAACTGTCTCTTTATTCCGTGCACTTCACAAAACATTTTAAACTCACGGGAGGTGAATTCTCCACCTCTATTAGATCTTAATAATTTTATCTTCAAATTCACTTCATTTTCAACCATAGCTTTGAATGCCTTGAATCTATCTAATGCATCTAATTTATCTCCAAGAAATGTAACCCATGTATATCAAGAATAATCATCAATTAAAAGAATAAATTTTCTTTCACCAAGAGGACTTCTTACTCTTATAGGACCAAAAATATCTTTGTGAATTAAATCCAGAAGTCCAATAGTGGATTGTTCCATCAATCTATAATGATTTCTCACTTGCTTCCCAAACTGAAAATTCCTGCAAATAGAATTAACAGACTTTGTAATTCTCAATAAATCTCTCATGTCTTGAACAACACTGATTCTTTCCAAGTTATCAAAGTTCATGTGACACATTCTCCTATGCCATAAGCAAATGTCATTAATCTGAGTCATAAAACATTGTTTATCAACACCCTTAAGTTGATAGATATTCCCTTTAGATTTATTTCCCATAGCAATCAATGTTCCAAATCCTTTCCAAATCTCACATCTCTCATCCTTAAACACAAGATCATATCCATTTTTTCACATCTAATCAACAATCAACAAATTATGTCCTAAACCCTTAACATAGTAGACATCGTCAGTATAATGTTTTCCATCAAAACATAATGAACCTATCCCACAAATTTTAGCACTAGTATCATCTCAAAACATAACCAATCCTCCATCATATTTTTCAAGCTTAAGAAAATTAATGTTATCACCAGTCATGTGATCTGAACAACCACTGTCAACTACTCATAAATTCTTTTCTTGTTTACCATGTAGGGCAAAGATAACCATACCTTCATTTTTTCTCCTTCTCCAGAGAGATTTCTTTTACCTATCTTAAAGAATTAGTAGAAGTAGGTTCATCCTTAATCACCAAGAAAAATAATTCATAGTCATGAGGATCTTCATATTCTAAATCCTCATCAGATATACTAGCATTCTCATTCACATAAAAAGCTATGTTAATCTTTGTACCTTTCTTTTCTTTCTCATATCTTTGTTTATTTATTTTAGATCTTTCCAGACACTTTGCAACATAATGACCTATTTCTCCACAACTAAAGAATTTAAAGGGAAAATTACCTTCATACTTACTAGAACCTTTCCTCATTCTTCTTACAAATTTAGCTTCTATTTCATCAAAGTTTTCTTCATCCAGATCTTTAGCTTTTGTAGCTTTAAAAGTAGACTCTAATTTACACCCATTCCTTAGACTTGTCTTCCTCATCTCATAAGATGTCAAAAATCCCAATAGTAGATCCTTAGTATAGGTCTTATAAACTATAGTCTACTCAATAGCACTCACTTTCTCACTGTAAGCATTAGGAAGAGTTCTGAGAATCTTCTTTACAATACTGGTTTCATCTATAGTAGCACCAAGTCCTCTCATTTTGGTCACTATCTCATCAAATCTTTGTACATAGGCTTTAATATTCTCATCTTCATACATATGTAGAAGATCAAACTATGTTTCGAAGTTCTATAATTTCACTTCTTTAACTCTTTCTTCACCATCATATGCTCTTTCCAAAGCATCCCAAACTTCCTTAGTTGTTTTCAAATTATAAACCTTAATCAACTTGTAATGTACCAGACTATTCTTCAAGATGAACTTTTCCTTATTTTTCGCTTCATGTGCTTTGATCTCTTTAGGAGTACTTGGACGATTAGCAAGAGGAGTGTAAGGATTCTTGTATGCTTTCTCCACATCATATCTAGAATACTCTAGATATTCTTCCATCAATACTTTCCAAATACCATAGTTCCATTAAACCTTAGATAATGAAAAACCATTTTCCCAGCCATCCTAGACCTTCCTGAAGCAGTTAAGCTCTTCACTAAGGAACCTTGTGCTTTGATACCAATTTTTGAATAGGACAACTTAGACTGGGGGTGAATTAGTTGTCACAGAATTAAAACTTTAATTCAATCACTAGAACTAATAGTTAATACTACTAAAATGATTAGTCATCAAATTCCAATGCAGAAACTCAAATCCAACACATAAACAAAATAACACCAGATTTATGTGGAAAACCCAATGAGGGAAAAACCATAGTGAGGATTAACCCACACTATAGATAATATCAAAACAGATCACAAAGAGTCTCACTGCCTGAAATAAGGACTCACTATCCAACAAGGCTACAACCTGAAGGGCTCATTGCCACAGAGATACAAATAAGACAAAGAAGACTTGTTACAAAAAGACTACAATCCAAATGAAACAAAGGATTCCACCACAGTCACTCAATCAACTTGCATGAATAATAGAGTTCACCTTCTACTCACTGCATCTAGAAACTCAACATTAATCTTTGCACTGATCTCCCACACTCTCAACACACACGCTTACTGAATAGAATCAATGTCGCATCAAACTACACTTTCTCTTTTCTCTTAGTATGCTTCTTCTCTCATGTATTTTACCACTTCAACTTTCAAACATATCAAAAGTTGGCTATCCTAATGCAAATTCAAATTAGGTTTCTACCAAAACATCCTAGGGAGGGATTAGAATGAGGGCAACCCAAACACATGCTTCATAGAGACCCAAATAGATCCAACGTGTTTCATCATTTTTTATAGTATTTCACACAAGGTCAGAAACACCAGTGTAAAACACATAGAACCATTCAGTACAAAATTTCCAAATGTCAAAATTAACTTCAATACAATCAGGGAAACTCATCTTTAGAACCACACATCATAAGACTTCATCAAAGAGAAATTTGGACCAACACCATTTCTCACGAACCTCAACTAGAAACATAGAAAATCTTCAGTTCACAACTAGTCAACACAACTTGTACTGTACAATGAACTAGAAACCAAGAATCTAAATATACCACCTTCTCACAACTGGTGAACACAACTTGCACTATACAACAAAACAAAAACGAAGAATGTAAGACACATAGAACCATTAAGCACAAGCTTTCCAAATGCCAAAATTAACTTTAATACAATCAAGGAAACTCATATTTATAACAACACATCATAATGAACCATCAAAGAGAAATTTAGAACAACATCATTTCTCTCATACCTCAACCAGAAACACAGAAATCCTCAGTTTGTAACTGGTGAACACAACTTGCACTGTACAATGAACTAGCAACTAAAAATATAAATATAGTACCTTCTCACAACAATGAACAACATGTTTGAATCGTACAACCACATGGGCATATCCAAACCAAAAATTGGAGCGAGCATTGAACACCTGCAACATATTTTTATTACAATTTTCTCAATATCCTCGACATATACAACTAATAGAAACTAGTGAATAACCAGCTGACCGATTGACATCAATGACAACACCTTCAATCTTTCCATTCTTTCTATGTTGATTCCACTATGATAAGGGTTTATGGTTTTGAAGACACACATTTCTTGTTAACCAAGACTATGCTAGACAAAATTGTATATCTAGAGATTGTTAGGAAAACAAATTATTCCAATGTCATGAACTTGAGTGCATATGAAAAATAGTCATTCATTCCTAGTACATTGCATTTTGGGGATTTTACTATGGTGTCAAAAGAAGGATATGATCTCAATTTGGATAAATTGTCACATTTCAACATGAAGAAGGTTGCACCAAGGAAAGGATTTGATCCTAAAGGTTTTATTGATTTTTCTAGGAAAAATAAGAATTTAGGTGGATATGTCCATATACCATATTCTCATGAGGATTTTATCAAAAAAATGGAAGAAGAAGAGGGTGAATTGGAAATTGATAATTACAATAAAGAAATTGAACAAAATATGAAGAAAACACAAGAAGAGAAAATGTTATCCTCTGGTAGTGAGGAATCTTCTGTTGAAAATGAACCCCAAAACCAACCTGATAAGATCCCCAAGCTAAGGATTGAAGAGTATCAACCTCCAAATAGAGAACATGAAGTTAGGGAATCATCTGGCACAAATAATTGATAATTGGCTTATAAATCATTTGTCTTAGATGATCAGTTCATTAAATCTCCTGGATTTAAATCTTTCTTGTGTAAATAAAAAGGAAAAAAAAAAGGGAATCAGTTGTAGACATCACACCCAGCAATGAAAGCAATTTGTTGAACACATTGAAAGTGAATGTGGAGAATGAAATGAAGAATATGACTCCAGAGAAAGGAAGAAAACTATTAGAGGAGTCTGGTGTGATGATCTTTCCCAGTTTGGACTTAAATTTTTCTCTTGTTTTTTATAACTCTTTTGCACAATAATGATGCCAAACACAAGCTCAGTCCAGAAGGGGTAACAAAGGTATACACTAGGTCAAGATACAATCCTAATGAGAGTTCTCTTATGATCTAGGATCTATATCCCCCACATAAAAAGTTTGTGATTATCAATATAGAGAAATCTTTTGGTCATGTGATGACATTAAAGTGGGTGGAAATGATTTTGTGGTCATAGGTGATATTGGCATAAATGTAGCCAAATTGAACAAGGCTCAAAATTCAAAAGTTGATCAAAGAACGAGATATGTACAAGTTGAATAGTGAAAGGATGCTCAAAGAAAATGATTTCCTAAGAGACACAGTAAAGGATACATTCAAAGGATCCATTAGAATGTTTACTCAAGGAGAATGCTCCCAATCAAAGGACAAGTGTGAGGAATTACAAATGAGTAATCAGTAGATGCATACTCAAGTGATCAAGGCCAAGTTTGACACACTTTCTACAATAATCCAGAAGAGGCACACTAATCTGATGATTTGGATGGACAAGTTTTGGGTAACCGACTCCAAGAGTCACACTACCATTCAAGAACATAAAAGGATAAATGATAGGCTTCAAGAAAATATCCAAGAGATACAAAAGAGAAACACTTCTAATACTAGGTCTATTATAGCTACTTAAGACATGATAAGGAAGAATAAAGACTATTATAAGGAGCTTCAAGCAGATGCCAAGGAGTTTATTAATGCTCGAAAAGAGGGTGTTCCTGCATTGTTCAATGATAATGGAGAACTGAAAGGTCAGAGTGAATGGATGAAAAAGTGTCGACTAATACTACAGGGAGCCTTGGAAGTAGCTAAGAACGAAAAACAAACATTAGATGAGGTATGTGAGTGTTTGGAGAGGATGATCATTATGGAGATTATTGTGAGGAATGTTGTAGAGGATGCTGATACACACTTGAGTTAGGAACTTACTTGGATCATATTACAAAAATTCATTTGTGGCTCATTAGAGCTTAATGTTAATGTTTTATGTGTTGTTAAAATTCCAAAAGACACTTATGAAGACGTATACCCTCTTCAATATATTGCTATATAGGATGAACATGTGATGATTGAATAGTAAGAGTGGGAAAAGGGAGAATAGATAGAAATACAAAAGAAGACCTTCATAATATTTATCATGTAGATTATACTATAAAGGACCATGATGCATCCATGAATTTTGACAGAAATCAATAGATCTTTAAATTCTATGTGACTTCACATTGGTGTCTATTGTTTTTTGATTTGAACAATTATCTAGTTGTCTCCACATTGTTATTTCTCTGTTATTTGAATTTGTGTATCCAAGTTGATATTCATTTTCATTGGACACATTTTTTGTTATTGTGTAATCAAGTTGATTGGTTTCCATCAAAGAATTAAAATCCTTTTAATTGATTACAGTAACTTGGAAGTAACATTTGGATCAATAAGAAGAGCCCTGTAATTGATAAGATTTTCATACTATCTCCAACTTGATATTATCTTGTTATTCAAATTAAGGATATACTTCATTTTTCAATACACATTTGTTGTCATTGTATGATTCTTTTGATTGGTTCCTTCAAGGAAGAATTATAATCCTTTTAAATAAGTCATAGTAACCTGATATGATTGATTGGATTAATAAGTAGAGTATGTCAATCACATTCTTGCATGTCTATACAAAGTATAAACACGTAAAAGTTCCCAACAATTATAACTATAGCCAATACTAGTCACCTATCATAAAACTTCATTGACTTTGCTTACCCAATAAAGCACTAGTCCACATCACATTTCATAATACTTTACTTATCCACTTTCATATTATAAATTTCCAATTATCACACTAGGAGTAAGAATAGTTATGAAGCATCTATCTATTCCACACTTCATGCCACTGTGGATAGATCTATAAATTTGATTAAGTCAGACAACAATAGATCTACTTCAACTATCAAGATACACCTGCCTAGGTTTAGTAGAGCTTGAAGTGTAGGGAGTCATCAACCATCTAGGTTAACTCCATTCATTGGTTCAAAAACATTGCAAGTATGATCATAGAGCTTGGAATCCTCTTAGGATTTGTAACCTACATTTTTGAGACCTAACAGAACCTATCAAGCCTCGTGAAGATTTATTTTTCAAATCATATAAAAAATTCAAGGAAAAGAAAATAGCAGAACTATCCCTTCAAAAGATGCCTCAACCTATGACTGAACCAACCATTCTAGATGCGACAATGATTGAATTAAAAACACTTTCGACCATACAAGAACAATCTATAGAACAACCTCTTGCAATTTTCCACAAGAGACCACAAGATAGTACAAGCAATCTCGGTGTCCCTCCTAGATTCAAACAAGTGTACAAAGTCAAATAGAAAGCGGTTGAACAACCTATTTTGGTTTCTTCTATTCCTCCCAAGGAAGAGAAGGAACCTATGATTGAAAAACCCACTGTTACACAAAAGTAGATTGAAAATAAACGAAAATGAAATCAAAGTGCTAGAGTGTAGGCATAGATTTCATGTTATTTCTTGTAGATTGCAAACACAAGAAAACAAAAGAATAGAAAATAAAATCTAAACCTACCTAAAGCAATTCATGACTCTCAACCCTCACCACAACATAAAAAAGAACATTGGATGGATATTTTTATTCAACCTCCTACTGTGATTAACTTAGATGATGACATTGATATTGCAAAAATTGATGAACAAGTGCATGATGAGTTGAATACATTTTTTTATTCTTCCATGATCTTAAATGAAAAATACCCTAAAAAGAGTGTTAAACTTGGTATGTGTCCTAGTTTGGAACTTGATATGGTCCCTTTGGCTAGTTTTCCACCTTCTTTTTATATTGACTGAGATTGGGAGGTGTATGACTTCCTTTAGGTTGACTCACATGTGCCTTACTAGTCTTTTTCTTTTTCATTTCTTGTCTTTATGTGATTGCATGTGTGTAATGTGATCCATTGTGATGTTTCATTTGATGTTCCTCTCTCTTTTGTGCATTCTTCTATATATACCTTCATTCTTCTCTATGTCGTAATCATTTTTCATTTGTCTTGTATTTTCATTCTGGGGATGACACAAGGCATTGAGAAATTTAGGTCTCTTCCATGTTGACCCAAAATCTTTTCCTTTATCTTTTTCATGTGTCTTGTGTTTTCCTTTTAGGTATGACACAAGGCATCGATACATTTGTGTTTCTTCCATGTTGACCCAAAAGGTTTTTCTTTATTTTTTATCTCTTTGTGTCATTCTTCTAGTTCTATGAGTATTTGGGGAATGATGATAGTTCCATGCTCTATGACAACATTGTAGCACATACATAATGACCCCAAATCCATAGATACCTTATGTATTTTTGCGGGAAACCATTCCTTCCTATTTCATGATGCAACTTGCTTTGGAAACATATGACTTGGCATAGGGCTTTCTGAGGAAAGCTCTCATGTCTTAGGACAAAATCATTGGCTACTTTAAAGAAATTTCTCACAGTAATGGTGTAGCAACCAGTTTAAAGTGGGGGCATACAATGATGACATCTTTTGGAAAAATTCATGGCATGATTTTCCTTTTTTCTTGTGATGTGTCCTCTTCTTTGTGGTGTCATTTGGTTTGATGTCGTCCAAGAGTGTATGATCTACTATCATGGAATGATGTGAATGAGGCATCCCATGGGTGATGATCTGACACCTTTGACTTGTCCTCTCTTGGAAAAATTAGGCACAATGCACCCTAATAGGAAGACCATTACATGAACAAAGAAAAATCCCCTTTAATAAATTTTTACATGACAAAAGCATTTATATTGTGGTGTCATATTGAATTTGTCAGGAGGATGCCTTTGGTATGGTATGAGAGGATAATATGATTCTCTCATTTTCCACCTCATTGGGACAACTCACCTAGTGGACAGACTAAGGTTCCACTATCCTTGAGTGAAAACACACATATTTTGGGACAACTCACCTAGTGGATAGACAAAGGTTTCACTACCCTACAGTGAGTAGCATATGTTATAGACAAACAACCACTGCCTCAAATCACGTTGAATCGGTTGTGCTTGATCATTTGTTTTTGTTTATTTTTCTTGGCCTTTGACATGGTATGATCATGTATTTTTGTTATTGATGCATACTTAAGTGTCTTGAATTTCTACTTTAGTGTGATTTTGACATGGGGTCATCCTCTCACTAAAGTGGGGGGAAAATGTAGTAATGGAAAAAGTATCATTTTCCCTTGCTTGTTTGATAATTGACATTAAAGCTGAATTAGTGGGGTCTTAGAGTGGTGTTACAATGTTTTTTACACATTCACACTATTCTAGGACCTTTATTTTACCAAAAAATTCCATAATTGATCCTTTCCAAGGGTTTTGTAAAGTGTTCCAACACACTTTCACACTTTTCTAGGATATATTAGCTTAATTAAGCCTAATGGTCCCCTTTTTAAATAAAATGTACATAATGTGTACCTTGTTTAAGTGTTGTAAAGTGTTTTAAAGAACTTTCACACTTATCTAGGTGTTATTAATTCATTTTGGTTAATTGGAGTTATTAACCCCTTTTTAGGCCTTAATTTTGATACCTCCCAAAGATCTATCTCGACAATCATAAATTAAATAACAAATTATTTCATTGGGAAAAGTTTGGTCCTACTAAGTTGAGCAAGTACCCATTCACCCTTAATGGTGAATGATTCCTCCCTTAATAGGACCCCCCTTTCTTAGATGATCTAGAATAGGTTTTTGGCCTTCTTTTAGTCCCTTGAAACTTGGTCTTGGAAACTTAGCCAAGACCCATTCACCTTTGGTGGTGAATGGATCCTCCCTTAGTGAGACCCTTGTTTTTGAATTTCATTATGGAAAGAATTTAATTATCTTTCTTTCTAGATATGGTTTCAACCTTGTTTCTTTGAATTTTGGGGTTAATCTCCTAATTTAGTATAAATAAGGGGTGAATTTACATTGTTTCTCCTAACAAGAGCTAGAAATTCATTCTAAGTATTCAAGAATTAAAGTTATCAAGCATTAGATCATTTCACAGGCATTTTCAAGGCATTTCAAGGTAGATTTTAAAGGTATATTTCAACAATTCAAAGTCATATCATCATATCAAGGGTTTAATGCATTCATGTGTGTTCAGCTAAGAAGTTAATGTTGCATTGAGGATCCATTTACAAGCATCATTTTACATCCAAGATCTACATTCTTCATGGCCTCTCCATGATTGTTTGCAAATTTTCTTCACAAGACATAATCGAAGGTGACATCATTTACATTATTTCATGTTCATGCTTCAATTCCTTTATTTCATCACTTAGTTTAATTACAGGATACAAGGGTTTGATTGAGGAAAACCCAAATTCACTAACAAATCAAAAAGTTTTCTTTCCCTTGAGTGTGTGATTTTAGATTTACAGTTTGAAGATTAAGTTGAGCAAGATTTGGAGCAATGTTTTCAAAGTTGGAAAGTTGCTAAATTTTTCATTCAAACTGCAAGATTACGGAAAGAGCTCTACAAAATTAATGACAAGCTTCTAGAACTTGATAATATGGATTTCAAGAGTGCAGACATCAAGGAATAGGATCCTGAAATTAGTTTTTTAAAACCCTGAAATGACCCATTCACCACTGAAGGAGAATGAGTCCTCCATAACTCAAAAACAACACTTTTTTGGCCAAGTACACATCTTTTTTATTATCTAAAAACATCCCCCATAGTTGCTATAATAGTTAGGTTACATTTTTGGTTGTTATTAGCATCTTATTTTGCACTATTTGAGGTGTTTAGGGCCTTGAAAAATAAGTGATCCATCACTTTGTTTATACATTGGGTGGACCCTATTTTCACCCTAATCAAGGACATTACAATTCTCATTTACAATAAAAAATAAGTAATCAAAATAGATGATATAGTAAGGAATCACTTAGTCATCAATAACTAATAGTTCTTATATGCACCACCTAATATAAAAGTGTTGATATAGTTGATATTATTTTTCAAGTATTATTTGACCTACACTTCAATGATAAACTATTGCTTGTTTCTAACTTCAATATCAAAGAGTGAATATAATATTAATTCAATAAAATTACAAACATTATTCAACAACAACAACATAGATTTATTCCTCCATGAGAAAAAGAAAAAATTATTATTACAACATTTCAAAGGTAGATAATAATCACTATGTAGCACTCATTATCAATATTATTTCTAATGCTAGACCTTTGACCTTGGAGATCAAGTCTTGATATTATTTAGCATGGTTCAAGTTAATGTTCAAGTTTATTTTCATGAGTATAGAGCATACAAATAATATATAAAATAATGGATTTTTTTATATGAATAGATTAATGGATTGTTAGTTTCATTTGTTATAGGGTATACTAGTAATTGAATCATTATAAATATCCAAATGACATTTTTCAAATAGGAAAATGTGCTTTGATATTTTTTTAATTTTAGAAAATAATTTTATTAATGTTAAAGATGAATTAATGTAATGTGCAATAATTTTACTACTTTTGATATTTTTTGTATGCTAATTGTGACTGCAAGCTAACAAGTATTAAAAATGGTATAAAAATTATAACTTTTTCTGAATAATCCGATTTATATGTACTTAGTGTACACACTGAAAAATGTCCTAATCAATATCATACACTTAAATCAAATTTACTAACATCATTTCCTCTTTAATCCACCATCCTTTCACTTAATTAATTTAATTAGCTTAGCTAATTAATTAACTACATCATTTTCATCTATTTGGTCTAATTAATTTAATCAGGTTAATTCATCTCTTTTCACACTAAAACTTCATCTAATTAAATTAAATAAATCAAAATATTTAATTAAATAACCCTAAGTTATTTAATTAAATATCATTTTCCCCCTCCCCTATTTATTAAATCATCTAATTTAATAAATATCTCTTAATTCTTCTAATTCCCTAAATGCATAAATTAAACCTTGTTTAATTAGAAATTAAACCTTGTTTAATTAGCAATTAAACTAATTCTCTTCTAAGCAAAGGGAATATTCCTATGGAATATTCTTTATCCTTTTGCACAATTAAAACTTTGTTTAATTTGCAAATTACCTTTTTCCCCACCCAATGGAATATTGTAAGGAATATTCTCTCTCCTCCAATCAACTCACTTGGCTTCTTGAACAAGCTAAGCATTCAACCTCTTAAGAAAGTTAACTTTGACCTGTGTGAGTAGGTCAAAAGTGTGTTTTCTTGAGGCAAGTGTTGGCCGTTGATTAGCTTTCATCTTGCATCCTCATCCATTGATGAGAATCCATGATCAATGCCTCTCAAACCCTTCATCTTGAATCATTGATTAAGCTTTTTGATCTCAACCATTAATTCCTCATTTGGTCTCCTATAAATAGATCACTATTTGGAGAAAAATGGATCCATCTTTCAATTCCAAACTTATGCTATTGAAACTCATACATTCTTCTTTCAATTGCAAATTCATGTCATTGAATTTACTCACATACACACTCACTCACTTGTTAGGTTTTTTTAGTTCATTTTCATTGCATAATAGCTTAGAGCATCCATTAATGGATTCCATGCATCCATCATAGTTTGTAAATGAATTAGGGTTTTCATCTTTTAGCCCATTTTTAGCTTAGATTAGCTTAGCAATAGCATAATTAGATCATTTTTAGCATAAAATCATGGTATCTTAGCTTGCATCATGTTCATTTTTTTAGCATAATCTAGGTTTTCATACATCAATCACTATGGTTTCATCGATTCTCTTCCATAGAATCGACTGAAACAAACTCACTAATCACGAAATTGGGAAATGGTCATTGTTCCACATCAACACGACACCAATTTCACAACAAGATAAGTTTCAGATGGATTAGAATAGATGTTTTGAAAGCTTTCATGATTTAGTATGTTAGGTTTTGATAAAATATTTAGTTTCAATCTTATTTGATTGATCTTGTTGAGATTCAAGTATTGGTGGCTCTGTTATGCTTCGATTCTTCATGGATCAAGCATAATTCGGCCAATACTGGTATTTTCAAATCACATTCTGGCGCTAGGAGGGAAAACCTATCATTTAACATTTATTTAGATTTAATTCCATGTTCATGTTATTTTGTAGGTTGAAGTGATACTCAAATCACAAATAGGAACGCTATTTCAATAGCATCACCATATAGAGACACTCAAGAAGTTTGAAACAACAATGCATATTTAATTTTCCAATGTTGATTTAAATATAGTGACACATATTTAATTTGAAGATATCATGAAATGGAAATGACGACACTCAAATTCACCAAACCAAGGATTTTAAATTCCAAAGAATGACACCATCATTAGAAGTGACGCCCATCAAAATAATGACACAATCATGTTCACTGGTCTTGATGTAGATTGATTCCATTTTTCACCAGAATGACACCCAAATCTCAAACTACGACACTATCATGTTCAGTGACGCCCAACCAGGGTAAGAAATTTTATGTATATTTTTTCAACATGTGACTTAATTCCTTTAGTTTATATGATCACTGATGCATTCCTAGCTGTGTTTTGGTTATTAGACTAACAAGGTTTTGCAAGTTTTAAGGACATGGTGTGAAAGTGAGATAAATTCTCTTCTCTCTTAAATTCTATGATTTTAACAAGCGTTTGACGCTTTAGGGAAATTATAACCCATTTTCATGCTTTCTACCTTTTTCCTTAGGAAACACACTAGAATTCAATTTGGTTTAAAATGAATGGTCAAACTTGGATAAAATTGAACCCTCATATCACATCTTTCAATTGGGCTTAAAATTAAACAAGGAAAACTTCATCTTTCAATTGGTGCTTAAAATGAATTCATCTTTGCTTTGAAAGGTTAAAATTGAAAAAATGTTTGCTATTTTTTGTGATTTTCAACTTTGTTGGTGAATGTGTATGCAATTCTCTCATGTCGTTTGGTGATCTTGAGAAATAGAAACATTCTCCAACAATTTGCAAAATCACCTACATCTCTCAATTTGGGTTTAAAATTGAACCACCATGCTAGTGTGAGAAAAGGCATAGCATGTGTTCTCTCTTTGTCCATGCAAGAAAAGATGATTGAACTATAGATGTACTTCCTCACTATTTTTCAACTTTAGAGGGCTTCCTTGGTGGGAAAAATTACTCACCCCAATGGAATGACCCAAGCGATAACGAGCATAATCCAGGCTCTTCTGAACCGCTATATAAATTTGTGGTTATAAGGAAAGTTTGCAATCAATAGGTGTGATGCATGATAGCTCTCCCCCAGTATCTTTATGATGTGTAAAGCCCTTGTTCTAATGTTTGGGAGACCTCTTGAGGGAGTTTATCATAGTGTCCTCTGAACCAGATGCCCTTATTATGAACCCTTGTGTAGAAGCCAAAAAATCCTTAATATTTGTTGATGTCAAGAATGGTCATTCTGAAGCTGCCCCACATTTGTACTATTCAATTGTAGAAACAAAAAAATCCTTTTAATATCCAAATTTTAAGGATTTTGATATTTGGTGGTCTTGAGAAGTGTGTATCATGGAGGGGAGCTAGTGTTTCCAATCTCTAACTGTTCTCATTGTCTAGTGTTTGGAGAAATCCTAGTGGGGATTCAACAAATATAGCAATTTCTATCCTAGGAGTGTAATGATTGTGATTCAGTTTAACACTTTGCTTTATTTCAAAATGATCCAAAAATAAATATTCATTATCCAAATTTCAAACACTTTGGTTCAAATATGGACTTCTTGAGTTAGTCTTGATATTATTGCTTGTCATAAGGATTTATCCTTAGAGATTTCTAAATATCTTGACATTAATCTCAAACCCATATTTACCAAAGACAACATAAGACAATTATGGCTTCAGCCTCATGATTTTCACAAAATGGACATTATGAAAGTTAAGATGTTTTTGACATCAACATCTAGTTTGGAAACATAATCAAAGACAAGTGTTTGTGGTAAAAAAAATTCACTTAAACAAAGATAAATTGAAAAATGAACCCCACATGACTATTTGGAGACCGACTGCTCCCATTGACCAACCTAATCTTCCAGGTGCTATAATTCAGCCAAACTTTGAAATAATAAATGGTGAACAAACAGATCTCATTAGCAGTTTGAGAACCTTCACTTTTGCAAACAAGTAAATGAACACACAGTAGAGAAACACAACTATTTTAGATGAAGAAGAGGAACAAACCATTATTGAGGCTGGAAGGCCCCTATTACCACCACTTTCTTGGCAATAAATATCTTCCTTTCTTCCATAAAATTAAACTGTTTCCACATGATCTCATGAAAAATTAGGATTCCTAAGCCAAAGTCTTCAGGTCCTCATTTTAGACTTAGTAATCTCACTCCAAAAGATCTTAAGAAAAACCTTCGAGCAGTTCACAAAAACAAAAATAGATTGGTAGCAAAATTTTATAGATACGCTTCAAGGTATAGTCTGAAATTGTATGCATTCTTTTGGAGTCGAAATCCTGGTCTTTTTCAAGATACTCAAATCCTCTAAATGATTAATAAAAAAGTCAAAATTTGTAGGGGAAAATCTCTAGCACTCCATTTAAGACATAGGAATCATAGAACAAGGTATAGTAAAAAGTGGGCTTCAATATTTTACTGCGACCATTATACTTTGTTGAGAAACTTTTATGCTCAATCTAGGAGAACTTGAATAGGTTTGAACATTCCCATCCATCCTCTCATTTTCTAGGATTTGAACATTTTAGATGTCTAGCATCATTCTCACTATCTTGATCTTGTAAAAATGAAAGGTTCACTTTAGGTCAACAATGGGTCAAACATTTCATTCACCCCTTCATCAAATTTCATCCTTCACCTCAACTATCTTTCCAAAATTTCAAATACACCAACACTTTGGGACTTAAACATCAAACCAACTTGCTACCTTAGCTACTTTGTATGTGAAATGTATCCTTTTCCATGAATTTAGTTGAGATAGTTATCATCTTTGAACTAGTTTTTCTTGAAGGTCATAAGTCTACCCTAAAGATTTCTAAGTTCATTAGCATCCTTTATCCCAACATCAAAGCATCAAACTCAAGTCAAAAGTGTTGTCCCAAAACACTTGCAAAGATCACTTCCCACATCACCCATATTTTCATCCCACATTATCATAATTTCTCCCAAAATACTTAGAGCATCACTTTTACCTAGGTTTGAGTCAACTAGAGAGTTCAAACATTACAAAACTGAACACAAATCTCCCATAGTTGACACCAAATTTATGGTAAAGACAAGATCACAACACAAGAGAATCATGCAGAAAGAAAAAGTTACATTTACTTCAAGTGATCAAAATCCTTTAGAATTTTATCCTAGAAGTCATGTTACACCATCGCAACAACCATCATCTCCTTTAGGACCATATGAAATCAAAGACATCATGAACAACCCATTTGAGCTCACTAGAGAATAAATTTTAGAACATCAATGTTTTGAGGGTATAGCTCCTATCTCCCCAACATTTGTAGCATAGAATTTAACAAAATATTTCACAACTCCATCACAAGGGCTAAGTAAAACTTACATACCTACTCTTGCAACCAGCCTTCCTAAAGATTTTGGTTGTAGCTCACCATTTGAAAGTAGTACACTTGTGGGTAATCTTGAAACTAATCCTCGACCCCCCACCACTATTTGGACACCTACCTCTGGTGCTCCTCTCATTCCTGAAGATCCAAAATAGCTATGCACTCCTCCTAAACTTCATTATTCCACCACCACTTCAACATTTCAGGGACACCATTCTTCATCCACACCTATGAGTACCACAATTATACCTACCATCACACAAAGTAGTATAGACCAAGTATCTCAAAATATCACACAAGACCATCTCAACACTATATCACAAAATCAACCATCAACACAAATAGGGACATCTCTATCCAACCCTCCAATGGGTTCATCCATTCCATCTACCATTTCCACATCATCCTCAATCAATCCACCTCAAAAAAATCCCTTGGTAACAAGTTCTATCAATCTCGAGAGTACCTTGATCACAAATCCTTTGTTTACATCTTTTTTACAAGGAAATCCTCAAAACATGGGACAAGGGAATCTATTCAATCAATTGACTCAAGGTCCTAGTTTTTCATTTCCATTACAAAATTTAATAGCATCATCATTTCCAATAGTTATTTTTTCTATGCCAAATCAATCAGGACCTCAAACATGCATTCCTCCACCTCATTCTACCATATTGCAACAAATGTTAAACCAAGGGAACCTTCCACCTTTCACCAACAATCTGCTACCCACTCAAAACATCAATATCCCTAATCCTTTACAAATGTATTAACAACCACCTGATCCCACATTGCAAGAATATGCCCTAGCTCTATAGCAATCACAACAAACTTATCAACAATTCGTACAACAACAACAAGCACAACAAGAAACCTTAGTAGCTCAACAAGTAGCCCTAGCACAACAAAAACATCAAGCTCAACAAGCAGACGTAGCACAACAACAACAAGCTCAACAAGCAACCTTAGCACAACAAAATTAACAACAACAACAAGCAATCATTGCACAACAAGCACAACAAGTAGCCTTAGCAGTACAACAAGCCATACAACAATAAAAAGAACAACAAGTAGCTTTATTAGCACAACAACAACAGTAGTCCCAACAACAAGCCCTAGTGGCCCAACAACAACAAAAATCCTTACTAGCTCAACAATATTCCCAACAATAGAAACAAGGATCCTATTATCCTCATATGAACATCGTCAATCCAAACAAATCAGGAACATATTCATCACTTTCACAAAATATCACACCTTTGTACACCCCTTATAACTCATCTCTCATCCCACCATATGTTCCTCCACTAAATCCACCAGACGATTTAGCATCACAATTGAGAGCACTCTCACTAGAAATGTAGGACCTTCACATGGAAAAGACAAAGAAGCCTCATACACAGAACTTGTGTCCTTATCCATTTGATTGAAACAAATCAATAATGCCATTCCCTCCTAGTTTTGAAATCCCCATGTTTGAAAAATACAGAGGGAGAGGAATTCATGTTGACCATATCAAATAATTTAATGTCATGTGCATGGAAGTGGCTTACAATGATTCATATCTGATGCACTTCTTCCCTCAAAGTTTAACAGGTACTCCAATGGATCATTTTTCTCATTTTCCTCCTGGTATCAAAATTTTTAAAGAAATCAAGTTGATAAATTCATCGAATACTTCTCCTTCAATCTTGACATGGATGTTAGTGTAGAAGATTTGTATACTAAAACAAAATTGAGGAGAAAATTTTGCTAATTTCTTACAACATTGGAGACAAAGAGCTAGTAAAAGCAAGTGGCCTCTTCCTGACGAACAACAAGTCAGAATCATTATAGCCAACCTTGATCCAAATCTATCATTCCACTTGAAAATGCAATGTATCACATTGTATGATGAGCTTGTTCTAAGAGCCCTTAACATTAAAAGATCCCTAATCTGACAAGGAAATAATACAGCTTACAAAGACAATCATCCCTCAACTAGTTTGGATGAGAAACCTCCTGTATGGGCTAAGAACAAAAAAAAAACAAATGATGGTGTGGTAGATGCTAAGGTCATACTAAGTGCTCCTAGACCCAATAACAATCAAGTTGCTAACATCCAACCAACTATTCAACAAATGGTACCGCCTTAGAAAAATTAGATCAATTACACCAACATGCAACAAAGTCAAACTGATAACAAGAACAACTATTCCAAATGCAAGTACACACAATTATTGGAACCCATTGAGACAATCATGAAGAAATTGGCAGAGTCAAATTTGATAACACTTCCTAACTTTGAAAACTACCAAGAACCACAAGAAAAGTCATCTTGGTACAATGAGCGTGATCTATGTGACTTTCATAAAATCAAAGGACATAAAACAACAAACTGCATGAAACTCAAGAATATCATCCAAGATTTCATAGAGAATGATACCATATCTATTGAGGTACTAGCTAGAAACAAGGATCTCAAGATATACAAGACCCCTATGCCTAATCATAAAAAAGAAAACAATAATGGAAAAGCTAAGGATTACACCAATTTCTAGCATACTTATTCCAATGTAGTTTCCTCCTATGATAGCATTATCACTATTGTCACCATCAAAGGAGCTAGTACAAAATGTGGAGTCACCACATGACATGACAAAATAATCATTCAAGGAGTTGTCCTAGCTCAATCTAGGACACAACCTACTTTTCCCACATCTAATCCTAGCAAGTACAATCTTGTTGATTAGCTTAAAAACACCCACACTTAGATATCAATCTCAAAACTCTTAAGGTTATCTCTTGCACATAGGGAAATACTAAAAAAATACTTGTTTGAGTCATCTTTTCTTGAGAACATTAATACCGATCACTTTCAAGCTATGGTAGGGCATATCGCCATCCATCTTCTCACCTTCTCCAAACAAGATTTACCATCACAACCATCTCATAATTGTACTTTACACCTTGAGGTTTTCATTCATAAAAACAACATCAAAAGAGTCTTGGTAAATGGAGGTGCTGGTCTAAACATTTTTACCCTGCAATTGATCAAGCATTTAGGCTATTCAGAAGATACTATTGAGAATACAAAGAGTACCACCATCAAACCATATGATGACCAAGAACGAGTATCACAAGGAATCATTGCACTTCCAATCCAAGTGGGACCTCTTATTTCATAAACTACATGCCAAGTACTTGATCTTGATCTTCCATATAACATACTACTTGGCCGACCTTGGATCCATGCTTTGAAAGATGTAGCCTCAACCTATCATAAGTGTGTAAAGATTCCTTTTGAAGGCAGAGAAATCACTATCCATGGAGATCTTTAGCCTTTCTATTACTGTAAGAATCTTGAGGCCAAGTTTTATAAAATCTCACAAATACCCAAAAATGATGAAGGACCTACACCATCAAGCTCATTTATTGACTCACCATCTTTAGCCTCTACCTCAACATCAAAAGTGCCAATTGTGAAAAGCATACTTGACATCAAAACAGTGATCCAAGATGATGGTTGTGGAAGCTAAAAACTATTAAAAGACACCTTTATCTTAGGAGAGTTACCTATTTCTCCTCAATATCATGGGAAACCCACATCTAGCACCAAGGAACCAGAAATAATCAAGATGCCAACCACTACCTTCACCAAGTGGGGAGACTCGAATCGAGAAGATGTCCATGAGCAAGATATCTCTAAAATCCTCTATCAAGATGAATGACCTATTCCTATTCTTCCCATGGAAGATGACAACAAAGGTTTACAACTAATGTAGAGTCTGGGGTATTACACGAATGAGAAGCTAGGACATAATTAAAATGGTTTACTAGAACCCATCGTTCCTGAGAAATGACTAAAAAATATTGGCTTAGGTTGTACTACTAGCAAGGTCACACTTATTGGCAAAAGTATTGCTGCTAAACTAGTTGAGGCTTCCTCTTGGTCACCTACATTGCGTGATACAACCTTAGATGAATTTCCCCTTGATGTTGCTGACCTATTTGATAACAACACCCTCTTCATGATATCCATAACATCCTTTGTCTCAAATGACCAACCAACTAAAATATGCCTAGTATACCCGCAACTCATTGACATGGACCAACAAGGATCACTAGTTCTAGATTTATTTGAAAACAATGAAGTGATCTCAAAATTCATGGGACTTTGAGACAACTTATCATGAGTAGATCACAAAGCAAGCTTTGACATAGAGTTCGATACATGGGAATACTATGGGGAAATGATTGAATCCTTTAGTCACAAAATAAATGAAATGAAATTAGCATGCAAATCCTTGAGTGAAAACCACCTAGTGGCACTTTCTAGTCCTAAAATAGTAAAAACAAAGGACACATCCAATGGTGAAAACATCTCTGAGGCACCCAAGGATGAGGGATTCAATCTCCCCCTTAGTGAAATGCATCTAAAAAATTCAACAGTACTAGTAAAAAAGGCTATAGTCAATGTGGGAACAAAAGAAGCACCATATCACTTTTTATGCTAAATTCTTGTTGGATGAAGAACAAAAGAGCCTAGCAACATTCCTTAAAGAGAGAAGAGACAAATTTGCATGGTCATATACAGATATGCCAGGCCTTGATCTAGAAGTGGTTGTACATCACTTAGCAGTTTCTCCCAATGCTAAACCAGTCAAGCAAAAATTAAGGAAGATGCACCCTCATATAGCACTCTTGGTTAAACTAGAACTACCAAAGCTTCTTGGCATTGGATTCATCTAACCAATAGATTATCCTAAGTGGGTTTCAAACCTGGTACCAGTCTCAAAACCCACTAGGGCCATCAAAATATGCACTAATTTCAGATATTTGAACAAGGCATGTGTGAAGGATGATTTCCCTCTTCTGAACATCGATCTCATTGTAGATTTAATAGCTGGGAATGAAATGTTGTCACTTATGGATGAATTTTTAGGCTACAATCAAATCATAATTTCCAAAGAGGATCAACATAAAAATACCTTTACTTGTCCATGGGGAACCTATTGCTAGAATGTGATGCCATTTGGGTTGAAGAATGTAGGAGCTACCTGTCAAAGAGTAATGAACCCCATCTTTCATGACAAGATCCATAAAATAGTTGAAGATTATGTGGACGATATTTTGGTAAAATCAAAGAAGACAAGTGAACACATATAAGTCCTAGGACCTATCTTTGAAAAACATGAAGAACACAAGGTACAATTGAATCCAAAAAAGTGTATTATCGGGGTCACATCAAGGAAACTTCTTGGATTTATTGTTTCACAAAGAGGGATAGAAATTGATCCAACAAAGGTAAGAGCCATCCTATACATGGAACTTCCACAAACATTGAAGTAGATGCGAGGATTACAAGGAAGGTTGTAGTCCATCAAAAGGTTCATAGCCCAACTATTAGGTAAGATTTATCCCTTTTCGCATCTTCTCCATAAAGCGATAACTTACAAATGGGATGAAAAATGTGATAAATATTTCCAAAAAATCAAGGGTTATCTACTAACACCTCCAGTGCTCATGCCTCCAATCCAAAACAATACACTAATCCTGTACATCTCAGCAACACCAGTAGCACTAGGAGCTCTTTTAGCACAACATGATGAAAACATAAAGGAAAGATCCATATACTACATCAGCAGAACCTTGGTAGACTATGAAATGAACTATTCACCCATTAATAAAGCATGCCTAGCGGTATTTTTCGCTTCACAAAAGTTCAGGAACTACATGTTGTCACACCAAATAAAGCTCATTGCAAAGATTGATCCATTAAAATATTTGTTATCCAAAGCAACTCTCACGAGACAAATGGCTAAATGGGTAATGATCTTGATAGAGTTTGACATAGAGTATGTGGAGCACAAAGAAATCAAAGGACAAGTGATTGCAGATCAACTAGCATAATCACCCATCTATGATTAAAACCCTTTAATATATGATTTCCTTAATGAATCAATGTTCCTTATTAATCTCACAGCTTAGTGGAAGATGTACTTTGATGGATCGTTCACCTAGCATGGATCAGGTGTAGGCATTCTTTTCATCACCCCCAAGGTGACTGCATCCCAAATTCTTATAGGCTATCATTCCCATGTACCAATAACATTGTTGAGTACAAATCCTTGATCACATGTCTCAGGATAGTAGTTTAGTGGCAAATACAAGAGATGAAAGTCTATGGAGACTCACAACTGGTTGTCAACCAAGTCAATGATTACTATCAAACTAAATATGACAAGCTCACTCCTTACAAGAAGATGGTGGAGAATCTCGAAGATATTTTTATAGAAATAACTTTTGAATAGATTCCTCACATGAATAATAGAGCAATAGACACCATGGAAACAATCAAATCATTACTAGACATGTCGAACAATGTTCTTCAATGTGAATTCTTGGTAGAACAACTTCTTTTACCAACTTTTGAAATCCCTGAATCTGAATTCAAGTGTGTCATTGTTAGTCTTGGATCCCCATGCTACCATGGAATCTTTACTTATCCTAATAGAGGAACCCTTCCATCAAATATCACCCTAAACCTTAAAAAGACATTTTGTCAAAAAGGCATCCCAATTTGTGATCCTAGCGGATACCCTTTACCATCGAAGCACCGAAGGGACATTACTACGATATCTTAACCAAGAGGAAGCCTTAATTGATTTAACATAAGCACACGATGGTATATTTGGGTCCCATTCTAGCAGTATGAACTTAGCTAAGAAACTATTGAGGATGGGGTACTATTGGCCAACCATGGAAAAAGAAGCTCAATAGTATGTGTGGAAATGCATCCAGTGTCAACATAATGGGGATCTGATTCATGCTCGAGCTCAAGAATCATAGCCAATGATGATACCATGTCCTTTTTCATAGTGGGGACTTGACCTCATAGGAAAAATCACTCCAACCTCATCCAATGGCCATTAGTTTATCATAACCACCACTAAGTACTTTACTCAATGGGTTGAAGCCATTCCTATGACCTACATAATGGGGAAGTAGATAGCCAACTTTATCCTAAATTACCTAATTTGTCATTATGGTGTACCACAAACCCTCATCTCAAACAATGGAACACCATTCAAGAATCAGGATGTGAAAGAGTTGTGTCAAATATTCAATATCCAACACTAATTCTCTACCCCATACTATCCCCAAGAAAAATGGCCAAGTAGAAGCAACAAACAAAACTATCCTGAAAATCCTACAGAAAATAGTTAATGAAGTTGGTCATGACTGGCATATGTAGCTAAATCCCACTCTTTGGGCTTATCAAACCAATATCCCAACACCTACAGGTGCAAACCCTTTCTCCCTAGTCTACGGATCATAATCCATATTTCCTATTGAGGTTGATCTCCCATCATTGTGAGTGTCACTAAAGAATCTAATAACTGAGGAGGAATATAGAGTGTCTTGACTGAATGAGCTAGAATTCTTGGATGAACGTCGTATTGACACCCTTAATCACTTGCATGTATATCAAAACTGATTGAAATGGAGCTATAACAAGAGAATCAAATGTCAGTCATTTTAGATAGGTGATCTTGTCTTAAAGCAAAATTAGAAGAACCTTCCAGATAAAAAAAATAAAGGAAAGTTTGAGACTAACTGGTTGGGTCCCTTTGTCATCATAACAAGCTATGGATCAAGAGCATACCAACTGTCAACGCCTGAAGGTGAACTAGGCTTGTAGGATCCAATCAACAACTTGCATCTCAAAAAAATTTATGCCTAATTATGAATGGTGTAAATCAAAAAATACAAAAAAATCAAAAAATGATCAAAAATAAAAATAAAATGAGAAAAAGGATTGAAAAAAGTAAAGAGAAAAATCATCCTCTAGGGAAAACCACTTTGGTGGCACTTTGGGCAAGTACCTTGGTGAAAACCTAGAAAGCAAGTGCCTTGAGTAAATAAAGCATCTACATCTATTCTTTGGCTCTTTTGGCCTATCATTCTTTGCATCACCATTCATCCATCATCCACGTTCTTATCGTGGCTTGCCATTGTTACATATCAGGAACTCTTTAGCACAACTTGGCATATTCCCAAGGTCAGTCTGTCTTGTCTTTATTGAAGTAGGCTAACATATCACACTGGGGGAATTTCATTATGTGTCACAATTAGGTTCTTGTATATCTTGAGATCATGGAACATCTTATCAGACAACACCAAAAACATTCATAAAATTTTATCTTGAAAATCCAAAAAAATTTACAAAATCTAGTATAGTGAAAATCAAAAAACATTTAGAAAATTGCAAAGGAAAAAAATCAAAACATCAAAAAAAATCAAAAACCCTAAAAAGGTCAAATATCAAAAATCCAAAAAACTGTCTTTTTTTGGAACTATGTCATCTCTAAGCTTGAATGTAGGCAAGACCATCATTGATGTTCCCTCGAGACACCCTAGGTCAGTCCTTTAGCGGTCTATTGTAATTAAGTATCATCTCTCATTTGTTCATATCTTGTAATTGGGCCAAGTTAGTTTTACTACATGGTCTGCGTGTATAACGTAGGCAACACTAATCTATGATTAGCCCTAGAGGCCCCTAGGATAGGTCTTTAGGTTAGGTTCTTGGTCGAAATTCTGAAAATCCCAAAACATCCAAATATTGTGAAAATCCAAAAACATCAAAACATCTCGAAAATTAAAAAAACATCCAAATATTTTGAAAACCCCAAAAAAATTGAAAATGGAAAACACACAGACAATACAAAACATTCAAAAAGACCTAAAATGCCTCAAAACATTCTAAAAAATCCTAAACAGCCTCAAAAAAATCTAAAAAACCTAAATATTCACAAAACTTTCAAAAAGACCAAAAATAGCCTCAAAACATTTCAAAAATACCAAAAACATTCAAATATTCAAGAAAATCCAAAACCCATCCATCCCATCTCTCTTTCACCCACAATAAAATTTCACCCATAATAAACAATCACCACCTTCACCCTTTGGAAAAACAAGTAGAAAGAAAACATAGCAAGTCGTAAAGTGCAAACCTAAAAGTCTAAATCAAAGGTAAATGCGTTAGTGAAGTTTGTAGCAACGACTCATCTTAGCATCATCATCCTAACATCAAACAAACCTCTGATCAACATGTCCTAGGATGTATCCTTCCTACGATGGACATCATCATCAGATATCACCTTTAGCTAAACTTAAACTAGGCAAGAGCTAAAGATATTACTAATTGTTTATCTTTGATCCTTTCTTATGATTTATCTTAATGACCCATTCCAATGACCTCTTGATGATGTCTAACAAAATGATTTAGAGAGAAAAGAATGGGGCATTGATCATTATCTTTCATTTTCTATGCTTGTGGATACTCTTGTAAAATAATCTTGGCACATACTTGCTTAGTTGTGTGTAGGAAGGTCATTTGGGGTATGTTGTTGACTATTGTGTATGCTTTGGTTCAATATATTCTAAGCTTCTAACTTGCATTCCAACGATGTTTTCGTATGTCAAGGTGTGAACAAGAACTATCCTATCTACTTGTCGAGTTAGAATCCATTACACTAGATACAACACCGTCCTGGTTATCAATACCTTGATGCATCATGTCTATGTGTTATATCAAACAATAAGGAACAATGGAAAATCTCAATCTTGAAGTGTGAGCATCTCATCCTACATTTTGCATCATCTCACCACCATCTCTAATAAAGTTTTGATGGATCAAGGACTTGTTGGATCTTTTGAAGCAATCATCATTAGCAATGGTCATTTATTCTCTATTCTTCTATCTTCTCTATGTGCTAACGTAGTATCACGACAATCAAAAAAAACATCATCAATGCATCCACCCTACATCCACAAACCATTAGCATACATGAATCTCATAATCATAGCATCCATTAGCATAATCACACATCTTATGATTATATCACATCATACATTTTTCATTATCATTTGAGTTGTGATGAATAATATAGATTTTTTATTCTAAGCATCTTAAATTGTTGCATATCATAAGCAATTTGCATCCATACATCCATATGCATACATAATCATCATAAAAAATGCATAAAAAATATACAAAAAGAAATGCATCCACGCCATTTGCATCCATAACATTTGTATATCATAATCATCCATGTTGTAAAAGGATAATGAAAAAGAATGTAACATTACATCCATCCATATCATGATCATCACATATCACATAGGCATATATAAGCATCCATACATCATCCATACATGAAATAAAGTAAACACATCATAGCATGAATCATTCATATCTGTATCATATATATATCAAAAAATGTGTCATTGTACAAAATTTGGATCAGTGTATGCACATCAATGATAAGTATGATATCCACGAGGCTATCAAAAAGGAGCCCATGAATGCCTATCAGTGATAAAGAATGGGACAAAAGGAAAAAGTGTTTATACATCAGAAAGCTAGCCCTGGTGATTGCTACCCTCTCTATCCTACCTCTCAGGTTGATCTTCTACATGGGGATGCATCTCACTACACTATGAAAAACCTGGTTGACAAAGAGCCACTAGAACATCCCAATGATAGTGTTGCCTATAGTATGCAACCTCTATGGAAACCTCTCTATACAACTGTGCTGACACGGTCCAACCATGTATTGCTACCATCATAACCTCGATGTATTGCCGCCTTGGCACCTCTTGATCTCTCTCTTTGGTGACAACCTGTACTCTCTATAGAGTTGCATCTCTCTCTCTCTCTATTGTCACTGTGATCACTTGCTACCAAGCTTGGTCTCGCTCAACAGTAAGAGCCAAAACCTGATGGTGGGTCTAGTCCCACTCACTAGTCAATGTCTGCACCTACTATTGCAGTTGTTGAATCTATGCATCTCATGCATCTGGTGGTGGAGGTGGTGGTCCTGGTTATAGCTGTACCTATGGATATATTTGTGGTTGCATCTGTGACTTAACATGAGGCTACACAACTAGAGGAGCCCACATAACCTGTCTGTCATGGCCATCCTGACCTCCCTATGCCCTACCCTTGAAACCTTTTCCTCGCGGTCTCCCTCTGGGAGGAGCACCTGTCAAATTTGTATATTGCCTCAGTGGGATGAACCATGCATCATACGTTGGAGTGGTCTATGCTATGGGTTTCCTCAATCATATGCCCAAGGATGAGCAACCAAGTGTCGAAAGCTCTCAATGGTCTCTAGTGCCAAAATAGTCAATCCCCATGTGGGAACCTCCCTAGCCAATCTAGCAAAAATGGCCTAGTAAGTATCGTTAGGCCTATCCTATACATCCCCAAATTGTCTGGCCACTATGTCAGGGAGATACCACTCAATAATCGTATGCTCTCAACCTTGCATGTAACAGGTATGTCTAGCGAAGTATAACTGCTATATATCATCAAACGATGGTGGTATTTGTAGCCATGGGTGCCAGCGGAGCACTGTCATATCATCAATAACTCATCTCTAGTACGGGAGCTTAGTCTATCCAATGTTCCTAAGTGTGATGGCACCTCGATATCTCCAAACACCAAGATCATCTGGCTCCACATCTACCATGTGTATAATCGGTTGAAGCACGACAATGTGCTCCCATGCCCAGATATGAAGCAAAGTAACCCCTGCACCAATGGCTCTCCCATCACAATAAACAAGATCATGCAAATCATTGTATAAGGAGGCTAGCATCATGGGCCCCCATGCAAAAAGAGTCCTCCTATGTAGCATTCAGTGCCATGCCAAGCCCCATCATGGGCTAAAGAATATGCCACATCTATCTGCAGCCACCAAACCTGAAATGATGGCTATGATGATCAATCTAAAAGTCAACACTTGACCTTTGTATGTCTCCAAATCAATCTGCAATGTAACCAATACAATATGGTCCATCTCCATCACCTCGAGACATGCATCGAACTCAACATTGGTGTTGTAAATCATGTGATCACCATGGATAGGAAAACAAAATATTTGGCACACATCCTCCAAAGTAACTATCGCCTCCCCCGTCAGAAGGTGGAAGGATAAGGTCTCACTGTGCCACCTCTTGCACAAAGCTATCATCATTGAAAAAATAGTCCTGATCACAAGTGCGTATGTAATGTACCACAATCTGATCTCTCCCAGGTGCTCCTAGCACAACTCTAAAAGATCACCTAATCTCTCCAGAACCATCGGCTTGTTCTCCCTTGACATCAATGGTGGGAAGACCTCCTACACCCATGAAGTGCACAACATCAGGAAATCATCAAATTTTGAAGTTATTTGAAATTTTTGGCTTGAAAATAAAAATAATGTTGTTATCTACAATATCATCATTATATTCAAAATTCAAATAGCGATGCCCAATGCATTTAAAATTTCAAATTGGAAAGTGCATTGCTAGACAAGCTAGCGTTGTGATTTATATTCTGGCCTAACCTAACCCTAATTTATAAATCAACAAGTGTGTTGCCAAATAAGCCTGTGTCACCATTTAAAATTAGAAACCCTAATTTTAAATCAAGAGAAGTGTCACCATATATATATGCACTACCATAAATTATTTGGGCATCACCAATTTAAGTTTGGGTGTCACTATATAGTGACACCACCAGAATCTAAATTCTAACACCTAATAAATGCATCAAAATTTCAAATGTCAAATCAGGTTTTGAATCACATACTGGTGGTCCTACACCTAGAAGCCACTAGAACTCTCAAACACGATTAGAGATGTGTCTGGGAAGCTCCCGACGTGCCATTTCATCAAAGGTTCAAAGCTCAAATTGCAAGAATTCCTTAGGTGTGAATGCATAAATGAATTGAAAATGACCCCTCTTGGCCTATTTAAGCTAGAAAAATAGGGATTTTTTTCCCTAATTTAATCTTAATAATGGGGTTTATTATCCTTTTCACCAAATTTGCTTATTTGGACCTAATTTTCCATCATTTTTTGTGTTTTTGGCATTATTCTTGCATCCTGGAACCTTTCTAGACCCTTGCAACAACTTTTGAACCTTTGTTGAGAAATCAACCCAAAATTCAAAATTTTTGCCCGAATTCTTGAGGGGGCAGGGAGTCAGTTTTATCCTTCCATTAGGGCATCTGAAAAATTAGAAAAAGCTTATTTTTTGATTTGGGTAGCATTTTAATCTAAAAAGCATTGTTCTTTTAACTGAAGCAACATGGACCTCGCTTCAAAGAGGGGGAAAATATGTAGACACTAAAAATTGTCCTAATTGATGTCATACACTAAAATTATATTTACTAACATCATTTCCTCTTTAATCCATCCTTTTTTCACTTAATTAATTTAATTAGCTTAGCTAATTAATTAATTGCATCATTTTCATCTATTTGGCCCAATTAATTTAATCAGGTTAATTCATCTCTTTTCGCACTAACAATTCATCTAATTAAATTAAATAAATCAAAATATTTAATTTAATCTCCTAAGTCATCTTATTTAATTAACCCTAAGTTATTTAATTAAATATCATTTTCCCCCTCCCCTATTTATTAAATCATCTAATTTAATAAGTATCTCTTAATTCTTCTAATTCCCTAATTGCATAAATTAAACCTTGTTTAATTAGCAATTAAACTAATTTTCTTCTAAGTAAAGGTAATATTCCTATGGAATATTCTTTATCCTTTTTGCACAATTAAAAAATTGTTTTAATTTGTAAATTACCTTTTTCCCCACCCAATGAAATATTCTAAGGAATATTCTTTCTCCCTCAATCAACTCACTTGGCTTCTTGAACAAGCTAAACCTTCAACCTCTTAAGCAAGTTACCTTTGACTTATGTGAGTAGGTCAAAAGTGTGTTTGAGGCAAGTGTGGGCCCTTGATTAACTTTCATCTTGCATTTTCATCCATTGATGAGAATCCATGATCTATGCCTCTCATCCCCTTCATCTTGAACCGTTGATTAAGCTTTTTGATCTCAACCATTCATTCCTCATTTGATCTCCTATAAATAGATCACTATTTGGAGACAAATGGATCCATCTTTCAATTGCAAACTTATGCTATTGAAACTCATACATCCATCTTTCAATTGCAAAGTCATGTTGTTGAATTCACTCACATACACACTCATCTTTTACTCACTTGTTAGCTTTTTTTAGTGCATTTTCATTGCATAATAGCTTAGAGCATCCATTAATGGCTTCAATGCATCCATTTTAGTTTATAAATGAATCGGGGTTTTCATCTTTTAGCATAATTTTAGCTTATATTAGCTTAGCAATAGCATAATTAGATCATTTGTAGCATAAAATCATGGTAACTTAGCTTGCATCATGTTCATTTTTTAGTATAATCTAGGTTTTCGTATATCAATCACTATGGTTTCATCAATTCTCTTCCATAGAATCAACTAAAATACGCTCACTAATTGTGGGATTAGGAAAGGGTCGTCATTCCACATCAACATGACACCAATTCCACAACAAGATAAGTTTCAGATGGATTAGAATAGATGTTTGAAATCTTTCATGATTTAGTATGTTAGGTTTTGATAAAAATTTTAGTTTCAATCTCATTTGATTGATCGTGTTGAGATTTGAGTATTGGTGGCTCCGTTATGTTTTGATTCTTCATGGATCAAGCCTAATTCGGCCAATACTAGTATTTTCACATCACACTTAGATAACAATTCAAATGAATTCTATGTAAAATATGAACATGGTGTATGATGTTAAACATAGAATTATGAGCATCCAATGACACCCAATCCACCATAATATCACGAAATACAATAAAATATGGCATTTAAAATTTTACATTAGATCCCATTAGAGCGACCACTTCCTAGATTTAATTTAGGTCTCTTTTTGTTTATTTAATGGAAGCTATTAGTTAGGTTTTCATTTGAAATATCTGATTTTTTATAATGATTTTCAAGTCTATTATAAAAAATATGTCAAGATTCAAAATTAAATTAGTTTAAAAATATTGTAAAATAATTTTTTCCATCAAGTTAGCTATTTTATTATGTATTTGTAGTAGTTTAAATTAATAAAACACTTATTTTAAAAAAAATGAAAAGAAGTTTTGTGTAATTTAAGTAATAAAAATATATTAAAAAATATTAAATATTTTTTTCATAAAATTTTGGCATTATTGATGTGGTTATGTATTTAAGATCTACAAATATATGAAATAAATAATATTATTTAAATTGTAGATAAAAAGATTTAAATGCATCTACCTAATAAACACCAAATACCAGGAAATATATCTCAATATCTTTTAGATAAATGTATATAAGATATTAATATTAATTTTATAATTTAATTATTTATAAAATATATATCAACTTTATTTTAGTTTTTGTGTACATGGTCTATACCTTGCTACTACTATAAAATGCTTATCAACATAATAATAAGTAAATTTGTAGATACTCTCTTCATGAAACAAGTGTCATGTTTAATTGTGAGTACTTGTGTTAGTAGTGTCATGTAGTTGCAAGTACTTGTCTTTGTAGTGTCTTGTGTGTGTATATAGTGGTTGCTTGGCATTCATATTGATACATATTAATATTTAAATTTAAAATAAATTGATTTTTTTTGTATTGTTAATAAAAAAGGAAATTCCTAACCTTAATAATTGAATTTGTCTTTTTTTTTCTAATAAAAGTGGTAGAACCACTGAAATATTTTTAATAATATAAAAAAATTACATCAAACTTTTGAGTACTAGAATTAAAGAACTATAAGACAACTAATTTACCAAGATTTAATAATTGAATTTATCTTAAATTCTATGGTAGGATTTTTTTTTTTTGTTTCCTAAGCTCTCTTATTTAATGGATTTTATTCCTTATTGTAATGGTTGGAGATAATTTTATGAAATATAGAGACTTTAGAAGCTTAGTTGTATATAATTTCTCTTGGTATTCATCAAACTAAGGAATTATATGAGGCATTAATGTAATCATAAATCGGTATGAGCATAATGTTACCTAACTACTTTATGCATCTTATTTAATATCTCTTAATTTTTCAAATTTGATGAATTCTTAGGAAGGAATTTGTGTATAATCACATGACATTATCAAGTATTTTGTATTTTTTTAATTAGACATTTGTTGTTGCATCTAAACTACCGTGTCAACCTAATATTTTTGTTTTAGATTTTAGTTTTGTGAATATATTTTAGGTATTTAAGTTGTATGCTCATTCTTTTCATCTCTTTCGTCTTCTCCCCTTTTTTTCCTTTTTTTGTGCTAATCATGGATTGATTAAAATCAATTTGAATAGTAATCTTTATTTCTATCCACTAAAATATATAGTCTTGATGATGTTGAATGTTCTTATTGCTTGATCATTTTACTAGATTTTGATTAGATTTCCATTAGCTTGTTAATTATAGAATTAGTTTCATTTATCCTTTAGGAATTTTTTTAGCAAAATAAATGATACCCATTATCTTTAGAAATTTATTCCTTTCAAGGGAGGATTCATGTTCTCAATCTATTGGTGTGCTTTTTGACCCATCAAAAACAACAGTTTATTAGTAGCCAATGTTGCATCAAAGAGAATTATTTTAACAATAGATGATTGTTCTCTCACCATATTTGGAAGTGGTGATATGTGCATTCACAATATAACTTTCAAATAATTATTTCATACTTAATAAATAAATCCCAAACTTTTATAAATCTCTTTAATCACTCAATCCAATAATAATATTTTTTTTTTCTATAGTAACAGGTTTTGAAAGGTAAGAGTGATTACTATGACATAGTTTTTTGGGTATATTTTGATGAGACGGATATCATGTATAAAAACTATAGTTTCAATCCATTATCCAAGACATTAAAATTTATGTCTATGGTTTCAAAGGTGGATAATACACTCATTGGAATCACAATATGATCCACATAAACTATAAATTGACATATTGTGAGACTACATACATGGTTATAGGAGTTAATTGTACTAGTAATTAAATTTATTTCTTTAAAATTTGTATCCTATGATAGTACCATTGACAATAATTCTCAAATTACCAAAACTATAGGGCTTCTCAACTTCTTGAGTAATTTGTATGTAGAGACATTAGTGTGACAATGTTAAATATCTCACCTTTAGGAAGCATGTAATTGAGAAACCTCAATAATGATTATTTCCAATTCCTTTTCAACATCATCCCAAAAATGAAGTATTTTCTAGGTTGAAAGACAAGAAAGCTCTTATGGAGAATGGTTTTTGAATAAAGATAAAATTTCTCTAGTCTAATAGAAGTGATAAGTATTTGTAGAGAGTTTCAATGACTCTATTGATCATGTCGTCATATGTCATCACACAATTTACTACACTCCATAGTAGAACGGACTCATAAATTGCAGCAATCATGTCATCATGAAAATTTCCATATCTAAACATCAACATATTTTTTTTGTGGAGATGTCCAAAAAGATTCCAAAAAAGAAAGACCCATTCTTGTGCGCACTAAAAAAAGAGATCCATAATTATACACTAAATCATGCTTTTTGTCCTCTCTCGTTTAAAGCAAAATTCATGATATTATTCAGTTGGAGAATCATGGCTTTGGGCAGCCTTTCTATCGTGCCACAGAGCTCCAGACACTACTTTTTCCCTAGTGGAGCAGTACTATCTTCCCATCGAGATAACATTATCAGACAATTCCTGTAGGCCACGCCTTTTGGTGTAATGTACAAGGGAAAAAAACTGTAGATAAGGTAGAGATGCGATCTACTACTTTACAATGAGAGGCATATTCATGCGACGCATATTACAAGTGCGGATAATTAAAAGCTCCGAGCAGGGACGTGACAGGACACTTTCACCATTCCAGGGTCCATCTGTCGTGCTTGTGCCGTGTACCAAAAATATTTACTAAAGAGACATTTTATTTTTTACTTAAAGAATTATTTAGTTTACTTCAAGATTATTCAAGAATTGTTTTAGTTAAAATATTTAAGAGATATAGCAAACAAAAATTACAATAAGAAATCATAATATGTTACAAGACAATGATTTTGAAATGATGAGAGCCATAAGCAAAGCAAGAAAACATAAAACCTTCATGGGTTTTCCACAATCCCATTTCCATGAAAAATATAAAGACCCCACCAAACTACCACAAAGTTGGAATAAAGGGAGCCCCTTATTAGCAATGCTAGTATTACAATGATATCAACCATGAGAGGCCAAAAAAAAATATTTAAGACAAATAAAAAAGGATTTGTAGAAGAGTTCCATAGAGAGTGACAATCTTCAAGCTTGTATTGTATTAGAAAAGAATGGGGAGTTCAAAATGATCATTTGAACAAGATGGAGAAGCTAAGATACATTTTTAGGTGGTAAAAATCTTCATGTAGAGAAATTCTAGTTACCATTTTCCAATTTAGCCTACTTGAAAAGACAATCCATAACCAAACTCTATTCCTAAGGGATATGAACAAAATATATGGCTTCAAATTAAGGAGTAAGACGAAGAATATATTCAACAAAAATTACCAACTATTATGAGGACCTGTCAGTCCTCTTTCAATTAAAAAGAGAATCCATAATTAAGTAGTTTGTTTCATAGATAATATTTTCTAACCCAACTCATAAGATTTTTTAAGATCTAAAAGAATATCATAGGCTTCCATCTAATTATTTATCAAGGTCCCCCATATTAGGAAAGGAAAATAAGTGATTACCTATCTTAAGAATGGTGAACCCCTCTAGCTATAGTAGCACCCAAATTGCCATAAAAAATATTATCAATATTTATTTTCAAAAACATGAAGGGGAGTTTTACCAAACTTATTTTCCTTCTAAAATCCCATGACATGAGGTAGAATAATACTTGATGTGGCATCAAAGTAAACCTCAAGTATTTTTAAAATATGAAGATCAAAAGGAGAAAATCCTTTATCCATAAAATACTTACCACCAATTGCAACCTTAACTAAAAATAAAGCCTTCTATCATATTTATGTGATAAGAAAATAATGACCTTGAAAAATATGATCATTCAATTCAATATGTGACTACTAGAGGATGCAAATATGATTCATTCCCTAGGCCACCTTCAAAGGATAACCATATAATGGGTAAATTTTAGATCTTGTAGTATTGTTCCCAAATAGCTAGATTGAAAAGGCACTAGAAGAATAGGTGAGCAATCCATTCTTCCTCAATAGTATATAAAAAAATATCTTTAAGAGCCTTGAAATCCTCACTTTTTAATATTATCTATGTGAGACGTTTATTGTGAAAAAGAAGCTACATGGAGAAGTTGCATTTAGGCTATCTACATTTGTCCTAGGTTTTACTCCATCTAGGAAATTATCTATCCTTACCATTTTTTGTATCAAGGGTAGAGCATCGAAGAGTCATCATATAAGTTAATTTAGAATCATGGATGGATGTAAGAACATTAGAATCCTCAAGATAGACACATGGTTGATGTTGAAGAAGAGAATAAATGGCCCAATATTTAGAAGATCACAATTCAAGAAAACTATTAGGATCTTTATAGTGGTAGATAAAGGAACTCCCCACCTCACGAGCTCTCTTAAATTAAAAAAAATATAGAGTATCGTATTGCTATAAAGGCTTGGGTCAAAGGATAAAGATAAGAAAATTAATAGAAGAGTGAGGGGTGAAGATCTTAGTATCTTTCCGATAGATAGCTCTCTACGAAATTTTAATAATCTTGAAGAGACCATCCTTGACTAGAAAAAAGATCCATTATTAATTATATTCCAATCTACCAAACTACTTAAAGAAAAACCATTCTTGATGGCTTGGAATTGGTTGTGTGAATAAATGTTTTGCACCTAGTTAATTTATTTACTAGGGACATAGGGGACATATTCACATGTTAAGTTTACTTAGGATTATAAGATTCCTTCTATAAGTCTTAGTTGTCATTTCTAAATCTTATCTTATCATAGGTTGTTATGAGTTAGTTGTCTTATGTGATAGGATTAAGATACTTTTCAAAATCTTATCTAATATTTCCTCTCACCTTTCCTATATAAGCAAAGCCTCTCATGTATACTTGCATATTCAATCTTGGAATATTGCATCCATTATCATAGAAATATATTCTTTCCATTTTCTCTCTTGTGGAAGATATTTTTGTCTAGAAACTAATCTTGGGGGTGTTGAGGAGTCATCATTAACTCCTAACTGGTGTTAGAGCTCTAGTGTTGTAGATTCCTTCTCAGATCTATGGGTCTTGTGTTAGCTTGAATATTTTTTTAGGCACATGTTAGGTTTCAAGGACCTCATAGTTGAATCCAAGGCATCAAATAAAGTCAAGTTTTCTTTTCGTTTTATCAATTTTGGTTATGTTTTTCATAATCTATGAAGGTTTCATTTTAGGGGTTACATTTGTAGGATCTAGGGGTAGTTAAAATTTTAGGGCACATTGGGAAAAATATGACCCTACCATTGTGATCAAAAGGTCCAATAGATGAATTTTGATATAAAATTCACCTATGTTAGGTGTTAGCTGTTTTTGAGGCAGTTTTTTGCTCAAGCATGCCCTACAAATTTTGATTTTTTGTAGAAAAAATATTTTTTATGGTTTTATTAAAATTTCAAGCAATAAATTTTTCATTTGAGCACTATTTAAAAAAAAAATCAAGTGTTTTGAATTTTTGGGTGGACAAATTTGTTTACTCTACAACAAGTCATACCTCACACATGTAGGCTTGTTGGCCTCTACCAACTTGTCAAAGTTTTCAATATCCCAAGCCCCAATCACATCATAGAGTTGGGGGCTATAGCTCAATGGTTGCATGTGAGGAGCTACCACCCCTCCCATCACCTGCCTCTCAACCCCTCTGTCGCTCATCGGAAATGATTTTGTTTTGCAATTTTTTCACCTGTAGTCAAATGGGTAACCAAGAGACAATCACCAAGGGCTAATATTTTTCACTTGATTAGTTTGCACATTCCTAAAACAATCCTTTTTCATTTTTCTATATCTTTCACCCCATAATGCCCCTTTTTTTCAAATGAGATATTGTTGGAAAGGTGGCTCTCTCAGTTTTCTAATGGTGTAGGTTATTTCAGAAAATTTTGTTGTTTGATCATAATTAAATTTTATTGAAGTCAAACCTTTTTTTGGCTCCAAAGCTTCATAATCTTTTGTGACATCCTTCGATTTTCATGATTCTTGTAGTGTTGGAAAGGTATTGATGAGCTCTATCCAACCATCCATGCACTTCCTATTTCTATCCTAGTAATATTGTGATTTCAATTTTCTTGATGTGTATACCAAATATTATTTGGATATTTTTACAATTAGGAGGGTTTTGTTTTGATCATTGTACTTTATTTCAGCTATATTTTATATATTGATCGTATATTTTTTCATTTGAGAAATGTATCATCATTATAATCATGGGTTATGCAACTCATCCTTCTATAATTATTATGACTAAGGACAATTATGAGTCATATAAAGAAGGTATAATAACACATTATAGGTGGCTAAATATTTTGCCTCGCCTTTATAGACTAATACTTGAGCTAGAAGCAACATATAAGAAATGTATTCTTGTGGTAATAGGAATGATCATATCATAGGATTGATTGGTTGTAGTTTTAGTGTAAGCATCTTTAGAGAGACTTACTATAATATTTAAGGAATATCATGCCCATGCATAGCTTGGACCAAACTTAATGATATTTTTGGAGATCCACATAATCGTCCATTCCTAGATGATCCTACATTAGATTGCCTCATTCTATTTGATGATGTTCACAATATATACTTTATGATAAAAATAACTTAGACGAGTTTGAATATGATGTTGATAACATACTTGATGATCCAAATACTTTTCCTACAACTCCTACTTCTCCAATGGAGATCACTTTCATCTTTTGTTCATGATTCATTAGGTAATTCTAGTGATTCATTCCAAAAGGTATCTAATTATCTTCTTGATTTGGATTCCTACTTATCAAGCATTGTATCTTTTTTTGTACAATATCACATTTCATATTTGGAGGACCAATTTGAGGGTTTAATTCTCTTATTTTATGATATTCTTGGATCTACTATTGCCACTTCATTTTTGTCTGTGGAGCTTTTTCAAGATCAGTTTCCATGTCTTCCTGGTTTGTCACCTTTTTTTGTGATTAGGCATGTACCTAATTGGATTGTGGCATCATCATTGTCATCTAAGAACATGACAACATATGAAAAAAATTTAGAGACACAATACATATGGGTTCATCTTCCTACCAATTCCTATCTAAAATGGGAAGCATTCTTGCATTTGTACTTGGTTTATCTTCTTACAAAGTGGAGAAACATTTTTTGTATGCATTGTATTATGTTATGTCTTCAAACATTTACCATATTAGCAATAGATTACACATTGTGTGAGACTATCTTTTCTCTCTATTTCCCTTTTATGGGGGGTTATTCATTATATATGCATGATCAATGTATTCCTTGGGGGTATCACTGAGTCCTCTATACATCATCTTGATTTTTTTTATTTTATCTCTATTTTGGAGAGGAGTTTTATCCCACTAGGTTTTTTTTTTTTCTTTGTTTGTCAGAGACTACATTTATTGCATTTGCATTGTAAATGGCTACCTAACATAGCCTTGTAGTTGGGACCCATCATCATTTTTGGATAGTTTGCATAATAATATTCTCCCCAAGTTTCACTTAAGGGGGTGTTGGTGTGAATAAATGTCTTGTACCTTGTTAATTTCCTTACTAGGGACTTAGGGGACATATTCACATATTAAGTATAGTTAGGATATGTAGTGTAGAAAATGATACTACCTCTTAGGTGATAATACAATTTCACACTTAGTTTGGACCTATTTTATTGACCTTTCATAATTTTTTTACCCTTCCTAAATAGGCCCTTAATTCCCTTTATTATGCATCCCAAGGTCTATTTTTATCATTTTACAACATTAAAACACACATTGATCAAATGCATTTAATTAATAAATGACCTTGAAACAAATTGGTCCTAGACTTATAGGCATGGGTGAATGGGTCCCCTTCATATCCCAAAACCAAATTTTTAATATGTTTTTGGCAATATTTTAAAGTCTCAAATTCAAATTTCAAGTGTCAGCTATCAGGATCTAATATTGAGGAAATTAGCGAAGAAGCCAAACCTAGTCCTTTCACCATTTCAAACTAAAAAGGAGATTTTTTAGAAGAAAGAGAAGAGAAATTTTGAAGAGAAAGGAGAGAAAATTCAAGCATTCAAAGTTGAAGTCTTGGAGAAACACTTTATTTTTAATTTTCAAGTCTTCAAACTCATTTTTTCAAAGGTTTGATCAATCAGTGTTCATGATTGAAGGTTGATGCAATGGTGGACCATGATGGATTCTAGGTTTGGGAGATGCATCTTTCCATGACCCTTAACCTAATGACTTGTTTCCTAATGTTCCCATATTCAAGCATCATTCTACTAGAAACCTATAACAAGGTCTTATCATACTTGATATTTATTCAAGTTTTTCAACTTCTCCCTAATTGAATCTTTGTCATTTATTATTGGCATACATGAATCATTCTATAATGTAGTTGAGTAGGGTTTGTTTGCATATTATCTCATAAAAACCTTATATTCACTTAAGGTTAGGGCTTGCACACATTGTCATTTATCAGATATTTATATTTTATCAAAGTTTAATTACCAAACTTGGGGTTTGGCCAATACAAACCCCCATACAGAAAAAACATTTTACTTTTTTAGATTTATCATAGATTCAAATTTGAAAGTGAATATATGTAGGTATAGGAGTAGAGTATAGAAAAAAGGCTATAGTTTCAATTTTTGAAGTTTCAGAAGGGGACACAAATACCCATTTTCCCCTGGGCAAATGAATCCTTTATTAGAGCTCAAAACCCTCTTTTTATGATAGGTGAATACCATTCTGCCCTTCTTAGATCTACCTAAACATTGTCGTTTCCATTTTTGTTATCATATAATTATGCATTTCAAGTGTTAAATCATATAATTCATTTAGTTAATGCACTTTAAATTATTCCAAAACATTGCAAATTAGTCATTTCTATCATAAGAAAATAACAAATCCCAAAATAGGGTTGACCCACCTTAAGATTGAAAGTCAATCCTATCCCTTTGAGATCTCTTTTTTCCAATGAAATAAGGGAAAGGGGTGTTAGAATTCTAGGTCATTTCATAATTGATTGAACTCATTATGCCCTCTTTTCTACCATTTCATTTTGGTGGACACCTATTTCCCTTTATTACATTTTGGTGAACCTAACATTGTACATCATAAATTATGGTTTGGAAATCTCTAAAACCTTAGATCTAGGTTTTGTAGTAGTTTTTTTTGCATCTCATTTAGTGTTTCAACATTGCATTTTTGCATCATTTAAATTCACAAAAAACCAAAAATATTGCATAAATATTGCATATTAGTTGTATCAATCATGTCTTTTAGTCATTTAGATCAAAAAGTTTAGTAAAAATTGCATTGAAAAAGTTGTCATTTTTGTTCATTTTTTTTATTTGTTGCATTTGCATTTAAATAGTAAATTCTAGAAAATTAGTCACAAAAGAAACATTCTATAACCTAAAATAGTGAACACAAACATGAGCTTATACATTGTATTATTTATGTTTTAGAACGTTGAGCAACGACCCATTTTCCCTTGGTTGAACTTGGCCTTGCATAGGTGTCTTGGAAATCTTCTAGGTGCATTTTTGTCTCTATTCTTGCTTTATGTTTCTACTATTAAATTATAAATTTGTAATTTTGAATTTTATTTTCTACACATTAAAGAAAGTTGTCCTTTTTTATTAACTTATGAAGAAAATTGAAAATAGTTTTTTATGTTTTAATATTAGATAGTTTTAGATCTATAGAAATTTTCTCTCCTTTTTGCATCATTGCATAGTTTAGATAGACTATTTTTCATTTTGCAATCATTGGAACCCATAAAATATCTCAAAACATCAAACAAAAATTTGTACACTAAATGATAAACCTTGCAAAAAGCATAGGTATCTGATAATGTCAGATCTCTTTCCACAAGTTAATATATCCCTCAATCCCTTTAGTAATGATGAATTTTACATGTTAGATAAATTCCTTGAGGACTTCATCTCATAAATATCATCCACTAAGGCTTTTAATAACAAAACATAATAAAGGAAAGTTACCTCAATCACACCTCAACTTATCATTTACCCACCTTCACAATAACCACAAGTCCAAAAAAATGCTATGATCATCATAGGACCACCTAAGAACAAACCAAAACCTCAAGGAAATATCTTAAATTTTATAGTAAAACTCACCAATAAAATTAGTTTATAACAACCAACTTATACTACCATTGCTCACACATATAATACAAGGAATAATAGGTAACCATAAACCATACCTACTTCATTGCCACTCCCTCAACCTATTTTTTCTAGTGCTCCTAACTTGTCTCTCCATAATGAAAAGGAGTATGATCTTGTGGAACAACTTCACAACACTCCTAAAAATATTTCCTTATTGGACCTCATCCAAACATCACCTAATTATCGTATCATGCTTCAAAATTCTTTACAATAAGTTATGTTACTCTAAGTGCACAACCAAATGGTGTAGCATCCCTAATTCAAGGTATGAATTCAACCAAATTAGACACTATCTTTCAACAAGATGAATTACCTCCATTATAAGTGCAAAAGTAAAATTAGTCAGCAAAGTAAGGGCTAAGAGCATAGCCAATTCCATACCCAGTTGACTTAGTTGATCTAGTCATTAATCTAGTTTTGGATGATCCAGATACAGATAAAGATCCATATACATATCCACTAGCAGCAAAGATAGAGGCGGAGGTAGCTAGAGCCTAGGTGGCATAGATGATAGCAGTGTCAATATAGAAAAAGGGTTGTGCTGGAATAAAGAGCATTATCAATAGCAGATCGAGATGCGGATCGAATTCCATAGTTAGAAGCCAACAGAGCCAAGAGCTACTAAGGCATGGGTAAGGACAGGAGCAAGCATATCTAGGTGCGGATACATTCATTGGGGATCCCCCGTGTCATAGCCTTTTCATACTGGATATCCAGCAGCATTCATTCCATTTGAGCCTGCAACATACCTTTCACTAGTGAAGGATTCAAGGATGGAGTCCCTAGTAGTAGGACCCAGTGAAGTTGACGCAGAACTACCAACTTTCTACCATAGAATAGTAGGGGCCCTCCCCCCCGCAATTGAACTACTATTCAAACCAGAACTATAGTTGGGTGGGAGGGCCCCTACTATTCTATGGGAGTTGTGGGGGGGATTATAGGGGGGCCGTTGGTGGGAGGATATAGTAGGGGCCCAGGAACTAGTTTATATCCACCCACCCACCCTATAGTACCCCCCCACTCGGCAATAGTAGGGCCCAACCCATCCTGGACTAAAGTTGCCCAAAACTATTGTTTCCCGGAACTAGAACTCCCACCCTCTCGCCCCCACCGCCCTAGGCCAAACCCCACCGACCAAAGGCGGGTGGACCCCACCTGAAGACTAGCCCTTCGGGCCATAGAATAGTAGGGGCCGACCTGAGGCATATCTGTATCCTCCTAAGTTCCCCCCCACGGTCTTCACAACCCCACTGTCCCATTCGGCCTACTATTCTAAGGGGGGGCATGGTTGATGGTTACTTTGGTGGGGTTGGGGTCATCCCAGCTATCCTCCCACCCCCGGAACTGGTGGGGTTTGGGCTGCTACGGATGGTGGGGTTGGTTACTATTCTAAGGGTAGTTCTAAAGTTCAAACAACACTCGCTCCTTTTTTTCTATGCACCACGATTGCAATTCCCATCTTAGAGTTCTGTTGAGCAGGTTGACTTCAAGCATTTCGTATAGCAGTAAAATCTAGGAATGGAATTTCACTAGTACGAGCTATCTCAAAACTCTAAGAGTGACACCGCATATAGCTGGCGGAGTGAGCCCATTGATTTCCCTAAGGTGTTGGGGTATCATTGTGACATTTTGGCGTTTCACATAGTAGGAAAGACCTCACCAACCTAAATCACTAGTACGATGGGTCTTGAAACTGAACCCTTTAAATAGTAGGGGGCATTGGACATAGTTGACGATTAGTCATCATGCCAAATTACTAGGCAAGCCCCCCCTCCACACATGACAAATTGCGTTCGACATAGCAGCAAAACCGCACCCACCCGATTTAGTAAGGCAAAGCCCCAACTGATTGTTGCCTATAGAATGGTAGGGGTATGCCATACAGATGTGCAAAAGTGGTGCCAATCTCCAGAACCAGCTGAAGTCGACTGACTAGAGACCTTATCCCAGCAAAGAAAGAATGAAGGTTGAGTGGTCGAGCCCATTAATGTCGAATGATACTCTAGCCGGAATGGTTGAGTGGTCACATTCATGTGGTTACGATTAGTTGTTACCGGATGGATTCATGCAGTTATGACAAGCTGTCATGTTCCCAACTTATTCAAGATGATGTTGGTAAGAGCCCACTTATTCATAGTTGTTATCAGATTCACGTTACAGCGAGATTCAGATTCGATTCATGTTACAGCGGTTATAGCCATAGTCATGACATCTTGCTATATAGATATATGGTGATCCGTCAGCTTGGCCAATATCATGGAGGGGGGAAGAGTATTAGAAAATGAGTAACATGCCCACCCCACCCACCATGATTCTCAGGAACCTACTGGGCGCCAGCACATTTTCTTCTTATTTAATCCAGCATGTTACGTATAGAATGAAAATTTCTATCAAACATAAATTGTTTAATATGGGTGGGAGGGGATTTAGTGGTGGGAGGGGATTGAGCCTATCGAATGGTAGGGGTTTAGGTCATATGAATACCTATAGTTTATTTGGCCGACCCGTGATTTTTTCATAAATATTCCCCCCATAGCGGCCCCCCCTAATAATTGCAGACCTCACCAAAGGCCTGCCTTTCATCGGCACCCGCCACCCCTACCCACCCTCTATAGTTGTTTCCTGCCTTCGGCAGCCAGGCCTTAGGCTGCTGAAGGCATGCCAACGGTGGGGTTGGGCTAGCTATTGTATTAAACTCTTTGTTCAGATGGAACCAACCAAAAGACTATCATCCTTCTAGAGATGGGCTAGCTATAGTTGGAGATGTCCTGATGGGCGAGAAAGGAGGAGATTGTTTATCTAGCCCTATCTAGCTTTCACTCAGCCTGAACTGAACACCCCAGGGAGGGAGAGTCACACACAATATTGAGTTCTAATCAAAATTCCCTATCCCTTAGGTGATTGATGTTATACCGGTTGAACTAGCATAACCAGCCAAGCCTCACAACCGGGGGTGTAGGCAAGCGATTAGTCTAAACCTATACAAGAAGAAGAAAAAGAGAATTGTTTATTATCAATCACAAAGCTATTGGTTGATGATTTGGGTTCATTGGATTTTACACCTACATTCATGGGAAGATATAAAATCACAGTGAAAGAATCAAGTGAAGAAAAGGAAATAGCAGTGGTATCAACACAACATGAAGAAGTATCATCACAAGCATCCAAGTTGACAAATTTTAGCAAAGAAGAAAAATTACACAACCAATTATGATGAGCTTGACCATGAGCAACTACAATCCTTGAAAGTAATGGAATCTCTCTATGGAAGAGGGTATCAACTCTTGAAATAACTTGGCTATAATAGAAAAGGATGTTGCATGAACAAAAAAGGTATTTGTTTCCCTATAGAGCCTAATATAAATGAATTAACAAGAGGTCTAGGATATTGTCCTTATAAGATAATAAAAGAATAAAAAATCCTTCACTCAACATCAACACTATCATGAAGTATTCTCCTAGGATAACTCTCACTTTGATGCATCTTGACTTAGTAGATACCACAAGTGATGATATGCCAATGGATTGCTTTCTAAATGATGAGGCTTTATATTTTTTTGGGGGATTCTATGATAATTCATGAACTCATCACCACAAAAAATGATTGAATTCTACCTTAACAAATAAGGGATACTTTGGTGAAGAAACTAAAACAATCAATATTGAATGGGATGAGGATGAAGAAATTCTTTAAATTCAAAATCAAAGTGCATTACTTATGGGAGATACAATCAACATACTAATGGATACATATAAGAAAGAGAAAGTAATTCAAATAGAAAAGTTTCTTGATGATGATGAAGAAGAAGATCATGCAACATTATTGCATGACTTTCCTAAAATTTTTGCTTGGACTTATTCAACTATGTTGAATATTGATGCTAAGAACTAGTTACCCACAACATTGTCCTTGAGAAAGACACTAAACCAGTAAGAAAAAAATATATGCAAGATGAATCCTAAGATAGCTTTGTTCTTTAAAACTGAAATTGAGAAGCTCCTAGATGCTAGCTTTATTTGTCCCATTGATTATTTACCATAGATATCTAATAATTTAGATGATTTAAAACTTGATAATCATATTAGGATGTGTACAATTTTTTATGATTTGAATAAATCATCTTTAAACTTATGACTTTCCCCTTCCTTATATTGACATGAAAGTAGATTCAACCGTGGTCCATGCCTTATTGTCATTCATGGATGGTTTTTCAAGTTATAATCAAATTTTCATAAATCCTCAAGATTGATACAAAACATCCTTTGCTATACGTTGGGGGAATTTTGTTGGGTTGTTATTCCATTTGGATTAAAGAGTGTTGGAGAAATATATTGAAGTAATATGACACTAATATTTCATGAGTTTTTACACAACATTTTGGAAGATTATATTGATGGTATTTTGGCTAAGTCTTTAACTTGCCAAGATCATGTCAAAGTTATTCATAAAATATTTGAAAAATTAATAAGTAGAACATTAGGTTAAATCTGAAGAAGTGTTTCTTTGGTGTGGATAGTGTAAAAATCTTAGGTTTTATAGTGTCACATAAAAGCATTGAGGTGGAGACAAAAAAGATCAATGTTATCATAAACATGTCACGTCCTAAAAATATTTCTCAATAAAGCATAGTTTATTGAGAAAATTTCAACCAATCTATCATTTTGTGGCATCACTAGTGGATCATAATCTCCCCTTTACCCAACTTCTTAAGAAGGAATCACAATTTAAATGGAATGAGGATTGTAAATAAGCTTTTGAAAATTTGAAATAAAATCTAGCTAATATTCCAATTTTGCAACCTGGTATTCAACGAAATCCATTAATCCTGTACATATTAGCATCCACTCATGCCCTAGCAATGTTATTGGCTCAATAAGATGAAATTGGCAAAGAATATCATATTTATTGCATTATCCAAATTTTAGTCGATTATGAAACTTGGTATGAAAAATAGAAAAATAATGTTTAGCTCTTGTGTTTGCTACTAGTAAATTGAAACACTATTTATTAAATGAAAAAGTGCATGTTGTTATAAAATTTGATCCTTTGAAATACATTTTTACTAAAATAGATTTGTCAAGATGTTTAGTGAAATGGGTTATGTTGTTAACCAAGTTTGGTCATAAATTTTCTTCTCAAAAGGTAATCAAAGGATAAGCCTTGACCAACCATTTAGTTGACACTTTTTCACCATTAACATCACCTCATCATGAATCATTTCCTATTAAGAATGTTTTTGAAAACTAAAAAGGAAACATAGAAATTGTATTTTGATGGTTCTAAGTGTTGAATTGGATTTGGAGAAGGGTTATATTAATACCACCTTTAAGAAATCCTATTCCATTATCTTATCATTTAAACTTCCTATATACAAATAAAACTAGAAAATATGAGGCCCTAATTGCTAGAATATGTGTGACCTTATCCTTAGGTGTTCAAGACATTCATATTTTTGGTGATTCTCAATTGGTTATTAAACAAAAAAAATGATGGATTATCAAGAAAAATGTGATAAGTTATCCTAATATAAAAACCTTACAATAACATTTCTTGAATGGTTTGAGTCATATACCATAGATAGTATTTCATGAAAAGACAATTAGAGTATAGATGCAATGGAAAGCACTACTTCCCTTATGTATTTTAAAGATATTTCTATTGAATTCACATTTGTAGTTCACATAATCAAAAAATCATTGATAGATGAAAAGATGAAAGAAGCATTAGTGACCAATATTCCATCTGTTGTGAATAGTACACAATGATATTCAATTATTTAAAATAAGGTTCCTTTCTTGAATCAATCACTAAAAACATTGGATCTTGTATTTGGAAACTTGCAAATAGATACATATCCTAGTAGGTATCTTGTATAGAAAATCCTTTGACAGTCTCTTTCTTATATGCCTTAAAAAGCTAGATATCCCTATAGCCCTTGAAGAAGCTCATGTCAACTTCTGAGAGGCAATTTGGGGGAAGATCATTAGTTCAAAAGTTAATCTGCATAGGATATTATTGAGGACATATGGAACAAGACTATTTTGATCATGTTAAGAGATGTCACAAATGTCAAGAACATAACAATTTGGTCCACACTTCTAGTTCCAAACTCTACAGCCAAGTTCCTATTTGGCCATATTTGGTTTCAGGTTTGGATCTCACTGGAAAAATATCCCTACCTTTTTCTTCTAGACATACATTTAGAATTACTGTAATAGATTATTTCATGAAATGGGTAGAAGAAATTCCTCTTTGTTCCACAACCATTGATGCAATTTATCATTTCATATTGGAACACATTATTGCTTAATTTGGTCTTCCTTCTACATTAGTTTTAGATAATGATACACCATTTAAGGAAAATGACATGATTTTTTTGGAAATATTTCTCATTAAACATAATTTTTAAACACCTTATTACCCACAATCTAATGGTCAAGTGGAAATAACTAATAAAATTATCGAGAAAATATTGTGAAAAAAATAAGAAAACATAACAAGGATTGACACACTATGCTAGCTTACATGTTGTGGGCCTATCACACAAGTATTCAAACATCCACATGAAATAAACCTTATAACCTTGTTTATGGTGCTATTACAATAATACCCTTGGAGTTAGATATTCCTTTATTGTGAATTGACATAGAGGGATTATTGACATCACTTATAAAGAGAAAAAATTATAAAAACTTGAAATTCTTGATGAATAGTGCATCAATGCTCTTGGGAAATTCAAGGTTATTCCAAAATAATGCAGTGAAGTTACAATGATAATTTTATTCCTCACTCATTCAACAAAGTTAATTTACTGTTATGTGAAAATCAATGTAATGTCATTTTTTTCCAAGGTGAAAAAGGAAGGTTTAGTTCAAATTTGTTAGGACATTATGTCATTAAGGAAAGCTACAGGTCAAGAACATATATATTAAAAAAAAAAAAGATGGTACACCTCCTAAAAACCCTATCATCACTACACATTTGCATAGATATTACACTTCAAATTAATTTTGAATAGTATGTATATTAAATCATATTGTTAGATTAAGTCGATAGTTGTCTATTATATCTCACATTGCTTTACTATTGACAAAAAATATTGGTGTGTCTTGAATTATGTAGATGAACTATTCATTATTTTGAATTATTTATTTCCTGTACATGTTATTCAAACCCATGCATGTTGTGTTAAATTAGATCATTACATGAATTTAATTTTTATATTATATTATAAGCTACGATAGAAAAATGTGGAATTATATAGCATAGCATATCTAGTGTGGCCTATGGCTACTAGACTTCTTAGGGGTTGGTGGCAGTGCTCATCAAGAGATAGTGGATTGTGAGCAGCTCATGGAGCTCATCTAATCTCATAGGCCCTCTACCTCACCTCTAGCAATCCCTTCATGTATGAGTGTAGTGGCATGCTCTTGATCTATCTAGTCCCTCTCAATGTGTACTCTAGCAAGATTTGCTAAACTCTAGTGAGCTCCCCTATAATAATATTGATTTCTGACCACATGAAATCCTATGAATTTCTCTCAACTATGACCCAGGTGGCTTGAATCTCCTTATATGCATCTTGAAGCTCTTTAAGTGCAACTCTTGATTACTCATATCTAGCTATAGATATATCAGTGATCCTTGTAGCCTCCTCGTATGATGCACTCCATCTTGCTAAAGGCTCAAATAGGTCAGAACAAAACCCCATTCTAGGTGGTGGCCTATGATCCACTCATTTCACCTAATGTGGGGGTATGTAGGGAACCATCTCAGCATTGACTCAACAAAATAATTCTAGCCACTCTCATGTACACACTCCAAGATTCAAAACATAATTAATATTAGAACAAGATATGATAATTAGATGCAATAACTAGAAATGCAAGAAAACTATAATAATGCATCATCACCTATATAATAGGTCCCTCATGAGAAGGAAGCATGGAAGGTGTCACACCACTACCCTCTTCATGATCATGTGAATTAATGTCTACTAAAACTAATGTTTGTGCCTAGGTGACTTGAGGGTAAAATGAAGATCTCTCCTTGGGGAGATTTGTGATCTCCTCTGGCTCATCAGGGTCATTTCTCATAGGTTTTTAATCCTCCTCATCCAACTCTATGTCCTCTACCCTATCCTCATCATCTATTTCTCCATCTGTGGATCCATTCTCTATCTCATCCCCATGACCTGGAAGAGGTATAGCATTTCCTATAGGGTGATGGATGCAAAAGATGTGTCTAGGTTCTGCTCTCATCCACCAATGCTCATAGGCTATCATGGAGCCTACATCATCTAAATATGATGTTGGGGACATATCTCAATCATCATCATTTGAATCACTAGAAATGATATTATCAATCATAAGACATCAGATGTTTCTTGTCCTAGAGCCATTTCATGCTACTCTTAGATATATAGGTCATGGCTTAGGAGGTACCTAAACCTACCCAAACTACCACATAAAATGGTCATAATAAAAGGGAATAACTATATAGTCATGTTGTCCAAGTAAAAATATATCCTACTACATCTTGATAAGTTATCATGTGTGATATGTCCATTGGGGTATTGTATGGTAAGGTCTCCATACTATATTCTCCTCCTCAATATTATCAAACTAGACACTATAGTACAATAGATCCCTGAATCACCAAACTCATCTCAAATTGTTACTAAAATTTCATGGATATCCTATGGCCACTACAATAGGACAACTAGTAGGCTTAGTACACATGATATACTCAAAGGCCCAAACTTGCAATAGTGTACAATGTAATATGTTGTGTAATTCTTAATATATAAATCACTTGAGGTCCTAATAAAGGTGAGCTATCATACTATGGACCCATGAATACATAGTCTAATGTCACTCCATTTGACAAATGGTATGAATGAGGTCCCCTCTAGGTGTGCACCTCGTCCATCTAGCATAAGTGCTAAGATAATGGTCACAACAATAATCCATCATAACAATGTTGAGCGAGAATATATAAGCCAATGAAGATCGATGTGAGATCCAACATCCTCTATTGAAAGAGAATTGCCCAAAAAATCCTGGATGTTATCACCCTAGATGGGTAATCTTAAAATATAGTGAACATCTTCCAAGGTCACCACTATCTCTCCTATTGGAGGTGGAATGTGCATTTGTCTAGATTCCACCTCTCAAGCAAGGCCATCAATATATCATCATGGTACCTCATGGGTGGCATGAAATAGATCCAAAATAAATCAATCCCATATAATTTCCCAACCTCCTCCTTAGTCAGTCAACTGATCTGCTCCTAGTGAAGGGTGAACAAGTGGCCTCCTAGACATTGTCAAGCATATGGTATAACCTGAAAGAGAATGAAGAAATCATCAATAACATGATTAATAATGTTAACCAACCAATTAAAAACAAAATATAGTTTCCCTAGGAAACAAGGGCTAAAATTGGACACTTAGACAATTTTTGGATAGGGGGTCTAAGACACTTTGGCCATTCTGGGACACATGGAAAAAATAGGATAGGTGCATCATTTTTGGATGGGGTCCTAAAACCTTTAGAAAATGCATTAAAAATGTTATAAATTTTAGAAAAGTAATCATGAAAGTGGGTGCAATGGACTCACTATGTGTTGGAGCTTGAAACATGCCAACTTGGCTCACATGACATCTAAGCTCGGAGGTTGGTGTGGTAATTGGCTTCACATATTCACTCCTATACAACAAGGTGATCTCTAAATGGTAAATATTAAAATAATGGTAAAAAAAATAATTTAGCATAGTTAACATATAGTAAAGATTCTTAATTGTACATTTCATTCAAATCACCATAATGGGGGCTAGAGAACTTTATTTTTGATGTTATTTGTTGCACTAGATTTATAGTTCCTTCTTTGATCTTATTTAGTGTTTATTGATATATGGTGTTGTAACCTCAATAACCTATTGAAAGAAATCACATCACAAAGTAAATAAATTCAAAGATTCTATATTACAATCATGATTCCACCTCCATAAAGCAAGTAGAATCAGGAGGCGTACATCTACACTTGAATTTAATTATTCAAAGAGGTTTTACATGTTTATAAAATGGTTTTAAATAGCTAACAAATTAGTTTCATAGGACGCAGTTCCCAACATTGTGGTTTTTAAGATGACTACATTGGGGACTTTAACCTTTCAAACATTGTTTGCCCAATCTTTATATGAGGATATGTATTACAAAAGTTCATATACATCTCAAATTGTGTTATGTCTAGACAATGTTTGATATGATTTTCATAAATACCAAGCCCAATCCTGTATCTCATAACATCTCTAGTATTTGATGATGGATGAGTATGATCATGCCAAAAACTTGACATCAAGTTCCTAACAACATCTTCAATCCTTTTAGAACAGGGAGCTCTACATATAATTTCCCAATTTCCTTCTGAACTCTCATCCAAAAACTTTCTCTTTTTCTCATATCCAAAAAATTTCTCTTTTCCTAACAAAATTTCCTTCTGAACTCTCATCTAAAAAATTTCTATTTTTCTCTTTTTCTCATATTTTATTAATGTGGTTCTACTATAACCAATTTTAGCCGAAAGTATAAACATTTTTCTTTTTCTTACTATATATTCATGTACAATAGATTTCAACATCACCCTTCTTGTAGTGGCCTTATCCACTGATCAAGATCCTTTCCCAATGGAACATAAACCCTTTTTAACATTTTGAGAAATATCCTTTTGTAATCCAATGTTTTTATTCTTATTTGATGCCAAATGTACACCCAACAATTGTAATTACTCTTCCAGCTCATTATGAAGAAGTAAACTTGATAAAAATTGGGTTTTTTAAGTGTATCAAGATGATTGAAATGATCATTGATTATTCCATTTATAGATTTACTCATTCACCTCTTTCTCTTTTTATAAGGATGGTTGGCATAACATTTCAGTTTCTCCATATCCATGTCAAGTAAATGATCTAGATTTCTATAAGAAATTTGTTTCATCACCTTTTCAACTAGTTTTATATGCTCATGCATACTAGTAGAAGCAAGTGATCATGATCCCTCTCCAACATGCATTGTTTGAACTTGGGCCTCGCCCCTATCTTCAAGGTCCATGTGTTCTTCAAAAGATTCATTTGATCCAATATCTAGATTTTTCTCGACTTTAGCATGATAATTTCCACTTGTTGAGCCCTTTCTACATGTCACAAAATATTTTGCAAATAAAGTGAGAGATAATTCTATATAAGTGAAGTTTATGTATGCAAGAAAACAAAGTGATAAGACATGATGCTATAAGTGAGAGAATTTTTAGCTAGTTTTATATGCTCATCCATACCAATAGAAGGAATTGATCCTCACCCCTCTCCAACAATCATTGTTTGAACTTGGGTCTCCTCCCTAACTTCAAGGTCCATGTGTTCTTTAGCGGATTCATTTGATACAATATCTAGATTTTGCTCAACTTCAGCTTGAGAATTTTTGAATTTACATGCAATCAAAGAAAGTGAGAGACTATGAGTTATTTAAGTGGAGTTGAAACAAATAAAATCAAAGATTCTTGAACTTAAGAATTCCATAGAACAAAAGCAATTGGAAATAGATGATAGGAAATTTAATAGGTAATGCATATGCAAGATGACTATTTTTTAGTATTAAAGTTTCCAAGTTAAATCTAACATGGTTTTCATAATTGGAAATATATTTATAAGCAAAACAAATTGAGGTGTTAATAAAAGTCCTAAACACACACTTGAGAGAGAGAGAAGAAACAAGCATGTACCTTGTTTCTTTCTATGATAATTTTCCAAGTTTTGTTCATGCCTCTTTTGTTCTTCTTCTTTTGACAATTTTCATTGAGACACATTTTTTCTTTTTCTTTGTTGTCCCATTTTCTTCTTCAAGTTAAAGATGACTAAAAACAAATCCTCTACCAACTTAGTTAAATTCTCCTCCAAATTTTTCCTTGATTGATAAAAATGAAAAGTTGTCTTCTCCAATATTTTCCTCCTTGATAAATGTGCAAAAGTCTCTTCTCCAAAATCTGCACTCCAAGTGATATAAATGTGAATTAATCTTGCAATTTGATAAGGAATCATGAAAAACAAGCTTGTATTTATATGCATATGGGAAAAAAAATATTCTAGTGTATGGCATACCTAGATCCTAGATTAAATGAATCAAGTGGTAATCAAACAAGTTATTTCATTGTGGAGTTTGTTGTTATTTAGTGTATAGACATGCAACATATCTAGTAATTTTAGAATTTTGTTACTTGTAAAAAATATAATAGAGGTATAATTTGAATTGAATTTTCTTGTTTCAAAGAATAAAATTTTCATACAATTTAATAATGGTGTAGATTAAGAGATTATTTATGACATAATTTAACATAAAATTTTAAAACTTAGAGGGAAAGTGTTTGAAGGATGGTATATAATTATAAAAGGAATGTTCCTACCTCTTCTTTATAATTATATTTTATTCTCAACTCCTCAATGGTTCATGTTGCTTAAGTCATTTTAAAAAAATAGGAGTTTTGTGTACCACAAAGTGATGCACTTTATTTGTTCTTACTTTCTATCAAGATTTTAATTTAATCATTTTTATCAAATTTTAAAACTAAAAGAACATGTGCATTCATAAATAGGCTTGTAAATACACTCATTTATAAAATATCATTAGTTTACTTGAGCTTGGGAGTCATTTATTTTATAATTTTTTACTATTTACTATAAAATTCAATGGGTGTAGGGGCGCCGGTCCTAGCTCAGTTGGTTAAGGTGTTCCCTGTAGCAGGGCGCCCACCATGGGTTCGACTCTCCGGCGCTCCCGTGGTACCGGTTGGTGTGTCCCGCCAGCACTGCTAGTCACGGTAAAAAGTTTACCGGCGGTGGGGGGTTATATGGGGGGTCGTGCTGCACCCGATTCCCCTCGTTATAAAAAAATAAAAAAAAATAAATTCAATGGGTGTGTGTGCAAAAAATTTATTGTGATCAACATGAATGAACTTAATTATAAAGTGGCATTCATTTCCTAAAATTATACTAGAGATCAAATGCATATCATATAAGGAAATGTAAGTTCTAAGAGATCATCAAATAAGAAAATTTATGTATATTGAATATAAGAAAATGTATACATATATCATATAAACATGTAAACATAAGCAAACACATACATACATGTAAATAGATTCAATTTATAAACATAACATGTTATAAGCAAAGAGGAAAATGTATATATATCATATAAGAAAATGGAAGTTAGAGATCATCAAATTTTGAATACTAAAGATCATCATATGAGAAAATACATGTAGTAAAGATCATAAATCTAGTGCAAGGCCTAATATGAATGTCAACTCCTAGTCGAACAACCATCTGAATGAGAATGGTCCTGCTCTGATGGATATACTGAGCCTTGCAAGTAAAATTATGTAGAAAATGTGTTAAATAGATATAATTTATATTAAATAAATTTTATGAAAGTTATTTTTAAGAATGTACTTGTGTATTTTTAAATATCTATATAGATCTATGCATACACATGCATGTACATATACACGTGTATATATAAAAATTTAAAACTCACATGTCCACTGACAACAAATTCATCCATAGAGTCACGTCGATGTACATGATCTGGACCAAGGCTAAGAGTGACATAAGGTATGTCCATCTACAATATATATACATATATATATCAGTACATGAATATCTAGTTAAAAATAAAATTTAAAAATAATTAAAAAGGAATTGAAACATGCACATGCACACATACATGCACATCATTTGATATTAGATGACCTGAGTCCTATGAAACAACTACCTCCACCATATCAACTATACGGTCAAGTGATGAACTGACATTTGCATCCATTTGATCTATCCCATATCATGTCATAAATGATGAGTGAAGAGGATTATGTAGGTGAGATGGAATCAATGATGGCAAACTGGAACCAATCAACATCTCAGTAAAACCCATAGTCCATGCAGCTACTGAATAATTTGTAGGTGGAACCTGATGTGCACTAGTGATGGGATCCTCGAAGTGAACGGGCTCCGTGTGCCAAACGGTATTTGACATGCTCTACACCGATCACATAGTCTGATGCAATGAAGGCATATGCCTCCAAGAGATCCTCAGCCAAACAATGCAGATTCCTGCATGCCATATCACCTGTAAGTGCCTCAAGCTCTGTGGGAGTAGGGATGCCCGCCACTATAAAAGGATCCATGGTGGTCCACTATGCTGAAAATGGCATGGATCAGGAATGTCTAGACATCAAATACTAACCTACATGATTAGTAGATATCCTATTGGTGGTAGCCGCAATGTCACCTACAACGTCAATTGCTTCCCAAACAACCTCATCTACTATGGGGGCTAGAGCTGGGGTAAGAGTAGGAGACCTCTCGCTAACCAATACCCTAAACACTGGGACTGGTCTATCTACTCAAGGATAGGTGGGCCTATCGGCAATCCTGCCATGCCCCTGACCAGCATATGGTGAAATGTCCAAGTAGTTGAATTTGAGGCTCAAATGGACCTCAACATACAACTGTTGAACAAAGTATAATGGAATATGGTCATTTTTTTGGTATTGACCATGTGCTGCAAGAAATCGTGGGTAGATTAATTAGGCCATAGCACAATCAACACATCTAGTGACCTGGTATCCCTTAATCTTGTGTACATTTTGATAAAATGGAAACCAAGTATTTTTTATCATTTCTTTGGTCACACTATCTTGTATTTGTTTAAGGGGAACCTCACCATGTACTTCTTCCCAAATTCAGGAAAGAATAATAGCTACTCTATCTAGGGAAAATGTACTAATCCTCTCAAGTTCATCTCTTAGTTTTTTTAGACTATGCAATATTGATATGCATGGTTTAGAATATATCCTTGGTTTTGCACCCTATGCTAATGAGTCTTTCAATTTCTTAATTTCATTAGTGGTATTTGTAAACAAAGATTTTAGAGGTGGAACATCTGCATTTTCCATGTTATATATGTATGTACACCTAAAGGAGCAATGAGACCTTGGTAAATAATATATCTAGATATAGGGAATAGAAATCTAAAACAATTCTAATAATTCATCTACTCATCAATAATATTTTCATACCATTAACAAAAAATCATTCAACATCTATCATAGTTTTTAATAATCAAAACATTCAAATTACTAGATTGCACATAAAACATAATCTAAAACAGTTCTAAAATTTAAATTTACAAGTGTGCACTCTAGTAAAAAATGTGCCATTAGAGACTTAAAAAATCTTGATAAAGGTTGCATCTAAGATATATTTCCTACAACCAGTAATAAAGGGAAATCATCAATACTTAACATTGGTGGTCATATAAAATCAATTCAGTCATTATTGAAGGTACAAATAAGAGAAGAAAATGAGAGAGATGATAAGCTTGCATATATGATTTCTAAATTATTGAAGCAATATTTTGATGAGGAAACCAAAAAATTAGAAATAAACTTCCTCATATGCATAAAGAAAATTTGATAGGAGGGACACATGCACATAATATTTATCATGCAAGTTACAATACAATGTACAAGAACATGATATGGAACAAAGGTTTCTTATAAGTACACAACACACCTAGATGAAGATTTAACCCTAGTAAAAAAAGAAAGAAATAATGAAAGAATAGGAGAAAATGAAGATTTAATCTGTGTACATATTTTTTCTATTACCTCAAATCTTATAGATGATATAAAATCCTCCATATGAAAATATGGTTATATTTAATCATTTAGATAATATTAATAATTATTTTATTACTCTTATTTTTATAAATTTATTGGATATTATAGTAAAATAAATCAATTCGTACATTTTTTTAAATTAAAAAGTTGCCTATACAAATTCTACAACTAGATATAATGGACTAGCTTCGTATAATGATGCACAATGATCAATCCTTGATGTTCCAAATCATTGATGAAAGATGGAATGATGCACATAATTGGTTGTAGATGTAACTCTTCCAAAAGAGGAAGGAAATGAAGGCTTTATATTTTTATTAATAGACTATATTAAGTGTTACCATGGTTAATTATGAATTTTAATATTTTAAATGTAAAAGGTAAAGAATCTCCTAGCAAGAGAGCTATTGATTGTATGTTTAGAAGACCTTATGAGTCTAGATTGATTATATTATTTTACAAGAAGTAAAATTGGTTACATGTAACCATAATTGAGCACTTTAATTTATTTAGGATGCTTTTATTTGGAAGCTAGTCATTAGAATGATAGACATGATATGAAATTTCATTGATAAGTATATGATAAATTATTTGATTGACTCTAGTGTTTACCCATGTTATAAATTATTTTAAGTTATTTATAAATTAAGGGCTTAAGCTTGACATTATTTGTCTTTATGCATTAGATGATTACCAATTAAGATGTCCCTTATAAGGTTCAATGTCATGATGGAAAATAAAGATGAAAAGTATTGAGGACGTACATTTTACTTTAATGGCATAATAAGATAACCCTCTGCTAGCAAATGAAAAATCGTATGTTCTTCATTATGTAATTATTGAAATTGACACCCTATGATTTGATAGAAATTAGGATATATGGATTGATCTAAATGGAGTTATATCAAATAATTTAAGAATAGTAGATCTATTATAAGTGGCATAAATCCTCAATGTCTCTTTTGTATTAAAATATGGGGATGATGTGGCTATTTTAAGGCCCAAAATTTCATGTGTTAATAGCATAAATTATATTAATTTTTTTTTTTGGGAGTTTGTACCAAATACCTTTTTCCAAACACAACTTTTGTTTAAAATACCTCAAGACCTATGAATGAAATTAAAAATTTCCTAGTAAAGACCATCAAGGAAGGTATTGATGTCATATGTGGTTTCATTTTCCTATTATATAAAATTCAACTAAAATAGCTTTTAAGAAATAGTTCCACAAAATTACAGGGGTCCAACCATGTTTCAATTAATTTAAAACTATTATTTTAGGATTTTTTAAATTTTTAATTTATATAAATTTCTTACATTAGTTTGAATTAAAATGATAATAGTGCTCCATAAATTACACAAAATTGAATTTTATTAAAATTTTGGTTAAAAAGTAAGAAAGTTAACCTTTAAAGCCATTGAGGGAAGGTATTGCTACTAAAAGTGGTTTATTCATGAAGGGCTTGAAGTGTCATAAAGAAAGTAAATACAAGAGGAAGGAACATATAGATGATTTCCTCACAAGTATATAAATGTTTCTACTTGATTATTTATTTCATCCTAGAAAGAAACTATAAATGTTGTTTATACTATCGCTTTTATCTTATAAATAATCTTAGATGCATGTGACTTGTTAGCTTCCCTTTTCATTTACTCATGTAATTTAATAAATCTATTATTAGAGTTGCACAAGGGGAAAAAATGAGCTCCCCTCCACCAAGGGCTTATTTTTTTCTTATACCAATTTGAGAATTGTATTATTTCAATTCTTAATTGTAATAAAAATGTGGTGAAGGGGAAATAAAACCCATCCAATAAGTGTTCCCCAATCCCTTCAAAAGGAAAACTTGTGTATTATCCAAACACTATCATTATTAGGATTCTAGCTTCTAGTTACACTATTTCTAGAATAGTACTAGAGCCTAGATTGATGGCTCCCTTGTCTCTCCTATTGATGATGATCCCTCTAAGATTGGTTGTTTCATCTCTTCAAATGAGATTAGTAACAAGTTTTATGAGTGTGTTAAATAGGGGAAGAGGTTGGGTATATAATGTACTTTAGACGTGGTTGTTGAATGTAAAATTATTTAGACCATGAGAGGGTTGAACAATTTATAAATAATTGGAAGAAAACTATAATTTGTAAAATAGAATCCTTAAATGGTTCAAATTTTAAATGAAGTAATGAAAGAAAGAATAAGAAAACTACATAGCTAGATCAGGGATGAGTGATCTAAAAACAAAGATTAGTGTAAAATTATTTGAAAATAATTGGGGATAAAAATAATCTAATTTAATAGTTGTTAACATAAATGAACTTCAAGATAGGATTATGTAAGTGAAAAAAAAGTTATGTTGCCTTCATTGAGCCTAAATTTATCTAGTTAAGTATGTCTAAAATTAAGAATTCACACTAGAATATCAATATTCCATAAGGATCTCATAAAGATGATGAATTTAATGGAAGATAATATAAAATCCTCCATATGAGGATGAATTTTATCATTACATTATGATTGAATCATCTCAATTATATAGCCAAGCACATCAAAATTTTATAGATTGGAAAGCGAAATAATCACAAATTTATCATATTTTTAAATGTATAAAGTTTCTACCATCAAACTATTTATACTTATAGATTGCATAAAACTATAAATTTAATCATTATTCCTAATTTATTAAGAATCAATCTAATACAGTTTGACTTCATATTGTATACTTATTATAAACATCTCACTAATCCAACCATAGATTTTAAATATGTTAAATTTAAATATATAATAACAAAATACAACTTCTAAATATGATAGTAAATCTAATCAAACACGACCCAAATGTAGGATAAAGAAAAGAATCTTAATCTATACCATTATTTTGAGTTTGGTTTAATAGAAATTGTAAAAATTTATAATCCTGAAAAAAACAATGAATAAACTAAGGATCATTTTAACAATGGTGAATTAGTGCCTAAAGATTGGCCTAAAAAAATATAATATTCAACATTCTCATCATAAATGATATATGAAAACTAAGGATCGTTTGGTTATATATTTTCATAGACTTAAATTTGAATATTTATTACTATAAGATGTTCATTACAATTAGATTTTTAAATAATATTGTAATAATATTATGTCTTTGAGATTTGTTATGTGGATTTTAATGTTGTTCTTTAAATTTAAGTTAGAGTAAGTAGAATCTAATGAGAGACCTTAAAAAGATTCAAGTAATTTATGTTTGCCTTAAAATTATTATTATTGAGATTAAATACATAATTGATTGTATTTTGATTTCAAAATTGGAAATAGTTTAAAATTATAGAACCATATTATCCTTTGCTACAAAAATCTATGTCAAGGATTATTTGTATCTTTGTCATAATTGTGTTTCACATATTGAATATTTTAGGGAGGATTGAATGGATTATTTGGAAGTTGAAGCAATGATTGGTTGGGATTGACAATGAATTATAGGTTGGATATTTTGATATACTCCAAAATCCTAAGAATAGAGAACATGGTGAGTCATATTTTAATAAACCTATCTTCACTCCTTCTATTCAAATGCAACATCTCCAACCAATATTTTGGATTGAAAAATAAGTAATAGATATATATGAAATTTTACTCCTAATCCTCCTCCATTTACCCCACCATTAGATATATGCATATTGGTATTCACCTACTCAAGTCTTATGAGACCCTGGGCAGCTTTGTGAATACATCAAAAATATTATGCATGATGTCTAAGATTTTATTTGTGATGGATTGATATATATTCCAAGAATTTATAAGTGAAGTATATTCATATATATGTATTTGTTTGAGTTTTTAAAATTAGTTAAAAAAATTCTTTGAGGGATTTATGCAAATATGACATCTTAGAAAGATAATTTCATGTCATTTTGGTGTAGGTCATAACTTAACTTTCAATTTATCATTTATGGGAATGGCATCTTCGAGAAGTTTATAGAAGGCCATAGATGGTCCACTTTTGCATGATGTCTAAGATTTTAATTGTGATGGATTGATATATTCCAAGAATTTATAAGTGAAGTATATTCATATATATGTATTTGTTTGAGTGTTTAAAATTAGTTAAAAATTTCTTTGAGGGATTTATGCAAATATGGCATCTTGTAAATATAACTTAAATTTTAATTTATCATTTATGGGAATGACATCTTCGAGAAGTTTATAGAAGGCCATAGATGGTCCAAATTTTGAATTAAATTTAGTTATGAATTTGTATTTTTTAGGATGGATTTAAATTTGGAGAGATACTTTGGTGAGGAAAATATTTGAGTTACCACATTTTATAAGTTAAAACTTACCTTATCTTGAGAAGAGTGAAGTTTAAAAGGCAGTTGTAAACCCAAATTTTGCAAAATGGGTTTATTTAAAAGGCTCTAGAAACTTTCAAGAAAATGCAATTGGCAACTGTAAACCCAAATTTTGTTGCAAAATGGGTTTATTTAAAAGGATTTAGAAAATTTCAAGCAAATGCAATTAGCAGTTGTAAATCCAAATTTTAAAAAATGGGTATTGTTTATAAGGTTTTAGAAACTTTCAAGAAAATACAATTCTCAGCTATAAAGCCAACTTCCACATCCTTCACCCTCTGTGAGCCAAAATGGGAGCTTCAAAACAAGGTATATTCATTTTAAACAATAAATTTTGGTATCATGGAATTTTCCTTCAATTTAAACAAAAGTTTTGTTTGGAATTTTGGTTTCATGGAATTTTCCTTCATTTTAAATGAAAAATTTGTTTGGAATTTTGGTTTCGTGGAATTTTCCTTCATTTTAAACGATTTTTTTTTGTCTCATGGAACCCATTTAGGGTTTACAAATGTTCAAACAAATGAAATTTTAAATCAAGATTCTAGAACAAAGAATACCAACCTGGTTCAAGCTATGGAGGTCAAAGTTGATATGGTGGTGCACATTGAGATGGTGCTCCACGTTGATAGATGTTTCAAGAACTTTCCATTCACCATTTGGATGAATCTTTCTATTCATGTTCATCGTGCTCAAAATGTTCACTGTCGGTTCGTTTGATAGTGATGGATCATGCTTTTTAAAAAACCCTAATTCAAAGTGGTTTGGTCGAACCCCTTAAAATATTGTTTTTCTATTGACTTTGATTTGGTGTGCATGAACCAGTGGTTTAGGTGAACCATAGGGTTCAACCAAATGCCTAGAGGGGTTCGTTCGAACATGCTAGTTCGAATGAACCCCCCTAGCTAGTGAAATCTCAAAAAAATGGATTTTCCTTCCTCAATTCAATTGTAAACCACTATTGTGCTTTCACCCTGGATTGTGTTGAGAAATTTAAAACACATGACCTTCTTCATCTCCAAGGCATGGAATTCAAGCTTTGATTACTTTTCTTTAGAGATAGTGGCCAGATTTGTTGCACTTGCAATTGATCTTCTTTCGGTGACAATGTAGATAAAAAATTGTGATGGATACCTATACTTCTTCCTACTTCTTCTTGATATGGAGGGTATCTAGTTGCATAGCCAAGTGGCTAATGATGTCCTCATTCATGTTAGATAGAAGATTGTTATGCTCTACCCTAAAAACTCTAATGGATGATTTGTTGAGAGAAGAGGTCCTATCACACCTAGTCTTCTTGATGAATAATTTAGAGTTATTTTTTCACACTTTACAAATCTCATTAAAGGGAAATTATGAGAGAAACCTTGCTCCTATGAGATTTAGGGCATCCACACATTCTTCATGAACTCCCCTTTAAAAAACTAGTTTTAAGGATTCATGGGAGAGTTTTTTAATGGATTTCTTGAGCCAAAACTCAAACCTCTCAACATAATTTTCCAATGGACCATCCTCTCTCTATGACAACCTACAGATATCATCTCTCTTTCTATCTATACCTTTCTATTGATCTTGATATTTTTCCAAGAATTTTTTCTTCATGGCCTCTAAATTGGGAACAACATTCCTTCCCAACCCCATGAACCAATGTAAAGAAACATCCTTTAGTATGGCTAGGAATAATTTAATTTGGTGAGAATCTATAGTATAGTCATAGCTCTAGCATAATACATCAAAATTAAAGAGAAAGGTGTTTGGATCCTTTGTAACCATCCCATAGGAAACAAGAAAAATTAAAATTGGTATATTTTTTAGTACAAAATCCCTTTCTTGGTTGGCTATATGGAATTCAAGTATCACATTATCTCTTAGGTTATCCACAACTTTAGTCATGATATAAAATTTTATGGTGGAATCCTCCTTTGTATTTGGTGTAGCTGCAAGTGTAAGGGATAATTCTTCCTCATTAATTCCCTCAAACTCTTCACTTTGTTCACCAGTGTCTTCTAATACTTCATGTGCTAGGGGGAGGAATCTTCCCAAAGTGTCAAGAAATGTGTCCTCATGCAATGGTTTGAACTCTTTATATCAATAGTTCTTGCACATTTTTGGTAAATTATGTTTTTGTTGATGCCTACAAATACCTATTTACCATAGTTCTGAAACAAAGTTTCTATACTACAAAAGATTGAAAAGAATTGAAAAGCACATAAAAGAATCTTGCACTTAGTATCATGCTTGAAAACGAAACTAAAAATGTGGATCCACTCTAATTTTTAATTAATTTGGTGCTACTAGGTATATGCATGGCTCATAGGACTTGAGAATCCCTAATTGAGTAGTTCTCTTTTACAAGAGGGCTGAATTAAATTATCATCAAGGGAGTTGTAAAAAATTAGATAGTGCTAGAAAAATATATGCATTTGAATATATTCTAAACATCTTACATCAATTGTGTATAGATGAATAAACATGTGCAAATACAATAAAAGCTAAAAATTAGAATAAATTTATAATTCATAAAATAGGGGAAATGAATGCAAACAACTACCTTCTACTATGGGTACCTAATGCTTAAGACAATAACTATTAACTATTAAACTATATTTTCCTAACCTAACCAATCCTCTAGACTATGGAACAAAATATTAAGCTACAAAATCCAATTCATGAATTATAACAAATACATTCATAAACAAATAACTAAAAACTAACAATTGAATTCAACAATGCATTATCTAATCTAACAACATAAAATAAAGTGATTCAAGAATACCTCAAGTAGCCCTTTCTTGAGTTGTTGCTTCCATAGGATTTTGTCACACAGTCACTTACTAAGCAAATCATGATATCAAATCAATTCTCTTTATTGCATTCTAACATTGAACTATTACACAAAATCTAATAGGAATTTGTTGAAAATATTTGTTCAATAACATACTTTCTATTCATACTAATGTTGCAACTAATTAGTAATTTACTACTAATTGGATAACTAGATTTCCTCCTCAAAAGAAGATCCTACTATATAGGGTCTATGAGGAGTTTCATTATTCATGGACTGAAAAAATACTTATAAAATAAATGTCAACTCTTCCTCAAGGATAAGAAGAGATTTGAGTTTTTATAAAAAAAAACAATAACTATATGAAACAGGGGTAAAAGAACCAATTATGGACTTTATGTCCAACAACGTTAACTGATCATAACCGAAACATCTTCAAAAAATAGTTTTATTAGAATTTAGTGTCGCTACAATTAGACTCCTTATCCTTGTTATCTTCATTGAAAGGTAAGAGTGATAGTCAGAAATTCATGAGTTGATTATAAAATGACGACCTTCATTTTCTTTTGAAATTTTTGTGTCTTGATCGGTTGACTTTTTCTCTGCAACAATCTGTAGTCCTTATGTTGTGCGATGAGAAACTCGTCATTAAAGGTTGATAGTTATTCTTGCTTCAAGTGATAGTCTTATTCCTAAGGCATCCTCATTATTCCCAATCATAAATTAAACATAAAATCCTACTAAACTTCATCTAGACATTCACGAATTCATACATACACATCAATATAACATGTTTATATTTTCATATGCTTAAAACTACTTAAAAGTATATAGAAGGCGTAAAAGGTCTTGGTAGTGTCTTGAAACATAGAAAAAAGATACAATAAGAAGTTGTCAACAATAAAACGGAAGCTAACCATTTACTCATCACATCACCTCATAGTCAAGGGTAGCCTAGTTTTGTAGGCCAAAAAACTCAAAAAATTGGTTGTGTTCGGGTGGCCTTGTTTCCATTAAAAAACCAAAGAGTAAAATTTTTTAACTTCTAATAGGTAGAGTTTTTATAATGCCCCATTCCCTTGTCAAATAAAATGCATGTATTGTAGTTCTTCCATTTCAACCGTTGTGTTTGTTGAAACTTCAAAACTTAGTCATTTTTTCTCCAACTCAAATGGTGATCTTTCCTTGTGTCTTCGGGACTTTTTTTGTGAAAAAAATGTAAAAGAAAATTTTTCACCATAGGCTTGGGGTCTTATTAATTCTTTGACTTAGTTCTCAAGTATCATTATTGAGGACTTATGTCATCTCCTGCATCATTTTGCATGTAACCTTCTAAAAGGACTTCTTGTCAACCTAAGGTTGTGGGAGATCATTCTTCCAGTGTTGTGAAGACATGGGAAAGTTAGAAACCTTCTTGGTTTCAAGACATTCCTTATGATTCATGGGGTGTTGTGGATTAGCTCTCCCTCTTATGTGTTGCTACGTTGCGATGAGATGTCTTGGGAAGCATGAAGTAGTCTAGTAGTGGTTTTTATACAAGACTACAAAACTAATGTGTATCATATGGCCATTAGAATAAACTTCATATTTAAAAACTAAAATCAAAATACTACATTTCATATTACTAGACTTTTTTTAGATGCTATGTGTAAATGCTTCAAATTTTTAGTCCAATTGTGACAACCTTTAGTTTTCAAGAATAACACCCACTTTTTGGCTAAAAAGTGGACCTAACTGTTTGCAATTATCCTAGTGATGTGTGGAGGGAAGATATTTGAAGAAATGGGGAAAAAACTATGTTATGGATAGAAATGGGACATCCTTAAAAGAAGGATGATAATAAATCACTAGAGAGTTACTAGTTAGGCTGCATGATGAGAAAAGGTCCTTATAGATAATTTAAGGAACAATAAATCTCTTGAAAAAAATGAGTGGGGCATTTGAAGAATCTTAGACAATCATAATGAAGGATGGAGACAAGGTAAAGGTTCTAGAGAATAGCGATAAGGTTCAATACTAGGATGATATGGAGCTAAGAAAATGGGGTGAGGTGGAGGTTATAGAGAATAGGGATAAGGTTCAATAGTAGGATGACATGGAGTTAAAAAATGGGGTTAGTGGAAATTGGTAGGGAGAAACAAAATTGATCAAGGAATCTTTGATACAAAAGAAAAATATGGGTTAGGAAGGGTAATCTAAGTCTAGATTTGTGGTAGTATGAAGGGAAGGGCCTCCACTGCTACAGTGATATCTGGCCAATCCTATTTTTTCATCTATTAGTGATATCCAACGAGTCTTATTTATTTGTCAGACTCCTCAAGAAGCATATGCTCATCGATTACAAAGTGTGATCCACCTCAAAATGACGATTCAAACAATACAATGCTTTTATTAGCATATTGTCTATGCAGACAATACAACACATTTTTTATTAATACATACAATGAAATGTACATCCTGATGCATTATTTAAGGACTAGTTCCTTGCCTAGCTTCGCACAAGAAGAAGTAAGTCACTTGGTAGTTGTTGATAGAAATGGCAAATTGTTTTCCCTCTCTCTTATCCCTTGTTCTCTTTGTTACTATGTTTGCATTAACCACAACTGTGTGTGAGGAGATAAGAAATCCACATATAGTTCACATGAATAAGTCCATAAAGCCTCTACATTTTTCACTTCATCAGTACTGGTATGCTTCTCTCATTAATGAGGTAACTTCAGGCTCAGATGATGGAAGCATGTTGTTATATACATATTATATAGTTCTGCATGGATTTGTAGTGAAGCTTAGCACTACAGAGGCTGCAGTGTTAGAGAGCATGGAGGGATGCTTGGTTGTAATCCCATCATCTATTAGGCAATTGTGCACAACCCATTTTCCATAGTTTTTGGGTATGGGAGGCTTGCATAAAAATTTGTGGTCTTTGTCCCATTACCGAAAAGATGTGATTGTGGGCATGCTTGACACTGGAATATGATCCGAGAGTGAGAGCTTTGACGATAGAGGCCTGGGACCTATGCCCGCAAAATGGAAGGGCATATGTCAAAGTGGGGAGATGTTCAATTCATCTCACTGCAACAAGAAAATCATTGGAGCTCGCTATTTTTTTAAAGGCTAGGAAGCAACCTATGGTAAACTCAACAAGGATGAAATAAAATCTGTCAGAGAAACACACGGCCATGGCACACACTGTGCCTCGACTGCTACCGGGTCGGAAGTGGGAGGAGTGAGTTTCAATGGCTTTGCCAATGGAATGGCCAGAGGGATGGCTCCTGAGGCTAAATTGATCGTGTATAAGGTCTCCTAGGGTAAAAGGGATGCAGCTGATGATAGCGACAAAGCTACTGCCATAGAAATGGCCTTTTCAGATGGCATGGATATTATTTCTATGTCGATTGGCGGACCAAAAATCCAGTTTTACAATGATTCTGTTGCCATCGAAGCCTTTAAAGCAATGGCCAAGGGCATGTTGTTTTCTTCTTCAGCCGGCAATGATGGACCTATTCCCTCTTTAGTAGGAAATACAACCCTGTGGATAATCACTGTTGGAGCCAGCACCATGGATAGAAAGTTTCCCGCAGCTATCAAACTTGGCAATCGTGAGATGTACAATGGTTCCTCTCTTTCTCAAGTTGCTCAAGAAGTTCAACAATTGACTCTAATGTACATTTATCTCAGAATAAAAGCACTAGGCTATGCAATTCGGGTCTCAATCTCAGTATGTTGAACGCTAAAATTTTGATATGTGATACTGAAGATTTTTACATGGATTATGTAGGGGTCCCTTCGTACAAGGTAGTTAGCATGCTGAAAGAAGTTTCAACGGTGGTGAAAAGAGTTGGGCCAGCTGCCATCATTCTCATCCAATGGGGGGAGCAAGAAATACTAAACTATTATGCTCTTCCTTTTATTAGCGTGGATTTTACAGTTGGAGAGAAAATCAAAGCGTACATAAATAGTATCGATAATCCTACCACCTCCATAAATCCAATGGGATTGACAGCAGTTGAAAAGGCAGTAACAACTCCACTTGTGGCTTCATTTTCTGCAAGGGGCCCAAGTGTGGAATTTCTAGATATATTGAAACCAGATTTGGTTTCTCTATGCGTCGACATATTAGCGAAAATTAAAGAAGGATATGAGTTTGAGTCAGGGACATATATGGCATGTCCACACATAGGCGACCTTGCAACACTCATACGCAATGTCCAGCCTTCCTGGAGTCCCACTACCATTAAATCAGCTCTCATGACATCTGCTTATGTCTGTGATAATAAAAATCAGCCCATCAAAGATACCTACACTATGGAGGTTGCAAACCTATTCACATTAGGTGCAAGTCTTGTAAATCCAACATTTGTTGTGGACCCTGAGCTCGTGTAGGACCTGGCACCTCATGATTACATTCACTTTATCTGTGCTCTCAATTACACAGTCAAACAGATCGCTTTGCTGATGGACAACCACACAATCTCGTGCCCTAGATCAAGCAATTTGAAGGGCATAACTGATCTCAATTATCCATATTTCTCTCTTCACTTCAAGCCCACCAACTCCACCAGAATACCTCAAGTTGTCATGAGAAGGAGAACAGTAACAAACGTGGGTGTCGCTTATTCTACCTACAAAGTGCATGTGAAGAATCCTTCTAGAATAAAAATAAGCATTCAACAAGAGATGTTAGGATTCACAAAGAAGAATGAGCAGCTTACCTTTCATGTAAGATTTGAGAGCACAGTCATAGCAGAAAATGAGGATCAAATATTTGGAGAGATATCATGGAAATGTATCTGAGGTGGAGCGCATGTTGTTCATAGTCCGATTGTTGTAGTTTGGCAAAGCTCATAAGCCAACCACCTATAAATAAATAAATTTTATAGGGCTAATTAGATATGTTATCATGGGAGGGAGTGAATGATTTATATATATTGTGCATGTACGACTAGATCTTCCTTGGCCACTACTATAAATAAATGAACTTTATAGTACTAATTAGTTATGTTATGGTGGGAGGGAGTCAATGATCTATATATGTTTTGTTTGTATAGCTGGGTATTCCTTGGCCACTACCTATAAATAAGCAAACTTTATGGAGCTAATTAATTATGTTATCATGGTAGTAAATCAATGATCTATATATATTTGACATGTTTGGAAATGCTTATAAGCTAACTACAGTTTCATCTTCCTTGGCCACTATCTATAAATAAGTTGACTTTATATTGCTAATTAATACAATGATTTATATATATTTTACATGTTTTTTTATTTTCTTGATTGGATAATTGGATTTTATTTTATTAAGGATTGGAGGGGTATTTATGGTTGAAAGTGAGAGGTGATGACATAACTTATTGGTCACTTGAATGGATAACTATACTTCTTTGACTAAGTGTTAAGGATTAGATGGGAATTCATGGTTGGAAGTGAGGAAACAAGTTATTGCTTAGGCACATGAATAACCAAGATTGGTGGCATTGACTCAACCTATTTTTCTTGGGATACAATCCTGTCCTCATTCTTTAAGATGTTTAGCTAATATATTCTACAAGACTTGATCTCTAGTGGGCTCTTTGTGAGCTAAGCATCTTCACTTGTAGCCCAAAGATGACATGTAACATCCAACTTTAATTAATGATATGGATTGGTAATTTACATAATATATTAAAACTAAAATTTTACTTTTGAAGAAAGCTCCCTCCAAAACTATAAGGGGGACATTTACATCTAGGATAAGAAAACATATATTTTTTTTATTGTATACTCTAATTGCATTCTTTCTAACTTTTAATACAAAACACTAACCACCACATGAGCCCCATAAATTCATTAGCATTCATCATTTCAATTCCAACGAAGTTTTGATGTGAGAAGATTTCTAAAGCATCAAATATCATTTGCAATAATTTACAAAAACATGTGTCTAGGAACTTAAAAAATATGCATCTTTTAAATGACCCACACATTTTATCATAAGAAGAATAAATCTACTTTTCAACATTTTATTACATGACCCATACATTTTATCATAAGAAAAAAAAGTCTACTCTACAACATTTTATAACAGTGACATTTGAAAGTAATTTCTAAACCATTTGTGTTTACATTTTTGGAAAATCAATCTCTACTAAACTTTAACTAGCAATCGCACCTAGGTGTGCAATGGGTACACCGAAGATATTAGAAGGTCAATTAGGAAATTTTTTGATCTATAAATTATTATATAATATTATATAATTTAAATGATACTTGATTACTATTTTAAATTTAATATAACTATCTAATAAATAATACTTATTTAATGGTATTATATAATATGTAATAAATTTTAAATAATATTTAGTATCAATTAAAAAATTAAATGTAAAGCCTTCAAAGTAAGGTGATCTCATAGAATGCCCTACACACAAATATAAAGCCAATAGTCTTTGCCAACATTTTGCACCTGTATCAATACTAATGGCAGATGTATATTCAAATTTGCAACCTTTGCCAATATCCCCCACACCTGTGCCATTGTGAAATCTATGGATTGGGATATAGACTCCACCAAAGCATGATGCAAAGGAGCATTTCTATCCAGAAATATAGTAGTAATTGTCCAATGGCTATGCATTTCAACTCTTCAATATAAAGATGTGTTTCATCGTGGTTGACAGTCTCCATAAATACTCTTCAATTTTCTTTAGATAAATATCTTCCAGGCCTATCATTTGTTTATATCTTTGTTTATAGTATAAATTTCATTGATGCAAAATAATTTGTAGGCACCATTGTCTTCTCATGTCTCCAGGTAATGGGCATCATCTATTTTAGTTGTTGTGAGCTTCAACTTTGTACACACATGGGGATTCAAAGGCGATGAAATCCCATAGTTATATCTTGTTTGGTTTAAGCTATTAGGAATAGTGGAGAGGGTGAGAGAGAAATACTTTTGTCGACATGCAAAGAAAGGTACACATTATGTTCTGTATAAGCTACCTTTCTTAACTAACTATAAAAGATCAATTAAGATAAATTTTGGTCTATTTTTTTCATAAATATAATTATATTATATATCATGTAATCTATTATATTATATAATATATTGTTTATATTGTATATTATATAAAAATATAATAATTATTAATTATTAATTGTAATAATTTTATATGTGTATTTAATAGTTTTATATTATTTTTTATTATATAAAATATACATTATATATCAATCATGCTAATTTATACTTCTGGTAAAGAATGTCGTAATGTTCAAACCTAAATGTGCTTGTTATTAGGATCTTGGCCGTAATTTTCATTTTTTAAGCAAGGAAGAGTGGACTGGAAACCAATAGCGATAGGGAAAGCAGCGAAAAATGGAGTTCACGGCTCGGGAACGAAAAACTGACGAAAAATATCAACGGCCCCAAACATTTTTCTTTGGCCAGGCGAGCGGACAGTGCAGCCAGTCATGAAGGCGGTAGAGCAAATCACTTCTTTGCTGAGCCAGTCCAACGTCTGATCGAAGTGCATATGCATCTTGTGCTTCTGCTTCCCGCTCTGATCCAGCAACGTCAATTCAAACAAAGCCCTAACGTCCAACGTCCATACCCTCACTGGCCAAGGCAATGAAGGGCGAAACATAAAGACTGTTATCCTCGGCACTTTTGCCATCTGGGTAGAAGTAAATGGTCCATTCATAGCCACCCACAACAAAAGTTTCACTGGCAATGTATTTTCCGACTCCCATACCCTTGGAGAGGGAGTAGTCATTGATTGTGAAGTGTTGTGAGCCGTTTACGGTATCTGTAATTGACGTAGAAGTTGTAGTGGGTGAAGCCACAGAACGTCACTGATTTGACATTTGATATGTACGGTCTGGATGCATTTGATGATCCTATGGGGAGACAGATATATCAACCATAGATACAAAAGATTTGTAAAGATTTTCTTTATCTTCTTCATAGAGGGAACCCTTTGGCGTAAAAATAAATCAAAAGAAAAAAGTAGTCATCCATGTCCTCACATTGTTGGGGATAGACACATATTTATATGCATGTCCAAACATAGTTCACCATGCCTCTTTTCTTTCTTTTTTTATTGGATAAAGACTATGCCTCTTTTCTTGCTTCTATGTTTATTTGTAAATAAAATTTATGTTTAGAGTTATGCTCTAAAACACATGTTAGGTTATTTAATACAAATGAGTTACTTTATTTTATCATATCCCAATATACAAGTGCTAGTTGAACACTAGTGTTAGGTGGAACATTGATCTAGGGGTAGCTCATTTGAGTGTAAAATTTTCTAAGATCAATGAATCTTTTTTAAATGTAGTATGAAGGTAACTTCTATATAAAGCTATTGATTTTATTATAAATAAGATTTTAATCTTGTTTATGTAGTAAGAAAACATATTTTTGTGTATAGAACAATGTAATTATATATATATTTAGAATATTATTCAAATAACTATTAGATTAAATTCTTAAATGAATCACCAAAAAAATAATGTAGAGATATATTAAACAAAAAATATTTTGCAAAGATAGAAAGAACCCTCTTCGCTGAGATAAAATGTAGCTACACTAAAATCACTCACAGGATCATAGCACTTTGCATTAAAAGTATTTAGTGATAAGATATATACTTTTTAGGGCTTTTTCTACTATAAATTTATTGAGAAAGAAATCATAAATAACCATGTCTAACTCACTAACTAATTGTTGATATACCCTGTGTGTCCACCAAACACTGCTTGAACAATAACTATGATTTAAGGGATATGATATATGCTAAAATGATTGTCATAATAGGTTAGTATTGGGTATAGAACATGTTTTCCTTCTTAAAGAGATTTCTCGTAAAATATAATAAAAGATAAAAGTAATAAATGATGTAACTATGAAATGAATTTTTTTTGGAGTTACGTTATTTTTATATTAGTGGGAGTAGATATGTAGAATGAAAAGTACTAACAACAAAGGATAATATATGACAAAAATCAACTCACTAAATAATACAACTTAACAAAATCAATCCATGAGAATGTGAGATTTTTGTAACTCCTTTACCCCATTATGCTTTATTTGCATATTTTCCAATGCCATTTCATAGTGGAATAGATGGTTAGAATAAAAATTTCTAAAAATAAATAATAATATAGAATACAAGTCAACTCAAAAAATAATATACCTTAACTAGACCTATACATGAGAATGAGGAATTTTGTTTACTTCTTGATCTCATGTTATAATTTATTAGCATATTTTTCAATGTTATGTCATTGTGGAATATATATTAAGATAAAAAATTTCTAAAACCAAATGATAATATATAAACAAAAATAATACACTGAATAATACAATTATCATTACATATATCTAAGAAAGTGGATTTCTTTTACTCCTTTGCTTAATAACATTTTATTATCACATTTTGCAAGGTCATTCCATACTTGATTGATTGTGAAGCAAGCTCCCTCCAAAGGTATAAGGAGAACACTTACATATGAAGCAATATCCCTCCAAAGATGTAAGGACACTTACATCTAAGATAAGACAACACATAATTTTTTATTGTATACTCTAAATACATTTTTTCTAACTTTTATCATGAGACACTAATCATCTCATGGGCGCCATAAATTCATTAGCATTCATCATTTTAGTACCAACAATATTTTGGTGTAGGAAGAGTTCTAAAGAATGAAATATCATTTGCAACAATTTACAGAAACATGTAGAGTCACTTAGAAAATATGCATACTTTACATGACCCATATATTTTATCATAAGTAAAAAAAATCTACTCTACAACATTTTATAAGAGTGTCTTTTGAAATTAATTCCTAGAGCATTTGTGTTTGCATTAGATAGAACATAGATTGTCAATACCTATGATCATTACTCATTCCATCCCAAATACTATTGTCAATTATTATTTAATAAAAGTGGATCATATTCCAGAATGACGGATAATGTCTATACAATCAATAAGATGCACATTTGACTCTATTTATTAATTAATTAAAAATTCAAAATATGCTGTTTTATTTTCAATTAAATAAGTCTGGCTCCATAAGACAGTACGACAGTGGCGCACTATTAATGAGCTTCTGATTTCGTTCCGCCCATTACGCAACTTCAGTGAGAAAAAAATCACGAGCCTTGAACGCTTTTTGAAATAATATGTGATGCATGTTTTGGACTCTCGCCAGGACAGAAACGCACGATGCTGAATATGGACGGAGGTCAGGTGTTTTCATGTCTTTTTGCCCTTATTCTTCCTGTCGATGGGTGTTTTCTAGACATAGTATTAGATAAGAATGAATAACGGATAAGGATGAATAATGGTGATGTTTGTGGGAGCACAAATTTTGTTCGTGGTTGTCGTATCAGCCTTGTATGTCCAATATTTATCCTTCTTTGACTTTTAAGGACCAGATCTATATTCATGGTTGGAAGTGAAGAAGCAACTTACTGTTTAGGTGCATGAATAATCAAGATTGATGGTATTGATTCAATCTAATTTTCTTGGGGTACAATCTTATCCTCATTCTTTATCGTGTTGATCTAATGTATTATACAAGATTTGATTTCTAGTGGGTTCTTTGTGACGTAAGCAACTTTGTTAGTAGACTAAAGACCATTGACATGTAACATCTAATTTTAATTAATGATATGGATTGGTAATTTCAATCATATAGTAAAACCACAATTTTACATATGAAACAAGCTCCCTCCAAAACTATAAGGAGGTCACTTACATCTAAGATAACACATTAATTTTTATTGTACACTCTAAATGCATTCTTTCTAACTTTTAATATAGAATACTAACCACCTCATGGGCCCCTTAAATTAATTAGCATTCATCATTTCAATGTCAACAAAGTTTTGATGTAGGAAGAGTTCTAAATCATCAAATATAATTTGTAGTAATTTAAAAAATATATGTAGAGGCACTTAAAGAATAGTCATCCTTTACATGACCCGTCTATTTTATCATAAGCAAAAGAACATCTACTCTACAACATTTTATAAAAGTGACAATTAAAAGTAATTCTTAGAAAATTTGTGTTTGCAATTTTGGGAAATCAATCTCTACTAAACTTTAAAATTAAATCCAAAGAATAAAGAATTCATCCATGTCCCCGCATTATTGCATATAGACACATGTTTATATACATGTCCAAATATAGTTTACCATACCTCTTTCCTTGGTTCTATATCTATTTGTAATTAAAATATATTTAGTGTTATGTTCTAAAACACATGTTTGGTTATTTAATACAAGTAACTTATTTTATTTTATCATATCACAATATACAAGTGCTAGTAGAAACACTAGTGTTAGCTGGATCATTGATAGGGGTAGCTCACTTGAGTGTAACATTTTCTAAGATTAGTAAATCATTTTTTATGTAGTATGAAGGTAAGTTATATATAAAGTTATTGATTTTATTATAAATAGGGTCTTAATCTCCTTTATGTAAACATATTTGTGTGTATAGATTAGTGTGTGTGTGTGTGTATATATAGATATATTATTAATAGGAATTTTATAGTGAGTTCATAAATGAATCACTAGAAAAAGAATTTAGAGATATATTAAACAAAATATATTTTACAAAGATAGAAAGAACCTACTTACCTCAGATAAAATGTAACTACACTAGAATAACTCACATGATTATAACACTTAGCATCAAAAGCTTTTAGTGATAAGCAATATACCTTTTAGGTTTTATTTTTTCACTATAAAATTGTTGAGAAAGAAATCATAATTAACCCATGTTTAAATCATTAGTTAATTGTTTTTGATAGAGGGAAAAAAAATATTTTGAAGGGATCTGAAACCCTTAAACAAAAAGAGCAAGGTTGCAGAAAAGACAGCAAGCAACTAGCGAAAAAGACCAGCTCCAAAACAAGACCATTCAAGATTTACATTTTACACTTTTCTTATGGGAGCGGAGAATCATGTCGAAAGAGGGCTTAGAGGATTTATCTTTTTTTTCCTTTAAGTTTGATCCAACCCTTTTCCACTTGCGTCACTTTACCATGCCAAACCGGCTCGCTACTTTCAAAAGGATGAAAGCCAACAGCCAAAATAGTAGGAGTTTCATCTTGATTCCTTTGCATATATAATGACTTTTTAAAAGAGCCACAAGAAAGGGAAGTTGATGCACATACACCTAAAAAGGAAGTCTTTGATTCAATAGGGGTAGCCCTAGGAACCTCGCCATTTGAGACAACTGGAGGGGGTGTCCCAAGACCCAGTGGTTCAGAAGCAACCACCTCTGAAAAACTCTTATTCTGATCAACTTTCTTCTCAACCGTATAATGTTGTTGAGAAGCACCTCTCCACCAAGTAGCTGACTTTTCTTTTTTCTCAAATCCGCAATGTGTAGTAGCATGTTTAGTATTGAAGCATCATCTACATCGAAACAGAATCCCTTCATGATCCAAAGATTGGACCCAAGAGCCTTTAGAAGATTTAAGAAGGACCTTGGCAGTCAACCCTTTTGAAATATTTATTTCAACTAGTATGCGAGCATATGTGGAATGACGAATGTCAGAAGATTCTTCATCCACCATCAGAAAATCACCAAGGGCCTCACCCACTTCCTCAAGAAGAGAGTCATGCCAAAGGTGAAGGGGGAGATTAGGCAATCTAACCCAAATCAGGAATTTTTTAGAAGTTTCAGAAACAACGTTAAAATTTTAGAGTGCTAAGGTTCGATCATCAACAAATATTTATCTTCCTAACTAAAATGTTTTTCACATAAAATAACATTTATGTCCTAAGCATTGTAAAATTTAGCTGCAAAAAATCCCTTAGCCAAGAGATAAATATGAACATCACTCAAAATTAAAGGTTCCCATTCACTAGAGATCTAGGAATGCAGCTGAGGAAGGTTAGGCCAAAAATATTTGAACCGACATATCACCCCACAAAGGGAAAGATCAACAACAAACTCCTCAATTTCTTCTACTGTTTCATATTTCAGCTTCACTGAAATGGCATTCCTGACAGGGATAAATCCGCCAAAAGACCCAAGCTTAGGACCCATAGACTTCTTGGCTTTCACCATAGAGACAACACCCATAACCTTCCTTCTACCAGACACCGAAGACACAGGGCTATTGTTGCCCAGACCACCTCCATTGGTTGTTCCAGACGCCTATAGACCGTGAACAACATTCGTAGCCCCCTTAGTCAGAACAGTATTCAGCAGGTTGAAAGCCAAAGCATCAACCCTACCACGTAACCCATCCAGAGTAGCGTGTGATGCAGTAGTGACAAACACAGGAGCCACACCAACACCAGGTTCAACGGTTGGACGCTGGGGTACACAGCCATTCTCGCTCCCATCCAATTTCAAAATCCCACTCCCATCCATGTTAGATTAGTCCAATGTAAAATTAAATTAATCATTAGTTAATTGTTGATATACCCTTGGTGTCCACCAAGAATTGCTTGAAAAATAACTACAATTAAGAGTTATGACATATGCAAAAATAATTATCATAATATGTTATTATTGGGTATACAACATGTTTCTCTTCTCAAAGAAATTTCTCTTAAAATATAGTAAAAGATAAAAGTATGAAATGATACAACTAGGATATGAAAAAGTTTAGGAGTTATGTTATTTTTACATTAGTGGGAGTAGATAAATAGAATGAAAATTACTAACAAAAAAGGATAATCTATAACATAAATCAACTTGCTAACTAATACAACTTAACAAAATCAATCCATGAGAATGAGGGGTTTTTGTAACTCCTTTATTGGACATTATGTTTTATTTGCACATTTTCCAATTTCATGTCATAATGGAGTACATAGTAAGAATGAAATGTTCCAACACTAAATTATAATATAGGGTAACTTAGGTCAACTTAAAAAATAATATACCTTAACCAACTTATACATGAGAATGGAGAGTTTTCTTTACTTCTTGGTCTCATGTTATAACTTTTATTGGCACATTTTTCAATGTTCTGTATTGTGGAATGCATATTAAGATTGAAATTTTTTAAAACCATATGATAATATATAACCAAATATAAACCACCACATAATATGATTATCATAACCTATATGTGAGAATTTGGATTTCTTTTACTCCTTAGCTTAATAACATTTTATTAGCACATTTTGCAATGCCATTTCATACTTGAATGATTATGCATGGAACTTCTATATCATATGGTCAACTTTTTATGTTATTTTTCAATTTTCCTCGACATACTATTTCATTTGATATATATGAGTGGTGTATGTGTGAAATTTTACATTATTTAAGTTATTTTATAATCTACCACAATAATATTTAATCTATCACATTTTATTTAATTCTCCTTATTATTCATTGAACTAGGGTAAAGTATAACACTAACATAGAAATAAATCAGATCTTTGGTTTATACTTTCCCATCAATATTCTTTCTTAGTGTCATCAAAGGACTCAATCCTCTAGATCACCTAGAATTCCAAAATAAGCCTTCCAAAAGAGAGAAACAAGATAAAAAAATATTTCTTGATTATAGACACAATAGATTTGATTAAACACCATTATGATTACATGGATTCAATGGAATTAAATGTACATATGATGCATTGATTATATAGGCAAGGTTGAGAGATAGGACAAGACAAGACTATGGAAAGTGCATCTTAATCCTATTCAATGAGAAAACTATAGTAAATTACAAGATACAATAAGATAAGATCACATGACATGTAAGACTTATAGAAATATTCCTAGATACCTAAGTAAACTTATCATGTGAACAAGTGTGAATAGGCCCTACTAGGTGAACTAGTTAGGTAAAATTACTTATTCACAACAATATTAGGTGATGCATGGATGATGGGTTCAAACTATTGGGAATGTTGGCTACCCATGAACATATGTAATCTCTCACAAATGAAGAAAGGGAGAAAATACAGTGGGAGAAAACTCCTTTTCAAAAGAGATCAAATATGCAAACAAACATAAAGTAATGAAAGAAGTGATGAATGGAGGACTCAACATGATCCCCCAAGGATTACGTATATCAAAAATAAACAATTAATATCCCTCCCATAAGAGGGAAAAAAGAGAGAATATATCCCCACATAATGATGTAGCTCCTATGTTAATGAGGAATGCTTGAAGATAAAAGATGATCCAATGCCTAGAAGAAATATGCCTTCCTTTGGGAAGAAACAAGTCCAATGGTGGATGTAGAAGAAACTCCATCTCCAAGTACAAATAGTGAAACAAAGAAAAATGGAAAACCTAGGTCCTAATGTATAGAACCTGGGGTTTGACAGTGTTGGGTGTGTGGGATGATTTTCTTTTCCCTCGTTTCATTTGTTGGAAAAATGTTGTCATTGATGTCAAAAGTATCGTATGAGCAATGTCAATCATACAAATGCAAAGGAAATATTTTGTATGAAGTCAAAGGTGGATCTATGATAAAAGACAAAGTTGCTTCAATATTACAAAATGTCATACATTATTGTTCCACAATTTTATCACCAACAATGGCTACCAATGATAGTATTTTCTATGTGGTTAAATCAACATTTACTCCACTGAAGTGATAGTATGTGTTTAATGTGATAGTTTTATCAGTCACTATGATGTGGAGATTCCATGCTTCACATCCTTGTTGTGAAGCGATTAGAGTGACAATGTGTTATCGATGAGACTAGGGAGCTTGTCTCCTTGATTTGATGACAACAAATGAACGATATTGTGGTTTACATCGAGCTAATAGGAGTGTTTCAGAGTGATGGTATTTTCACTTCCTTCAACATGGTGATGGCTATGCAATCAAGGTGGGATTGATCATTGGTGGATGATAACATTAGGTGATGTAGGTAAGTGTATATACGGTAGTTGCCTACCTACCCACTAAGAATTTAGTGGGGCCTGGTCAAGACCCACAGAGAAGTAGGGATTGGTGGAAGGTAATCCATGATGGATGAGATGATTGACACATGGCAAGGTGATTTGTATAAATGACTTGGATGATAGATCAATGACATATCATGTGACTACTATGCAAAGCAACAATTCACATTCAAAGCCTCATTGGAACTAAACATAACACATAGGAGGTGTTTTCCATCAGTTCATACTCTTGGTAGTGAGCCATATCTTTTTTTATCTTGGAAGTTAGCCATTTCATTTTGTATTCTAGTTGCAAGCTTTCTAAGGATAGCGAGTCCTCACAATGAGACATGTAATATTCTATATCTTGATATATTATACTATGAGATAATCCACACCATGGTTTTTTCCATTTTAGGTTTTCCATTTAAAAAATTGGTGTTGATGTGTCTTGTAGTGTCATGTTCATTTCAATGTCCTCATTCTAGTTTGCAGCTATATGTTCTTAATAATTGGGTGGTTTACATTTGAATAGTTTAATAGAATACTAATTCATCCCCCTTCTCAGTATTCTAAAAAATCAACAAATTCTCCATCAACTTTCACCTCAAGTGCTTGCACAAATATATGTTTAGACTTCTTTCACCATCTGGTGAGTAGTATGAATAGTCATTGGAGACACATAGTTCTCTTTTTTGGTGTATTATATCTTGTAAACCATCATTATGGATGTGTATCTAACTATAGGATCTTATATCTATTAAAATAAGGGAACACTTATCAAATTTCACTCTAGTGAACTTTATGACCATCTAATTCTTCATGGCCTTCATTGCCGAAATGGGTACTTCTAAAGATAGACCACTTACCACCTTGTTATCTTGCTTTTCTATTAAATGTGGAATATCTAGCCACATGAAATTGTCATGGATTATACTCAATGCATACTTGACCCACAATTCTCATAACAAAAGTTTGGAAAATCATTCCAAACATCTAGATTCTTATCTGTCAAACTCACAAATTATAATTTTAACTCAAAATCATCTTTTGTGAGCTCATTAAACCAATACTCTCCCAATTTCCATTATCATACTATGACATTTTCACATGAATTTATATTATCATATCTTAAGTGTCCATTATTCCAATAGGATCTTTAAAAAATGTGCCATCCAAATCCATCTCCCTGGATTTAAAGGGGTGTTTCTTAAACTTAGGTCTTGGTTGTTCTAAGAAATTGATCACATTAGGTGTAAAGATTATTAACCACTTGTGAAACAAGGGATTAGTGGGAAACAATAAATACTTTAAATTCTTCTACTAGTAGGGTTTCACACAACAATTTGAAAACTTCACTTTGCCTCTTCTATGTTCTTAAACTATGACATTTTCACATGAATTTATATTATCATATCTTAAGTGTCCATTATTCCAATAGGATCTTTAAAAAATGTGCCATCCAGATCCATCTCCCTGGATTTAAAGGGGTGTTTCTTAAACTTAGGTCTTGGTTGTTCTAAGAAATTGATCACATTAGGTGTAAAGATTATTAACCACTTGTGAAACAAGGGATTAGTGGGAAACAATAAATACTTTAAATTCTTCTACTAGTAGGGTTTCACACAACAATTTAAAAACTTCACTTTGCCTCTTCTATGTTCTTAAATCTTCAAATGTTTAGTTACAAATGACTTAATCATATGAAAAATTACATATATAACCCTTTCTAAAGACTAAAATTTTGTTGTTTATAGTGAATAATGTTAGGTCAAAATTTGGCTAACCCTAATTTTGTTGACACAGTCACCTTCGATCGCTCTACAAATCTTTGCATTAATAGATTTTTCATCAATGTTTTCTTCAACAATTTGAATGTGTCAAACAACATCCATACCTATGTGCTAAAGGAATCAAAACCACATCTTTATTTGACACTTAAGGATATTCTATTATTACTCCCCCTGAGCCAAAGCTCTTCAATTTTTTTTCAATGGAAAAAATTGCACTAGGGACTCATCCCTTACTTGAGTTTCTTCTTTCATTTTCTAGATTTTTCACATTTACTTCTTTACTTCTGACAAATCCACATTCTTTACTAGATCATTCTGCTTTAATGAAACAAAGGTTTCCACATTCTTTTTTTGTAAAACCTTGCTATGTGTCCTAGTTTGTTGCATTTGTGACATATGACACCTTTTTGAACATGCTTCCTTCCACCAACTTTAGATCTACATTCATTAGCCTTATACCCAAATCCATTGCAATCATAATAGTAGCCATTGAAATATTGAAACATTAAGCCATTATTGTAATCATTAATCATCTAATTTTTGCATTCAATAGCTCTATGACCAAATCTATTGCATGCATAGAACTAATTGATAAATGGTTGAACATTTTGATTAATTTTGCTTCTACATTCTACAGATTTATGTGCAAACTTATTATAGAAATAATAATAGAGATTAAAAGATAGGTACCTTTGTACATTTGGTTGTCTAATAGGTGGTCTCTTGATATATTTCTTCTAGTTTTAGACCTTTTTTATTTATCTTGTCATCACTTTTCTTTCCAACATTATTGAGAGTTTGATCAACTTTTAAACTTTCACCTTTCTCAAACCCTAATCCTTTTTTTTTCTTAGAATCTTTCTAGTTTTAATAATATCATCAAGCATTCTAGTGATCTTCTTGAATTTGTCTTCTTGAATCATTTCTTTCTCCAGATCTAATCTCAGGGTCACAATGTAGTACCCCTCCATGTTTCATGCTTTCATGATGTTTGATTATTTTTGCTTGAGTTGTTTGAATTAAATTTGTTTTATAATGATGCTTGTTTTGGTGAAAAATTAAATAAATTATTAAATAAATCACTTTGATAAATTGAAATATGCATTGTTCTTGGATATTTAGTTTATTAAATTAACTTATTATGTTAAAAAGTAACTCAACAATTATATATAAAGATCATTATTATTAATGTAGAGTTTTAATTATAAATTAAAATGTGAGAAAATATTAAAAGGGAATAAAATATTAAAAATAAAAAGTAAAATAATATTATTTATGATAAAATGGTTATTTGGATGAGATTTTTGAACAAGTTGTTAAAATAAATAAAAAGATAGAAAAAATGGGTTTGAGTCCATGCATGACTTCAAACTAGTTGTAAAATAGGAAATTTTCTTATTAAGTGATTATTGCTTGATTTTTTTTTTTTGAAAAATCGAATCACTTTATTTGTTTTTATAATGATCAATTTTGGAAGATGTTAAGGAATGGATTTTACGTTTTGAATTAAAAATTTTTGGGTCTGCAAGAAATTAGGGGAGCATGATTGCATTCGATTGATTGTGTTTAAAGAAAAAATTGGGTTGGGGTTTCCTGGGGGTGATTGAAGCTACAATTTGGAAATTTGGGTCTCGCATCAGATCCAAACCCGTTTCAATCAATTGAATCTAGGTTCGTTCTTTTCCTCTGCTTCTTGTAAAAAATTCTTGGATGCTTGTGTTGTTTGGTAAAATTCGATAATTGCTTGCTTGTTTAGAAATTGTATATTCCAAAGGGTTTCAAATCTTGATTGTGGAAAATCGAATTTGTGTGTTCTTGCATTCTTAAGATGCCTAATATTCAATGTATATATAATGCTATTGCTCTTGAAACTTTTGAATTACATGAGTCTCCTGTAACTCATTTTGTCTTTGTATCGATTTGGCTGAAACTTATTTTGTGCAAATAAGTACTCATAGGTTAGATGTTTTCCATTAAAGATTGAATTTTGATAGCATGCAGTATTTGATGAATACTCTACGAGATAGTCATGTTTCTTTCATTTGATTTGATTCCACTCCTAAGTATATACCGACATCCCTTGCTAAGATTCGATGACCATTTCAATTGCAGACCGATAATTTCTTGCATGCATTTCATTGCTTGTCCCCATGTCTGTATGACCTTCAATTTATATGTAGATTTTTATACTACCTGTCGATGCCAAGCTCTTATACTGGGCATCAGTATTTATTTTTTATGTTGATATGAAATGAAATTCGATGGTGATCGTCCCTTAAGTGGTCTTTGCATTTGGACTGTGCTATTGGCGTAATCCTTGGCATAAACCCTAGCCTGACTCTAAGGCATTCGATGGATTTGGAATGTTTGTAGAACTCCTTGTGATTAAGCCAATCTCCTTTGTGCTGTGTAATCTAGTGATACCATGTTCCTAGATCATAATATCATACTCATGGAGTTTGGTGATTGTGTTGGTTCGACTTATATGCCTTGCTAATTTCGCGCCCACCAAATCCTCTCTCCTGCATAGCGTACTCACCTGCACTTTGCATTCAATTGCCATGGATCAGGTTTGTTGGGAATCAAATCCCTTGTAGCTATTTTTGCTTATTAATGTTGCTGTAGATTTAATAGTGCAAGCCTATTTTTTAGATTGTTTCATTTTGCATCACAATATTCTCCACAACAACATAGTCGTTGTTAACCGATGGAAATGGTTCACATCTCCCTAAACGATTTCTATTGCATCAATCTAGGACATGAATTTAGATGTAGCGTGGCAATCAGACCATACTTGGAGATTCCTACCAACTCTAATAGTTGTGATGCAGTTAGCTTTTCAGTGAGGTGGTAGATAAATGAGTCTTTTTTTTCTTACCCACAGCATTAGGAATAGTCTTGCATAGAGTACCTTGTTGCTTTAATTCGCCACACCAATTTCTACAACTTTGCACCTCTCCTATGTCTAGGGATGTGATCTCTTTTCTTGCACAGCCAGCATGCATCATTCTATGGTGTCTTCCCATTTTGTTGCTGCAAGTTTAATTTGGAAAATACATTTTACGTTGGCACCCATTATTAGATTTGACATTCAATATAAGTTTTTTTAATATATATATACACACACACACGCACATGTTTAGTTTTGCATTTAATTTGCAAACCACATTTTATAATGATACATATATATAATTACATTTCTTAAAACAGTTTATAGTCATAAAATAGGTGTGTGTATATATATATATTTGTGTGTGGAAATGAATGATTATCTCGTTGTAATTTGAAGTTGTAGTTACAATGAAATATGTTGATTGATTCTTATTGAAATCTGATATATATATATATAGGCATACTATATTATACCATGATAAAAGTTAAAGAATATTTCTACTTCATAAATAATTGATCTTGTTAACTATAAATTTGATATAATTTAATGTCGATTTGGTTATAATGAATTAAATAGAAGGATTTGAAATTTGGTCTTAATGAATAGGTAAAAGAACGGGACATTTAATTAAGTGAATAGAAAGGGCATTTAATGAGTTTGAGTAATAGTAAATGACTTACGTTAAATGATTGTTTATGCAAATTTATTCTAAGATTTAAGTTTATGCTTACATCATTCTCTTATCATTATCTAATTATAGGATTTTCAACTTTTAAGAAATAATCTTCATCATTATTGTATATATAATGGATAACAATTTAAGATGGATTTCTTAATTATACAACAGATGAGGAAATGAATTACATAATAAAGGGTTTGATTTGGATAGATAGTATTGAAATGAGGAATTAAAATCCCATAAACAAATGTATTGGGTAATTTAATTTTGAAAATAGATTGTTTCATAGATAAGAAATTGAATCATTAAGTAAATGAACTAGAATATCTCTTAGCTAATTAGTATATGTTGATCTCTTTATGAATATTTAATGGATGCATTGTACGTATCTAGGTAATCAGTTATGTAGAAATTGATATGGTGTTAAATGGTTTAATTTGAATTAGTCAAGTGATGCATTTTGTAATTAGATAATTATGAGTTGGAAGGGGAAAGATTAAGAAATATGGAAACTATCTAAGGGATTTAATTATGCTCATGGGATGTCTTTTAATGTGATTGAAAAGAATAGGTTAAAGAATTAAATAGACAATTATTATCCTAGAGTTGTTTATAAATAAAATTGTGGTAATGAATAGTGCTTTAGGTCGTATGCAAGGAATATGTGTGTGTGTGTGTGTGTGTGTGTGTGTGTGTGTGTGTGTGTGTGTGTGTGAAGATATAGATTAAAATATTATTTAATAAAATAGTTTTAATTAGAAAACTTATGGTAAATGGAAGTATGGGAATTGTGTAGTTTGTCACAACTATTTTCTTGATGGTTAGTTGGCATGCATATTTATATCCAAATAAGTAAGGGCTTTCCCTAGATGGTTTCTTATTAGAAATTTGAATTAGTCATTCATGAAGAGTAGATCCTCTTATTGTCTTCCCCAATGATTTACCTCTATGGAGTATTTATGTTTGTAATGCAAGGATTGCTTGAATTGAATAATGTGTCATTTATTTGAAATTGGGGGTGAATTTGATAATTGTTTGAAAGTGGGTATGATTGTGTAAGTTGAATTCATGATTGAAATGTTTATTTTTTGTTCATCTAGTTTGAGGTATTGAATTAGTAAAATGAGAAGCTTTTGATTTTGAAATTGATTTTGATTTTGAGATTATTTTATTGTCGCCTCTTTGATGGGAGAATCATTGTGTTAGTGATTTGTTAGACTTCCATAGGTTGGAGAAAGAGTTTTCTTTACGATTTTCATTTCATGTTGGTTCCTTGTGAATACTTGATTCTATAATTGTTTTATGAGTATGTGGGTATTTAGCCTTGCACTATTTACTTGTGATTGTGGTTGGAAAATTGTGAGCAAAATGGTTCATGCCATTACTATGGATATGTTTTGCTTGTGGTTTTGTTAGGCATGCAAGTTAGCTTTACCCCATTTGATGTTTTGGGTCTCTAGTTGCTAGTACAGGGAGTGGCTATCAATGGGGGTCGGGACCCAAGAGTGGTACCAAAGTAACTCATTGAGAGTTTCTTTGATCTAGTGATAACTTAAAATGAATTAGGGGGTTGGGTAGTTCACATTAATCAAGATAATTGAAACTTCACTCATCGATCAAGCACTCGTTTAGGCTTGAGATTAGTGGGAAGTCCTGGAATGGAAAGATCAATTTCCTTGTCCTCTTGAAAGGTATGTTGATCCCTCATGAGTTAGAATGGGGGTCGGGGATCGATTGAGGTTGCTAAGGTAACCTAGGATGGGGGTCAAACACCTAGGAGGATCTGCATTGGGTAACCCATATCAAGCTATGCAATGACACTCTTCCCTATAATAACCTTGTATGCCTTGTTTTTTTTCCCTTGTTATTCATGTACCTCTTAAAGTAGTTGTTCTTTATGTTTTGTTGTTACTCTTATATGTTGGAGTCCCGTTTGCCTTTGTCTACTTGACTACTTGTGTAGTGGGTCCTTATTGTCATCTTCTAGAATGGGGGTTGGACCTTAGGGTTCCACATGGTCAAGTGGGATGTGCTATGCTCTCCACTAGGTTCTTAGTTGATATTCATGAGCATGGAGTTGTACCTTATGTTGTATTCCAAATCTTGCACTATATTCTTGTGGTAGTATTGATACTATAAATTGTAATAATTTCAATTGTATCATAGTATGTATTTGATGTATCCTTCCCATTGTTCACTGGAAAGAATTGATGTAATTATGTAATCATGAAGCGATTTATATTTATGTAATAAAAGTGTTGGATGTACACTATGATATTATCATGTGATCATTGATGGAAGTATATTTGATGGTATGGATCTATGTATGATGTTCACTTACCTTATGCTATATTTCTAAAATGGACACTTGTAGTTAGCTTATCATCGTTATGTGATTAGTTTATAATGTAGCCATGATACCCTAAAGGACATTGTTAGAACTTATGTATGTTAGATGCATTAAATGTTAATGTTGTATGATTTAAAATTCATGTTAGTTTCTTTTAAAAAAAATTGTCTCATAATTGTTATTTAGAAATTGTGTTGCCCTTTGGGGTTTCACAGTGGGGCATTACAACTTGGTATCAAAGCTAGGTTCATACACTGGGCACATTGAATACATATGAGCCCATTACATTGACCTAGTTAGTTCTAAACTTAAGTTTATGTTTTCCCTTTTTGGTCATCTAGGCTTAGCAACCTGAGATTTTTTCTTTGGTTGTGTTTTTCCAATCTTATAGAAAACTAGTGGAAAGAATAGAACCATCGGTGTAGTGCGCAATGCAATTATATTATTTCCATTAGGGATGCATTATGGACTCTTGTGTAGCCTTGTGGTGGTATTCCTAGTGATTTTAAATTGTGTGTAAGTGAAGAATGTATGTAAAATCATGAGTATAGTGCTTAGATCCTTAAGATTTTTTTTCTTCTTTTGTTTTTCTCACCTAATATCTGAGACTTGTCCTTCAGTGGTGTTGTGTAGGATGATGCCTAGGGGTCATGATCAAGATAGGGATCATGGTAGAGGTCAAGATGGTGGTCATGGGGTTAATCATCAGAACACCTCTTCTCTAAGTTCCCACGAGAATGATCTTGAGGGAAAATTGGGCCCTTAGAATGTTCAAAGAAGTTGTGGTCAAAATCATGGCCAACTAGAGTTAGAGAGAGCTCAGTTTTTTCCATTGCTAGAGGAGATTCTTGCTCAGATAGGCTATAGACAGGAGGGTAATCAATAGGTGGTTAGGGAGAGAGAAAGGTCACCTAGGAGGAGAAATGTCTCAGTTGTAGTAGGTCATATGAGGGATCTCCCAAGGGAATTTTCTCCCTATATTTAATAGTCCTAGTGGTGGTTGAGAGGATGAGACTTGGATGATTGGTGTTTGGATTGGTAGGGTGCCTCCACTAGGCTTCAAGTTTTGGGGTGGTCATTCTTTTTCTAGGAGAATCTGGAGTTGGTTAGGACAACAAGTTTATCATCTTGGCTAGTCAGCTAAAAGCACATTGACTACAACTAGTAGAGGTATATTCCAAAATTTTAGTGTACCCCTAGGACGCAGAGGATATGGCAGAGGTATAGGGTATGTGCAGGATCATTATGAAAAAAATAGGCTCTTAAGTGGCAAAAAATTTAGAAAAATCAGAGTTGGGCAACTTGACGTAAAAAATTGAATAAGTTATCTATATTATTTCAAAAATATGTAAGAATAGAATCTGTAGAAAATTGAATTTAGTTTCTAAACTACTAAGTTTATTTTAAAATAAGAAAACTATTTGGTGAAAATTTGAAATTCTTAAGTAGTAGAAGCAAATTTCAAGGAAAAATAAGAAGTAGGTGTCTCCCTCACACCCCAACCACAATAATAAATGATAATTTTTTAATAATATTTTAGACATAACTAGAGAGGACTCATGTTTGATGTGATGCATATTTTTTGTAGTTTTTTGCAAGTAAATAATTAATTATGAATTTTTTACAAATTTTAAAAAATATAAAAATTTGTATGTCTAACCACCTTAACTTGGTCAAAACTTCATGAAATTCAATTTTTGATTTTAATACTATAGTATGTGAAATATAGGGATGCATATTTTGGAATCAAAAAATGTGATACCATTTGAAAGCTATAATTTTTCATTCATCCTATCAATTAGCACTTTAGTTGTAATTCAAATAGAAAATGAATAATAATTATTTGTTAAATTCAAAGTAAAGCATAATTTATATTAGTGGAAAGCTGAGAATCTACTTAAAAAACCCTTTTCATTTCATCAATTTTGGGTAAAAAAAATGTTGTCAGCCATATACCCTACAAATACTCATCATATTTCCACTTTTTGGCCCATCATGATCTTGCACATACCCTATAGGATGTTTCTCTTCCGATCAGTAGGGCCACATAGCTAGATAGTGTCCTTAGAGGAGCACATCTTAATTCAATCAGATGTCAGTAGCCACAGAGCCAATAGGAGATGATGCAAGTATGTCCCACAGAGTGATTACAACAGTTGATAACCACCGAGTAGAGCATCAGGGAATAGATGTGGAGACTACAAGTAGTGGATGGGTAGCTGACTCAAGAGCTGGTGGGAATCCTATAGTATAAGAGATTGGCATAGTGCTTCTCCTATTGCCTTCATTCAATTGACACTCATTATGTTAGGATATACCCTATGATATCTTATTGATGCTAGTTTTACTATTTTGGATTAGTTTTTTATGAGAATTGATTATACTTTTATGTTCATGATACTATTCACTTATGCATATAAAATGATGGTTATATGGATTTACTTGTGTGTTCGGATTAATTTAGTTATGAGTATCATATAGTTATATCACTATGTTTATTGTGCATTTAATTCATGATTGATCTATGTTGTTTACAATGTAATTGCCATTATTCAGTGATGTGTATTATTTTTTGAAGTGTCTTGGTGGGAGGAACAATGTACAATTACTCATTTGTGAGTACCTTGCTATGTTGCAATTTCCTCTCACAGTTGGTGCAGGAGCACCAATTTTTTTTCAAGCCTCCATGAGGCCTAATTGTAAAAAAATGAGTGAGAAGTGTTAGGGGGTCATTTAATAAGGTCTCTCAAGACCATTTTGATTTTTTATTTCATTTTATAGGTGTTTGCATAGGTAGAATGGTCAATGTTGTCAACTAATCAATTTTTGTCATATTTGCAAAAAAGGTGCAAGTTGTGTTAAATGTTGCAAATTTTCTTGTAAAATGATATGAAGGGAAAAATTCATGTAAAAGGAATTTTTAAGGTCATACAAAACCATATTGGATTTATTTGAGGTCTTATAGGGGTTAGTGTGTCAAAATATGAAAATCTTGTAAAATTGCAAAAATACAAAGTTGACAAAAAAAGGAAAATTGAGAAGTTTAAGGGTCATTGTAGGTATAAGGTTGGTTTTGGTCAGTTTTATGGAGTTTTTTATGATTTGTAAGGCATAAATAAGCCTCCTTGGCTTCGAGTAAGGAGAGGAGGAATGATATTTGAAAAAAAATTTATTGAAAATTCAAGGAAAACCTTCATTTTTCTAAATTTTTCTGAGAAAACAAAAGTTGTGGAAACTTGTATAGATATATACTTAAATATTTTAAATGGGAAGTCATCTAATTTGATATTCCTATGTGTCTACTAAATTTTAGTTTTTATTTCATTCATTTTGATGAAGTAGAATGAAAGTTTTGTAGGTTTTTGTGGCTGTAATTTCCCAATTTCTCTATAACAGTCATGTTGCAGCAAATTGTAGAAGCTAGTATAGCCTCCAAATGAACTAAATATTATATGGTTGGTGTTAGAAATATAAAATTTTGAAAATTTAATAGTTATTTATACACATGAGTCTACAAAACTATCCTCACCATAAGCACAAAATACTCTCTTCATAATATTTTTGCCCATATTTTGCCATATGGTCCCATAGAACCCATTGAGTCATGAATATTTCACCATATAATCCATATCAACAAGAGAAGGTCAAGGTATCCCCAATCTATAATGTTTTTTAACTAATGTATAATTGTTGTAGACTATCGGCATGACACATTTATTGTCTCAGTGACAGAAAGATCATATCGGCAAGAGAGTTGTTATTGGAATGAGTCATAACGAACTCATATATGTCTCACCAACAAGTGCATGAAATGATGTATCAGCCAAGCTAAAAGACATTGGAGTAAGGTCTTACCGAAAGTATTTTGTCTTGCTGACATAGTAGAGGGATTCTATCAAAGAATTGTTAGGAGGAAGTCATGTAGTCCTAGTGACCTATAAGTCACGTCGATGAGATGTTTTTGGGAAGAGTCTCACCGAACAGAGCATATTAGAATAATAAGTTCGGCAAGACAATTAGCATCTGTACAAGTCTCTTTGAAGTTCAAAGTCTTTCTGATAGAACTTACTAAGGTGTGGTTTCATCGGTGAAAGTGTGGTTATGTCTCAGGGATCAAAAAAATACCATGGAGTGCATCTTAGTAAGACACAATGTAGTCTATGAAACATCCCCCCAACTCAAAATTGTTATAGCGATACATAAAACTGAAGCGATAGCCATCGGTGAGACTCCAAATGTCAATGAGACAATAGGACATTAAAGTGATGAACAAATTTTAATAGTTGGTGAGACTTGGAGGTTTCGGGGAGACTACAGGAAGTCTCAGCGAAAGGTTTAATGAATGTTGCAAAAGGATATCACCCTAGATTTGAAAATTTCTCACTAACAAGACATTTGATGCGGCAGTGTAAGTTTCAAATAAGTCTTCATTCGTGCTTTAGCTGACACATTAACGGCACAATGGAACATAACAGGGAGAATTTAATTGAAGCATTAGTGTTGAATTGATAATAGAAGAACTAACAAGGCAAACAGAGAACCAAGGCATCTTTCCAGTCTTAATATCTCGAGCAGGATACAGTAAGTGATTACACTTTAGCTCCTTAAACTTTTAACTTTTGTAACCCTAAAGAATCGAGTCCCCTAGCTTTGGAAAAGTAAAAAGTAGAAAACATAGTGAAAGTAGTCAGACTAAGGGAAAGAAACCAAAAAAAGAAGGGGAACAAGAGGGCACAGAACAAAGGTTGAATCAGGACCTCATTGACCAATTTCCTAGCTCTAGGCCTAAAGCTAGATGATTAGCGCAGCTTAGGGCATAACTAGATAAATTAGATGATAAATGCAAGTTTATAGAAGATGTTTGGACTCAAATAAGGGGATATCAATTGTTCAATTTCCATTATCATCGAAGAAACCATTTTGAACTAGTTTGCAATCCATGGAAGTTGATTTTCGGAAAACTGGTGTGCCCTACCATATTTGTAAATGCTGAATTGGTAAAATTGTTAGTTGATCATTATGACCCGAAACACAAAACTATATGTGACCCGTCTGGAAAACCACAAATACATTTGTCAAAAGAGGCAATTGGGGAGGTTTTTAATTTGGAAGGGTTTTGCAATGAAGAGATCATATATGAAGAATTGAAGAAGGAATTCTCGAGAATGGATATGATTTATAAGGGTTGGAGGTTACCAATTCAAAGAGTTAAACAAGGCAGCAAACCAGTTCCTCTGTAGGATAGTGATGGACCTCCTTATCATGTGGACCTGTTTGAACCTTATTTGAAATACACTTCTCAGTATGCAAGGTATTGGAAGTGGATGTCGTGAAGTATATGTCAATTGTGCCAATGTTAATTACAACAAATATCCAGTACCACAATTCTAGGCCATTTGACTATGCTTCATACATTTTTAAGGAGCTTGATTCAAGATTGATGGCTATCAAAAGTGGATCATCTACCATTCATCTCAGGAATTATTCATTATTGATACATATGGTGCTCTATTTTGGACAAGAGTTTGGACTATTGCCTCTAGAAATGAGAATTTCTTAGTTTAGTAAAGAAGGTACAGCATTACCAGTTTAGTTGTGGACTCTTGTTTGGGATAGTAGGTTTTTCAATTCTAGTTTTATTCATTTTGAAGAATATTTTATGAAAACATTGTACATATTGTACAATTATCCTTGTAATTATTCATTATTTGATGAGATAAAGACATTTCTTCAGGTAAAAGATTTCAATGGGCCAATTGATCATAATTGGGGAGATTGGTATTGCTTGGAGGGAGCTACCATGATTAGAGTTTATGGGTTTGAAGATTCCCCTTTCATTTTGCCAAAAATGGTTCCAAACAGAATTCCATATTTGGAGATTGTTAGACATATGGATTATTCTAGTGTTATGAATCTTAGTTCCTTTGGGAAGTAGGCATGTATGCCTATTACATTGTGCTTTGGTGATTTCACTGTGTTGGCCAAGGAAGGATACAACTTGATCCTTGAAAAATTATTGTAGTACAATATGAAGAGAGCACCACTTAGAAAGAACTTTGACCAGAAGGGTATATTAATTCTACTAAGATGAAGATAAACATTGGAGGGTATTAGCATGTGCCCTATCACTTTGATGATATGATCCAAAATTTGGATGAGGGAACAAGCAAAGATGGTGGTTGAAAGGTATAATCAAGGATTATAGGATGCAGAGTTGTCTTCTTCTAGAGAGGAAGCATCCAAGGATGATTTTCCACAAAGTAAACCAAGTAAAGTCTCCAGGTTGAGAACTCAGCATTATATTTTCCCAACCAGAGAGTTGAGTATTCAAGTAAGTGAAGAAGCAGATGCAAGGAACATAGAATATAGATCATTTGTATCTGATGATGAATTTGTTAATTCCCTAGAATACAAAAGAAATTTTGTATAAACAAAAGGGAAAAGAAATAATGGAAAAGGTTGATACTGTTACTACAGGAAATGAGGAGCAATTGCTAAAAGAATTGAGGTGTGTAGATGAGGATATGACAGGTATTACCCTTGAAAAGGGGAGAAAAATGTTGGAAAAAGCTGGTGTCATGATCTTCCCTAGGTTGGATCTCAATTTTACACTTATTTTTTATAGTTTCTTAAAGGACAGTAATGCTACACACAAGATAGACCAAGAAAAGGTAATAGAAGTGTATTTAGGATCTAAATACAATACATATGAAGGATCATTAATGATTTGGGCCTTATATCCACCCCACAGGAAGTCATTAGTTATTGATACTGAAAAGGCATTGGGACATGTCATGAATTTGAAACTTGGGGAAGTTGATCCTATGGCTACTGCAAAAATTGGGATAAATGTTGCAAAACTAAATAAATCACAAATTCAAATGTTGATCAAGGAGAGAGAGATGTACAAAACAAACAACGAAAGGGTGTTGAGAGAAAATGATCACCTAAAAGATTTGTTAGGTGTTACTATGAAGACACCCAGGCTGCTTACCCAAGGTGAAAATTATTAGTCAAAGGATCATTGGGAAGGATCAAGTGCTTCCTCCGAAGGAAATACGATGCACTTGTGGCAATAATCAAGAAGAGGCAGGCCAATTTAACATCTTTGTTAAATAAACTCTAGGGAAAATATTCTCATACACTTGTTGCATTAAAGGAACATGAAAGGATGAATAGACGGATTATGGAGAAGTTTCAAGAAGTGAACCAATGAGATGTTTCTAATAGTGCAGCAATTGAAGCTGCAAATCATTTTATAAATCGGTATTGAAACTTCTATGAAAAATTGTAAGGGGATGTGCAATGATTGACAAAAGTTGCTAAGAAAACATCGACCACATTCTTTGATGATAGAGGAAATCTAAAGGAAGTGACCAGATGGAAGGGTAAGAATGAGTCAATGTTGCACAAAATCCTAAAGGTTCCTACTATTGAAAACACAACATTGGAGGATGTAAGCAAGCAGAATGAAAGGATGATAAAAATGGAGATTTCAATCCATAACGCAGTTGGAGATGTGGATACGCACAAGCACCAGGATTATGTGGATCATTTGTGTAAAGTTCATTTGTGGCTAAATAGATCCTAATTATCTCTTAATCTATTGTCTAATTTGTGAAATTTCTAAAAGGATGCGTCTTGTCGCGTTTTGATGTATAAATATCTATTTTGATAATGAAATAGAGGCATAAAATATATGGTGCAGGAGCACCCATTACACACAATTTAAAATAATTCATCCTTTGAAGGAAGCATAGGAATTAGGAAAATAGGGTTACTTGAGTCATTTTACGATTGAATAAGGCCTTTGAGCCCATTAATGATGTAATTATGGGTCTTTTATGTTAGTTAGTTCAATAAAATAAAAAAGGTTGCATAATAATGTACTTATTGTCAACAAATTGTTAAAAGTGGAAAACTAGGCAATTAGGGGTCTAATTAGTAAAAATTTGGTTTCCAATGTCCACCTAATTAAAATGTCAGTTGGAGGACATTGAGAAGGGTTTTTGGATGTTAAATAAGCCTCTCATGGTCGAGGCATGGATGGATGAAACACGTTTTTTGAACTTCTAATGGAAAATTGCTATTTTCTAGAAAAATTTGTGTAAACATGGCTGCTAAAACGTGTGGTACGGATGTTGTACAGACTGTACGGGTACAATACTGATATGTTTGGAAAGAGGGAAGAACTAGAATTCATTTGGAATTTGATTTGACAAAATTTCATTGAGTATAGAAAAAGTTATAGCCATTTTAGCAGAGGCAAGTTTGAAACCCTCAAACAAGGGTTTTGGTTGAAAAATGGCTCTTCCTTCCATCTCCACATTGTAAAAATGATGATTCTTAGTGGGATGGAAGGTACTTGTGTAAATTTTAATATTTCCTTGGTTTTGGATAATGGAAATATGCGTGGATGAGTTTATGCATTGAACTAGGTTTGGCATCTTCATGTGATAGGCCTAATTGGTGAAGCAAAAAGTGAGTTTTGCTTGTTTTGTGTGGATTTTCTTAAAGAGGCACTTAGGAATGTTGAAGATGGTTTTAATTATCCTGTAGGAGTCTGAATCAAGGCTTTGGGGTGAATGGGAGAGCCTAGGTAATCAAAATCCTGTTGTGATCTGCAAATTAAGCCTCTTGGGGACAGTGATACATTGGTCCATGGTTGTTCTTCCATCCACTATCAAAAGGTGAGACTTTGAGGTCTTGTAGAGGCATATCATAGTTGCCTAAATTTAGCATTTTGAGCTTGGTATAGTCTTTTGGGTGGATTTTATTTAGATTGTCCTATCAGACAGTGTTACAAGCATTCAAGGCTAAAGAGACCTAGTGGTATGAGTGATGAACAAATGGAGTTTCCTAAGTGCTAATTAGAATGTTGTGGCCTAGTTTGGTCATTTGGAACTTGTTCAAAGTAATTCCAAGCCCTTGGTTGTGTTGAGTACAAGAACCCTAGGTGAGTTGGGTCATTTCCCTGAAGGAGTAGTGGATTGAAAAAGTTCACTTAAAGGGGTATTTGAGAGAAGTTGTGTTAAGTTTGTGGTTTGATTATTTAGTTGATCATTTGAAGAAGCTTCCCCTACCCACTCTGCATCAATATAGGATAGAAGATAGGATAGAAAAGATACAGTAGAATGTAATGTTTTAGAAATATGAGACTATGATGCATGTTTGAAATTATGGAGATATCAATGGAAATAATTTAATATGGTGCAGTCATTTCTGGTATTAGTTGTTTATTGTGTTTATTCAAAGCATTATTGAAGTTGTCTCCAAATTTGGTGTTTTTTGGTTATTTAAATTGGTGTAACAAGTTTATATCTAGTTTATTAGTGCACATTTGTTGTATTTGTATGATCAATTGATTGGTTCTTTCAAGTAAAGATTAAATCCTTTAAGTTGATCATAGTAATTAGAGAATGTTAGTTGGATCATTAAGGAGAACTCGGTAATCATAACCTTGCATGTTTATGCAAGCTATAAACTAAATTATATGTTGAACAACTTGAATACTTGCCAAAAAGAAGTACCTATTTTCGATTTCTCTTGACTCTGCATACCCTATAAGGCACTAGTCTCTACATTTTCATCATTTGGTTTTATTCAATTCCTTTTACATCTGTTAACTAAACATATAAGGTTTTAGTTTCATACAGCTTACACCATATCGAGTTTTATTTGTCCACTCTCATCTACCATTGTGGAAAAATCATAGCAAGTGAGATAATCATAAGTCAAGTCTGGCCAATTCATATAGGTACACCTGCCTAAGTGTAGCAGAACCTGAAGAGTAGAAATCTTAAACCATTTGGCTTTGTATGTTACCCTAAAATGTACCAAGAGATTGGAAACCTCTTAAGGTATTCTTACCTATGTTCTTGAGAGCTAACAAATTGGTGACTCTGCTGGGGACTAAATTCAGAATCAGGGCCTTAATCATAGAGTTAGAAACCTTGTACAGACTCCATTGGGAATAAGAAATATCAAACACTTTCTCACTTTTGAAAAACATGAGTTGTGACTCTAACAAAAACATTGCAAAATGAATGGAAGATCTCAATATCGGGGAGGTCATATTGGAGCTTCTACTAGCAGCAGTAAGTGGACACACAAGGATGATGGGGCTGATAAGGGTAAAAGGATAAATGAGGACATGTGTATAAAAAATAAAGACAAAACATTAAGACAACATTTTGAAACTTATGACCAGTATGACACATGGAGAGATAACTCAAGTGCAGAACCTTATACCCCAGAGGAACAAAGAAATCCTTTCTATAATCCCTAGAAGCAACCATAGTTTTATGCTAGACTTGAAGTAGAAGGACTCAGATATCAATAGGAATGTGAACAAAGAATGGAGGGTAATCAAAATGAGTTCAATCAGGATACGGTTCCTCAAGGAAATTATGAATCTTTAACTTATGAAGAAGTAAAAGCATGGTTTGAATCTCAGAGAAAGGAGATAGAATAATAGGAGAAAGCTCAGATGATACAAGCAATGAGAGACTTCAAGTTGCAGAAAGCTCAAAACACTGCTCAGACAACTGGTTGCCCAAAGTATGTACCACCTCATAAGCAGGGTAATCATAGTGCAAGGCCTTTTGATCCATCAAAGGTTCCTTACCATCAAATAGGGAATCAATAGAGATAGCCAAATCATCCACCTCATATTCCCACACAATATACAAATATACAACCACCTCATGGTTAGCATTATGTGCCACATCATCATACACAATTCAATAATCCGATGTACCAATATCAATATCCACCTAACCCTCCCTCTCACCAGTATACAACAATGATCAGACAATTTGATTTAGCAGGGTTTCAATTATACCCTTACCCTATGGATGGAAGTCAGAGAAGTTTGGTGCCTAAGTTTACAGGGAGTAGTGCAATTACTGCCAAAGATCATTTAAGGAGTTTCAATGCCTTCATTCAAGATTTGGATGTACCTTATAAAGATTTACATGATGTCACTTACTGAAGAAGTTAGGGATTGGTTCAACAGACTACCAATAGGCTCTGTTAATTCTCTCCAAGAATTTCAGGATCGATTTCTAGAGAAAAATGGGAATCTAAGTGCACCAAATGCTACTCTTCATGAGTTAATGTGCATTCAAAAAAATAAAAATGATTCAATTTATGATTTCAACCATAGATTCAATAAATTGCAAAACAAAATACCTCCTGGATCAAAGTTGCCAGACTCTATAGCATTGAGTGTTTATTTGAATGTGTTTGATCCTAAAACAAGGTATGGACTAAGAAATAAGTTCCCAAGAGATTTAGCTTAAGCCCAAAAAATAGCACTGACAATTGAAAACAATAACAAAACTACTGGGATAATCAATAAAAGAGATAACCCTAGGCATCATCATCAAACCAATAATTATCAATATAAATAAGAGAACACATACGCGAAGGAAAGGCCTAGGCTGCATAACATGCCTTATAATACAAACTGGAAAGATGGAAAACCTATAATAGATAGGCCCAGAAACAAAGAAACTCCTAATCCATTGAGGAAGAAGGGAATCTATATGGTAAATAACAATTATTTATGTGAAGTTTTTGATAAGCCACATTCCCCAGATTATTGTGTTGTAGCCCAAAGAATGCAAGAAGAAGGAATGTTGATGGGAAATAGTGGAAAAGATCACATAGTGTATTTGACTTCAAATACTTTTCACCATGTTGAGGAGAGGTACTCATCTTCAGAGGATGAAGGTTATGAGTATGATGTTTCAAATTAGAGATACAACATCCATATGGCTGAACAACAGGTCCTTTCTGACTCTGAAGAAGATTATACAGAGCCACATTCTATTGAAATGCCTATTCAATGCAGTATGAGGAAACTTACCAAAGTGGAGATAGAGAGATTAACCATTGCTACAGTTGAAGAAGCAAAGAGTAAGTACTAGCTGAGAAATAGGACAATAAGTGAGAAGGAAGGTGTCCCCAAGGGAATCTTTATGAAGGAGCAAAAGGTGACACAAGGAATTGTGAAAAAGACAGAAAATAAACAACATGATAAAAGAAAACAAAAGCCTGTCCAAAATGAGGAAGTAAAGGAATTACACAAAGAAATGCAAAAGCTTGATCAGCCAAGTAAAAGAGAAAAGGAATAAAAGAAAGGAGAAATGTCAGAACAAAAGAAAATGGTTAAAGTGGAGGGTTCCTCTTTTGACTTCACGTAGGCTTTATCTTAGGTAAAGATGTATGTTCCACTACTTGAGATGATGAAAATTAAGGAATACAGAGACAGTGTTCTTCAATTAATAACAAATGGGAATGAAAAACATATAAATTTTGAAAGTAAAGTGGCCACTAAAACTATTAAGAAGCAAGAGAAAGTGAATATCCTAGAAGTGTACCTTAGTAATGCATTATTAAATCCCCCACAAGTTGATCTTTTTTTCCTACATTACTCATAAATAACAAACTGTTTAGGAATTGCATGATAGAATTTGGTGCTGCTATAAATATTATACCAGTAGGAGTTATGAAACAGCTTGGCATGTGGGTGGATAACAATGAAGGCAAGTGCTATGCAATGGATAACCAACCTATTCCTATGGTGGGTATAATGAAAGATGTTGAAGTCAAGCTAGTTGATTATCGTCAAGTGGCCTATAACATTGATATAATAGTAATTGATACCACTCAGTTTAGGATGCTTCTATCAAGATAGTGGATGACAATGGTTGGTGGAAATGTCCAGTTTGATATGTCTTATGCAACAATTCCAGTAAATGGTCAAGAAGTGAAGTTATATAGGGAGCCAAGGAAGAACCAAGTTGTCTACTATGTACCACAAGATCAAATCAATTATTTTTTTGATGTCGATCTTGGGAGCTTTAAGATAAAACCAGCCCAACTAGAGTTAGTCAATACTGACCCAATTAAAAAGCATGTGGCACAAAACTGCAATGATGTGTGGAAAATGTATTTTGATGGAGCATGCAGCCAAGAAGGAAATGGAGTAGGGATAGCATTTTTTTCACTTGAAGGTATTACATTTAAGTATTCATTCATGTTAACATTTGAATGTACAAACAATGTGGCGGAATATGAAGCTTTATTAACAGGTTTGAATATAGCTATGAAACATAAAATCAAGTTGTTGGATGTTCTAGGGGATTCTGAGTTGGTTGTTTCACAAAATAAGTCAAAATATGCAACAAAAAATAAAAGACTGAAACAATATAGGAATGTTGTAAGGGACACAATTGAGTTTTTTGATGCCTTCTCAATTGAGTGGATTGATAGGTCAAAGAACATAATGGTAGACTTTCTAGCAAATGTGGTGCTAAAAAGAGATGATATTACATTGTCTGGAGTATCACAAATTGAGTTCAAGACAAGGCTTGTTCTACTTGATAACATATATAGTTGGCAGGTCTTTAATGATGATACTGACCTTTTGAAATTCCTCCATTGTATAGATCAATATGAAGCCCAATAAATTGATTTCAATGCCTTTGTTGAAGAAGTGGATGGGGAGTAAATAGTATTTGGGAAGGAGATCTTATAGCTTAAAAAAATAAGCTTCCTAAAGGGCTAGTGGAATTAGAGAGGGTGTATGATGGAAATGATCGGTCCCTCATGAAGCAAGCAACAATAAAAAGGGAGGATATTGAAGAGATTAACTTGGGAACTGAAATGGCACCAAGAAATGTGTACATAGGGAACAAAATAAGCCCTACAATTAGAAAAATGCTGATAGAGTTGCTGAGAAAATATAAAAATGTGTTTGCATGGTCTTATGAAGATCTAAAATCATATAGGGAAGATTTGTTTCAGCATGATATACCATTGAAGTCAGATGCTAAGCCATTTAGACAAAAGAAAAGACCCATAAATCCAACATTGAAGCCAAAAATGCAAGAAGAATTGGCAAAGCTGAAAGATGGGGGAATCATTAAACCAATTAGGAACCCAATGTGGGTCTCAAACTTGGTCCCTGTGAGGAAAAAAAATGGAGATATCAGGCTGTGTAGATTTTAGAAATCTAAACATGGCATCCCTCAAAGATAATTATCCTCTACCCAACATGGAGGCTATATTGCATAAGGTAATAGGGTGTCAACTGTTGTCTATGATGGACGGGTTTTCAACATATAACCAGGTCAAAGTCAAAGAATCTGAATAGTATAAGATGACTTTTACAACCCCTTGGGGGACATATGTTTATCTAAGAATGTCGTTTGGTCTCACAAACACAGGAGAAACCTTCTAAAGAGCTATGGACGTAGCATTTGCAGATTTGATCAATGCTATCATGGTGGTGTATCGGGATGACCTTACTACTTATTCCAAGAAGGCTGAAGATCATGTACAACATCTAGAAAAGGTATTTATTAAAGCCTTAGAATATGGTATTAGCTTGAACCCTAAGAAATGTCATTTTCCAATAAGGTAAACTCTTGGGACATATTGTCTCAAAGGAGGCGATTAGGATAGATCCTAAAAGGGTTGAGGCCATTGATAAAATTTGTATCCCTAAAACTGTTAAGGCTATACAATCATTCTTTGGACAGATCAACTTTGTTACGAGATTTATTTTTAATTTTGTTGGGATCATTAAACCCATATCAAAAATGTTGAGGAAAGGAAAAAAAATAGAATGGGCTGTAGAGGCCTTGGAAGCTTTTATATCCATCAAAAGGGCCATCAAGGAAGCTCTTGTCCTTAAATCTCAGGATTTTGTGAAACCTCTTCAGATATTTTCATTCGCTTCAATGCACACTATTGCTATTGTTATGTTACAAAAGAATGAGGAAGGTCATGAACAACCTGTGTCTTTCTTCAGGAAGTCGTTACAAGGGTCAGAATTAAAGTATGATATAATGGGAAAACAAGCATTCAAATTAGTCAAAAGATACAAAAGCATTCATGCTATATCTTGTTGGAGCAAAGGTGATTGCTTATGTCCCTCATGCAGCTGTCAAGGATATTCTGATGCAGTCTGAAGTAACAGAAAAAAGATGCAGATGGATTAACAAAATCCAAGATTTTGACATGGAGATACAAATTACTAAATTACTAAGAGGTCAAGGCTTGGCTAAGTTAATGGTAGAAGAAAATATTGAAGCAAATCAAATTTGCAATATAGAAGAGAGACTGCAATTACGAGCATTGAGCATACTCCTTGGTATGCATATATCATGCATTACCTTAAATACATGAAGTGTCTAGAGGTATTGAGTGACAACTAGAAAAGAACTCTAAACTTGCAAGCATCTAAGTCTCTTTTCAAGGATGGAGATCTATTTTGGAAGAACAAGGATCGTATACTATTGTTATGTTTGGATAAGTCACAAGCTAGGCATGTCATAAGTGAAACACATGAAGGGGTTTGTGGAGGGCATTACTCTACAAAGACAATTGCACATAAAATTCTCAAGGAAGGTTATTACTAGCCAAAGGTTTTTAATGACTCTTTTACATTTGTAAGAAAATGTGAAGCCTACCATAAATTCTCTGGGAAATTGAAGTATTAGGGAGCCTTACCACTTTGACCCTTGTAGGCAGATGCCCCTTTTCATCAATGGGGAATTGATTTCACTGGAGAGAGATAAGAAAAATCAAGTGGACATAAGTGGATACTGGTGGCCACTAATTATTTTACCAAATGGGTAGAAGCAGTCCCAACTAAGCAGGCTACAACTAAAGTTGTGACAAATTTCCTAATGGATAACATCATTACCAGATTTGGTACACTGCTAAGACTGATTACTGACAATGGGATGTGTTTCAGATCAGATGAATTCATAAATTTTTGTAGCACATATGGCATTACCATCTTTTATGTAGCTCCTTACCATCCACAAGATAATGGTCAAGCAAAGTCTAGCAATAAAAGTCTTCTAAAGATTATAAGGAGGATGCTAGGTCAGAACAAGAATGCTTGGAATTCAAAATTGAGATGGTTGTTTGGGCTAATAGGATTATTGTAAAAAAGGCAATTGGAAAATCCACATTTGAATTGGTGTACAAAATAGAAGTCACGATTCCTTTACAGAATTTGTTACCAGTTTATAAGTTTATCCTTTAGGAAGATTTGGATATTCCAGAACCAATCTAGAAATCTGGATCCTTGTAATGATTTTACAATCATTCATCCCCAAATGGAGCCACTATTAGAACTGTAAAATGTTGAAAATTTTATAGTTATTTATACACATAAGTCTACAAAATTGTCCTCACCATAAGCACAAAATCCTCTCTTCATAATATTTTTTCCCATATTTTTCCATATGGTCCCATAGAACCTATCGAGTCATGAATATTTCACCATATAATCCATATCGGCAATAGAAGGTCAAGGTCTCCCTGATCTATAATGTTTTTTCACTAATGTATACTTGTTGCAAACTATCGACAAGACACATTTATTGTCCCAGTGACAAAAAGATCATATTGGAAAGAGAGTTGTTATCGGAATGAGCCATAACAAACCCATATATGTCTCACCAACCAGTGCATGGAATGATGTATAGGCCAAGCCCAAAGACATCGAAGTAAGGTCTTACCAAAAGTATTTGGTTTTGCTGGTCAAACATAACAAAGGGATTCTATCAAAGAACTATTGGGAGGAAGTCATGTAGTCTTGCCAACCTATAAGTCATGACAATGAGATTTTTTTGGGAAGAGTCTCACTGAATAGAGCATATTGGAATAACAAGTTTGGCAAGACAATTAGCATCGGTATGAGTCTCTTCGAAGTTCAAAGTCTTGCTGATAGAACTTACTTCCTCGATAAGACTAATTTCATCAGTGAGAAATATGAAGGTCATGTCGAGGTGTGGTTTCATCAGCAAAAGTGTAGTTATGTCTCAGCAATCAAAAAAATACCACAGAGTGCATCTCAGTAAGACACAATGTAGTCTATGAAACATTTCCCCGACTTAGAGTTGTTACAACGATACATAAGATTGAAGTGATAGCCATTGGTGAGACTCCAAATGTTAATGAGACTATAGGACATTAAAGCATTGATCAAATTTTAATAGTCGGTGAGACTTGGAGGTTTCGGGGAGACTACAGGACATCTCGATGAAAGGTTTAATGAGCATTGCAAAAGGATATTGCCAAAGATTTGAAAATTTCTCACCGACTAGACATTTCATACGAAAATGTAGGTTTCAAATAAGTCTTCATTTGTGCTTTAGTTGACAATGGAATGATGGAACATAACATGGAGGATTTAATTGAAGCATTAGTGTTGAATTGAACATAGAAGAACCAGCAAGGTGAATGAAGAACCAATGCATCTTTCCAGTTTGAAGATCTTGAGCAAGATACAGTAAGTGATTACACTTTAGCTCCTCAAATTTTTAACTTTTGTAACCCTGAAGAATGGAGTCCCCTAGATTTGGAAAAGTTAAAAGTAGAAAACATAGCGAAAGCATTCAGACTAAGGGAAAGAAACAAAAAACCGAAGGAGAACAAGAGGGCACAAAATGAAGATTGAATCAGGACCTCATTGACCAATTGCCTGGCTTTGGAACTAAAGCTAGATGATCAGCATAGCTTGGGGAAGAACTAGGTAAATTACATGATAAATGCAAGTTTATAGGAGATGTTTGGACTCAAATAAGGGGATATCAATTGTTCCATTTCCATTATCATTGGAGAAACTATTTTGAACCAGTTTGCAATCCATGGAAGCTGAATTTGGGAAAACTGGTGTGCCTTAACGTATTTGTAAATGCCAAATTGGTAAAATTGTTAGCTGATCATTATGACCCGAAAGACAAAGCTATATGTGACCTATCTAGAAAACCACAAATACATTTTTCAAAAGAGGCAATTGGGGAGGTTTTTAATTTGGAAGGGTTTTGCAATGAAGAGATCATATATGAAGAATTGGAGAATGAATTCTTGAGAATGGATACGATTTATAAGGGTTGGAGGTTTCCAATTCATAGAGTTAAATAGGGAAGCAAACCAGTTCCTTTATAGCATAGTGATGGACCTCCTTATCATGTGCACCTATTTGAACCTTATATGAAATACACTTACTTCTTATTATGCTAGGTATTGGGAGTGGATGCCCCAGAGTATATGTCAATTGTGCCAATGTTAATTACAACAAATATCCAGTACCACAATTCTAGGCCATTTGACTATGCCTCATAAATTTTTAAGGGGCTTGATTCAGGATTGATGGCTATATAAAGTGGATCATCTACCTTTCATCTCAGGCATTATTCATTATTGATGCATATGGTGCTCTATTTTGGACAAGAGTTTGGACTATGGCCTCTAGAAATGAGAATTTCTTAGTTTAGTAAAGAAGGTACATCATTACCAGTTCACTTGTTCATTGCTGTTAGGGATAGCAGGTTTTCCAATGAAATTTTTATTCATTTTGAAGAATATTTTGTGAAAACATTGTACAGATTGTACAATTATCCATGTAATTATTCATTATCTGATGAGATAAAGAGATTTCTTCGGCCAAAATATTTCAATGGGCCAATTGATCATAATTGGGGAGATTGGTATTGCTTGGAGGGAGCTACCATGAATAGAGTTTATGGGTTTGAAGATTCCCCTTTCATTTTTCCAAAAAATAGTTCCAAACATAATTGCATATTTGGAGATTATTAGACAGATGGATTATTCTAGTGTTATGAATCTTAGTTCCTTTGGGAAGAAGGCCTTTATGCCTAGTACATTGTGCTTTGGTTATTTCACTATGTTGGCCAAGGAAGGATACAACTTGATCCTTGATAAATTTATGCAGTACAATATGAAGAGAGGACCACTCAGAAAGAACTTTGACCCAGAAGGGTATATTAATTCTACTAAGATGAAGATAAATTTTGAAAGGTATCATCATGTACCCTATCACTTTTTATGATATGATCCAGAATTTGGATGAGGAAGAAGTAGAGATGGTGGTTGAAAGGTATAATCAAGGATTGTAGGATGCAGAGTTGTCTTCTAGAGAGGAAGCATCCAAGGATGACTTTCCATATATTCAACCAAGTAAAGTATCCAAGTTGAGAACTCAGCATTATATTTTCCCAACCAAAGAGTTGAGTATTGAAGAAAGTGAAGAAGTAGATGCAAGGCACATAGAATAAAGATCATTTGTATCTGATGATGAGTTTGTTAATTCCCCATAATTTAAAGCATTTTTGTATAAAAAAAAGGGAAAAGAAATAAGGGAAAAAGTTGATACTATTATTGTAGAATATGAGGAGCAATTGCTGAAAGAATTAAGGAGGTGTGTAGATGAGGATATGATAGGTATGACCCCTAAAAAGGGGAGAAAAATGTTGGAAAATGTTGGTGTCATGATCTTCCCTAGGTTGGATCTAAGTTCTGCACTTGTTTTTGATAGTTTCTTAAAGGACAGTAATGCTACACACAAGCTAGACCAAGAAAAGGTAACAGAAGTGTATTTAGGATCTAAATACAATGCAAATGAAAGATCATTAATGATTTGGGCCTTATATCCACCCCACAAGAAGTCGGTAGTTATTGATACTGAAAAGGCATTCGGACATGTGATGAATTTGAAAGTTGGGGAAGTTGATCCTGTGGCTACTACAAAAATTGGGATAAATGTTGCAAAACTAAATAAATCACAAATTCAAATGTTGATCAAGGAGAGAGAGTTGTACAAAACAAACAATGAAAGGGTGTGGAGAGAAAATGATCGCCTAAAATATTTGTTAGGTGTTACTATGAAGACACCCAGGCTACTTACCCAAGGTGAAAGTTCTCAATCAAAGGATCATTGGGAAGGATCAAGTGCTTCCTCCTAAGGAAAATATGATGCACTTGTGGCAATAATCAAGAAGAGGTAGGCCAATTTAACATCTTGGTTGAATAAACTCTGGGGAAAATATTCTCATACACTTGTTGCATTAAAGGAACATGAAAGGATGAATGAACGGATTATTGAGAAGTTTCAAGAAGTGAACTGGAGAGATGTTTCGAATAGTGTAACAATTGAAGCTACAAATCATTTTATAAATCAACATCAAAACTTCTATGAAGAATTGCACGGGGATGCACAAGGATTGATAGAAGCCACTAGGAAAACATTGACTGCATTCTCTGATGATAGAGGAAAAGTAAAGGAAGTGACCAAATGGAAGGGTGAGAATGAGTCAATGCTGCATGAAATCCTGAAGGTTGCTACTACTGAAAACACGACATTGGAGGATGTAAGCGAGTAGAATGAAAGGATGATAAAAATGGAGATTTCAATCTGGAACGTAGTTGGAGATGCGAATACACACGAGCGCCAAGATTATGTGGATCATTTGTCTAAAGTTCATTTGTGGCTAAATGGAGCCTAATTATCTCTTAATTATTATCTAATCTATGACATTTCTAAAAGGATGCATCCTTTCACGTTTTGATGTATAAATATCTATTTCGATAACAAAATAGAGGCATAAGATATAAGATAGAAGATTGGATAGAAAAGATATAGTAGAATACAATGTTTCAGAAATATGAGACTATGATACATGTTTGAAATTATGGAGATATCAATGGAAATCATTTAATATGGTACAGTCATTTCTGGTATTAGTTGTTTATTGTTTTCATTGAAATAATTATTGAATTTGTCTCCCAAGATGGTGTTTTCTAGTTATTTAAATTGGTGTAACAATTTTATATCTAGTTTATTAGTGCACATTTGTTGTATCTGTATGATCAATTGATTGGTTCTTTCAAGTAAAGATTAAATCCTTTAAGTTGATCATAGTAATTAGATAATGTCAATTGGATCATTAAGGAGAACTCGATAATCATAACCTTGCATGTTTATACAAGCTATAAACTTAATTATATGCTGATCAACTTGAATACTTGCCAAAAAGAAGTACCTGATTTATATTTCTCTTCACATTGCATACCCTATAAGGCACTAGTCTCTACATTTTCATCATTTGGTTTTATTCAATTCCTTTAACATCTATTAATTGAACATATTAGGTTTTAGTTTCATACAGTTTACACTAGATCAAGTTTTATTTGTCCACTCTCATCTGCCATCATGGTAAAATCACTACAATAGAGATAATCATAAGTCAAGTTTAGATTTACATAGGGCAACAAGCATTCAAAATTGCATATCTCGTATTTTAATCATTGGAATATCCTAAAAATTGGTGTGTAATGATTTTTAGATGGATTTTAAAATATTTCAAAGTTGTAGGACTTGAATTTTTGGTTTGGAGTAGTTTCAACGAAGCCTTAGTGTAAGAATTGGCTATGAAGGTAGTCACCCAAGATCTAGAGGCCTAATAGAAAGCACAAGCATAAGAGAGATAGAAACAAGATGACAAGAATAAACTGTATTCTACCAATAATGAAAATATGATGGAATGGTACAAAAGTACATAGGAGAGCCCTTGGTTATATAGCCAAGGTGAGAACATAAAAGGGCATAATATTATGATAAGTGTCATAATCTTATGACATGAGACAAATATGAAAAGCTATCACTCCACCTAAAGCGGAAAAGTGATAATATGATAATCACCACAAAAGGTGGATCACCCACAAAAGGTGGAGAGATAACCACATGATGTGTCCACAAAAGGTGGAAGTGATAAAGTAATGACATGTCAAGTCCACCAAAAGTGGAAATTCTCCAACAACCTCCTATGTGGTCCCTAAGTAAACTTAACTAAGGTGTAATCATGACCTAGGACAAGGTACAACACATTTAATTACAGCAACACCCCCCCCTTAAGTGCAACTTAGGGAGAATGTACACAAATGCAAACAATACAAGATGGGTCCTGACTACTAGGCCTTATTAAGTACCCATGTACAAATTCAATGCAGTACCCATGTACAAATGCAATGTAATCTCTCATAAAGCGGAGAAAGATAGAAAAACCCAGTGGAAAAAAAACTACTCCCCAAAAGAGAGATGAGATACAAAATCCTATGAATATGGCATGACAAGGAAAAAACCCCATGTGAGGAAAAAGTCCCCCCCATACAAGAGAAGAAGAGAGACAAAGTAGCGCCCCCTCAATGTACAATTATCACCCATGGAAGATGCTTGAAAAGGAATGAAGAAGCTACTCCAAACGTGTCGAACAACATTCCTCTCCTTAGGAAGAAACAATAACAAAGGTGTATGAATGAAGTTTCCCCAATCCACAAGTGAAGAAGGAAGAACCCTCAAAATGTAAGAAGTCTCTAAAATCTACTCAAATGCCCCTGTGTTGATGCTAAAATATGCCTTTCCCAAACTATGTGAAGCTGCAATAGTGTAGTCACTTACTGTAACCTATGAGAAACCCTTTGCAACAATACTCTCATATGCTAAAAAAGAAAACTCAAGATCTAGCAAGGATGAAGGTAGAAAATACCCCAAAGACAATGTCTCCTCAAGAGAGAAAGTGGCCTCCTCCAATTGTTGTACATATGCATCCACAATCACATCAACCTCAAAAGATTGATCATGTAAAGGAGGCTCAGAGTGTTCCCTCGCAACAACTGGAGAAGAATCAACCTCATCAAAGAGAAGATATAAGTAATCAAGTGTGTCTCCCAAGTCTACAATGTTGGATTCCACAAAAAAATTTCCAATGTCTGTCAAGTAGTCATCCCATGAAGCTACTGTTGGAAGACAAGGTATGCACTATTGCACTGAATCACAAGGTAGTGAAACTATTGGAACAAAAGTATCATCAAGTACATCAATCAATGTAGGAGATGGAGTATCAACAATAGGCTCAAGAACTTAAGGACTAGTGAGCACTCCAAGATTCAAGTAACCATACTCAATCTCCTCAAGTGTGTTCACACTAGGGTGAACTAAATCAATTGGAGCAAAATATGAGAAGGTGTAGAACTGAGAATTATTATCAACCTCCCCAACTATAACAAGAGCCCTACTATGAAAATCCCAAACAATGACAGAATCTAGTGTGAACTCTACACTCTTTCCTGTACCACTATGTGTAATTTGATACATGGAAAGGATGTTCCTTGACAAAGTAGACACACATAGAACATCATTAAATGCTCCACCTTCAATGTCAATAAACCCCTTCCCACAAACTCCCAAGAAGTATTGTTGGCCATGAAAATGGGTGGTGATGAACAAGAATCAAATGAAGAGAACATATCCTTGGACGAAGTCATATGATGTGAAGCTCCTGAATCAAGGATCCACCTATCTAAATTGCAATTTGTAAAAGCAAGAAATGATTTCCCCTTATGTTTCTCATGTTGAGATGAAGAAGAAGGATATGAGCTTGATGTTGTTTCCATGAGAGTTGTACTTTTTCCCTTAGAAGAAGTGGAAGGGGATGAGTCCTCTTGATATGTAGCTAGCAAGTTGATGTTGTTCTTCTTAAGGATGTTTTTCAACTCATCAATTTTCTTAACATGACAATGATGCTCCTCATGACCAATCTTTTTACAATATGCACATGTCGGTTGCTCCATCTTACTTGAATAGTTGTACTTCTTTGAAGAAGATGAAGTTGAGCTTTGTTGTGGAGGAGTGGATTGTTTTTCTCTCCTTGTGGCTTTGGTGAAGATTGCTTTTGGTCTTTTCCTTTTCCTTGCTTATTGTTTCCATGATTGACCACCAATGCTCTTGAAGTTGAAGACTTGAGAAGTCCCATTTTCATCAACTTTTTTTTCTCAAGAATCAAAAGATCTGTGAGAGCCTCAAACGATGGTGATGTGAAGTTACTAATTTTTAATCTTTGAGTCTGAAAACTTGAAACGAAGGCTGCATACTCAACTAGAAGTTTGTCCAACAAGTTGAAGACCAATTGATCATCCTCTTTCTCAATACCACAATCTTTTAGTTGTGTTCTTAGCTCACTTTCCTTAGTGACATAATCTTGAATTGTATCAAAATCCTTGGGATCAAGGCTTAAGAGATCATGTTCAAGTTTATGCCCCTTAACCTTATCAACCTTTCCATACAAATTAGCAAGCTTATCCCAAGCTTCCTTAGCTGTAGTACATTTATCAACATGGAAAATGAGATCATCTGAAATGATCTTTCTTAGTGTACCCAATGCCATAGAATTTTTGGTGAGCCAATCCATAAATGTAGTTGGATCTGCGTTAGGATCTGAAGGTGCAGTTATGGTTCCATCAATGTAGTAAATTAAACCTTTTTCCATTAGTTTACTCCATGCACGTACTTTCCATGTACCATAATTATGTGCAGTTAAGAGTGGAAATTTAGATGAACCCATGATGGATTGAAAGAGCACAAGAGAGAAAATAGGCACAATCACAGAAGAGACACCCCCCCAAATTTACTCAATCAAAGTACCCCCCCCCCCCAAATAGATGATTTTGGCACTTTATAATGCAGTGTGTGTACAATAGGCCACTTGCAACTTGGCTAAGAAGAATTATGATTGCTGATTTACAACTTGCCAAAAATAGGCTAAGAACAGACTAGAACAATTAAGCAAAGACATAAATTTAGATATATGCAATATAAGTGCCAAATAGGCCAAAAGGACCATATGTTGAAAGCACAAAATCCACTCAAGATCACTTCAAAATGATTACAAATTCAAGAAGTAGCAAAAAATCATGCACTTTAAAAAAAAATGGCACATGAAAAGTAGTTTGTATGTGCCTAAACGAAGCCTCAAAAGTTGCAAAAATGGTGTAAATTGAGCAACACCTGTGACAAATCCAATTTTATAGAAAATTCGTGCACTAAAATCAGAAAATAATTGCACCACTGTGAGTTAAATGAAAAATTAGCCCAAATAAAAAAAATTGCATTGAAAAAGGCCTCAAAATGACCAAGATATAAGCCTTTGAACTTGGACTACAAATTCAAAAACTTCATTGGAGAGGGGGGCAAAAAAAATTTAGAATGCCAATGTCATCATTGATGCGATGATGACATCATTAGAACAACTGATTAAATTTGACGGCTGTATGCCCGTCAAAAATGGTTATGGCTTAAATTTGATGGCTGTTTGACTGTCACTACTGCCATCATACCATTTTCCGGAATATTCTTTTTCTTGCCGGAATATACTTGTTTGACAAATTTTGCTTGCCTTTGTCGAAATATGCCTTAGACAGTGACCAAAATCTCAAGATTTACTGTGGTGGAATATACACTGGAATCTAGGAAAATATTCGCCATTGATGGAGTGCCCACCAGTATATGTTGATGTTGAAATTTATATGACTATTGCTGGCTTATATAAAGCGCCTACCATATTTTTAAAACCTTTGACAATTTTTGCCACCTAGAATAAAGACTAACCATAGCAAAATTTGACCGCCAGTGGATGGTGGATTGGGGCCGTAGGTGGGGCCACGTGGCCTCTACCAGTACACTGTAACCTTGTCGAGCACAACAAAGTACCCTATGTACTCTGCATACTGACCTTCAATTTTTTTAATTTTTAATTTTTTAATTTTTTTATAAAAATCTTTACAATAATTAAAAAATGCAAATATAAATATTTTGAATAGTAATTTTTTTCACAAAAAATTATCTGCAGCAATTTTTAAAAAAAAAATTAGAAAAAAAATTTTGTACTGAGTACGCAGGTTGGCCGTACGGCTAGCCTGCTAAATTGTTTTTGCCTCGAAGGACAACTTGCTCTGATTTGGACGATTTGGTAGTTGATTATGGGTTTTTGGCCCTTTTGAGCACAATGGTGATGTCCTTTTTGGCTGAAAATGCTTCAAAGTGGTAGCTAGCTCATAGATCTGGTAACCACCTCCAATCTTCAACCCTTTGCAGATTTGGCCTCCAATGTCCTATTGTGATGAAATAAAAGGAAAATATGACTATTTTGGATACTCTGGACGTAATGGCAAGCTCAGATCTGATGCAACAAGCTCCCAAAATGCACCTGCATTACAAGGCCAAAAATGGAACCCTCCAAGAATCTCTCCAAAATGACTAACTAAAGGCACTCCAATAGCTCTGATACCATGTAAGAATTGACTATGAAGGTAGCCACCGAAGATATAGAGGCCTAATAGAAAGCACAAGCATAATAGAGATAGAAACAAGATGACAAGAATAAACTGTATTCTACCAATAATGCAAATATGATGGAATGGTACAAAAGTACATAGGAGACCCCTTGGTTATATAGCCAAGGTGAGAACATCGAAGGGCATAAGATTATGACAAGTTTCATAATCTTATGACATGAGACAACTATAAAAAGCTATCACCCCACCTAAAGTTGAAAAGTGATAATATGATAATCACTTCAAAAGGCGGAACACCCACAAAAGGTGGAGAGATAATCATATGATGTGTCCACAAAAGGTGGAAGTGATAAAGTAATGACATGTAAATTCTCCAACAACCTCCTATGTGGTCCCTAAGTAAATTTAACTAAGTTGTAATCATGACCTAGGACAAGATACAACACATTTAATTATACCAACACCTAGATCTACAAATTGAGTAAAATTCTGGAAAAACATAGTAAATGGAGGGTTTTGAAGGGTGTAGGAATGTATTTATAACCCTCCCTTGTTAGGGTTTGTTGTTTAATCAAGTTTTTTTCCTTTTTGTAAGTTAATTGCCTTATTGACACAATCATGTTTGGAAGTCTAAATTGATGGTTCAATGTGAGTTTGATGTAAAACCATGAGTACTAGTTGGGAAATGGTTTAATCATGTTTTTTAGACCTATTTATACTTGTTTGAAGTCATAACAAAGAGAAATGAATTTTTAAGTGTAAAGATGCTTGTTGGAGGGGTCTAAATAGGCCTAAATGCTGATTTGAATAGTCTACTCTTAGAAGTTCACATTTTTGAGCTGCCAAATTTGGGAAATGGTTTTGAATCAATCATTTGCTATTGTTTAATGTGTTTTGATGATTCTACAAGAATTTTTATGCCTTATATTTGTTTTTATGTCTTGAAATCAAGCATTTGTGAATGCAATTTACCTTGAGTGATGGGTATGTGAGTTGACACCCATTATTGTGAAATATGTTCCTTTTATGTTGAATTGTGAATCCTCTTGCTCTACATCAATAGTCCATTTGATTATTTGATATATATATATGTCATTTGACATTTTTTTTGATGTAGGTTGCAAGTACTAGGCATCGACTCCACCTGGTTTGTTAGGTTTGATCGTTCCTCAAAAACCCAATAAAAATGTTGAAAACAAAGATGAAAAAAGGTCCCCTACCCTAGCCATCATCCTCGAGGAAGATGAGAATCCAGTCAGTTACCTCATCAATGTCATTTGATGTCTATGGTCAGTTGATCCTACTTCTCAATCTTGATTAAGGTTTAGGTAATTGTTTGGTATTTAGTTTGTTTGAAAATTTGATGTTGCTTATATTTATGTATTTTTTACTCTAACCTTGTTACTTCCAAGAGTAATTCAAATCTTAGGGGGGAGGATGTAGTGCCCCTCCATGATTTGCTCATTAATGATGTTTGATTAGTTTTGATTGAGTTTGAATTAAATTGGTTTTATAATGTTGTTTGTTTTGGTGACAAATTAAATAAATTATTAAATAAAGCATTTTGATAAATTGATATATATTTTTCTTGGATATTTATTTTATTAAATTAAATTATTAAGTTAAAAAGTAACTCAAAAATTATATATAAAGATAATTATTATTAATGTAGAGTTTTAATTATAAATTAAAATGTGAGAAAATATTAAAAGGAAATAAAATATTCAAACTAAAAGGTAAAATAATATTATTTATGATAAAATGGTTATTTGGATGAGGTTTTCAAACAAGTTCTTAATGAAAATAAAAAGACAGAAAAAGTGGGTTCAAGTACATGTGTGGCTCCGAACTGGTTGCAAAATATAAACTTGTCTTATTAAGTGATTATTGCTTGATTTTTGTTTTGGAAAAACTGAATCACTTTTTGTTTTTTTTTATAATGATCAATTTTGGAAGATGTTAAGAAATGGATTTTTGGGTTTTGAATAATTTTTTTTTGGGTCAGCAAGAAATTAGGGGAGAATGACTACATTTGATTGATTGTGTTTAATGAAAAATTGGGTTGGTTTTTCACAGGGGTGATTGAAGCTACAATTTGGAAATCCACATCTCACATCAGATCCACACCCATTTCAATAAATTGAATTCAAGTTCCTTATTTTCTAAATTTTCCTCTACCTCTTGTAACAAATTCTTGGATGCTTGTGCCATTTGGTAAAATTTGATACTTGCTTGCTTGTTTAGAAATTGAAATGATTAGAAATTGTATTTTCTAAAGGGTTTCAAATCTTGATTGTGGCAAATCCAATTTGTGTGTTCTTGCGTTCTTGAGATGCCTAATCTTCAATGTATATACAATACTATTTCTCTTGAAAATATTGAATTATATGAGTCTCTTGTAACTCATTTTATCTTTGTATTGATTTGGCTAAAACTTATTTTGTTTAAATATGTACTCATAGGTTATATTTTTTCCATTAATGATTGAATTTTGATAGCATGTAGTATTTGATCAATACTCTTGGAGATAGTTGGGTTTCTTTCATTTTATTTGATTCCACTCCTAAGTATATACCGATATCCCTTGCTAAGATTTGATGTCCATTTCAATTACAGTCAAATAATTTCTTGCATGCATTTAATTGCTTGTCCCCATGTCTGTATGACCTTATATTTATATGTAAACTTTTATACCACTTATTGATGCCAAGCCATTATATTGGGCATTGGTATTTAGATTTTATGTTGATATGAGATGAAATTTCATGCTTAAATTGTCTTTGATTTTGGACTATGTTATTGTCATAATCCCTAGCATAAACAATAGCCTTACTCTAAGGCATTTGATGGATTTGGAAATTTTTTAGAATTCCTTGTGGTTAAGCCAATCTTCTTGCTATTGTGTAATCTAGTGATACCCTGCGCCTACATCATAATATTATTTTCATGGATTTTGGTGATTGTGTTGGTTTGACTTATATGCCTTGTTGAAGTTGCACCCACCCAATCCTCTCTCCTACATAGCTTACTCCCTTGAAATTTTCATTCAATTTCCATGGATTAGTTTTGTTGGGAATCGAACCGCTTGTAGCTATTTTTTCTTATAAATGTTGCAGATTTTATAAGTACAAGCCTATTTTTCAGATTGTTTCATTTTGTATCACCAATATTCTCCACAACAACATAGTCATTGTTAAATGATGGAAATGGTTCAAATATCCCTAAATGATTTCTCTTGCATCAATCTAGGAGATGAATTTAGATGTAGCATGGAAATCAGACGAACTCTAATAGTAGCATTGTAGTTACCTTTATAGTGAGGTGGTAGATAAATGAGTCTTTTCTTCTCACCCACAACATTAGGAATTAATCTTGCATAGAGTACCGTCTATTTTAATTCACCACACCAATTTCTCCAACTTTGCATCTCTCATATGGTTCGGGATGTGATCTCTTTTCTTGCATAGCTAGCATGTACCAATCTATGATGTCTTCACATTCTATTGTTGTGAGTTTAATTTGGAGAATATATTTTTCTTTGGCACCCATTATTACATTTGAAATATGATTTAAGTTATATATATATATATATATATATATATATATATATATATATATATATATATATATATATATATATATATGTTTATATTTCCATTTTATTCTCAAACCACAATTTATAATCATAAAGTAGGTGTATATATGTATATGCATGGAAATGAATGATTATTTCATTGTAATTTGAAGTTGTAGTTAAATGAAATATGTTGATTGATTCTTATTGAAATTAGATATATATATGTGTGATCGAAAATATGTGCGTATTAAAATGAGATAAATACTATTCAAGCACACCAATGAAACTTTAAATCAAAGGAAAACTGATTAAACAAAGTAAAGCAAACTCTCAATGCAGCAGCTCCTTTGAAGACGTCTCATTGTCCTCTATCTCCAGTATTTTTGCCAAAGCTCTCCGATTTGTATGCTAAGCTCCACAAAATGACTACTAAAGAACGAGATTTAAAAGTAAATGCATAAATACCAAGAATGCGAGATTTTGAAGGTTGATGATGGAGGAATGTTGGTTGTTCACTTCAGCAGCATAACGACGCAATGATGAAGAATGATGGAGATGGATTGAAAGATTGAGGAATGATTTTGGCAGAATGCGGATGTCTGAAGAAGATCCGATCCAAATGGCTTGTGAAATGATTGATTTATAGATTTTCCGAAGGAAAAAGCTTAGTTGGCAATGATCAACGGTTGAGATTCAATCTGGTAAGATGAACGGTATAGGATTTTCGAAAGCTTGAGAGATAGATAGAAGGTTTCCTCTTTTTCATTTTTTTCCGTTCAGATCTAAAGGAAGGTTTCTGTTTTGAAGGATGAGTTAAAATGAAATTCATAATTAAATAAGTAAACTTACTTAATTATATGTGAAGATGGATTTAGAAAATCGCATAATTAAATAAGCAATATTTAATTATGTGTGAGAGATGGATTTAGAAGGAATTAAATTAAATATTTAAAATATTTAATTTAACTATGAGATGAAGAGGAGGAATATTCCATTTTTAAATTCAAATTTTCAAACTTAGAATAATATGATAATTAAAATAAATAATCGTAATTATTTAATTTAATTAAGAGGAATGTGGAGATGGTAATTAATTAAATAAAGCTCTTTATTTAATTAATGAACAATATAAATAAATAATTAAATTTATTTATATGTAGATGACTTTAGGAGATTAATTAAATAACTTGTATTTAATTAATTACCAGACTTATTATAATGTGACCATTTTTAGATGCATACAATATATATATAGAGGCATTATATTATACCATGATAAAAGTTAAAGGATATTTCTACTTCATAAATAATTGATCTTGTTAACTATAAATTTTATAATTTAATGTCGATATTTATTTGGTTATAATGAACTAAATAGAGAGATTTGAAACTTGGTCTCAATGAATAGGTAAAGAATGGGGCGTTTAACTAAGTGAATAGAAAGGGTATTTAATAAGTTTGAGTAATAATAAATGACTTTGGTTAAATGATCATTTACGCCAATTTGTTCTAGGAGTTAAGTTTATGCTTACATCATTCTCTTATCGTTATCTAATTATAGGATTTTCAACTTTTAGGAAATAATCTTCATCATTATTGTCTATATAATGGATAAGAGTTTAAGATGGATTTCTTAATTATAAAATATATTAGGAAATGAATTACATAATAAAATATTTGATATGGATAGGGGTATGTGTAGGATCATGATGGGTGAAAAAGTGGCAATATGATGGGTATGTGGCTGACGACTTTTTCTTTACCCAAAATTGATGAAACGAAAAGGGTTTTTAAAGGAGATTCTTAGCTTTCAACCAATATAAATTATGTTTTACTTTGAACTTAATAAGTAATTATTATTCATTTTCTTTTTGAATTATGACTAAAGTCTTGATTGATAGGTTGATTGAAAAACATCTATAGCTTTCAAACAATATCACATTTTTTGAATCCAAAACATGCACGACATTCTATGCTTCACATACTATAGGATTAAAAAAAGAAAAATTGAATTTCATGAAGTTTTGATCAACTTAAGGTGGTCAAACATACGAGTTTTTAATTTTTTAAAAAATTTGTAATAAAAAAATCATAATTAATTAATTACTCAGAAAAAAATTATAAAAAAATATAGATCACATCGAAACATGAGTCATCTACTTATATCTAAAATATTATAAAAAAATATTTTTATTTTATTGTGGTTAGGGTGGTCAGACAGACACCTACTTCTTATTTTTTCCCTAAAGTTTAAGTACTACTGCATTGAAATTTCAAATTTTCACTATATATATATATATATATATATATATATATATATATATATATATATATATATATATATATATATATATATATATATATATATATATATATATAAAAAAAACCTAGTAGTTTAGAAACTACATTCAACTCACTATAGATTCCATTCTTACATATTTTTGAAATAATATAGATAACTTATTCAAATTTTTACGTCAAGTTTCCTAACTCTAATTTTTTTGAATTTTTTACCACTTAAGGGCCTATTTTTTCCATGATAATCCTGTACATACCCATAGATAGTATTGAAACAAGAAATTAAGATCCCATAGACAAATGTATTGGGTAATTTAATTTTCAAAATTGATTGTTTCATAAATAAGAAATTGAGTCATTAAGTAAATTAACTAGAATATGTTTTAGCTAATTAGTATATGTTGATCTCTTTATGAATATAATTGGTGTTCTCACAATAGTGGTTTACAATTTCTGAGAGGAACGGATTTTAGCTGAAATCACATATTTTTAGAAAATATAATGATTTAAGCCTTAAAAAGTTCCATTTTAAGGATTCCAATTGAAGAGGTTTTGATCAAATCACCTTAGTTCAAACCCCCTTGGATAGAACCTTGCTAGTTTTAAACCATACCCATAAATGCGCCTCCTTTACACCTATCAAAATGCTGATAAAAAATCACTTTTGATTTAGCTTTTGGGGGATCAAATGAATTCATTTAAAATTTATTTCAAATGATTATGGTATTCCTCAAAACAAGCTATCCAATGAATATAATTTTAATATGTTTTGGTTTTGTTATGTATTTGCTTTTAAAGTTTTATTAAACATAGGTTTTTCATTGAAAATGAATTTCTTTGTTCTTCACATGTGGAAAAATAGAAGATTATCAAAAAAAAGTGAGAAATATGAGTTCACCAGATATTGAAGTCCTTGATCCAACAAAAAAAATTAAATTAAATTTTGACATATACAAAAAAAGTTACCCATTATACAGTCGCGTTGTGTCTGAATTGTAATTCGAATGACTTTGAAACTTGATTAAGGAAAAAATATTCAATAAAAAACTATCTAACCAAGTGGAAGCACTAGATATCAAAGTTACAAATATAAATTTGAAAGAATTAGAATTGTATCCCTCATGGAAAAAAAATTATGTATTATATGGTGTGCATCACTTTTTAAAAATGTTATTTTCTGAAAAAATCAATTTTCGTGGGAGATAGAAAAAGAAGTGCAATTTCATTGCAAAAATTTTGAAAATATATATTTTTAGAATCTAAAAACAAAATTTGATGAGACTCTAGTTTTCACCATCTTCAAATTCCTCATGGTTTAGCCGCTATAGGTGCTCGAATGTGAAGATTTAGTTAAAAATAATAATTTCAGTGTCCAGTTTGGCCAAAAATTGTAAACCACTATTATGGGATCACTAATTTAATGATTGCATTATAAAGTCTCAAGGTAATCAGTTATGTAGAAATTGCTATGGTGTTAAATGGTTTAGTTTGAATTAGTTAAGTGATGGATTTTATAATTAGATAATTATGAGTTGGAAGAGGAAAGATTAAGAAATATGGAAAAAATCTAAGTGATTTAATTATGCTAGTGGGATGTCTTTTAATTTGATTGAAAAGAATAGGGTAAAGATTTAAATAGACAATTATTATTCTAGAGTTGTTTATAAATAAAATTGTGGTAATGAATAGTGCTTTAGGTGGTATGGGAGGAATATATATATATATACATGAAGATACAAATTAAAATATTATTTACTAAATAGTTTTAATTAGACAACTTATGGTAAGTGGTAATATGGGAATCGTGTAGTTTGTCACAACTATTTTCTTAATGGTTAGTTGGCATGTATATTTATATCTAAATAAGTAAGGGGTTTCCTTGTACTTTTTCTTATTAGAAGTTTGAATTAGTTGTTCATGAAGATTATATCCTCTTATTGTCTTCCCTAATAGGATTTACCCCGTTTGATGTGTTGGATCTCTATTTGCTAGTAAGGGGAGTGGATTTCAATGCGGTTCAAGACCCAAAAGTGGTTTTAGGGTAACTCATTGAAAGTTTCTTTAATCTAGTGATAACTTAAAATGAATTAGGGGGTTGGATAGTTCACATTAATCAAGATAATTGAAACCTCACTCATGGCTCAAGCACACATTTAGGATTGAGATGAGTGGGAAGGCCTAGTATGGAAAGATTAAATTCCTTGTCCTCATGAAAGGTATGTTGATCCTGCATGAGTTAGAATGGGGGCCGGGGATCTGTTGAGGTTTCTAGGGTAACGAAAGATGGGGGTCAAGAACCTAGGAACATCCACATTGGGTAACCCATATCGAGCTATACAATGATACTCTTCCCTATAGAAATCTATAATGCCTTGGGTTTTTTCCCTTGTCATTCATGTACCTTTGGAAACAAATGTTTTTTATGTTTTTTTGTTACTCTTGTATGTTGGAGTCATGTTAGCCTTTTTTTTCTTGACTTCTTGTGTATTGGGTCGTTATTTTCATCTCCTAGCATGGGGGATGGACCTTAGGGTTCCACATTGTTGGGTGGAAGGTGATATGCACTCCATTGGGTTCCCAGTTGATGTTTTTGAGCATGGAGTTGTACCTTATGCTATGTTTCAGATCTTGCACTAGATTTTTGTGACAACATTGATACTATGAATTGTAATCATTTCAATTGTATCATAGTATGTATTTGATGTATCCTTCCCTTTCTTCATTGGGAAGAATTGACATAATTATGTAATCATGAAATGATATCTATTTATGTAATAAAAGTGATGTATGTACAGTACGGTATTATTATGTGATTATTGATGGAAGTATATTTGATGTTATGGATGTATGTATGATTTTCATTTACCTTATGCTATGGTTTTAAAATGGACACTTGTAGTTAGCTTATCATCGTTATGGGATTAGTTTATAATGCATCCATGATACCCTAAAGGACATTGTTTGAACTTATGTATGTTAAATGCATTATATGTTAGTGTTGTATGATTTACAATTCATGTTAGTTTCTTTTATATAAAAAAATTTCTCATAATTGTTAGTTATAAGTGTTGTCCTTTGGGGTTTCACGGTGGGGTATTACACACAACCTCTTTACATGCAAAACCAAATTTACATGGAAAAACCAAAATGGAAAAACAAGGTGAGGATTATTTCACAATATATATTGTAACGAGTTACAAAGTTTGATATAATTGGTGGATTCATTATCTAGGAATGACTATCTGAAAGAAGAAAGGATCACTATTGGTGGCTCACTACTCATAATAGATGAGATAGAAGAAATGGTGCTCACTACCAATTTTGAACTACTAATATTATGTCTGACCTATGCTAAAGATGCAATTCCAATGAACCTAAAATAATTAATTTAACAAACTTCATTCTTCTCCTCATACTCAACTCACACTTATCTACTCTAAAAATAGAACACTTACTTATTTTTCATCTCCATCCATTATCACACAATGAAATAACCTTTTATATATATCACAACCAACCAAAAAATTTATTAGGTTGTCCCAAAACATGTATTGTGCACACATCATCTTGTTGGTTCAAAAATCCATGCATGCCTTGATAAAGGAACCAAAAAGTATTACATATTAAGATAGGTTGGAATGAATTATAATTACTCCAATAGTGTCAATTTTTACTTAACTCAACTCCACATAACCTCAAAATACTTAGGTTGGCTTCACGGGTGAAAAATTAATGGAGTAAGCCATTTGTTCACTCACATCTTGACATGAAAACAATTGAAATAATTTTTAGATGGATACAAAATACTAAAATTTCAATCCTCAAACATTTATACAAATTTTCATACCAAAAATTTCATTTGTGATAGATTGTAAAGCATTCCAATCAAGTACTCTATCATAGTTGTACTAGCATATCCAAGTAATATTCTATCACTTTTATCTTTAACTACAAAAGCATTAGATCATGAAAATGTGTATTTAAAGTCTTTTAATATGCACCATCATTTGATCAAGACCACATAACAAAATTCTTCATGGTAGAGCAACATGGAAAAAAAACTAGTTTAATACATATTTTTGTTGCATTCCATACTTAGGAAACTATTCAATCATCTGATCTTCACCGTACAAATAATTTTGCTCTTATTCCATGGATTTCCATCCATAATGGGTTACCATCAATGAAAACACCAGATAACATCATATGCTCATCAATCTCCATTCAAATCAAGTTTCCATCACATTATCTTCAATGATAAACATCCAACAATCTCCCTTAATAATCTAAGTTTCCAACACTACCATCCTCAAACCCTTTCTCAAAAATTTTTGAACATCATAACAATTATCCACAATGGAATGAAGAGCATTCAAACAAGCACTCTACATCTATAACACTACAATTACTAAGATGATACTTTGTGATCAATATCTTCAACTATAGAAAACATACAACCCTAAAAATTTGGATCTATACACCTTCAAAACATTCCATCAATACCTCAAAACAACATGACAAGATGTTATGTGGAGCAATGCGGACTACAAAATTGTTCCTTTGTATCATACCAGTAGAAATCTAGGACTTAGAAAATTTCACACTTTATCTTCTCTGGACTTCTCTGGACTATGTACATATAGATACACCATCAATTTTACAATGGGTTTCCATAAATGACAACATCATATACCATCCATTGCACTATCATGCTCATGTTTCTAACAATATCCCCTTTTATCATTTATGGCAACACACTTCTCTAATACTCTCCTCCTTTGACATCAAGGGTAAAGGGGTCTCTGCATCACTCCCCCTGATTGATATATTTAAATGAGAGTAAATCCCTCTTTTTTCTCCTCTCCCCCTCTCTATATTATCCATAACAAAACAAAATTTTTTTTTTTAAAAAAACTAAATTGTAGCACCATCTAATACTTTTTGCATATGTAGATTTTAATCAGAAAACTATCTATACAAAGAAAACATGCACAAATTAACTAGAAGAGGGTAAAATACTCTAATATGACACAAGTTCAAATTTTCAAGGTGTGACTCCTAATAATTCTTTGCAATCTCCCAATCCTTCTTGGAAAAGGGAGGAATATGGCACTAAATCTTAAATTGGACATGGTGGTCTTCTCCTTCATCTGAAGAACTTGAAATTGGATTCATTTGAACTATCTTCTCTGCATTTTTTTTAACTTCAAAAAACAATGTAAGTCTAAGACTTACCATGTCACAAAACTTCTTATACCATATTATTATCTTATCTTTTTGTCCTTGCAGTACAAAGAATTGAGTGTGTAGATTTTCAATGATTGTCTTTGCAACTTCATCTCCATCACTTACCAAATCATAAGCACATGAAGCATAAGAAATTAGAGGCTCAATTGATTCCATCTTATCTTTAATGCTCCTTGTAGAAACTAACCTGTTCAAATAGAATTGAAATAAAAAAATTTCTCCTTCCAAGCACTTTTGAACTTCCTTATAGTTTCCTTGAAACTTGGAATGTGTAGTACCACACTTATTAGAAACATTTACTGATCATTTATCAATAAATTTCTTTCCCAATTCATTTTATATTTTTTCATTGAAATCAATAGAAGATTCTTTAAAATAATCAAACAATAAACTCAATTGATGCACATTGGATAAGGAATTTTCAATATTTTTTCTCATAATACCTTCTTGTAAAACCTTCAATGCTCCATCCACCAACTCAATACTCTTTTGGTGATTTTGAAGAATTTCATTCCATGTGGAGGCATGAAATGCATCTCCAAGCTATAATTTATGTAGGAGAGAAATCTTATCCTGGTCCACTTGACCTTGTTGCATAGGAATTTGTAGCAATTGTGCAGATACCATGTGTTGAAATTGTAACTACATATGAAAAAAATATTTCAATGAAGCTCCAAAGGTTCTAGAGGATTCACCACCAATTTTAGCAATTTCTTCTTCATTTTTATCACTCTTCTCCCTTTCAACACTACCAAAAAAGTCTTCTATATTCTTCTCAACTTCTAGCAGAGGCACATAGTTTCTTACTTTTGTGCCTCAATATTCTTCTAGAAATCTTGCATGTCTTATTTAGTTATCTTAGCTTTTATCTCCATATTTGGAGGGGGGAAATTTAGTTCATCTTGAGCTTCATTCTTCTCCAAAATATCCTTCATATCTTATTTCTTCTCTTCATAAACACTATTCTCCACAATTAGAGAGGTGTTATTTGTCAATATCACTTCTTTCCACTTATCCTCATGATCATGTTGTTCAATGATATGTTCACTAATTTTTGGGAGGGGAGTATCTTTTTGAATTTCATCTTCTTCACCTAAAGAAACTTCCAAATCTTTAAAAATTTCTTCAATAGTTTGTGGTGTCTCATTCCTTAATCTTTCAATATATTCCTTATTTTTTCTCATAAGATTACTTAATCTTTTCTTTATCATTAACATCTTGCTATATAACTAAGAAATTTTGAGTCTATCCTCATGAGACAATGAGGAACCAATCTTCTCGAAAGAATATTCCCTCATCTTAGCATCTTCAACAATAGCTTCTTATCCCCTAACACTTAACACACCTTTTAGATTATTATGAAATTGTGGATGTTGAACCTGTAAATGCTTAAACTTTGACATATATTAGCATTGTTAGTCAATTTAAACAAAGAAAATCAACCATCCCTATGAAATACTTGATCATTTTAGATATGCAAACAAGATGAAAAGAAGACAAGGAAGCTAAATGAAAGCATATGAAAACATGAATCAAACTCTATCCCATAGTGGGAGTGGTGCTCTTTTGATATGAAAATGATTTCCTTTCCCACACACTTGATAATCTTCCAATGATGAGCACAATGTGATGGAGATGCAAAGATGGAGATGAAAAGTTCCTATACTGAAACTAAATAAGATTGTAGATGGATTTCAAGTAGAAGTGGCTTTTATTTATAGTTTGAAGGGTTGAAGAATGGAGAAATGGGAGGAATGTGGGACTCAAGGAGTTTCAATAAGATTGTGACACTTTTCACAAATATAATGGGTGAAGTTGGAGCACATTTTGGAGAATGTGCATAGTGAATGCATGTGGTTGAGATATAAGATGGCTCTAAGAGAGATTAATGAATTTGTAAGAGGAATTAAATGAATGTGTTTGAGATGTTTTGGAGGGAAATTGTTTGGGAAAGAAAGTCAAATAAACAGAGTTAATGAAGGAATATTCCCTTTGAATATTCCTTTGAGGGGATAAATGAGGAATTAGATAATTAAAAGAATTTATTTTCATTTCCAAATATGTTAGTTAATGATAGCAACCAGGGGAGGTCCTACAACCACAAAGCACAAATCCACACAAAAGAAAAACCTTCAAGTCACAATTCTTCAAAACTCTCCTCTTTTCACCAAATCAACTCAACTCCTTATAGCATAGCAAGCTGAATCAAATGGGAAAATATTCTTGATGAAGTCCTTTCAAACTAGGACTAGTAGGGTTTCAAACACCCTTTAAGGAACAAAAAAATATACCATAAACATTCGATAGGCTTCTTTGATACAACTTTCTCAAAACAAGGTTTCGACACCAACTAGGCCTATTTTACAAAGGACCTTGTCTTAAAACATTTCCAAAACCACCAAAATAAATTAGGAAAAAAAATAAATGTGATCAAACCAAGGATTCCATAATTGGTTCTCAAAAAATCACTCACCCAAGTGCCAAAACCAAAAACCCTCCTTTTGAGCCAAAAAATCTAGGGTTTTATTGAAAGTCTCACTTCCAACCCTCACACAACTCTACAACCACATCAATTAGATCATATTTGACCTACACAAACTCAATTTATCATAAAAAAAGTTTCCCTAACACAACTCACACTTTACCATCACAAAACCTCATATTTTCTACCTAGGGCCTCATGCCCAACACACAATCTAGCCTCCCTTGCACTCAAACAACATGTTATCACCCTAAACTAATTGTATCCACCCATTCCATCAAGGTACATGCATCACAGAGGGTGAAATGGGTTCATTTTACAATTTAAACTTACAAACTCCTTAACTTTGTTCTACACATGTAGATTTATTAAATCAACTCAAACTACCTCCAAATTAAATGATACAACCTCAAACCTATTGAAAAATAATAATAATTCATGCCAACAATGAATTCAAGTAAGTTTCTAAGAAATTAGTTATTGTACGAGGTTGTACAGGTCTGTGGAAGCATGAAATTATAGAAAATTTACTATAAAACAATGGTTTCTTTATTTATTCTTGCTAAAAAAAACTTCAAGATCAGATTTACATCAATTATTTTCCTCATTTTATTCCTTATCCCTGCAAACTAACTTAATTCACTGAACTAAACTACCTTTTGATATACTTGACCATTGGTATCCCTTTAAAATGCAATTTTACAACTTTTAATTGACAACATTTTGCAATAATTTGCAACTTTGCAAAACCAACATTATTGACCCTCTAAACACCTATTAAGACTCCAACCTAATACAAAGCATACACGATGGTATTGATGACCTTATTTAATGCATTTTACTCAAAATCCTAAAGCCTACTTAATATCAACCTTGCTTGACAAATTTTTTTTAATGGTGCTCCTGCACCGTATACCCCAACTTTGAAATTTTCCAAGTCTCTTGGAAATGACACTACAACTTGTCTTCCTATATACTCCTCTTTCTTTTGATCTTCTTGTTTTCCTTTAAATGGTTCATTCTACTTTAGTTTGTCACTGTCCATAACACTCTTGTCCTTTTCAACTTTTGAAACATGCTCTAACTATGAATACTACTTTGTGGGGTGTTTCTCATGTTTTTCATCACCAAATAATATTGTCACATCTTCCTTTACATATGTACACTTAATTTCATCAACTGTCTTTACTTCCCTCTGTTCTTCATGAGTAGTTCCCTACTCAGTACCCTTCCTCTCTTCACTTTCCCTCTATCAGTCTTACAAAATTCTATACCATCACATTTAGTAGTCTTTGTCAAACATGCAAGTAGCTTTTCCACTATCTCACTAGTCCTACCATCCTCTTTACAGACAAATTCTAACTACTTCTTGGGTATGTGCAAGATCATCATGGAAAAAACAGGCCCAAAAGTGGCAAAAAAATTTAAATAATCAGAGTTAGGAAACTTGATGTAAACATTTGAATAAGTTATCTATATTATTTCAAAAATGTGTAAGAATAGAATTTGTAGCAAATTGAATGTAGTTTCTAAACTACTAGGTATGTTTAAAAAAAATAAAAATCTATTTCGTGAAAATTTGAAATTTCAATGCAATGCTACTTAATTTTCAGGGAAAAAATAAGAAGTAGGTGTTTTTCTGACCATCCTAACCACAATAAAATGATAATATTTTTTATAAGATTTAGATATAAGTAGAGGACTCGTGCCCCGATGTGATGCATATTTTTTTGTATTCTTTTTCCAAGTAAATAATTAGTTATGATATTTTTTATTACAATGTTTTTAAAAAATATAAAAACCCGTATGTCTGACCACCTTAACTTGGTAAAAACTTCATGAAATTAAATTTTTATTTTTTTTAATTCTATAGTATGTGAAGCATAAAATGTGACACATTTTTTGGATTCAAAAAATTGATACCATTTGAAAGCTATAGATTTTTTTCAATCTGCCTATTAATCAGGATTTTAGTTGTAATTTGAATAGAAAATGAATAATAATTACTTATTAAATTCAAAGTAAAGAATAATTTATATTGGTGGAAAGCTGAGAATCTATTTAAAAACCATTTTCATTTCATCAATTTTGGGTAAGAAAATAGTCATCAGCCACATACCCATCATATTGCCACTTTTTGGCCCATCATGATCCTGCACATACCCTCTTCTCTGTATTAACTACTACAGGGCACTTAACTATCCCAACTAGGACCTCTTCACACATTTCTTGCCTTTCCATAGGCTTTCCACTCTTAATTTGTTCTATCTTAGACTGAGACACATTTTCATCCACCTTCTTCCACATGAAGGCATCTTTTACAACAACTGGCTACACCTTGTTGTTTTTTCCTCTATCCACTATCCCAACACTATTAAACCTTGAAATAGCTTCCAAACTCATACCCTTACCTTCATCAACATTTAAAAACCCCTTCCTCCCTAGCGTGATAATCTCACCTTGTTCATTTAATTCTTCATTCAATGGAGTTAAAATGTATGTTTTCCCATCTTTTTCAATTGAATATGTTTTTTGGCTCCAATTATACATTGTTGACCTATTAAACTGCCAAAGGCCTTCCTAGAAACACATGGAAACAACTCATAGGAAATATGTCACAAACAACATTATCCCTATATAGACCAATTTGAAATTCAACAGTAGCTTGTTCACTCACCACAATGGATTGATTTTTACTAACACAAGACACTTTGTATGGCCTTTCTCTAGGTACTCTTTGCAAATTCAATTTTTTCCACCATATCACTAGATACCATGTTATCAATGCATCTTGAATCAACTATTACCTTGCATACCTTATTTTTGCATCTGCAAGTTGTCCTAAACTAGGCTCTTCTCACAATTATGTCTCTCTCCATGGATTTATTCAAGGTTTATCTTTTCATCATCAAGCTTTCTCCTACTTTAGGAGCAACATGAAGACTATTGGAGTTTTAACTTTCAACTTCATCCTCTTGAACAATTTGTGCTCTTCTTTTAGTTTTCCTTTCTCCTCCACTAGATGTTGAACCAAACCTTTTAGGTAACTTGCAAAAAGGATGACCATACTATTGGAAATTGTAACACCTACCAGCAAATATGTTAGGATTCCTTCCACCACCAAATTTGCCCCTTGTGCCTCTAAAATATCCTCTAAAGTTTGCAACTTCCTCATCTCTTTTGTTTGGATCTTTTTGATTCTCATGTGTTTGTCTTAGAGTAGAGAGAGATCCTCTTCCTCTTCCTCTAACTTTCTTCTCTTTTCTTCTTTTTACTTTTTCTTTACCCTGCAATGCCATTTGATAACATTCTTGTATACTCCTAGGATTTGTCAAAGCCAATTCATCATGTATGTTCAATCTCAAACCCCCAAAGTACCTAGCAATTTTCTCAACCCCATTCTCATTAAGGTTAGATCTCATACTTAATTTTTAAAACTCTTCAATGTATTATTTTACATCCATTTCCTCTTTCCTTAAGCTTTGTGACCTCTTAAAAATCTAAATTGACAAATCATAAGGGAGAAATTTACCTTTCAACTTGGATACCATCTTGTCCCATGTCACAATCTTGGATTTACTTTGCTTCCTTCTTTTTGAATGCAGATAATTCCACCTCAAAAGTGCATGACCTTTTAAATTTTTCTTTTCAATCTTGACTCTCTGCTCTTTAGGAATGTCCTCACACTCAAAATAATTTTCCAAAGATGTTATCCAATCTAGTAACTCTTCTTCATTTAGGTTTCGTCCAAACTTTCAAACATAAATTTTCACCTTATACTTGTCACCTTTGACTTCCTTAAATAATTTGGCCATTCTATAATCGTTTGGATCAAGTTCTTCCACAACATATTCAAACTCTTCATCATCTTCATCCAAAAAATCACTACTTTCAACTTCTTCTCTTCTCTTGTTTTTTTCTAAGGCTATAAATCTCTCTTTCAATTCTCTAATCTCTATAATGTATTGAATCTTCAAGTCACTCATCTCCTATGTCATATTCTTTCCTTTTGGAGGAATCTTCACAATCTTGCCTCTTCACCTTCCAATCTTTCTTTCACAAACTTCAATCTCTTTCCACATAGATCTAGTACCTTTTCTCTGATACCACATTATAGCAAATAGGGGAGGTCCTATTACCACACAACACAAATCCACACAAAAACAATAACCTTCAAGTCACAATTCTTCAAAACTCTCCTCTTTTCACCAAACCAACTCAACTCCTTGTAGCATAGCAAGCTAACTCAAACGGGAAAATTTTCTTGATGAATTCCTTTCAAACTAGGACCAACGAGGTTTAAAACACGCTTTAAGGTACATAGAAACATACCATAAACATTCAATAGGCTTATTTGATATAAATTTCTCAAAACAGGGATTCAACACCAACTAGGCCTCAAATTAGGCCTATTTTACAAAGTAACTTGTCTTAAAACCTTTTAAAAACCACCAGACTCATCTGGGAATCAAAATAAATGTAATCAAACCAAGGATTTCATAATTATTTCTTGGAAATTCACTCACCCAAGTGCCAAAACCAAAAACCATCCTTTTGAGCCAAAAAATTTGGGGTTTTATTGAAGTCTCACTTCCAACACTCACACAACTCTACAACCACCTCAATTAGGTTGTAATTGACCTAGAAAAACTCAATTTATCATAAAAAAATGCTTACCCAACACAATTCACACTTTACCATCACAAAACCTCATAATTTCACATGGAAAACTCCAATTTTCTACCTAGGGCTTCATGCCCAACACACAATTTGGCCTCCCTTGCACTCAAACAACATGTTCTCACCCTACACTAATTTTATCCACTCATTACACCAAGGTACATGCATCACAAAGGGTGGAATGGGTCCATTTTACAATTTAAACTTACAAACCCCTTAGCTCTATTCTACACAGGAAAATTTAGGAAATCAACTCAAACTACCTCCAAATTAAGTGATAGACCCTCAAACCTATTGAAAAAAAAAAGTTAGTTCAAGCCACAAATGAATTCAAGTAATTTTCTAAGCAATTAGTTACTATACAAGGTTGTACAAGTCTGTGGAAGCATAGAAATATAGAAAATCTACTATAAAATAGGGGTTTCTTTATTTATTCTTGCTTTAAAACTTCAAGATCATATTGACATCAATGCTTTTCCTCCTTTTTATGATTTTTCCCTCCAAACTAGATAACTTCACCAAACTAAACTACCTTTTCAAATACTTGACTATTGGTATCCATTTAAAATGCAATTTTACAACGTTTAATTGACAACATCTTGCAATAATTTGCAACTTTGCAAAAAAAACATTATTGACCCCCTAAACACTTATTAAGAATCCAAATTTACTCAAAGAAATACAAGATGGTCTTGATGACCTTCTTTAATGCATTTTTCTCAAAATCTTAAAGCCTACTTAATATCAACCTTGCTTGACAATTTTTTTTAATGGTGCTCCTACACTAGTTAATCAGGGGTTTAGGTTTGACCCAGGTTGAGTCAAAAGCTAGAGTATGGGTAATGATTCTTAGGGGTTAATTAATTCAAATTAATTAACTTGAAGGAATGAGGGTATTTAACATTTGATTTAATTAATTTGATTTAGTAAATCAGATGAGAGGACTTTTAGGACTTTAATTAAATAAATTGATTTATTTAAGCAAATCTGATACACATTAGTAAATTAATCAAACAAATTGCTTTATTTGATTAACATAAGAAATGACGTCAATTTTAGTGTCTACATTTTTCCCCTCTTTGAAGTAATGTACTAGTTCCATTGGTTCAAAGAATAACACTACTAAGATCAAAATTCATTTTAATTTTTTTTTTTTGGATGCCCTACTATTGCCCCAGTAGAAATAATTACACTGGTACACTGCCTCCTCAAGAGATTAGGTGAAAAGTTTGATTTTAGGGTCGATATCATGACAAAAAGGTTCAAGATGGATGTATGGATGGTTAGAATAATAGATCTATATTATAATAATGATGCAAATGAGATGAATGATGTTTCCTGTTATGATGATATGTATGAGTATGCAAGATGGGTATCCTGACATTTTATGAATGCAGGATGGATACATGTCATGATAGGATGTTAGCATGAAAAGGGATAGAAGAATGATAGGGATCAACCCTTGATTCTGAGAAGATGTAGAAGTCCAACAAGTCTATGAGTCATCGAGACTTTATTAGATGTGATGATGAATGATGATGATGTATTGCTTATCCAGGGATTGGGGATGTAAAGAGCATAACTTTCCCTACGTTTGATAACACACATAGATAAAATGCATAAAGGTATAGACAACTAGGATGGCATGGAATTTAGTGCAATGGAATTTGACTCAAAAAATAGATAGGAGTATCCTTTTTCACACATGAAATATGAAACCTTACTAGGATCTATTTCAAAAGTTTCAAACATCTCAGACCAAAACATGAAAAGGAATAACCTATCAATAAAAATAGTAAAAAATCTGTCCAAAACTCCCTCCATCCACACCTACCAAAGCAAGTATTGCCCAGTTATATTACAAGAATGTCCAACAAGCACATCAAACAAAAGATAATGATGAATTCCCCATTCATTTCTCTCTAAATCATTTTGATTAGACATCATTGAGAGGTCATTAGAATGAGTACAATAAGATAAATAAAAAGAAAAGATTAAGAAAACAAACAAGACAATTTTCTTCATACCTATAGCCAGAGGGATTTGTTTTGAGGATAAATATCCAAAGTGTTTTTCCAATAGATAATTTCCATTGTAGGAAAGATTCATCCTAGGACATGCTAGTGGATATTGGAAATTTGATAGGTTGTTTGAAAGGTTGTTGATATAAGGTTTGATTGGCTTGTTTGAGAATGATCAAGAGTTTAATTTTGCATTTAAAAGTTTGTTGTTTTGATTTTGATTTTACATTTTACATTTTTTTTTTTTATTGTTATGGTTGTTACTATTTGTGTTACCAAAGTGGGAGTGTGGTTATTTGTTTATTATGGATGAGATTATTGTGGGTGGACATTGAAATGGGATGGATGATTTTGGGTTTTTTTGAATGTTTTCAATGTTTTTGAAAAATTGTGAGGCTATTTTTGGATTTTTGAGATATTTAACAAATGTTATGATTTTTAAATTTTCTAATGTTTTTGTGTTTTCAAAGACTTTGATCAAGAACCTAACCTAAGGGTCTATCCTAGGGGCCTCGGTGGCTAATCAAATATTAGCCTTGCCTACATTATACACATGTAGACCATGTAGTTTGACTGATACAGACTCATTTATTGATGAGAAATGAACAAATGGATTGTCATTTTATTGTGAGAGACTCCTAAATGACTAACCTAATGTGTAAACCAAGATCAGATTTTCAAAATGAAAAGACCTTCCACAGAAGAGAAAATTAGAAAAAAGCAGAGCTATTGCAGAAGATGTGCACCATAATATTATTTGAGAATTCATTAATTACAAGATAATGATTTTCTTTATAAAAGAAAAGATGCAAACCTAATCTTATCTTGAGCAACATGATAGCTCAAAAGATAAAGATAAGATCCTATAACTTAGGAATTAAATAAAGCCTAAGTAAACTTATGCAAATGTGTAATTAAATATTAATTACACAAACACCTCCCCATAAGTGCAACTTAGGGAGAAGCAAAATTATTATGCAAAGATGAGTCTTGACAACAAGGCCTAATCAGGTACTCATGTACAAATGTAAAGGTGAGGTAGAGAAGGAAAACCCAGTGGGAGAAAACCCCCCTACAATGAGATGAATGTTGCAAAAAAGCACTAGAAAAAGACTATGGAGTAACACTGGAACTGCAATCTAACAAGCAAGGAAAGATACTTCTATCTACAACTGAAACCAAAACCAAAATCAAAATAATGTGACAGCAAAACCGATTCCACGGAACACTCGAAAACTCACAAACTAGAACAACCCTAGAATCTGTGAAGCAATAGTAGATGAGATGATGACAAAATTTGGAAGCTGTGTATCTCGATGTCGATGCCAAACTGTGACTGAAACTCTTCCATGGGAAGGAGTACCAAAAATAGACTCTGGAACATTAACCATAAAAACATGGCCCTCAAACTGAGAAGAATCTGAACCAATGAGGATCAAGAAACATAATCTCCCAACTGAAGTGTGAACCAATCAATCTGACATGTGTCAAGCTATAGCAAAAAATGTGGCCAAAAGAAAAAAGGAGACCAGATAACCCATGCAAGCTATCACCAAAACAAGCTGAATATGGAAATCAAAGTGCATGCACACTCTAATTAGATTATTATGCAAGAAACCCCCCTGAATGGAACTTTATCACAGTTTGTTTATTACAATAACCCAACGATTGTAAAAGGAGAGCATCCTAAACATGCATAGAAAGAAAATATGATGATGTGGTACTGAAATGAAGTACAAATATTTAGGTTTCACCTTTCCAACTGCCAAAACATCCAAGTAATCTCCAAAACACCCATCGGGACAACTATGGAATAACTAAAAACTTGGGATAGATACAGAAACAAGTGAATAGACAAAAAGATAGGGCTCCTCAATACCTTTCCAATGCCATAAAGAAGATGAAAAATGGAGAACGTGGCAAAGAGTTATGAGCTCGGAAGCCCAAAATACACATTTGACTTCAAATAGAAAAAACAATAGATAAATAAAACAATACTGTAAAATAAACTACACCACTGCAAATTATTCAGAACCAACTTTCTGACGATATTTTGTTTTTGAAAATCTTAGTTTGGACACAAACTTTATTCCCAAAATACCAAAACTCCTCCAAAAGGGTTTGGAGTTAAGCCTGGCGGCTAGGCTAACTGCTAGCATTAACCACTAGAGGTTAACTGCTAGTGGTTAACTAATGGCAGTGCCCATAAACTCTAATTTTTTCTTTAAATCTTGAATTGTGTGTCGTACCAGGCCGTACGTCTTAGAAATGAAAAAAAACTACCTCCCAGAGTCATTGTGTCCGATATTGACGATTTGATAGTCAATTTTGGGGTTTTTGGGTGCTCTAAATGCAATGGTGAGGTCTATTGGGGCTGAAAACGCTCCAAAATTTTAGGTATGCTCTAGATCTAGAAACCCTCATAAACTTTAAATCCTCGTAGATTTGACAAACGAAGGCCTTTTTCGATGAAACGAAAGGCAAACTTGACTGTTCTGGCAGCTTTGGATTCAATGGAATGCTCAGATATAATCCAAAATACTTCACAAATAAGCTCAAGGTATGATACCCTCAAGGAATCCTGAATGAACCCTACAATGATTTTCTCAAAAATCTAAGAAGGGGATGCAAATCAAGGCTCTGATACCATGTTAGAAACCAAGATCAAATTTTCAAACCGAAAAGACCTTCCACAGAAGAGAAAATCAGAAAAAAGTAGAGCTATTGCAGAAGATGTGCAACATAATATTATTCGATAATTCATTAATTACAAGATAATGATTTTCTTTATAAAAGAAAAGATGCAAACCTAATCTTATCTTGAGCAACAAGATAGCTCAAAAGACAAAGATAAGATCCTATAACTTAGGAATTAAATAAAGCCTAAGTAAACTTATGCAAATGTGTAATTAAATATTAATTACATTAACATAATGTGTCTCAAGGGAACATTAATGATGGTCTTGCCTATGTTCAAGCTTAGAGACTCACAGTTCGACACAATGCCTCTATTTTTTTTACTTTTTCTAACTTTTTGCCCTATTTTGGGATTTTGATATGTTTTGAATTTTTTTGAATTTTCACATGATTTTTAGGATTTGCATATGGATAGATGTGATGATACAAATTATCTATGTTTGGATTTTGTTGAAAATCAAGCTAGGTTTGATCAATCTGATTGATGGATTAATGATGATAACATTGTTAAGGATACACAACAATGTAAAGATAGTGTTGAGCAACATGAGGATTGAGAATGATATCCTGAAATGATTATGGATTGATTGGATTTGATTGATTAATATTTTGAAGCTTGGTTTGGAACAAAATTTGTTTGAATGATTCGATGTGATTTTAAAGCACATGTTAGATGCGATTGATATTGATTGTTTGGATTGATATTCAATGAAAGATAAAGCTTTATAAGGAACATCTTTTTCTGTCAAAATATGCGATGGGCTAGTGATTTGGATTTTGGATCACAAATTCTTTGACCAATTTTATTTCATGTTTTCTAATGTTCAGATAACCACATAAATTGGAAGATATAGATCAAGATTTATTCCCAAAGCAAAATGTAAATATTTGCCCCCAGTTTCTAGCAATGTATGAAATGCCATGGATGGATGTATATGGATTATCTTGGAATAAGATAGGGTGTTTGAATAAAGAATTCTCATTTGGATAGTGATTCTTGGCTTAGATAATGTTTGGTAGGATAGGATAAATGACAATGACCCATCTCAAGATGTTTACCATAAAGAAGTGTAAAGTGTACACCAAACTTTTTTTTTCAGTATCAAGATAATTTGGAAGATGGATGTAGATATATGAAACTGGGTTGGATAAATGGTTCATGGATGAATGGATTTATTATGGATAAGATGGATGGAATGCTAGATTTATTTTGGATAAGATAATATTTTTTCACATGAACAGGTCCATATGATGCTCGATTCTACTCATGATGCCTATTTTCCAGGTTTTCATCATAGTACTTTCCCAAAGTGCCACCCATGCGGTTTTCACTAGAGAACAATTTTTATCTTTACTATTTTCATGATTTTTTGTGTTTTATTGTTTTTGTAAAAGATTTTAAGCTCATAACAACCACCGAGTGGTGTCGATGTAGATGCTTTTGTCATAATGGTCCATCGATATCCTATTTGAAGAAGCTACTTTTCCATGATATGTGCACTTGAATACAAGTTTTGATATTCTTGATCCACTTTGTTGATACTGAAGTTAAGTCTATCTTTGTGTGCACATCGTAATAGAGTACCTTCTAAATCCTTATGATGAAGGGTTGCTGCCAATACATGGTTAATGTGAGAATTGGATATCATGCATGGAGGCATAGATGGTGGAGTGTGTTTAGGAATAGAAGATGGATTTCTTGGTAGTTTGGAACCTTTAACTCTCCAAACTTGGGAATATTAGCAATGATGGGTGTATACGAAAGTTTGCATGGAATTAGGACCAACTGCTTGATATACTTTGTATGTTTCTTGAGAACATTATTTTTGCATTTGTAGATGTCTTTGGTGGATATATTTCCCTTTTTTATTTTTCCCCATAGTTTCTTTAACATAGGGAATTTGATAGGAATGATCTATGTTTTCATTTTTTGGTATCCATGTGTATTTGATTTTTCCATTATGCTTCCCAACTTCTTTTTCTTTGATAACATTATTTGTGCTTTGATTCAAATCTTTCTTTTGATGTTGGTCCCAATTTGTGGATGGGGTGATGGGTGGATGAAGATTCGTGATGTGGATAGTTGTAGTATTGGCACTGGTTTCATCATTAGGATACTTCATGCTCCCTATGTTGATGTTTTCTTGAGACATAGTTGCCCCTAGTATTGTGGAAGTAGCACCTTCATGCTTTGATTCTACCTATTATGAGAGTTCCTATTTAGCAAGATTTTTATAATAAATGACCATTGTAGATGATGTTATTGGAATTTTCTACTCTGTTATCTCTAGAAAATCCTATTTGGTTTGACCTACTTCCTTGAGTGGATAATGCTAGATATATTCATACATGATTTCCTCAATCTAAATTTTGGATATATTTGATGCCATAAAGAGAGGTGAAGGTGCTAGAGGATGCAATATTCAATTCCACAAAAGAAGTAGGAATGCTAGTTGGAATAGAAAAACGAGTCACATGAATAACCTATTGCATGGTCGTTGTAACTTGAGGAGTGGTATATGTGGGTATAGATGTTATGGTTGGAGGAGGAATGTGAGATCCTCCTTGGCTCACAACAATGTTTGCTAGTTGGGAAGTTGAAAGAACATGTTTGTTGTATATCTTAGCAATTATTTTCATAACTTTTAAGCCATTGTCACTTTCAATAAAGTGATGAAGGTTTTCTATGGCAGGTATAGTAGTGGTGGAAATGTTTTCAAGACTTAAATCTTGTTGCAAATGTGCAAAATCCACATGAATACTAATGATTCTTTCTTGCTGAATTTGATCAGTTGCAAAGTGAAAGGTGTACTAGTGGTAGTATCCATGCATAATGCACCATTTTCCATACTAGGAGTAGGAGCTCAAGACAACTAAAGGTCCACTATGATTGTGTTATCACTAGATGCCATGAATCGATAACTTCTTCTCACTAAAGTATTATCAATAGGTCACTAAACACTCATACAAATACCACAATAGGTGGGGTGGATGCAAATACAATGCAATCTAGGTATAATAAAATGAAAATAATAGGAATTTTGTAATATAAAATAAAAAAGCAACAACAAAGAACATAAATGTAGAAACTACTATAAAAATGACAAAAATTTCTTTGCAAAATGTGCAACTGGACTGATTCGCCTAGGGTGACAAATAAGTCAATGGATGAGATTTTTTGGGTTTTTCAAGAAATTCAAAGTAATTTTTATGTGTTTCAGATGCAAAATGAAGATGCAGATGAATATTTTTAGTTTTTCTAATGTTTTGAAATGCAAGAATGAAATCTATATGAGATATACACTAATGCAAATTTGTAAACCCTAGGATGCAAAAAGAATGCAAAATTATAATGTAAAAGCTAATGCTATGACCCTAGGATGTGAATGAAAATGAAAATCAAAAAGATAATTTGTTCAATATGCAAGTTCACCAAAAGGAACCATCAATTTTAAGGTTGTGAAACACATGTACTTCTCTTACACTCTTAGAGTTTTTCACCTAAAAGGAGAGAGATAGACCCCCAAAATTAAGGTGGTTCACTAACTAAGGAATGTATGATGTAAATAAATATGACTAACTGCAATTATCTAAATGTAGCTAATCAATGAAATTGACTAATTATGAAATATAAAAATAATCAAATATGCAATGTTTGAAAACAGAGTGTGATATCCATAAATTAACTAGAGACATAAAAAAATGCAAATAAAATTGTATGAGACTTCATAGAGTGCACCTAGAAGTTGAATGTTGATCCTGGAAGGTTTTGGAAACTGGTAGAATCACTCTTCATCACCAGTGGGACTCATTCACCACTGATGATGAATCAGTCCTCCTACTGGTAAAAAGAACCAAAACTACTTTCTGACTATTAGGAACTGAATTCTGACAAAATCAATTTTTCTAGCCTATAGGTGGGAGTCATTTTCCACTAATGGTGAATCAACCCTCCAAAATTTTACAAAGTTAGAAGTCAAGCCTATGGGTCTAGATCTACACTTGTCTTCTTGTTAGGTTGATGAAGTCAAATCTACAAAAAATAGGCTATAGGTTCCCTCCAAGCTTGAATTAGGGTTTGGTTGAATTAAAACGCTTTGATGACTTATTGACCACTTTACAACACCTATATATTTACCAAATATTCCTACAAGACCCAAAAAAACACATGCAAAGAGGGGGGAAATGGTTAATGGTTAGGGTATAGGGATTTTCCTTGGTTAAATCCCACTTTCATAATCAAACCCTTGATAAATAAATGAAATGGAAATAAACAATGAATAAAGAATAAAAAACATGCAAGTGTCCTTAACTCACCAAAACCTTGTTGCTGAAATTTGAAGATATCTCAATGGCTACTCTAAGATGCTTGATATTTGCTTGATTGAATGATGCAATAATTCTAATTAATGTTGAATAAGAGAATTAGATGAATACCTGAATGAATTAGATTTAAAATGGATATAAAAACACTTATTTATACACACTTATATCCAAATTACCCAAAGATACATCATCATAAGCCAACATGAGGTCTTAATGAATAAAAACTCAAAAGAAATTTTGAATTATTTTGAATTTGGAGCCAAGAGGGACTCATTCACTGCCCATGGAAAATGGGTCGCTCTCTAGGCTTGTAAGTGGGTGTCAAGAATTAAGTTACATTTAATGTTGTTTTTTAGGTTTACATTCAAATACACACTTAAATAAGGCATAAGAAAGGTGTAAATATTGATAACAAGCCTAGACAAGCATGAAAGCTTGTTACAAGACTTTACAACACTTTAAAATAGGATTTTATAAGGGATAAAAAGGGAATATTTAGATGAATTATAATAAGAAGAGTCTAGAAATGTATAGAAATGTGTTACAACACTTCACAAGACCTTCACACAACATCATAATTTAAATATTTAGGACCTAATGTGAATGCATAAGTTACATTTAAACATTAAATCAAAGAGAAACAAGTCAAACATCACAATAAAAAGACCTAACTTACCATGAAAATGTTAAAGATCCATTTTTCTATGGTAAATTTAGCCCCCACTTTAGTGAGAGGATGAACTTGCTTCAAACTCACACTAAAGTAGCCATTCATATCAAGAGGGATCCAAATGCACTTATGCTAGTAAGATGGAATGAAAATGGTCAAGAGGGGTAATAAAGCCCCTAGGATGAAGATCCCATGGTAAACTAAACATAAGAAAAAAAGAAACACACATGTGAAAGAGAAAAGAAGGAAGAGAAAAGGGAAAAGTTAGATAAAACTTTGATCATTTCTCTAGCTAGTTGTGGATCAGATCTAGGTTGTTTTCCCAAAAATAAAATGCATACTCACTCTGAGGTAATAGAACTCATTGAAATCCATTAGGTGAGAAGGCCTAGAAGGTGAGAAACATACACTCGGTTGGAATGTACTGACAAACACATAGGTGGCTATGGAGAAATTCATGTCACGGAATGGGCTTCCACCTAAACCATATCAAAGTTGTACCTATTGATAACCTTAATAAGGTGCCACAAAGGAAATTTTTGGTTCATGCTTCATGAGACAAACAAAGCTTCATATGATTAGAACTCATGAACAAATAGGATGGTACCACAAGCATGCAAGTTGCATTATGCAAGGCAGCCATATGAATGCAAAATGTAAACTGCTAAAGATGTTCAAAGGAGCATTTTTTAGTTCAAGCGAGATCTATAACTTATGTAACATTGTGTCTAATGTATCCAAGAGAGGACCAATCAAAGAATAGAATATTCACAACTTATGGGATGTATGTGTCACATCAGGCCACCAAGAGGAATGTAATATGCTGAGATATATCACACTTATGAAGGACATCATGCCCAATGTTATCCACAAAGTGAAAAACACATTGTATGAAGTAACAAGGCTGCACTAAGAACCAAGAATGAAAAATGAGTAATGCTAATGTATGCCCCATCTTTAAAGGAATTTCTACAAAATGTTCTATGAGCAATTACTTTAAAGTAGCAAAATAAAAAATGCAACAAGAAAGAAGACATGAGAGCCAACTTGGAAAGCCCCTATGCCAATTCATATGTTTTTCAGAAAGGCTATGTCATGTAAATGAACAAGAAAAATAAATAAAAATGAGTTTTACCCCTAGAAAGGAACACATCAAACACATAAGGGATCTATGGATTTGGTTTTAGTATGTTTGTTTCTACAACGTTGTGATTAAATAGTTTGGAGTTGTCATCATTCCTTGAATATATAGAATTGGAAGAATGACACAAAGAGAGTGGAAATAAAAGAAAAAGATCTACTTTGGGTCAACATGGAAGAGACATTGTGGTCTCAATGCCTTGCATCATCCCAAAAAGGAAAGTGAAAAGCAAACAAAGAGGAAAAATAAAAGGAAAATCTTTTGGGTCAACATGAAGGAGACATTTCAGTGTCAATGCCTTATGTCAATCCCAAAAGGAAAACACAAGAAAAGAAAGTAAAAATGAAAAGTAGCCATTTGGGTTGACATGAAAGATACATAATATGTCTCAACACTTTGTGTCATCCACAAAAGGAGAACAAAAAAAAAAGGCATGATGGGGTTGGTTTCATTATCTCTTGGGTTTTTAGACAATGAAGGTGAAGTTTTTATTGTTGGTTGGTCATTGGTTTGTATTGTTTATTCAGGTTCATATTCAGGTTGAAGCATTATCTTATCTAGGATAGGAATAGTGAACTAGATGGGGACATGTGGTAAAGAGACAATCCAACTATTCGTTTGGCTTTTAACATTTGATAGCTAATGAAAAAGAAGTCTTTTTTAAGGGTGATGGGTTCCATAGGTTCAGGCCAAAAGGATTCCAAGGGAAAATGACCCTTAGAGGACAATGGATGAAAGCCACTATGGTGTATGGTAAATATCTCATTATCATGTGGAAACTTCAAACATTTTTGAACAATGAAAGGGACAACTTTCATCAGGTGAAGCCAAGGATGACCTAGCCATAGATGAAACTGATTTGATTGTGGAATGGTAGATAATGTTACATCCAGATTTATTTTTTTCCTATTTGTAATGGGAGTACAATTGATCCAGTTGTAGGCACTCAAAACCATTATGTGTTTTAATCCATTCTACTAGTTTTTCATAAGCATCTTGATAAAGATCGTGTAATACTAAAAATTCTTCTGTGATCACATTCTCACCACAAGTGAGATCTATTAATATCCTAGTGATGGGATTTTCATAGATGCAACCGGCTATGTAAAGAGGACCATTGAGAAGATTTTTAAGTATATCATGAGAAGAGAAAGTAATATCAATATATTTGTTATTTGGGCCCTTATGATGGATAATGCCTATTGTACCCACAAGCTCATCCATAGAATTGACTTGGGTAACAAGTGGAGTAGAATCATGTTGTTCAGTATTTATATCAATATTAATCACATGAGTGTTTGAAGGTTCACTAACTTTGACAAATGAAACCTTATTTTTAGGCATTGGATTGGTAAAAAAAATTAAATTTTGATTGGGGGGCACAACAAACTTATTGCCTTGATCATTGACACCTACAAAGGACAAATGGCTAAAATCAATGAGGTCTTAAACTAAGTGTTTGAGACACTTACATTGTTTTGTGTTATGTCCATTTTGGAAATGAAAATGACAATAAGAATATGGTTTAAAGTTGGGGGTAAAGGATTGGCACTATCAAGTGGTTTAATGGTAGGAAAAGTGATCATCTATTTTTGTAGCATTTGGTACATTGTGTAATGGAGAGTATCAAGTAAGGGAGTAAATTATCTCTTCAGGTCCCCATAGGTAAAGGGAACTACTACTTTAATAGTTTCCACTTGATTAGGCACAAGTTGATTTGGTTGTGGAGGAGGCTAATTGAACTATAAAAATCCCCTATTTGGTTTTCAAACTTTTTGCGCATTGTTTTGGTTACATTGTTTAGACTTCTTAGCTCAGTTAGAAGTGAACTTTGAATCACAATTAGTAACTGAGTTGTGATAGTCACAAAGGGTTGTACATAAATGCATGAATGAAGGAAATTTCATCATGGTCAACTTATCATGAAGGTGAGTGTGCAAGTTTTCTATAAACATCTTTTTGAAAAGTGAATCAAGAAGCTTGACATCTATTTGAGCATAAAATGATTGATAATGTGTGATGAAATCAGTTACTTTTTCATTCACATTTTGTTTAAACCTCATTAAATCAACCATTGTATTTTAGGGAGTCATGTGGACTTGAAAATGACTTATAAAGGTATCAAAAAGTTTAGTAAATGATATAATTGAATGATTGGGTAAGTTTGATAACAACCCCAAGGAAACATCCTTTAAGGTCCTAGGAAATACTTTAGCTAACAATTTATCATCAAGGAAAAAGTCACTACACAAGGTTGTATAGTCATTAACATGATTAGAAGGGTCTCCTTTACCTTCATATTTCTCAAAACTAGACATCTCAATTCCTTGTGGCATTGGCGTTCTTAACATCTCTAAGGATAATGGGCTACTACAAATAGAGCATGTGGGTGGTGCATTATGACTTTCGCTTATGGTGGATATTTGTTATTGCATAGAGGAAACAGTGTTAAAGAGTTGTGTAATGAGGGGGTTGGTGTAAGTGGTATGAGGAGGAATGGAAAATGGTGATGGAGTGTATGTAATATTAGAAGTGAAGAGAGCACTAAGAGGGGTGAAGGTGTTGGAGGATGGAATATTTGATGCGACAAAAGAAGTAGGAATGCTAGTTGGAATAGTGAAAGGAGTCACATGACTAACCTATTGCATGGTTTTTGTAACTTGAGGTGTGGTATATGTGGGTATAGATGCTATGGTTGAAGGAGGAGGAATGTGAGATCCTCCTTGGCTCACAACAATGTTTGTTGTTTGGGAAGTTGAACGAACATGTTTGTTGTATATCTCAACAATTATTTTCATAAATTTTAAGCCATTGTCACTTTCAATGAAGTGATGAAGGTTGTATATGGTAGGTATAGTAGTGGTTGAAATGTTTTATAAACTTAAATCTTGTTGCAAATGTGCAAAATCCTCATGAATAAAATTGACTCTTTCTTGCATAATTTGATCGGTTTGTGTGTCAACATGCATTGGTTGTGAAGGGAAAGGTGTAATATTGGTAGTATCCATGCCTAATGCACAATTGTACATACCAAGAGTAGGAGCTTGAGACAACCCAAGGTCCACTATTATTGTGTTATCATTAGATTCCATGAGTTGGGAACTTCTTCTAACTAAAGTATTATCAATAGGGTACAAAACACTCATACAAATGCCACAAGAGATGGGATGGATGAAAATGTAATGCAATATAGGTATAATAAAATGAAAATAATATGAATTCTATAACTTGAAATGAAAAAGCAACAACCAAAAACAAAAATTCAAAGACTACTGTAAAAATGACATAAATTGTTGTGCAAAAAGTGCAACTGGACTTATTCGCCCAAGGTGGTAAATGAGGCCAGGTATGAGATTTTTTTCTATTTTTTAGGAAACTTAAAGTGATTTTTTTGTGTTTCAGATGCAAAATGAAGATGCAAATGGGTGATCTTAAAAATTTGGTTTACAATTTCTAGGAGATTCTAATTTTTGCTAATATCACATATTTTTAGAAAATATAATTATTCAATCTTTAAAAATTTTCATTTAAATAATTCCAATTGATGAGGGTTTGATAAAACTACCTTAGATCAAATCCCCTTGGATAAAACCTTGCTAGTTTTAAAGAATACCTATAACAAAATCTCCTTTACACCTATCAAAATGCTGATAAAAAACCACTTTTGATTTACCTTTTAGGAGATCAAATGAATTCATTTAAATTTATTTTTTGTAAGCATGTAGTCCTTATTATAAGCTTCCTAAAAAGTATAATTTAAAAAATATATATATTTTATAATTATAATTATTTTTTATTTCTTCTGAATGTAGGTTTTGCACTGAAAATCAAGCTTTCTGTTTTGCACTTGTGGAAAAATATAAGATTATCGAAAAAAATAAAAAATGAGTGCACCAGATATTGAAGTCCTTGATCCAACAAAAAATAATAATAATACATACAAAAAATATACATGTTGTACAGTCACGTTATGTTCGAATTGTAATTGGTTTGACTTTGAAACTTGATTAAAGAAAAAAAAATCAATAAAAACTTATCTAACCAAGTGGAAGCACTAGATATTAGAGTTGCAAATCTAAATTCGAAAGAATTAGAATTTTATCCTTCATGGAAAAAAAGTTTTGTTATACGATGAGTGTCACTTTTTAAAAACAATATTTTCTAAAAAAAATAGTTTTTGAGGGAGATGGAAAAATAAGCGCAATCTGATTTCAAAAATTTTGAAAAAAATATATTTAGAATATTTAGACAAAATTTCACGAAACTCTAGTTTGCATCATCTTTGAATTCCTCATAGTTTAGCCGCTATAGATGCCCAAAAGTGAAAATTTAGTTAAAAAAATTATTTCATTGTCCAATTTGGCCAAAAATTGTAAACCACTATTGTGGGATCACCGAGATGTAGATTTTTAGTTTTTCTAATGTTTTGAAATGCAAGAATTATATATGAGATATTCACTAATGCAAATTTGTAAACCCTAGGATGCAAAAACAATGCAAAAGGTAATGCTATGAGCCCTAGGATGTGAATGCAAATGCAACTTAGAAAGGTAATGTGTTCAATATGCAGGTTCACCAAAATGAATGATCAATTTTAAGGATGTGAAATATATGTACTTCTCTTGCACTCTATTAGTTCTCAATAATTTTGTTTGAAAAACCACAAGAGGGTGCGAAGGTCTTGGCATGATTCAAGCTAATGAACAAGGAAAAATGGTGTATGTGAACCTTCTTCTCTTTAGGCTCCACCAAACCTAGGTGGGTGTACATATGTAATTGAAGTAGACTTAGACTATGTGTTTACTACTTGAGCAATCTATCCATAATGGAAATTAGAAGTGGAGAGATGCAAACCCAATTTGGTATAAATTGTATAAGCAATATCAAGGTGAAGTTTATGAATATCTTTAGTTAATAGATGTGATGTTTTGAAAACAAATTTGATAAAACTAAATGATGAAATGGATAAGACTAGTGCCTTATTGGGTAAATGCAGTCAACTGAAAAATATAGAATGTATGAATTATATTATCTATAACTTGAATTGTTTGGCACACTAATATTGGTTTATAGCTTGTATAAACATGAAGGAAAGTGATTGACAAACTCTACTTATGGATCCAATTGACACAACCAGGTTACTTATGATTTGTCAAAAGTATTTTAATCTTTACTTGAAAGAAAAAATTGGATAGATCATGTAGAAACAACAAATAATATCAAATTAGAGACAAAATGGCAATCCTAATTATATGGTTCTTCTTACTGATCCAAATAACACTTATAGATTACTATGATCGATTAGAAGGGTTTTAATTATTTAAAAGAATCCAATTAATCACATCACAAAAGAACAACAAATGTGCTTTGATAAATTGAACATATCTTTGATACACCAATTTAAATAACAAAGAAATATTATGCTAGAGACAACAAAATAATTGAATATATTCAACAAACAATTAATACCAATATGAAGCCACAAAATCAGATATCTTTCATTGATCTCCCCAAAATTACACTTGCAACATAGTCTTTTGAAATGTAAACATCATGGAAGCTTTCTACTATCTATCTATCCCTATTCACCTATCTTTTTTGTCACTATGTAACTGACTTATATATCAAAACATTCAAGAGGATGCACCCCTTCATGAATATCTTTTGAAACCATCAATAGTTAAACATAGATAATTAGGCTCTAGTTAGCCATAAGTGAACTTTTGACAAATGATCCATATAATCTTGTCTTTTCTGAGTGTATCAACATCCTCTGAAGCATACTACGACATCATCTCTGTGATCACCATCTTCTCATTCCACTTGCATGCTTCATCCAATGTTGAGTCTTTACATGCAGTCGCTTCCAATGATTTTTGGAATATCAACTTGCATTCTTCAATCCATTTGGTCCTTTCTTTTACTTCTCCATCATTTTCAAACAATGTTGGTATTCCTTCTTTCGTGGCATCAATAAATCCTTTTGCATCTCCTTGAAGTTCCTCATGGTAAAATTTGTGCTTTCTTATGATTTCCTTAGCGGTAGTGATGGCCTCATTATCAAGAGTATCTCTCTTTTGTATTTCCTATCATTTTTCCTAAATTTTGTCACTAATTCTTTTATTCTCTTGTGTTGTCATAGAATTCTCTGAGTGAGCTCCCCAAGCTTGCTACACCAAAACATAATTTTAGCTTGTCTCTTCCTAAATACTCCAAAAAGTGTATCGAATTTTGCTTGACCATATACATTTTATTCTTCCCACTTGTCCTTTGTTTGAGAGTTTTCTCCTTGAGTTACTAACTTAGTAGATTACTTCACTATATTTTTAACCATTTACTTCAAGTAGTCATTCTCCTTAAGTATCCTTTCATTATTCATTTTATACATCTCCTTTTCTTTAAATAGAATTCAGATCTGTGCTTTATTTAACTTAGCAACATTGATGCCAATCTTACCTATAGCTATAGGATTAGACTCTCCAACTTTTAGTGTCATGTCATGGCTAAAATATTTTTTAGTGTCACTAATAATAGACTTCTTATGTGGTGGATATAGGGCCTATATCATGAGGGAGCCTTCATCAAGATTATACTTTGATCTTGTATAAAACTTTGTTACTCCTTCAGGACTAAGATTATGTGGAATTGTTATCCTTCAAGAAATTGAAATTTTTTGGCTATGCTAAATTATCTAGCCTCTATCCATTCACCCATTCCTTTCATTGTCAACCCTACAAATTATTCTTAATTATTCATCTTTTGATCAGAGAATTATCTAGTCAATTTGTATCCATGCTACCATTAAGGTCTAGCTTTGAACACGAGTGTAGCATTTTTTCAAATTTCTCACTATCAAATTGAATGATTATATCATTAAGACTTATTCAATCTCTTGTCAATCTATGTATTTCAGCATAGCCGAATGTTCATTAGACACCTCATATGGTTGGGGAGAAAAAATAGAATTCTTACTGATGTAAAATAGTTGATTGTTATTTCATCTTTTGATCCATATCACCTTTAGGAAGAGATTTATCAAGTCGGATATCTGAGCCATTGCCAAGTATCACCATGATGAACTTTGATCCATTTTTATTACCATTAGAAAGAGAATAAGTACCGCAAAAAGATTTGAAATTTACTTCAACGTTACTAGTCTCCCTGATGTATTTCTTTCATTTCCTTCTACCTTCAGATGAATGAGAAAGAGTCTCATCAAAATTACTTTCATCGACATAACATATGACGTTAGAAATACATCTGAAACTAATTCCAATAGCACATGTCTCCTTGACATGTTTTCCTTTATCTTATCGATGGGACAGTGAATTTCTTATTGATGAAATTCAATCAGCATGACATGTATGCTTGGGATAACTAGAGGATCTCACTCTAATATTATTTTTCTTGTCAATAATATTTTCACCAGTGAAACGACAAGCTTTTTCTTCCTAAATATGTATCCTCCTAACTTGTTGGTTGATGTGACAATGTTGGCCTTTTGTCGATATGCCAAAAATGACTGAATTGAAAGGCTATAGCCTATGGGTCAGAGAGACATGGACCTAGTCATGCTGGTATGGATTATTTATTCATAGGCTCTTGCTCAATGATGACTAGAGGTATTTTTGTGTGTCAAAAGGTCAAATTTTATGGGACCATTGGTGGATTTGATATGTGACAAGGGAGCAAACCTGAGACACAGAAATACACTCACAAAATAGAGAATAATATTTTCTTATTAAAATATGGAACTCTTACATGCAAAGGATCACCAATCCTCAAGCTCTGTGATACATGAAAATTACCAACTTACAGAAAATTACCCAGATCCCCTTTCACAGCATGCAAACTTCTTTCCCAAAAAGTTACCCAACAAAATAAAAAAAAAACCCCTAAATAGACCCATTTCCAGTTTGGAATGAAAAAAAACCTTCGAGATAAGATTTTTGGCGGTTTGGTGTCAAAATTACAATTTGAAATTCAAGTTAAAATTCACAGTAAAAAATTAGCACATTTCTAAAAGATGCACCAACTTCTGGCAGCCATAACTTTTAATCCAACCGTTGGATCTTCAATGATAATACCTTTTCAGAAAGCTCTCGAAAAGATGTTTTTTTGAAAAGTAGGCCTTTGGCGACCGCTTTGGCATTTTTCACAAATTTTCAGGCCCATCCGGGATCGTTTAGTGCCTCAAACTGAGCTCGGAAGGTTTTTTAGGGCAAAAAGCAGAAACTGGAACTTGAATAACTTTCAAATTGTGAATGATCTTGACCTGATTCTTTCACCAAACTATGTATTTTTCCATCCTGAACCTTCCCATAATTTTTTTTCTTCCCACGACTTCAAATTCAAACTTGCTAAAAATAGCAGTTGAGCAGAAAAAGCAAAAAAACTGTTCTGAAAGTTGGAAACTCTTATTTGACGAAAAGGGTATCTAGAAATTCAAAAACATCTACAAAAAGAAAACAACAGGAACAAAAATGGAAATCATCTTTTTGGGTGATGCAAGATTGCCCTCACACCACTGGATGCTCCTACATCAAACACCCAAGGTAATTTGAGAAGTGACCCTGTCACGTCTCAGATGGTTGAGGAAAACCCAAATGGTCAACCTTTGACTTAAACAACCAAGAAGAATCTTCCACAGGCCTTTCTTTCCATTTTACCAAATATTCTTCATACTGTATGTTTCTAGTACTCCTTCCCACACGACTATCCAGAATTTCTTCAATCTCCTCCTCTGAAGTAGGTGTTGGAATGCCAAACTCTTCCATTGTTGGTGTTTCCTCTGCGCCACCTTCATGATACTATGTCAAATATGAAATATTGAACACAGGGAAAATGTTGAATCCATCTGGAAACTCTACCTCATATGCATTCCCTGATTCATGCCTCTTCACAATTTTACAGGGACCGAACTTCTTCATCTTCAGTTTGTTATAGGTTCCCACTGGAAACCTTTCTTTCCTCAAGTGGACCATCACTTCATCACCAATCTAAAACTCCTTATATTTCCTTTTCTGATCTGCCTTAGCCTTATACTGCATATTCATCTTGTTGATATGTTCTCTGACATTCTCATGTATATTCTTGATGTGCTCTACAAATTCTTCAGCTTTAGCACTAGTCTTCTTCTCTTGGTCCATCTTCCTTAATTCTGGAGCGGTCCTGGGACTACCTCCATACACAATTTGGAATGGTGATCTACCAGTACTTCTATTGACAGAATTGTGTAAGAAAATTCTGCCTGGGGTAAGATCAAGTCCCATCCCTTAGGTTTATCTCCTACCAAGCATCTCAGTAGGTTACCCAGACTTCTATTCACAACCTCAGTCTTCCCATCAGTTTGTGGATGGTGTGCAGAACTGAACTTCAACTATGTCTTCAACTTTTCCACAAGGTCCTCCAAAAGTATTCCACGAACTTGGTATCGATCTGAGACTATACTTTTGGCGGGACCATGTAGTCTCACCACTTCTCGAAGAACAAGTCAGCAATGTGGACTGCATCATGGGTCTTCTGGCATGGGATGAAATGTTCCATCTTTGAAAACCTCTCAACTACCACAAATACTGAGTCATTCCCTCTTTGTGTCCTTGGAAAACCAAGAACAAAGTCCATACTTATATCCTCCCATGACCTCGGTATAGGTAATGGCTAATACAACCCAGATTCTGGCTCACTCCTTTAGCCATCTGACATACCCTACAACTCTGCACAAACTTCTTCACATCTTGTGATAACTGAGGCCAATAATAATGCTCACTGATAATGGCAATGGTCTTATCCCGACCAAAATTTCCTACCATTCCTCCACTGTGCTTCTCCTTTATTAGGTTCTCCCTCATGGAACTCCTCGGAATACACAATTGGCTTCCCTTAAACAACATGCCATCCTGGATTATGAAATCCAGCCACTTCATCCTGTCAACTATTACAGGCTCTTTGCAAGCTTTCCACGCCTCTGCAAAATCAAGATCTTTAGGATACAGTGTCTTGAGTTCATTGAACCCAACCACTTCAATCTGCATCTCTGTCAACAATGTTTGCCTCCTACTTAAGGAATCTGCAACCCTATTTGACTTGCCACTCCTATGCTTTAAAACAAAGGTATAACTCTGCAAAAATTCTACCCATTTCATATGCCTCTGATTTAACTCTCCCTGACTACTCAGATACTGTAATGCTTGATGATCATTCAAAAAAACAAATTCTCTTGGCAATAGATAATGTCTCCATTTCTTTAATGCTTGAACTATTTCATAAAATTCTTGATCATACACAGAGTACTTTCTCTTTGCATCATTTAAATTTTCACTAAAATATGCAATGGGCTTACCTTCTTGGCTCATCCCTACTCCAATGGCACAACCCCTGGCATCACAATCCACCTGAAACACCTTATTGAAATCCAGGAGGGCTAAAATTGGTTGCTCTGTCACCTTCTGCTTCAACAGATCAAAACTCTTTGCTGCTACAATGCTCCACTTGAACTCTTTTCTATCCCCTCTCATCATTTCAGTCAAGGGTGCACAAATACTACTAAAGTTTGTAATGAACTTTCTGTAAAAACTTGCCAAACCATGGAAGATCTCACCTCAGTAGCAATTCTTGGGGTAGGCCATTCCAGAATAGCCTTCACCTTTTCTTAGGTCCATCTTCAAACCTTATGCCTAGACAACAAACCCCAAGTACACTAACTCTTTCTTTACAAAACTACACTTCTTCAGATTAATCAACAATTTTTCTTCTCTCAACTTTTCAAAGACTCTATGAATATGCATCAAATGCTCACCTAGGGACTTACTGAATATTAAAATATCATATAAGTACACAATGGCAAAATTCCCTAGAAACTCTTTTAGTCCCTCATTCATGAGCCGCATGAATGTGCTTGGTGCATTGGTTAGCCCAAAAGACATGACTAACCACTCATACAGGCCCTCTTTGGTCTTGAAGGCAGTCTTCCATTCATCTCCCTCACGAATCTGGATCTAGTGATATCCGCTCTTTAGATCAATCTTTGTGAAGTACTATGCTCCACTCAAATAGTCCATCAAGTCATCCATCCTTGGCAAGGGAAATTTGTACTTGATTGTTATCTTATTTATGGCTCTGGAGTCTGTACACATCCTCCACTCCCGATCCTTCTTTGGTGCTAGTACTGCAGGTACTGCACATGGGCTTAGACTCTCTCGAATCAAAACCTTTCTCAACAAATCTTGAACTTGTCTATTCAACTCCTCATTTTCTGCAGGAGTCATTCTGTGAGCTGCCTTATTTGGAAAACTAGCTCCAGGGATCAAATCAATCTGATGACTGATCTTCCTCATTGGTGGTAAACCCTTAGGTATGTTATCAGAAATAATCTCTTGAAACTCATCCAATAATCTAGGAACTTCTACTGGCGCCTTCTCACTACCTTCCTTATCCATTCTAGGAATCAATGCATAACACATACACTCATGCTTCATGCCTTCTAAAAATTTTCTTCCATCAACAAAACAAATTCTAGCACTACTGCATACCTTTTCTTCATCCTTCTTCAGGGGTTTCAACTTATGGTGGATTTCACCCTTCATCAGGGAATAAGTTTTTGCATGGCCATCATGTCCAACATGCCTATCGAATTGCCATGGCCTCCCCAACAACATGTGACATGCATCCATGGGGATGATATCACAGAGTACCTCATCATGATAGCTTTCGATCTTGAACTTCACCATGCACTGCTCATTGACCAGAACTTTGTGGTCTTTCTGCAACCAGGCAATATGATATGCATGTGGATGACTTTCCCTTTTCAGCCTCAACTTTGTAACCATCTCTTCTGACACTAGATTATCAGTGCTCCCACTGTCGATAATGACCTCACAAATTTTGTCTTCACACTTGCACCTTGTGCGGAACAGATTCTTCCTCTATTTTGGCTCCTTCTCTTCAGTCACCAGGGCTCTTCTAACCACGAGGGTTTCTCCCCTTTTAGCATCATCTGAATGCTCGGATTGAGCCTCCTCATTTGCATGTGCAACCCTTCCATGACCTTCTATCCTTCTGCCTGTCCTTCCTTGGTGTTGTGAACATTCATAGGCTTAATGCCCTTCTTCACCACAATGGAAACAAGTTCCTATGAAACCACCTCTTCTGGGTCCTGGCCCAAATCTTCCTCGTCCTCTACCCTTTTGATCACCACTGTTTTGATCACGAGGTTGGTAGAAGTTATCATTCCTCTAACCTCGACTGGTACCCACATCTTCATTTTTCCTTTCATCCTCATTTCGGCTCCCAGAAGATCTTCCACTACCTCTTCCACTTTGACCTCCTTGGCATTTTTTCTTGTTGTCAAACCTTTTGTTCAGCTTCTCCTCAACTTTCAAAGAAAATTGGTATGCATCCTCAATGGTAGTCATTCTGACCAAGCTTAGCTCCTCTTGAATGCTCAGTCATAACCCATTAAGATAACGAGCTACCTTCTCCTTGTTGGCTTCTGCATGGCCTGTTCTAATGATCATCTTGTGAAAATCTTCTGTGTATTCTTTTACAGATTTACTTCCTTGCTTCAACCCTTGCAATTTATTCAGCAGATCTAACTCATAGTCTACTGGTATGAACTGCTTCCTCAGTTTCTCCACCATGCGATCCCAACTGCTAATCTTTCCTTTTCCTCTTCAATTTCTCTCCAACTCGACCTCTTTCCACCATATATTAGCATGGCCCTTCAGCTTCGTTTTTGCAAACTTAACCCGATCTAGGTCCTCTACTTCTTCATACTCGAAATATTCTTCTAGCTCGTTGATCCAATCGATCAACTCTTTTGGGTTCAGACTTCTGGAATAACTGGGGACTTCTATTCTGGGTCTTTTTTCGATCTTTGAAATGGCCCTTATCAACTGCATCTGATCTTGATCGATCAGTTCTTCTTCCTCTTCTACATCTAAATCTTGCACCTCTTCTTCATCCTCACTTTCTCCTCTCCTTCTCGGGTTTAACCCTCTTCTCATCTGTTCTTGCAACGCATCAATTTGTCTCTGGAGGGCCCTGAAACCCTCGGCTGCCAATGGATCTCTTCCATCAGAATTTCTACCACCTCGGCCACCTCTAGCACCACTATGCCTACCAAGCATCACTCCTAGAGGCATCTTGAATATCTTGAACCCACAACCATGGTCCTAGTGCAAACTGCCTCACAATCGGCGATCTGTTCACACACTCAAGAAAACCCGCTCTGATACCACCTGACGAGGGAGCAAACCCTAGACACAGAAATACACTCACAAAATAGAGAATAATATTTTCTTATTAAAATATGGAACTCTTACATGCATAGGATCACCAATCCTCGAGCTTTGTGATACATGCAAATTACCAACTTACAGAAAATTACCCAGATCCCCTTTCACAGCATGCGAACTTCTTTCCCAAAAAGTTATACAACAAAATAAATAAAAAATCCCTAAATAGACCCATTTTCGGTTTGGAATGAAAAACAAACTTCGAGATAAGATTTTTGGTGGTTTAGTGCCAAAATTACAATTTGAAATTCAAGTTAAAATTCACAGTCGAAAATTAGCACATTTCTAAAATATGCACCAACTTCCGGTAGCCATAACTTTTAATCAGACCGTTGGATCTTCAATGATAATACCTTTTCGGAAAGCTCTCGAAAAGAAGATTTTCCACAAAGTAGGCCTTTGGTGACTACTTTGGCGTTTCCGTAAATTTTCAGGCCCATCCGGGATCGTTTAGTGCCTCAAACTAAGCTCAGAAGGTTTTTCAGGGCAAAAAGCAGAAACTGGAACTTGAATAACTTTCAAATCGTGAATGATCTTGACCCGATTCTTTCACCAGACTATGTATTTTTCCATCCTGAACCTTCCCATAAATTTTTGTCTTCCCACGACTTCAAATTCAAACCTGCTAAAAATAGCAGTTGAGCAGAAAAAGCAGAAAAACTATTCTAAAAGTTGGAAACTCTTATTTGACGAAAAGGGTATCCAAAAATTCAAAAACATCTACAAAAAGAAAACAATAGGAAAAAAAATGGAAATCATCTTTTTGGGTGATGCAAGATTGCCCTCACACCACTAGATGCTCCTACATCAATATGTGAAATGGATATAAGCTATTGAATTTTTTTAAAAAAATTATAGTCCCAATAGTGGCTCCATCTAGGGATGAATGATTTTGTAATCATTGCAAGAATTTAGATTACTCGAAGTGTAGAACAAGTGGCTTGTCATATGGAATGGAAGTGGAAATGAGGGAAAATGAGTGGAGGAAATGGTATGAGGTCCTATACTACTTTCCATCAAAAAATTTATTTATTTAATAAGGCTATCTAGGAATTGTCCATGCACTAGAAATCCCTAACCTTCATCTATTCTATTGTGCATGGAAATGATTCATTTAAAGAGGATTTTCAAGAGTTTTCCATGCACTAGCAACCCTTAATCCTCTATGTTCTTCAAGAAAAGAAGTGCTTCAAGAACTTCCCATGTACTGGAAATTCTTGTTCTTCTCCTTACATGTTTTGGAGATAGTATGAATCCTCACCTCCCTTGCCAATAATGACAAAGGTTCCTAACCATAAGGCCTCAAACTTTCCATGTTTTCCTTTATCTTGACTCCTATCATCCCACATAAGGACTATATCATCTATTTCAAACTTCTTGTTCTTATCTTTCATGTCATGAAGGTATTTCATTTGTAATTATTTCTTCCTATTATGTTGTTGAGCTTGATTTCTAATTTCATCAAGCAGGAATGTCCAAATATTCTTCTAGAATGAACTAGCATACTGACCTCAAATTATTAAAAGGGAGTTTGGTCTGAGTTCCATACACAAGCTCAAAAGGTGATTTTCCAATAGCCTTTTTCACAGTGATTCTATCTGACCATAAATAAAGCCTTAACTTAGAATCCCAAGCCTTTTTATTGCATCCAACATTCTTCTTATGATCTTCAAGATACTCTTGTTTCTAGATTTTTCCTACCCATTTTCTTGTGGGTGATAAGGTGAAGAATATGAAATTGCTATACCATATGATTGGAAAAACCCTTTGAATTCATCTAACCTAAAGCACATATCATTATCAGTTACAATCCTTGTTGGAATCTTGAATTTGGTGATGATGTTTTCCAATAAGAAATTGGTCACAACCTTACTGGTTACCTGCTTAGTGGATATGACTTCCACCCATTTTGTGAAGTAATTTGTGGCCACCAGTATCCATTTATGTCCTCCACTATATTTTTTTGTAATTTCCCCTATGAAATCAATTCCCCATTGGTGAAATGGAGTTTCTATCTACATGGGTCTTAAAGATAATGCTCCTTGATATTTAAATTTCCTATAAAATGTCTAGCATGCCTTACATTTTCTAGTATAGTCATGTGCATCATTAAAAAACTTGGCCCAATAGTACCCTGCCCTTAGTATCTTATGGGGAGTGGATTTTTCTGAGAAAATCCCTCCACATACTCCTTCATGCATTTCCTTCAAGACATGTCTTGCCTGATTTTCATCTAAACATAACAATAGAACACCATCCCTATTCTTCTAGTAGAGGTCTCCCTTCATGAATACATATTTTGAGGCTTGCAACTTGAGTTTCCTTTTTTTGTTGAGATCAAACCCTTGGGTATTTATAGGATTATCATGGAAAAAACAAGCCCTTAAGTGGCAAAAAATTTAGAAAAATCAGAGTTAGGTAGTTTGATGTAAAAATTTGAATAAGTTATCTATATTATTTTAAAAATGTGTAAGAATAGAATTTGTAGAAAATTGAATGTAGTTTTTAAACTACTAAGTATGTTTAAAAAATAAAATCTATTTGGTGAAAATTTGAAATTTCAATGCAGTAGTACTTAAATTTCAAGGAAAAAATAAGTAGGTGTCTATCTGACCACTCTAACCACAATAAAATGATAATATTTTTTATAAGATTTTAGATATAAGTATAGGACTCATGCTTCAATGTGATGCATATTTTTTTGTAACTTTTTTCCAAGTAAATAATTAATTATGAAATTTTTTTATTTTTTTTTTTAAATATAAAAAACTTGTATGTCTGACCACCTTAACTTGGTCAACACTTCATGAAATTCATTTTTTTCTTTTTTTAATCCTATAGTATATGAAGCATAAAATGTGACACATGTTTTGGATTCAAAAAATGTGATATTGTTTGAAAGCTATAGATGCTTTTCAATCAACCTATCAATCAAGACTTTAGTCGTAATTTGAATAGAAAATGAATAATAATTACTTCTTAAATTCAAAGTAAAGAATAATTTATATATGTGGAAAGCTAAGAATATTCTTTTAAAAACCCTTTCACTTCATCAATTTTGGGTTAAAAAAAACGTTGTCAACCACATACATATCATATTGCCACTTTTTGTCCCATCATGATCATGCACATACCCCCTTCTAGACATTTGAAGTGTTTGAGATAAGACATGATATCAGTGTACCATGTAGTGCTTTCAATACTAGTAACCATATCTTCTTCATTGTTGACATTACATAATTGGGCAGCTTCAAAAATTGTCTCAACCATCCGTTTGGCCAATCCTTGTCCCTTTACAAGCTTGGTGGTCTAAAACTCAATATCAAATTCTTGAATTCTATTTATCCATTGACACCTACAACTAGTTGTTTCACTTTGTACAAATACATCCTTCACAACATCCTTAGGCACATAAGCTATAACTTATTCCCCTACTAAATATGGTATGAATTCCTTGACAACTCTTACCAATGTGTATGCTTGTTTCTCAACAATATCATACTTCAACTCTGCATTTTGGAGAGATTTCCTAAAAGAGGAAACTAGCTACTCGTACCCTTCATCATTCTTTTGGAGCATCATTGCAACAACTGTGTGAGAAGATGTGAATGAAACAATTTGGAAAGTTTTTCTAAAATCTAGGGACTTAATACTGGAGCTTCCTTGATTGCTCTCTTTATGGATATTAATGCATCTATAGCCTCAATAGTCTAATCAACTTTTACTCCTTTCTTTAGCATCTTTGATATTGGTTTTACTATTTCAGTAAAATTTGATATGAATCTTCTCACAAAATTGATTTTTCCAAAAAATGATTCAATAGCCTTAATTTTCTTGGGGATAGGTATCTTTTCAATGGCCTCCACTCTTTTAGGATCAATCCTTACTCCCTCCTTAGAGACTATATGCCCTAGTAACTTTCCTTCTATTACTGCAAACTAACACTTTTTAGGATTAAGTGAGATACCATACTTCAACATGCTTTCAAAAAAAAATTCTCAAGGTGAGCCACATGATCCTCTTCCCTTTTGGATTATGTAGTTAAATCATGTCTTGGTAGACTACCATCATTGCATTTATAAGGCCAAAAAAAGCAACATCTATGGATCTTTGGAATGTTGCACCAACATTTGTAAGTTTGAATGGCATCCTAAGATAAACATATGTTCCCCATGGCATAGTGAAAGTTGTCTTGTAATGTTCTGATTCTTTGAAATTCACTTGATTATAGCCTAAAAATCCATCCATAATGGATAGTAACTCACATCCTGTGATCCTTTGTAGCATAGCTTCCATGTTTGGAAGTGGATAATTGTGTTTGAGAGAAGATACATCCAAGTTCCAAAAGTCTACACAAAGCCTTATATCTCCATTTTTCTTTCTAACTGGTACTAGACTGGAAACCCAAGATGAATGTCTAATCAGCTTAATAATTCCTCCTTCTTTAAGCTTCATAAGTTCTTCATGCATTTTAGACTCCAAAATTGGGTTGATGGGTCTTTGTTTTTTCTTGAATGGTCTTCCATCTAGTTTTAATGGAATCTCATTTTGAAACAAATCTTCTCTATATGCTTTAAGATCCTCACAAGACCATGCAAAAACATGCTTGTATTTTCTTAACAGTGTAATTATCATTTTTCTAATTGTTAGACTTATTTTCCTTCCAATATATACCATTTTGGGTGCCAATTCAGTCCCTAGGTTGACTTCTTCAATGTCTTCTCTCTTAACTAGTGTTTTCTTCATGAGAGCACAATCATTTCCATCAAATACCCTTTCTAGTGCCACAAGTCCTTTAGGAAGTTTGTTGGTTTTGAGCTACAAAATTTATTTTCCAAACATAGTCTATTTTCCATCTATTTCTTCCACAAAAGCATTAAAGTTAATCTCCTATGCTTCATACTAATCAATGAAATGTAAAAACTTGATGAGATCAATGCCATCATTGAAAACTTTCCAACTATAGATATTATCAATGATATCAAGTCTTGTTTTAAATTCAACTTGAGATACTCTAGCCAAGGTAATATCATCTCTTCTCAAAGCTACATTGGCTAAGAAATCTTCCATCAAGTTCTTGGACCTATCTATCCATTCAATATGAAAATAATCAAATAGTTAAATTGCATCCCACACAACATTTCTATATTGTTTCAACCTTTTTTTTTTTGCAACATATTTTGACTTAACTTATGAAATGGTCAGCTAAGAATCTCTGAGAAGATTTAGTAGTTTTATCTTGTGTTTGATAGCCATATTCAAACCAATCAACAAGGCTTCATACTCTGCTATATTATTTTTACATTTAAAGGTCAACGAGGATGAATACTTGAATGTGATACCTTCATGTGAAATAAAAACTACACCCTACTCCATTTCCTTCCTGACTACATGCTCCATTAAAATACATTTTCCATATACCATACTAATTTTTGGAAACATACTTATCAATTGGGCGTATTCACTAGTTCAAGTTGGGACAAATCTATTCTAAGACTTCCTAAATCCACATCACAAAAGTAATTTAGTTGATCTTGAGCAACATAATCTACAATTTAATTCATCCTTGGCTCTCTATGTAGCTTGACCTCTTCTCCATTTACCGGTATTGTAGCATAAGACAAGTCAAATTATACATTTCCCCCAACTATTGTAGTCCATTGTATTGATAAGAACATTCCAAAGTGAGGGTGTGTGTCAATTACAGTTATATCAATATTATATATAGCCTATGGGTAGGCATCTAACTTCACCTCTACATCTTTCATAATTCCTATCATTGGGGCAGGCCTACTATCCATAGCATAGCATTTTCCACCAATAGTGTTCACCCACATGCCAAATAGTTCCATGACCCCTACTGGCATGATGTTAATAGTAGTGCCTGAATCTATCATACAATTTCTTACCAATTTATTATTTATGAGTAATGTAGTAAAGAATGGATCAACTTGTGGAGGATTCATCAATGCATCATATAGACAAACCTTAGGAAACTTTACTTTTTCCTTCTTGCTATTACTGATCTTGGTTGTCCTCTTGTTCTAAAAGTTTGTTCTTTTATCATTTCCATTAGATATTAATTAAATAGCATTGTCCCTATACTCTTTTATTTTCATAATTTCTAATAATGGCAAAAAAAATTTTACCTGAGACAACACCTATGTGAAGTCGAAGGATGTATTTTCTATTTTGGTTATCTTCTTTTGCTCAAGTGGATCTCCTTTGTTCTCCTCTTTTTCTCTTTTGTTTGTTTCATCATACTTTTTTTGTCTTTATGCAACTCTTTGTTTTCTTCTTTATGAACATGTTTTTTTTCATTCTTATCAGGTTGCTTACTTTCTATTCTTTTTGGTGCTCCTTACGTTGCTCCTTTATCTTTCACAAATATCCCTCTTGGAACACCCTCATCTTCATTTATTGTTTTTTTTCTTAATTGATATTTGCTTTTTTCCTACTCTACTACAACAATGGTTAATTCCTTAACCTCCTCATCAGTTGGTTTCCTTACTTTGTATTTACTTGACTAAGATGCTGCATAAAGAGAATTTAATTCCTCATTTCTTTCATCATAATTAGAAAAGACTTGTTCTGCCATATGAATATTGTATCTTTGGTTATCAACATCATACTCATAGCCTTCCTCTTCTGAAGATGAATATCCCTACCAAATTGGATGGAGGGTGTGAGAAGCTAATTATATTCTATGAACCTCTTCCTCATTTTCTATTGGTATTTCTTCTTCTTGTATTGATTGAGCTACCACACAATGGTCAAGAGAATGTGGCAAATTACAAATTTGACACCAAGGATTATTGTTAACCATGTATGCTCCCTTCTTCTTTAAGGGATCATGAGTCTCCTTACTTTTAGGCCTATCAATTATGGGCTTTCCATCCTTCTAGTTTGTGTTATATGGAATATCATGCAAACTTGGTCTTTCATTTATATACACATTTTATTATATGTTTTGAGGGTAGTTAATGTTTTGGGGAACCCTGAGATTATCTCTCTTACCAATCATCTTGATGGCCTTCCTATTGTTTTCAATAGTCAATGCTATTTTTTGTGCTTCTGTTAGATTTCTAGGGAATCTATTTATAAGCTCATATCCTATCTTTGGATCAAATAATTTTAGGTAATTTCTCAATGTTGTAGGGTCTGTCAGTTTGGACCTAGGTGGTATCTTACTATATAATTTGGAGAACCTCTAATTGAATTCATAAAATGACTCATTCTGATTTTTTTGGATACTTATCAGTTCATACAAGGAAAATATAGGTGCCCACTGATTTCCATATTGCTCTAGAAATTGATCTTGGAAGTCTAATATAGAGTTAATTGAAACACTAGGTAGGTTGTTGAGCCAATATCTTTCCTCTTCTATAAAAGACATCATGAAAAATATCATATTCATATCTTCATAAGCCATACCAATATCTTGAACAAAGGCATTAAAGTTTCTAACATGTTTTTCTACTTATATCCCATTACTTCCAGTGAACTTGGGAACCATATTTCTCCAATTACTATCCATTAGGTATGGGTACAATCGATACCCTTTTAGGTCAAATTGTCTACATCGGTTTGTAGGATTTTGTGGAGGCAAGTTCAAGGGTGGTAGATTAGGGTAGTACTGGTACACATATTGAGGTTGAAGATAGGAATTTTTTTGGAAGTGTTGTTGAGGGTACATATTTTGATGGGGCACACACTATTGATATTGTGGAGGGTATTTCTAACCTAGAGGTGGATTGTGTTGGGAAGCATTGGTAGTATAATTTTGATATTGGGATTTTTGAGATGGCATATTATAATGAAAACGTTGACTTTGGTTTACATTTTGTGGTGCTCTTGTGTTCTGAGATGCTCCTTGAGAATTGATATTACCACCCTCTTTATGTGAGGGGACATACTTGTTATGTTTTGATGTATTAATGTTCAACTGAGACAATTGGTGATGCAACTCTACATTTCTCTTTATCATCCACTATCTTCTTTCAAGTTGTTGTTGCTACCACTGCATTTTTATTTCTAATTCTTGATCAATCATATGTTGAAAATATTCAACAGAAGCTTTTTTGTCCATGGGACCACACTAGTTTCCTTCTTCTTGTCTATGGGTCATTTCATGATCATGCTCCTCTTTCCTCTATCATTGTTCCTTCTCTCTCTAGGCATAGAACTCTTACATTTTTTCTTGGTCTATTTCAAAGTGACAAGTGGGATGATCACTATTTTCTCATTCAAATGGAGTGTGGGGATCTCCACATGGATCAATTTTGTAATATTCTAACCCATGAAATGGGGTAAAGCTATTGTGTGCATTAAAGACTTGTTCTAATGAATTTTATTCATTTATGATATCTGCTTGGCTAGATGTCTCCTTAGAATTGTTCTTGTTTATGTTTGTTCTCATGGGAGGAGATCCATTTTTGTCAGTCCATCTCCCATTATTCTTCTTAGGACTATCATTGTGTAAGGATCTTCTTCCATTCATGTTAGATGATATATAGTACCTCTGATGTTTGTTGTCTATCCTCTCTAATCTAATATGCATAGGGTATGTGGTTGACGACTTTTATTTTACCCAAAATTGATAAAACGAAAAGGGTTCTTAAAGGAGATTCTTAACTTTCCACCGATATAAATTATGCTTTTTTTTTAATTTAATAAATAATTATTAATCATTTTCTATTTGAATTTCAACTAAAGTCTTGACTAATAGGATTCTTGAAAAAAAAAATATAGTTTTCAAAGGGTATCACATATTTTGAATCTCAAAACATACATCACATTCTATGCTTTTCATACTATAGGATTAAAAAAAAAAAATTGAATTTCATGAAGTTTTTACCAAGTTAAGGTGGTCAGACATATGAGTTTTTATAGTTTTTAAAAGTTGTAAAAAAGAAATTATAATCAATTATTTTCTTGGAAAAAAATTACAAAGAAATATGCATCACATCTTAAAATGAGTCCTCTACTTATATCTAAAATTTTATAAAAAAATATTATCATTTTACTGTGGTTAGGGTGGTGAGACAAACACCTACTTATTTTTTCCTTGAAATTTAAGTACTACTACATTGAAATTTCATATTTTCACTAAATAGATTTTATTTATTTTAAAATAAACCTAGTAGTTTAGAAACTACATTCAATTTTATATAGATTATATTCTTAAATAATTTTGAAATAATATAGATAACTTATTCAATTTTTTATGTCAAGTTGTCTAACTATTAATTTTCTAATTTTTTTGCCACTGAAGGGCCTGTCTTTTCCATGATCATAATGCACATACCCCCCAACGGATTTTTTTAATTCTGTAATGACTCTATGATGAAAGGGTTGAGTTTAGAATTGGTCCCTAGTAGAGTTTTCAATCTTTTAGTTCTCAAAAATGTTGGTTGAAAAACCAAAAGATGTTGCCAATCTCTTGGCATGTTTTAGGCTAATGAACAAGGCCAAATGCTATATTTGAACCTTCTTCTCTTTAGGCTCTACCAGACCTAGGTGGGTGTACTTATGTAATTGAGGAAGACTTAGACTATGTCTTTTCTACTTGAGTAATCTATCCACAATGGCAATTCAAAGTGGAGAGATGCAGACCTAATTTGGTATAAATTCTATAAGCAATATCAAGGTGAAGTTTATGAATATGTTTAGTTAACAAATGTGAGATTTTTAAAACAAATTTGATAAAACTAAATGATGAAATGGATAAGACCAATTCCTTGTTGGGTAAATGAAGTCATAAAAATCCAGAATGTGTGACTTATATTGGCTATAACTCAAATTGTTTGGCACACTAATATTGGTTTATAACTTGTATAAATTTGCAGAAAAGTGATTGAAAAACTTTACTTATGGATCCAAATGACACAACTAGGTTACTTATGATTATCAAAAGGATTTTAATCTTTAATTGAAAGAACCAATTGGATAGATTATGGAGAAATAATAGATAATATCAAATTGGAGACAAAATGGAAATCCTAATTATATGGTTCTTCTTACTAATCCAAATAAAACTTCAAGATTAATGTGATCGATTAGAAGGGTTTCAATTCTTTAAAATAATCCAATTAATCACATCACATAAGAATAGAAAAATTGCTTTAATAAATTTAACATATATTTGATACACATTAAAATAACAAGGAAATATTATGCTAGAGACAACCAAATAACTGAATATATTCAACAAAAAATTGATACCAATATGAAGCCACAAAATCATCTATCTTTCATTGATCTCCTATCTTCCTCAATTACTATCTATATATCCCAATATTACATCATGGAAGCTTTCTATATATCCCTATTCACCTATCTTTTTTTTCACTATGTAACTGACTTATATATCAAAACTTTGAAGAGGATGCACCCCTTCATGAATGTTGTTTGAAACTAACAAAAGTTAAACAAAGATAATTAGGCTCTAGTTAACCATAAGTTGAATTTTGACAAATGATCTAGATAATCCTGTCTTTTATGAGTATCACCATCCTCTGAAGCATTCTAGGCTGTTATCTCTGTGATCACCATCTTCTCATTTTGCTCGCATGCTTCATCTAATGTTGAGTATTTACTTGTAGCCTCTTCTAATTCCTTTTGTAATATCAACTTGCATTCTTCAATCCATTTGGTCCTTTCTTTTTCTTCTCCATTATTTTCAAATAGTGTTGGTATTCCTTCTTTTGTGGCATCAATAAATCCTTTTGCATATCCTTGAAGTTCATCATGGTAACCTCTATGCTTTATTATTATTTCCTTAGTAGTAGTGATGGCCTCATTATTAGGAGTATCTCTCTTTTGTATTTCTTAAAAAATTTCTTGAATTTGTCACTAATTCTTTTATGCTCCTGTTCTATAGCAAAATTCTTTGAGTGAGCTCCCCCAAGCTTTCTCAACCAAACCATCAAGTTATCCTATATCTTCTTAAATACTATAGAGAGTTTATCAAAATTTGCTTGAGCATATACATTTGATTCTTCCCACTTGTCCTTTGTTTGAGAATTTTCTTTTTGAGTCAGTAAATTAGTAGATTCCTTCCCTGTATTTTTAACCATATCCTTTAGGTAATCATTCTTCTTAAGTATCCTTTCATTATTCATTTTACACATCTCCTTTTCTTTAATCAATATTTAGATCTAGGCTTTATTTAGCTTAGCAATATTGATGCCAATCTTAATTGTAGCTAGAGGATCAACCTCTCCAACTTTTAGTCTGATGACATGGCTGAAAGGTTTTTTAGTGTCAATAATAATAGACTTCTTAAGTGGTGGATATCGGACCTAGATCATGAGGGAGCCTTCATTAGGATTATACTTTGATCCTATATACATCTTTGTTACTCCTTCAAGACTAAGCTTATGTGTAGCATTGTTATCCTTCAAGAAATTGAAATTTTTTGGCTGCACTAAATTCTCTGGCTTCTATCCATTCTCTCTTTCATTTTGCTACCTACCTTGAAAATTATTCTTAATTATTTATCTTTAGATCAGAGAATTATCTGCTCAATGTGTATTGGTGCTTCCATTAATATCCATCTTTGAACACGAGTATAACTAATTTTTAAAATTTCTAACTATCAAACCGAATTATTATATTGGAAAAGACTTATTCAAACTTTTTTCAATCTATGTATTTGAACATAACCAAAAGTTCAATAGACACCTCATATGTTTGGGAAGACTAAATAGCATTCTTACCGATGTAAAATATTTGATTTTTATTTCATCTTTTGATCCATATCACCTTCAGGAAGAGATTTATCAATTCACTTAGATATCAGAGTTGTCGCCAAGTATCACCACGATGAACTTTGATCCATTTGTATTACCATTGGCAAGAGAATAAGTATCTCTAAAAGATTTGAAAGTTACTCCAGTGTTACTAGTCTCGCCAATGTATTTCTTTCACTCCCTTCTTCCTTCAGATGAATCAGCAAGAGTCTAGCTAAATTACTTTCATCAGCATAACATGTGAAGTCAGAAAGACATCTAAAAATCATTCTGATAGCACATGTCTCCCTGACATGTTTCTCTTTATCTTATCAGTGAGACATAGTGAATTTCTTACCAATGAAAGTCCATCTACATGACATGTATGCTCAGGTTGACATGAGGATCTCACTCCAACAGTATTGTTCTTGTTGATAACCTTTTTGTCAATGAAACAATAGACTTTGTCTTCTTGAATATGTATCTTCCTAGCTTGTTGATCGATGTGACAATGTTGACCTCTCATTAATATGCTATAAATTCCTGAATTGAAAATCTAGAGCTTATGGGTCGGAGAGACATGGAACTATTCATGCTGATGTGGATTATTTATCTAGAGGCTCTTGCTCAATGATGACCAAAGGGATTTTGGAGTGTCAAAAGTTCAAATATTATGGGATCACTGGTGGATATGACATTTGAAATGGATTATACCAATTTTTCACTCAAAATGTGGCTATCTTGTGGAGTTTATGAATGTAAGCTATTGAATTTTTGAAAAAAAAATCTATTCCCAACACTCTTAGGGTTTTTCACCTAAAAGGAGAGAGATAGACCCCTAAAATTGAGGTGGTTCACTCAAACTAAGGAATGTATGATGTAAATACATATGAATAAATGAAATTATCTAAATGCAACTAATTGATGAAACTAACTAATTATGAAATTTAAAACTAATCAAATATGCAATATTTGAAAACATAATGTGATATGCAAAAATGAATTAGAAACATAAACATATGCAGAAAAAATTGTATGAGACTTAACACAGTGCACCTAGAAGTTGAATGGTGATCTTGGAAGGTTCTAGAACTGGAAAAAAATATTATTCATCACCAGTGGGACTCATTCAACACTGATGGTGAATCAATCCTCCTACTGGTAAAAAGACCTAAAACTGCTTTTTGATTGTTGAGAACTGAATTATGACAAAATGACCTTTTCTAGCAAATAGGTGGGACTCATTCACCACTGATGGAAAATTAGTCCTCAAAAACTTTGCAAATTCAAAAGTCAAGCCTATGGGTCCATATCTGCACTTGTAAGTCTTGTCGGGTTGACAAAGTCAAATCTACAAAAAAATATTGTAGGTTGTCTTCAAGCTTGAATTAGGGCTTATTTGACTTCAAACACTTTGATGAGTTCTTGACCACTTTCCAATACCTATTTCTATGTCAAATTTGACCTACAAACACACATGCAAATAGGGAAAAATGGTCAAGGGTTAGGGTATAGGGATTTTCCTAAAGTGGTCAAATCCCACTTTGGTAATAAAACCCTTGACAAAGAAATTAAATTCAAATAAACAAGGAATGATGAATAAAAAACATGCAAGTGTCCTTAATTCACCAAAAACCTTTTTTGTTGAAATTTGAAGATATGTCAATGGCTGCTCCAAAATGCTTGATGTTTGCTTGATTGAATGATGCAAGAATGATAAATAATGTTGAATGAGAGAATGGGATGAATGCTTGAATGAATTAGATTTAAAATTCATAGAAAAAAACTTATTTATACACACTTATACCCTAATTATGGGTATGTGCAGGATCATCATGGAAAAAATAGGCCCTTAAGTGGCAAAAAGTTTAGAAAAATCAAAGTTAGGAAACTTGATGTAAAAATTTGAATAAGTTATCTATATTATTTCAAAAATATGTAAGAATATAATCTATAGATAATTGAATGTAGTTTCTAAAATGCTAGGTCTGTTTTTTTTTTTAAAATCTATTTGGTGAAATTTTGAAATTTCAATGCAATAGTACTTAAATTTTAGGGAAAAAATAAGAATTTGGTGTCTATCTGATCACCCTAACCACAATAAAATGATAATATTTTTTTATAATATTTTAGATATAAGTAGAGGACTCATGTCTCAATGTGATGCATATTTTTTCTAATTTTTTTCCAAGTAAATAATTAATTATGAATTTTTTATTACAACTTTTAAAAATATAAAAAACTTGTATGTTTGACCACCTTAACCTGGTAAAAAATTCATGAAATTCAATTTTTCATTTTTTAATCCTATAGTATGTGAAGCATAGAATTTGACACATATTTTGGATTCAAAAAATATGATACCATTTGAAAGCTATTTTTTTTCAATCAACCTATCAATCAGGACTTTAGTCATAATTTGAATAGAAAATAAATAATAATTACTTATTAAATTCAAAGTAAAGAATAATTTATATTCGTGGAAAGCTAATAATCTCCCTTAAAAACCCTTTTTTTTCATCAATTTGGGGTAAAAAAAAACTCTTCAGCCACATACCCATCATATTGCCACTTTTTGGCCCATCATGATCCTGCACATACCCTTACCCAAAGATGCATCATCATAGGTTGACATAACCTCTTAATGAATAACAACCCAAAAAGAAATTTTGAATTATTTTGAATTTGGAGGCAAGAGGGACTCATTTTCCACCCATGGCAAATGGGTCTCACTCTAGGCTTGTAAGTGGGTGTCAAGAATTAAGTTACATTTAATATTGTTACACATTTCCCTATGGTTGATATATTTGTAAGTTTTGAATTTTATTTAAATCTACCATAGGGAAAGGTGTTCCAAGATTTAGATTGGGAATACTCACATTTTTTTGTACCACTGAGGTTTGTAGGAGATAATGATCTCATGTATGGATTGTATAAATGTGATTTTTGATAATCAATGGGCGTGGTAAGGATTTGATAGTTTGGTTGAATTAGATTAATCATGATGTATAAATCAAGTTTACTTTACATGTTTTTCTTGTGTTTTGACCTTGTTTACCTCTAAGGAATTTAGGACCAATGATGAGATGAAAGATGAAAGGGTGAATGATATACATGTTGAACTTTTAGGAACTTTGGATCAATGCTAGACTTTACGATTTTATTTTGATTGGCTTGATTTGGATAATGAATTTGTAGATCCCATGATGTTGGATGTGACCTTAGGATGAACTTGCTAAAAGGGGTGCTAATTTAACTAGAGGTACGAGAAATGATGTTTTCTCACACTCCTAACTAAACAAGGTGATTTTGATGTGTTTGATGATTTAGCCAAGTCTCAAATTTTGATTTTTTCTAAAGATGTAAAAGTTGTTTGTGGGATGGAGATGATAGATTTTTGCAATGGATGAAGTGTTTTTTTAATCCTAAATGAACCTATGAAGGATATTGTTTAAACAAGACCAAGATAGTGAAGAACATGCTTTACCCTATGAGTAGCCCAAACCAAAAAGACCAATATTTTGCTTCAAAGACAATAAGGAAAAAGTTAACAAGAACATGTGTGGGGTTCAATTGATTTAATCTTGGTTTATGAATTGCTTTGCCACATCAACACCTATTTCTAATTTCCAAACTGAATGTCTACATATTAACTACTTTTCATTCCATAAGGTACATTATCTGAAAGTCAAATAATCAAAGGAATATTGTTCATAGGTTGACTTTGGAGAGAGCAAATTGAGATATGGGGAAAAATATTTAGAAGCCTATAAGGATAAAATCCCCAGGGACAAGTAGTAATAATTGGAATCTTCAAGGATATTTTATCTTTCCAAAGGGTTTGAAATTTTGATGAATTGTAGAATGTTTGTTTCAAATTTTGAGATCCAAGCAATGTATTTGATTGAATCACAAATTGCACAACCATAGGATAGAAATGACAATAATTGTTGATTCCCACTTGCATTTCTCTAAACACTGAGGAAAAGTGAACAACTAGAGATTTGGTGACATTGACTCCCCTCCACAACACACACTTCTTAGGACCACCAAATCTCAAAATCCTTAAAATCTAGAGATCAAAAGGATTTATTCTATTTCTACTTTGAATAGTACAAATAGTAAGGATTCTGGCCACTAAATAAATTGGTTCTTAGTTTGGGTAATCAGGTACATGGCACCTTGCAAGCATCCAAAAAGCCACTAAAGGCTTTAATCAATCCTACTAGGGGCTCTTATACCTTTTATAGTAGTACCCCATTTTGAAAGACACTATATGGCTAAGGCCTACATACCATGAGGACTTGATAGTTTAGTCTTATCCATTTATATACCAGCCCAAGTGAAAAATCAGTTGGAGTCATCTTCGAGTTGTTCTTAGGTAGGACCCTTGAAAGGTTAAAAAAATTGAGGGAGAATACTTGTAGTTCGATCACTTAGTTCGCGTAAAGCACAAGGAGGGGACACACAAAATGTATCTTTCTCACACTAACATTATTATTCAATTTTAAATCCAAATTTTAAATGTGTGGGTAAATTTTAGACAACCAATTTCAGAATGCTTTTGATCCTCAAGATCACCAAAAAGCACAAGAGAACTGCATATGCATTAAAGTGACACAAATTGCAAAAAATACAAAACAATTAAGGAACAAGTTCTTTTTAAACCCAAAGTAAAGATGAATTCATTTTAAAACACCAAGCTGATTGTGAGTTTGTCTTGTTCAATTTTATCCCAATACCAAGGTCTAGTAAGTTTCTAATGTTAAATTTTAGTCTGACTTTGAAAATATAAAAACAATGATTGATTTAAACCCAAATTGATCTAGTTGGCCTAAAATATAAAACAAAAGCATCAATTAGATTCTCTAGACTATTACAATAAGCATTTAAAAATTCCTTTTTTGAGTTCAATTTCATGGCCCACTTTTGACTCTAAAATTCTCCAAAGATTGTTTCCTATGCGTCAATTTTGCAAGTTCCTTATGCAAACGAAATCCCTACAAGATAAAAAAAATCATGCAAGGATGAAATTATTTAATTAAATTCATTTTCAAGCATTAATTTCAAACAATAGAATTTTTTGGTAATGTCAAGATCGATTAGTTTTTGTCTTCCTTGTGGATGATGGCATTCGTCGGGTCTGTGTGTCAAGCTAGGGCATCCGTTCCCTAACTCGCTCTCTGCTTCTACTTGTTCCTATGTTGGGTGGGGGTCTGTGTCTGTTTTTAGGGGCGTGGGTTAACATTTTCTTCACCACTATCTCTTCTCAGCCACTTTGCTCTGTTCTGCCTGCGTGGGGAGTTCGCTTCTTGGTGCTGGGCGGCGTGTGGTGAGCACTTCCATCATTTTTTTGTGAGCATGGGGTGGGGTTTTCAAAACCCTTGTTTGGATTTATCTCTCGAGTGCTTGCATGCCCATTGTGGGTTGGGTATAATGCTATCTAGGGAGGCCTCGGGTGCTAGCCCCAAAATGGATTTTCGATCTGCAATTGGTGCAAAGTCTCCTCTGCATGCTTCGAAGGTTTTCAATAATAATCTATATTTTTCAGAATCTGGGCAAGATGGAGTGGGCTCGTCTAGTGGGGCTCGGATCACGAAAATCAATGGTTGTCTGGAATGCTATAAGGAGAGGCCGAAACTCGTCATCTCATTGGAGATGGTTGTAGAGGACATTGAGTATTACTCGAGGCACTCTTTTTATTGCAAGTTTTTGGGTATGCGGATCTCGATGCAATTTCTGGAGTCTTGGGCCCAACGAACTTGGATGCTAGAGGGTGAGATGGATATAAAGCTCCTAGAAAACAATTATTTCATGGTTACCTTTGACTGCATGGCTGACCGCAATAAGGTATTTCAAGGGGGGCCCTACTTTTACAACCAGGTTGGTTTGTTTATTAAACCGTGGCATGCTAGTTTCAACCCTGCTGAGGAGCTTCTGACCCGAGTCCCTGTGTGGGTTCAGCTTCCTCACTTTCCAGTTGAATGTTGGTGGTATGACATCTTGCATTTATTGGGGTTGATGCTCGGGAAGCCGGTTGGTTCTTCGCAACAGACTCAATTTAAAAAGGTGATAACTTTTGCCCGTATTTGTGTAGAAATTGACTAAAGTAAGCCATTACCAGATTCTTTGGATATGTCGGTGGGTCCTCACTCTTGGGTGCAGTCATTGGACTATGAAACTCTCCCATTTCGATGTCGCCTCTACCATGAATATGGTCACTTACAACAAAGATGTCCAAAGGCTTGGCCTATGGTGCATCCGACGTCCCAAACTGATCGCAACCCACCTAGGGAGGATAAGGGAAAGGATCCCATTCTAGGGAATGAGACTGGTCCTGATGGATTTGTCCCTGTAAGAAATTGTAACAGAAACTGAGGTCAAAAGAGGACCCTGAAGGAAAGACAAGATGAAGACTCCTTTAACAGATTCAAGGTTTTGGATGATCTTGGCCAACAGGAAGTGAATCCAGGATTGGTGAATTTGGATTAGGGTATTATGTGTTTGGAACATGCAAATCCTCCTTGTGGGGTTTCTATGGATACACAAGTTACGGGAGATGTGCAAATGGTGACCGACCTACAAATGGATGGTCAGGTGGGGTTGGATCCTGCTGCTGAAATGAAGAAGAATGAGGGAGATGGTACTATATTGGCTCTGCATGCAGGATTGGATGCTGGGAAGAATATCAAGTCTTCTCCTTCTCCTTTAGGTCTCCATCAAAAGGATATCAAGAAAAGATTGGGGGAGAAAACTTCAAAGCTTGGAAGGAAAAAGGATATGGAAAAGATTAAGTTAGCTGGGGAAACTTTGGTGGAGTCAGGGTCGGTTAAGACTCTGGATTCACACTTCTCAAGCTCGTTGAAATTATTGTATTATCATGGAATACAAGGGGCTTGAATATCAGCCCTCGACAAAAGGTTGTTCGCGAATTGGTTAGAAGTCAATCTCCTGATGTTCTGTTCCTGCAGGAGACTAAGTTATCTGTGGAATGTATGCATGGTTTATCTCCTAAGCTGTGGAGAAGCGGCGAATGCCAGTGCATTAGTGCTCAAGGGTCTGTGGGTGGAGTGGCTTGTCTTTGGAATCCTCGGAAGATCCGTCCTCTTTGGTGGATGTCCTGCAAGTCCTCTATCTTAATGATTGCCTCTTGTTCGGAGACTGGGGAGTCTATTCTCCTCTCCAATATCTATGCGCTTATTGATTTTCAAGGTAAGAAACTCTTGTGGAATCATATTAGATTTGTTCAGAGTATGGCTCCTTTTCTTCCATGGATTTTGGCTGGTGACTTTAATGCTATCTCTGAGTTGGCTGAGAAGCGAGGTGGCATTGCAAGGTTGGAGCCTTCTGCGATGCTTCTTCAGGATAACATATCTGCTTTGAAGCTAATAAATGTAAAGCCTACTAATGGTCAATTCACCTAGAATAATCGTAGGATTGAGGATGACTGCATCTCTGAAAGACTTGACCAGTTTCTGGTGTCCTGTTCTTGGGTTGGTGGTTTGTGGTCTTCTAGCTCTAAAATCTTGGACTGGAGAGGGTCAGACCATTGGCCTATCAAGCTTATTGTCTCTTCAGTTCATGTTTCTCGGTCACCCCCTTTCAAGTTCCAGATTATGCGGCTCCATGAGCCCTCTCTTCATGACTATGTGGTTGAATGGTGGAGACATGGTAGACCCGCTTATGGCACAACAATGTATATTTTTTCTAAGCTTCTCCAATTTGTCAAATATCAGCTTAAGCGATGGAACCGTCAGTGCTTTCGGAACATTTTTCATGCTAAGGTTGCTACCCAAGCTGAGCTAGATAGTATTAAGAGGGTGATTAGAGAAGATGGTGTGACTGCCAATCTTCTCACAGAGGAGGCCAGGGCCCTGAAAGTGCTGGAAGAGTGTGAATTGCGGGAGGAAATCTTCTAGAAACAAAAGGCTCAAATTGAATGGCTTCAAGAGGGGGATAAAAATACGGCCTTCTTCTTCAATTCGGGCAAAGCTAGGTGCCATGGGAATTCCATCTTTGTTCTTGTTAATGACACTGGTGAGCACCTTTCCTCTTTTAAGGATATTTCATGTGAAGCTGTGCAGTATTTTCTTTCCCTATTCAGGGAGGATTCTCAGGGGGCTGCGGATGAGGAGGCCCAAGTTTTATCTTGCATCCCTTCTTTGGTTACTATGGAGATGAATGAGCACCTTATGGGTGATATCTCGATCGAAGAGCTTGAGAGCACGGTGTTCCAGATGAAAAAAGGAAAAGCTCCTGGCCCTGATGGTTTCCCGGTGGAGTTCTTTCAAGAATTTTGGGATATTATTAAGTTGGACTTATTGGCAGTTGTCCAGGAATCTCAGAAGAACAAGCAGATGTTAAGGGCCCTGAATTCTACTTTCCTAGCTCTCATCCCCAAATGTGATGGGGCAGATAGGTTAAGCCAATTTAGACCCATTTCTCTTTGTAATATGGTTTACAAAATTATCTCTTAAATTATTGCCGATAGACTGAAAAAATGGCTTAAAGTTCTGATATCTGAGGAGCAGAGTGGCTTTGTGGCGGGCAGACAAATTCTGGATGGGGTGGTTATTGCCACGGAGACTATTCATTCTATGGACAGCTCCAATGATAAGGCAATGTTCATCAAGTTGGACATGGCAAAGGCGTATGACAGAGTTCGATGGTCCTTCCTTTGGAAGATTCTTAGTGCCTTTGGTTTTGGGGATGATTGGATTCAATGGGTCAGGAGTTGTGTTACTTCAGTCTCCTTTTCCGTTTTAATTAATGGTGAGCCCTCTGAGCTTTTTAGTTCCTCTAGGGGATTACATCAAGGCGACCCGTTGGCTCCGTATCTATTTCTGCTTTTTGTTGAAGGGTTGGGAAGGTTGTTGAGAAGGAATGTGGAGAGGGGTCTCATTCGGGGATGGCGATGGGGAGGTAACATTCCCCCTCAGTCTCATCTTCAGTTTGTGGATGATACTGTAGACACCTAAAAATGACCTAGGCCTGCAAGCTTCATTTTTTTACCACTTTCGTCCTAGCATAATTAAATTATTTAATTATGTCCTCGGTCCACATTTGACTATTGGTTAAATAATTCATAAATTATTTAATTAATTCATGTCATTTGTTTCTCCTTGATTATTAAATAAATAAATATTATTTATTTATCTAATACGTCATTAATTATCTAAGTCTTCCTTTAATTAAATAAATTTTATAAGTTATTTAATTTCCCTTTGTCATTTATGTCTTCTTGATTAATTAAATAAATTTTATTTATTTAATCACGTCACTAATTAAGTCGCCTTCTTCTAAAAAAATAAATAAATTCTTATTTATTTAATTTTGTCCACTTTCCACTATAATTAAATAATTATTCTAATTATTTAAATATTCATTAGCTTTTTCTCTCATTAAAATTAAATAAATTTGATTTATTTAATTTAGTCAATTCTCTTGAATTTTGAATTAAATCATTATTTAATTCAAAACAATTCTTTTGTCACATTCCTCATTAAATAATATCTTTATTATTTAATTATTTACGGTCAACTGGAGTAAATAAATTTTATTATTTAATTTCTCCAGCAACCTCTTTTTTTGTGCCAATTTTATCTCCTACCATCTCATTCAATTTCAGCCCTAGATTGAATTATTTTATAATTCAATCTCAACCCTTCATCCTTATCTTTTGCCCTAATTTTGACCTAACCCTAATGCACACAGCAACATTTAATCTTAATCATTGATTCTAGGGTTCTGGTCATCTTTTCATCCTGGCCACACATTCAAAATTGCAGTTTTTATAAAAGGGCAATTTTGTTCTCATTTGCTGACTCGCTTGGTCTCTCTCATGCTCAGATTTTAACTTAGGCTATTATTATTGTTACAGTCATAGTCACTTACAGTCATTGTCATTTTAGTCCATTGTAAGGTCATTTTATTTTATGCAAATCCTTCAACACTTGCATAGGGCTTAGTCATTTGTCATAGTTGCTCATAAAAATCTAAGGGCACATTTTATTTACTGCAAGCTAGGAGGTGTAACAAAGGTCAACCATGGAAGGTGGAGACTTAGGGTAACCTTGTCCCTTTTGTCTTCACATTATTTCCTTTGTGCTTTGTTATTTCATAGGAATTTTAATGTTATTGTGCTAACCCCTCTAACAAATTTAGAATTTTCCCTTGATTACATTGGTGAACCCGACGTTTTTCAGATTTTTGTACGTTTTTTGGTGTTTTCTGTCATTTTGCAGGGTACAGGTACGGATCGCCGCAACAATTTTTTAAAAACATTGTGACGCATCTGATGCGTCACGACGCATCCGAGAACAGTAGAACCGCAATTGCTCTGTCGCGCCGCAATTGACGCTAATAACGACGCATCTATTTTACTGAGCCGCATTCGAAACCCTGAAAGCCGCATTTGCTATTCTGAGCCGCATTCATCTGGTATAATTCTTCTTTCAGTTTTGGGGTTTTATTTCTGGATTTCAGGTTTTCTAATCTTATGTCTTTCTGTATTCTATTTTTATTCCTGCATGTTGGATAAGATTAGATTTTGTGTCACTAATCCTTTCTTGTAGCAGCTTTCTATTTTTGTAGGATTCATTTTCTGTTGTTTTGCAGGATACTGGTACGGATCGCCGCAAGTGTCGCAATGCATCTGCTGACATAAGCGATGTAACTGTTATGACGAGCCACAAATGATAGCTACAGAGACGCATTTGACATTCTGAGCCGCATTTGAAAACCCGAACGATGCATTTGACATTCCGTGCCGCATCTGTCTGGTAATTTTTCTGCCGCACCGCATTTGCCTGGTAAATTTTTCCTGTCACTTTTGAGGTTCTAATTTTTGGATTTCGGGCTTTTCTGGTTTCTGGTTTTCAGATTTTCTATTTTTATTCCTGCATGTGGGTTAGGTTAGATTTTGTTACTAATCCTCTCTTGTAGCATGTGGCGATCCCCATTCGTATGTCGAAGACCATTGTTTCAAAAAGACTACTAACTCATTGTTTGCAGATTCGCATGTCAAAGAAGGAAAAAACAAACATTGTGCTTGTTTATTTCTAGATTAGCAAACTTTGATTTTTGGTGCTTATAAAAAGAATCATGTCTTTTATGCTTGATTGTGCTTGTGGAGTGGTAGGTGAGTATGCTCTCACTTGGTGAAAACCTTGTGATCAGAAAACCAGACCCATTCTTTTCTGTTATATTACCCTTCACGATTCGGTATATCGGAGTATCCTCTCCCCTTGCGTATTCGTGCGATCCTGGGTGTAAGAGAAATGGTTACTAACTCTAGAACTTGGGCCTGTTCTGGTGGGAAAAAGTACTCACCCCAGGATGACTTAGACCGGTAGCACCCTGACATCGAGGGACTTCCAGCTGGTATAGAAAAGTGGGTTCTTGGGGAAAGCCAAAGAATCACAAGCATGGTTCTGACGAGATGGAT
>VDFB02193867.1:508332826-508568004 GCA_007258455.2 Sequoia sempervirens | reverse complement strand
AAAGATGGAGGACTGGATTTTCTCCCCGTACAACAGGAGAGATCGGCCATGCTTGTTGAGGACACCATAGAGGATAACATTTTGACTCCAGAGGACCCCAAGATGGTCCTATTTGCAACATCATTGACAGATGAAGAAAAATCCGAATTTCACAAATTCTTTGCAGAACGGAAAATAAATTTTGCATGGTCCTATGCTGACATGCCAGGATTGGACCCCAAACTAGTTCTACATCATCTGCCACTAGTACCCAATGCTAAACCAGTCAAGCAGAAGTTGCGCAAAATGCACCCACAAGTTGCTCTATTGGTTAAGGCCGAGTTAAAGAAATTACTGGATGCCGGATTCATAAGGTCTATAGATTATGCTGAATGGATTTCCAACCTAGTACTGGTGACAAAGCCAAATGGACTAATTCGGGTATGTACAGATTTCCGAGACCTAAACAAAGCATGTCCAAAGGATGACTTTCCTTTGCCCAACATTGACATCATAGTCGATCTAACTGCAGGACACGAGATGCTATCCCTCATGGATGGTTTCTCTGGTTATAATCAAATTCGCATTGCTCCTGAGGACCAACACAAAACAGCATTTACTTGCCCATGGGGTACATACTATTGGAACGTCATGCCCTTCGGTCTCAAAAATGCAGGTGCCACATACCAAAGGGCTATGACCACGATCTTCCATGATATGATGCACAATATAATGGAAGATTATGTAGATGACTTATTGGCCAAATTAGCAACAAGGAAAGATCATTTGAAGGTACTTGACAAAATTTTCAAGAGGCTAGAAGAGTACAAGGTTCGGTTAAACCCTAAGAAATGTGTTTTTGGGGTCACGTCAGGTAAGCTATTGGGGTACATAGTTTCCCGAAGAGGCATAGAGGTCGATCCGGCCAAGGTTAAAGCAATCATAGACATGCCTCCACCCAGAGGGATCAGTGAACTCAGAACCCTACAAGGCAGAGTGCAATCTATTCGCCGCTTCATAGCTCAATTGGCAGATAAGTGCCACCCATTCCAGTATTTGTTACGCAAAGGTGTCCCCTTTGTATGGACAGATAAATGTCAACAGGCCTTCCAGCAAATTAAAGATTACCTGCTATCACCGCCAGTCCTCATGTCGCCTATTCATGGAAAGCCATTAATTCTATACATCTCGACCACTAGTTCAGCACTGGGGGCATTACTGGCTCAAAATGATCATGAAGGGAAAGAAAGAGCAATCTACTACATCAGCCGCACACTGATCGGTTACGAGCTGAATTACACATACATTGAATGTGCATGCCTCGCGGTTGTCTTTGCAGCCCAAAAACTAAGGCATTATATGCTCAATCATCAGACACAACTAGTTGCCAAAATTGACCCATTGAAATACCTATTAAGTCGAGCAGCGTTAACAGGCCGATTGGCAAAATTGGTCATGATCCTAAGTGAGTACGACATACAGTACGTTGAACACAAGGCAATAAAAGGGCAAGTAATAGCAGATCAAGTGGCAGATGCGCCAATGCAAGCCTCTCATCCGTTGGTAACTGATTTTCCTGACGAGTCCATCTTTCATACGGAACCAGCAACACCATGGAAGTTGTATTTTGATGGGTCCCACACTGGTCATGGCTCAGGGGCTGGAATCTTATTCATCACACCACAAGGGGATTCAATTCCTAAGTCATTTCGAAATGCTTTCCCTTGCACAAACAACATTGCCAAATATGAAGCACTGGTTACAGGTCTCAAGTTGGCAATCAAATGGAAAATTCAGACATTGCTTGTATTCGGGGATTCCCAGCTAGTAATCAACCAAGTGAATGGTGACTATGAAACAAAGGATGAGAAGTTGCTTCCTTACAAGAGGATGGTGGATAGTTTCCTAACATACTTCCAATCAGTGTCTTTTGAACAAATCCCCAGGGTACAAAATAAAGCAGCTGACGCAATGGCTACTATCAGTTCTCTCTTGGACATCCCTAAAAATGTGTCACAATTTGAGTTCCTAGTAGAACAGCTGTTGATACCGGCATATGATATCCCAGAGTCAGAAATGGTTTGCGAACTTGTTGGTCCCAACTCTCCCTGGTATCAGGACATTTATGACTATCTAAGGACTCACACCCTTCCATCGAACCTATCCAATAACCAAAGGAAGTCCTTCATTAGGAAATCCGCAAGGTATGCCATTATCAGTGACACCCTATATAGCCGTAGTTTTGACAATACCCTCCTTAGATGTCTTGACACCGATGAAGCATGTACAACCTTACAAGAAGTGCACGATGGTATATGCGGATCTCATTCAAGCAGTCCTACTCTGGCTAAGAAACTAACGAGACTTGGATATTATTGGCCGACAATGGAAAAAGATGCAATAGAATATGTCAGAACCTGTCGCAAGTGTCAGATCCATAGTGATTTGGTCCATGCTCCAGCACATGAACTTCGGCCAATCACTTCTCCGTGGCCCTTCGCTCAATGGGGACTCGACCTCGTGGGTAAGATTCATCCAACCTCCTCCAACGGCCATAAATTCATTATCACCGCCATCGAGTATTTCACAAAGTGGATTGAAGCCATTCCATTGACATACATTACTGGGAAACAAATATCAAAGTTTATCCTCAATTACATCATTTGCCGGTATGGCCTCCCACAGTCCATCATCACTGACAACGGACGTCCGTTCAAAAACCAAGACGTACGTGAGTTATGTGAGCGATTCCATATCCAACACCACTTTTCATCCCCATACTACCCCCAAGGAAACGGCCAAGCTGAGGCGTCGAATAAAACCATTATCAAGATCCTTAAAAAGACTGTCAATGACGCTGGCCGCGATTGGCACATACAACTTAACCCTGCTCTGTGGGCTTACCGAACTAGCATTCGTACGCCTACAGGAGCTACCCCATTCGCCCTGGTTTTTGGCGCGGAAGCCATCTTACCCATTGAGGTCGAAATTCCTTCACTACGGGTCTCTTTGAAGGGTCTAGCTAATGAAGAGGAATACCGACAATCACGCTTGCACGAGCTGGAAATGCTGGACGAAAGAAGACAAAACTCACTGAATCACCTCCAGGCATATCAAAACCGCCTTTGTCACAGCTACAATAAAAAGGTCATGGTCAGAAAGTTCGACATTGGCGACCTGGTTCTCATGCAGAACCCTAAGAACCAAGCAGACAGAGAAAGCCAGGAAAGTTTGAACCAAACTGGCTGGGTCCATATATCATCATATCTTCTTTTGGTTCTGGAGCATATCAACTGGCAACTCCAGATGGGGAACAATTGACTGAGCCCATCAACAGTTTACACCTCTGAAAGTTCTATGCATAGCATCAGAGGACAAAGCTGGAGGGCCCTAAAATACAAAAAAATTGAAAAATGAAAAAAATCGTCACCTTGATGAAAACCTGGCAAACAGGCGTCTTGGTGACACCAAAAAAAATCAAAAATCATAAAAATAGCAAAAAAAATAATAATTCATCCAATAGTGAAAACCTGGCAAACAAGCGCTTTGGACAAGTACCATGGTGAAAATCTGGCAAACAGGCGCCATGCGTAATCAATCATTGCTCTGCTATCTATTGTCACTTGGTCTAAACTTGGCTTAGGATGAAAGCTATCTTCGTCGTTATTCTGCAAGTCACCATCACATCCTACTCTACCTGTCCTAGTGGATGAACGATTGACATCAAGCCCTAACGACTGATGGTCCAGCAAGTCAACAGCATCCTATCCATATCCCTTGCAAATGGCTAAGTCTTAAACTTGACTGGGGGCAAAATGTTTATCATGCAACATCATAAAATGTCCTAAAAAAAGACAAAAACATCATAAAATGTCCTAAAAAAAGACAAACATCATAAAATGTCCTGAAAAAAGACAAAAACATCATAAAATGTCCTAAAAAAAGACAAAAACATCATAAAATGTCTTGAAAAAACATAAAAACATCATAAAATGTCTTGAAAAAAGACAAAAACATCATAAAATGTCCTAAAAAAAAAAAACATCATAAAATGTCCTGAAAAAAAAGCCCAAAAACATTGCAAAACGTCATGGAAAAAGACCTAAAAATCATAAAACGTCCTAAGAAAACCAAACAAAACATTAGACCGTGCAAGGCACACAATTGCACTGTCATCCCTGGTCTAAGTCAATCAAGTCAATAAGTCCATGTCATTGTTCGAACTACGTTGTCTCTGCGCATTTGCTACATAGGCAAGACTCATACTTGAGTCCCTGAGACATTAGGTCAGTCTTATTAGGTTTGTCAAAATAAATCATGGCGCAATCTTTGCTCATCAAGACAAAGTCATTGGTCGTGTCGAACTACGAGGTCTCTAAGTGTATGACGTAGGCAAGGCCATCTATCGATGAGCCCCCGAGGCCGCACTAGGTCAGTCCATTAGGGTTCATGACACTACAGTGGCACACACGTCAAAAATATTCAATCAATGTCCAAATGGGAAAACTCCTGAAACAAAGTAAAACAATCTTTTATTCAACATGATAATCTCATCAAGGCAATATCGACATATAATCAAACACAAGTCAACCTCGGTCACAACAAGTCAACCTCAGTCAAACACAAGTCAAAGCAAGTCAAATCATTATTACTGATTAAACTGTCAAATTTTGGTTGGTCTTCAGATGAGTCCTTCTGAAAGATAACCTCCATCATTTACGCCTTAGGATGTGTCCTTCCTAGGCGTCATCATCGTCATTCGGCATTTTGAGCGATCTTCTTGACAATTAAAGATCACTCTTCCTAACATTAGTGTTCTTCAGATGAGTCCTTCTGAAGAACCAACTCTGTCATTTATGCTTTATGATGTGTCCTTCCTAGGCATCGTCATTATTTTGAGGGACCCCTTACGACCATTAGGGATCAAATCCTTCGGACATTCGGCATCATTCAAGATGTGTCCTTCCTGAATTCACCAAGTCTCGACATTTTCAAGGTCATCAAAACTTTAAACATTCTGACATCTTGACATCATCAAACATGACACCTTGGCATCAGAACAATGGATATCCAGATGCACTTGACAAACACTTGACAATTGTCTTTTCATCTTTTATCATGTTATTAGTTTTTCAGCTAGATCCCACTAAGTAGGATTTAGAGAAGCAGTGACGTAGCATGACAATTGACATGCATGACTACTAGCTTCTCAACGAGATCCTGATCTTGGGATTTAGAAAAGCAAGGACATATCATGATAGAGACTTCATTTTTTGTAGTTTGACAATCATGTCACTAGCTTCTCAAGGATGTCCTGGAAACAGGATTTAGAGAAACAACGACGTTCCATGATCTGTCAATGTCTCTTTCTTCTTGTGGTTGATGATGACAACAAGACTGGGGCAAGCACGCTCCTAGTATGAGTCATACTCATCCTTGTCTGTGACTGTTTTGTCTTGGGTAATGGTACGACCTTGCACACCTGGATCTACGTCATATCTTGGTGTTTGTTGACCATTACAACAGTTTGCCCAATGATGATTAAAGAGCAACAAATATTAAAAGTCCTATAGTAAAGTTTTGAAGGATTTGTATCTTCTCATAGGTCTCATATCTTCTCCTCTTTGGTCTGGTCATCTTCTCTCATCCATCCTGTGATGATATCCTGTCTCATTCAAAAACATAAGTGCGTACATGATATATCCATTGCATTAGGTGGATACATACATCATCCATGGCATTAAATAATATCATACATAGCATTATATCATATACATAATCATGAACATTGCATTAACATAATCATCATCATTACATCTTTTACATAAATGCATCATACACATCATTAACATAAGCATATGAATATTGCATCATCATGGCATCAAAAATCACAACATAGACATCATAATACATAAATGGCATCATAAATTAAGCATCGTACATCATACACACATAATGCATAGAACATCACATAACACATATAGGCCGCATCAAAACTGCATCATCATATAATATCATCTCAAAAATATGTAATGTCACAAGATAGAGTCAATGGATATCCCAAAAATGGAGCTCGCAGGCTCAACAACAAACATAGTGTATCCAAATACAAATATGCCCCTAGGGTAGGCTCTCATCATCCCCTTGGGGTGAAGAATGTGGTGGTGGTTGAGGCCCTATCACTGGCTCTGAAGCAATGGATGGTCCTGTAGTGGCCTGTGTCTGTGAAGATGAGGGAACTGTGAATGAAGGCATCATCGTGACAGTATGGAACACCTGTGAGGTCACCACTGCTGGACTCTAAGAAGTGGTAGGATCTGTCACTGGTGGCTGACCCTGTACTAACCTCTGTGCTGAACCAATGGAACCCTGACTGTGCCCCGAATAATGACTCGGAGTATTCCTACGGGAGTGATGTGATCTGTGGCCTAATGTGTGTCCTGTGGAAGTCGACCCTCCGACACTGGTATGGCTCCTGGTACCACTGCCACTACCCGACCTGTGCCCACTACCTGTCCTCGTCTGTGATCAGGACAGGGTAGGATCTCACTGCTCTGGCGGCACTGCCTGCTCATAGAGGGCCCTATACTATCCCAACCTGGTGCTCACCCTAGCAAGCTCCCGAGCCATGTCTCCTGTGGGTCCTGTGCATAGGGCCGCAAACTCTGTGCACCACCGCACTGCATCCTGCTAGCGAATCACCGCATGATCCCGCTCTACACTGGCTACCTCCAGTGCTGACTGTAGGGACCTAACCTGTGCCAGGCTGGCATCTAATCTCTGTTGAAGATCGGCCACTCGCTGATCAGCTGTAGCATCTGGTGGCAACTCTGAGGATGTTATCTCCTCCTCATCCTCCACCATCTACCATCTCAAGAGTCTCTCTGCCTCACCTATGGCCTCATCCTCCTCGTCATCATCATCATCATCCTCCTGCCTCTCCCCCTCCACCTCCTCCACCTCCTGCCTCTCCCCCTCCACCTCCTCCTCCCTTGCCACATCCACCTCTGGTACCCTGACATCCACCTCCACATCCTCCTCCTATCTCTCCCCCTCCGCCTCCTCCTGTCCCCCCACCTCTGACTCCCCCTCCTATCTCCCCTCGCCCTCTCTCTCCTGTCTAGGCTGCTCCCCCATATCCCCCTCCTCACCGACCTTGGGGATAGCATCTAACGCTACCCTCGCCACGCACTGTCACACCCTACGACCTGGTACCTGTCCGTCCTGCCGTCGCCTCTCACCATCTCCACTGTCATCTCCACCTCGACCTCTCTCTCCACCACGGCCTCTGTCTCCACCTCGACCTCCATCATCACCCCGGCCTCCGTCTCCACCTCGACCTCCATCATCACCCCTGCCTTCGTCCCTCCCTCCATCACCACCCCTCCTTCCATCTCCATCCCTGCCCCTGCCTCTGCCTCTACCTCTGCCCCTGCCCCCTCATCTGGCTCGTGGCACTCATGGAATCACTGACCGCCTGTCAACTGGTGCTAGCCTGTTAGGATCTGTCAATGGCACGGGTCAGCGTGCCTGCCACCATAGATCATAGGCTGCTGTCGTACCTGGATCTGCTGCCCCACCTCTCCAACCCTAGGCCTAGGCTACTAGCTCATCTATCTGCTATGTCATGAAGGCCACTAGGATGGCCAGCCCCCATGCATACTCTTTGGATGATCGGGCATACTCTACCGTCCCCATGGGTACATCCTGCTGCTCCCTGAACTGTCTCAGTACACGCTGCGACAGGTACATCTTAATAATCAAGGATGTATATACTGTCCTGCCAATAAGGTATCGATACTGCCTACAAAAACTCAGATGATCGTCCTCATCATCCCATGCCTCGCAATCCCTGTAGGGCCTCCAGATGAACGTCACCATGGTATCAATCTGATGCCGCCACCACCCTGTCTCACCCATATGGGTCTGCTGTAATGCGCCGGCATAGTAGTAGGAGTAAGCCATCCCCTCGGCTAGTTGTGGTCTGTCGATAAGAGGGAAGAATATGGCAATATGCTCCCATGCCCAGATCATCATCAGTGTGGTCCCACAGGAGATACTCTCTCCTCTCGTGTATACAACATCATGCAGCTGATGATAAAGTGTCCCCAGCAAACAGGGACCCCATACATAAAATGTCATGTCTCTCCTCATGCCGACCAGGATGTCCCCCCAACCAATCAGAAATCTGTGTCCTCATCGGTCAGGAACCAAAATGCCACCAATCAGAGTCGCCAGGAATGCATCAAAGTGACTGCAGTGCTTCGCCAGGAAATCCCAATGGATCTCGTAACCCTGAATGCCAAGTCTGGCACCCTGATTCTGGTAGTACACCCAAAAGGTCTGGTCACCATGACGTGGATCATACACGATCCGCTCCCCTCGAATTAGAATCTAGAGAATACGGTAGACGTCCTCCAAAGTAATGGTAGCCTCACCTGTCGGCAGGTGAAAGGAACAGGTCTCGGAATGCCATCTCTCGCACAGCGCCGTCAGCAAACCCCTATTTGCCCGAATGGCAGGCATGAACGCAGCATAGAATAAGCCAAGTCTCATCAATTTTCGCCGCTCTCTCGGGCCTAGCTGATCGCCAAACTGAAAGGTCCTCGGTCTACTCTCTCTTGTGTAAATAGCTGCAAGCTGCCTCTGCAAAAAGATGAACACTGCATTAGCACCTTTTTGGACAACTGTAACCATCATGGAAAATAACTAAAGGCATGAAAGCATCAAAGCAAGTTAAATTAAGAAAATAGGCAAGTGCGTCGCAAACATGCAATTACGTCTCGAAAATGCAAATGTGTCGTTAGAAACATCAAATGCTTCGCAATAAGGCAAGTGCGTCGCCTAAATACACTTGCGTCACGAAATTATGCGTTTGCACCGCAACTTTACGAATGCGGTGCGGCATTTCGCTAGCGACATTCAAACAAGCAGTTGCGTCGCAACATTGCGATTGCGGCACTTGAGCGGTCAAATGCGACTCAGTGAAGCACTTGCGTCACGACAAATATCAAATGTGGCGCAAACCGCCGATGCGACTCATTTTCTCAGTGCACTTGTGTCGCGACGCATCAAATACAGCGAACGCGAAGGCAATTGCGGCTTACGCGAACGCATATGCATTGCGGCGCATTCATTGACTACCCTAGAAAGCATTAAAAAACACGTAAAATGGTAACATGACAAAGTAAGTTTAGGATACGTACCGCCAGCCCTGAGCCCTCTGGCTGTCTGAAGGTCCTCACGATCTCTCCGCGGTGCTCTGACACTGCAATAACCATCGTCGCTACTGCGCCTTTCGCTCTGAGCTCTCAGGATTCACAAGATGAATAGTGAAAGTGAATTGACTTTTACCCCTTTGACAACCTATTTATAAGGTCAAAATGACATTTTTCAACCACATTCAATACTGGAGGGTCATTTCCGCATCTTTGACCTCCCCGTAAGTTGCTTTAAACATGTCAGAATTTGAAACCGACTGCACCGCTGTCTTTCTAGCCATCAAATTGATTTATCGGGACCTTTTGCAAAAAAATTCTGGCGCCGACCCAAAATTTGAAAATTTCTTGAGGGGGCAGGAATACTCCGTACCTTCACTGGGGCATATTCTTGACTTATTTTCTTTGTCACAATACGACAAGCGACATTATGACAAAGAGGGGCAAAATGTAGACACCTAAAAATGACCTAGGCCTGCAAGCTTCATTTTTTTACCACTTTCGTCCTAGCATAATTAAATTATTTAGTTATGTCCTCGGTCCACATTCGACTATTGGTTAAATAATTCATAAATTATTTAATTAATTCATGTCATTTGTTTCTCCTTGATTATTAAATAAATAAATATTATTTATTTATCTAATACGTCATTAATTATCTAAGTCTTCCTTTAATTAAATAAATTTCATAAGTTATTTAATTTCCCTTTGTCATTTATGTCTTCTTGATTAATTAAATAAATTTTATTTATTTAATCACGTCACTAATTAAGTCCCCTTCTTCTAAAAAAATTAAATAAATTCTTATTTATTTAATTTTGTCCACTTTCCACTATAATTAAATAATTATTCTAATTATTTAAATATTCATTAGCTTTTTCTCTCATTAAAATTAAATAAATTTGATTTATTTAATTTAGTCAATTCTCTTGAATTTTGAATTAAATCATTATTTAATTCAAAACAATTCTTTTGTCACATTCCTCCATAATTAAATAATATCTTTATTATTTAATTATTTACTGGTCAACTGGAGTAAATAAATTTTATTATTTAATTTCTCCAGCAACCTCTTTTTCTGTGCCAATCTTATCTCCTGCCATCTCATTCAATTTCAGCCCTAGATTGAATTATTTTATAATTCAATCTCAACCCTTCATCCTTATCTTTTGCCCTAATTTTGACCTAACCCTAATGCACACAGCAACATTTAATCTTAATCATTGATTCTAGGGTTTTGGTCATCTTTTCATCCTTGCCACACATTCAAAATTGCAGTTTTTATAAAAGGGAAATTTTGTTCTCATTTGCTGACTCGCTTGGTCTCTCTCATGCTCGGATTTTAACTTAGGCTATTATTATTGTTACAGTCATAGTCACTTACAGTCATTGTTATTTTAGTCCATTGTGAGGTCATTTTATTTTATGCAAATCCTTCAACACTTGCATAGGGCTTAGTCATTTGTCATAGTTGCTCATAAAAATCTAAGGGCACATTTTATTTACTGCAAGCTAGGAGGTGTAACAAAGGTCAACCATGGAAGGTGGAGACTTAGGGTAACCTTGTCCCTTTTTTCTTCACATTATTTCCTTTGTGCTTTGTTATTTAATAGGAATTTTAATGTTATTGTGCTAACCCCTCTAACAAATTTAGAATTTTCCCTTGATTATAGATACGGTGCTGATGGGTATGGCTACAATTCGAGAGGCTACTAGTTTGCATGTAGTGTTGGATGTCTACTTGACTGCCTCAGGTCAATTTATTAATGAAGATAAGTCCTCCATCTTCTTCTTTAATACTCCTAGTCCCATCCAAAGGAGGATAGCCAATATCTTGCATTTTCAGGTTGGGTCCCTTCCTTTGACCTATCTTGGGATTCCTATCTCTGTCAAAAGGATGCCCAGGGAGTCATGGCAGAACATTCTGGATAAGTTTTGATCAAAGGTTAACCATTGGACCCATAGATGGTTATCCTTTGTTGGCCGGGTTCAGTTGATCAAATCTGTGGTTTAGGCTCTCCCCATCTATAGGTGTATGCTCCAGGTGGCCACAGCCGGCTTTGTTCAAGAAATGGATGCTTTAGCCAGACAATTTCTATGGGCAGGTAATATTTTGTCATCCAAATGGAGTTTGGTTAGATGGGAGCTAGTCTGTAGCCTGCGGCAATATGGTGGTCTTGGATTAAGGCATTCATCTTTGTCTGGGATTGCGGTTGCTGCTAAATTGTACTAGAGATGGTGTGTGGAGCAGGACCAAACTTGGGCCAGGAACTTATCTCATAAATATCTCTCACGGATCCCTCAGATGGATATTCCCCGCTATCCCCTGGTGGGGAAAGGATTGGTGATTTGGGGTACGCTCAAGAAGGGGGCTGCTCTCATCAAGGATGGTTTATTTTGGATTTGCAAAAATGGATTGGAGGCTCACTTTTGGTCTGATTCTTGGGATGGCTTTCCTCCCCTTGTTTCCCAGTTCCCTAACTTGTTGCCCCTCTGTCATCGATTTATTGAGGCTAGTTGGAATAGGGTGAGAGACTTTAAGACGGTGTCCTCTCATGGTCAGTTGATGGTGGCTAGGTTGAAGACTCCTGAGGAGTGGCCTGTGGTTGGTATGGAGGAGGAGTGCGTAGAATTGCAGAGTATCCTTTCTAGCAGGAGTTGTAGCTCCCTCCTAGATAGTGATGTTTTATCTTGGTCTCCCAACCCTAAAGGTGTTTTTACTATTGCCTCTGGGTATCAAGTGCTTTTATCTCACAAGCTAGACGGGGTGGAGGTTCAATGGTGGAAGAGAGTTTGGAATAAGTTTTCTTGGCCAAAGTGTAACTATTTCATGTGGACTTTGGCCTGGAACAAATGCTTGACTTGGGAAAATATTCAGAAAAGGGGATTTCAAGGCCCATCCATGTGTGTTTTGTGTAGGACTGGGGAGGAGGACTCTACTCACTTGTTCTTTCGATGCCCCTTTGCCCTGAGGCTATGGCATTTTTGGTGGGAGGTCTAGAAACATCCTTGTGTTCATGCTTCCTCCCTGGTGGATTTCTAGAGTAGTCTGGGTAGACCTCCCACTTCAGCATCTTTCTTACAGGACGTGTGGTATGTTGGCCCCACCTTCCTTCTCTGGCAAATTTGGCTTGAGCGAAATCGTAGAATCTTCTGAGATGAAAAAATGGTTGCTCAGTAGATCTGGCAGAGAATTTTGGGTATAGTTCGGGAGACGGTGGAAGCGAAGTGCAAGGTGGTGTATCCCTTGGAGAAAGAGGATGCTGAGAAGGTGGAGAGATTGGGACTTCGGGAGCTGTCTCTGGCCTCTGCCTGTGTCTGGAGGGGAAGGCAGGCAAATAAGAAAGTCCTACGAGTGGGTAAATGGATTCCCCCTCCTACTGGAATTCTGAAGATTAATACTGATGGGTCCTCAAAAGGAAATCCTGGGCTAGCTGGTATTGGGGGAGTTCGTAGGGATTCTTTGGGAAATGTGGTACTTTTCTTCTCCATTTATGAAGGGGTGCAGACTGTCAACCTTATGGAAGGTCTGGTAATCTTATCTTCCCTTGAGCGGGCCTACGCTTTGGGGTGGACAAAAGTTATCTGTGAGTCTGACTCACAGGTTTTGGTTAATTTGCTTAATGCTCGCCAGGTGGTGGATGTCAGTTGGCAGTTGGCTAGAATGGTTCAACAGATTTTGTAGATTAGTTCCTTGATGGAGATGGTTTTTTTTGTCCATATTCTGAGGGAGTGGAATAGGGCAGTGGATTGCATGGCGAAATGGGCTTCAGAGCATCTTGATGGATGGAAAATTGAGGGGTGGGAGCAACTTTTCCAAGAGCTCCGCCATGATTTGGAAAGAATTATTGCAGAGGATAAAGAGGAGATTGGGGATGAATGATGTGGGTTCTTGCCCTTTCTATTTGCTTCTTCTGGTCTTTGTGGGCTTAGGCCCTTTGCTTTGTTGTAATGCTCTTTTCTAAATTTCAATAAAGTTTTTACCCCTTTTTTTTAAAAAAAAAAAATTCAAACAATAGAATGATTTTAAATGAAAAGAAAATGATTTTGGATTATTATGATAATTAATGAAGCATCAATAAGTGGATCCTAGAATTATTATGCATTCAAAAATGAAAATATTAGCATGGGCTTCTAACAAGATCTATAATCCTCTGACTAGAAAAAATTCAATGAATTCATTAACTTATTCATTTATGGATCTTGTATCCCCAACTACCATTTTTTAATCTATGAATTCAATCTATCAATGCCATCCTTTGTTTCTAATTTAAAAAAAATCTCCCAAGAAAATAAGTGTCAAATATGATTGAATACTTAATGCTTCAAATAAATATTAATGAACAAAGCATAAAGAGTACAACAAAGATAGTAAAGAAAGATCATTTATGGAGATACTCACATGAAAAGGTTTTTTTAGTAAGAGAAATAGTAAAGCAAACTCACTCAAGTACTACTTTCACAACAACAACTTCAACCTCAGATGGTCATCACTAATGATGTGATCTATTGGGATAAGGGAAAAAAATCTAGAAGAAAATAAATCATGGTTATCTATAGTGATTTGAAGGCATGATCAATAAATATCATGAGGAACCTAGCATATGCTAAGCATAAGAGGAGCTAATAGTATCAAAGATAATACTGTCGCCATTGATTTGGTATATATGTATGTGAATACTAGGGAAAATACAAACACGTGAATTGTTTGAAAAGTTGTCTGAAATAGGCATGGTTCTATGGACTGCAATAATTGTAGCATAAGCACAACATGGATTCGATGAAAATTCTTTAGACACTTTTGAGAAAATATAATTTTTAGGTGTAAAACAACAAGGGAATGCCACCAAAACCACATGAATAAAAAGATTTGGGCATCTCAAAATATTTTTACAACTAATGTGTGTTAGGGAAAGAAGCGCATACATGCAAAAAAACTCATCATTCATTAACTCTCTTTCATAACCACATTTGTGGCTAAGAAAGGTAGGAAACATAGTTGAGGTAGAATGTTTGTGAAAGATCATGAAAAAACCAACAAGATAGGATATAATGGCCATGAATAAGGTGGAAGTTGTGGATCTTAAATTAAGGCTAGTCCTTTTAAGTAAAATGAGAAATATGAGGTAGCGGCTCAACTCATTTCTAAATCACTGACGGTAATGGGTATATCAAAAGAAATAGAGACTTTTCAAAGCAAAGACTTTATAGCCCCATCTAGATCTTTAATCAATACTATATCAAAAGAAATAGATATTTTACAGTCCTGTATGAATCAATATCATATCAAAAGAAATAGAGATTTTACTATCCTTTATGAAATGGGGGTGAAGAGAAACAAATACTTTAAATTCTTGCCCAAAAGCCAGTGCAAAAATGTGGATGTTGAACTTGCAAATGATTAAGCTTTGATATATATTAGCATTATTAGTTAATTTAAACAAAGCAAATCAACCATCCCTATGAAATACTTTATCATGTTAGATATGCAAACAAGATAAAAAGAAAACAAGGAAGCTAAATGAAAGCATATGAAAAAATGAATCAAACTCTATCCCATAGTGGGAGTGGTGCTCCTTTGATGTGAAAAGGATTCCCTTTCCCATCCCCTTGATAAGCTTCCAATGATGAAGATGATGTGATGGAGATGCAAAGATGGAGATGAAAAGTGCCTATAATAAGATTGTAGATGGATTTCAAGTAGGAGTGGCTTCCATTTATAGGTTGAAGGGTTTAAGAATAGAAAAATGGGAGGAATGTGGGACTAAAGGAGATTCAATAAGATTGTGAAACTTGTCACAAATATAATGGGTGAAGTTGGAGCACATTTTGGAGAATGTGCATAGTTCATGCATGTGGTTGAGATGTAAGAGGGGTGTAAGAGAGATTAATGCATTTGTAAGAGGCATTAAATGAATGTGGTTGAGATGTTTTGGAGCAAAATTGTTTTGGGAAAGAAAGTAAAATAAATGGAATTAATGAAGGAATATTCCCTTAGAATATTCCTTTGAGAGGATAACTAAGGAATTAGATAATTAAAAGAATTGATTTTCATGTGCAAGTGGGATAGATAATCATGGATTGAGGTTTGGCCCAGGTTGATTCAAAAGCTAGAGGATGGGAAATGATGGTTAGGGGTTAATTAATTTAGATTAACTAACTTAAAGGAATTAGGGTATTTGAAATTTGATTTAATAAATTTTATTTATTAAATCAGATGAGAGGATTTTTAGGACTTTAATTAAATAAATTCATTTATTTAATCAACTATGATGCACAATAGTGAATTAATAAAATACATTATTTTATTTGATTAACAAAAGAAATAATGTTAATTTGAGCATTTACAACAATTAATCGTCAATCTCACCTACCCTAGTTTTGAATGTAACCATACATTTAATGATAGTCGCTTCTATGGTTTCCTTGTCTTCATCATTTGAATCTAGATGCATTGTAGCAGTATAATTTGAAATTCCAAACTCTACAATACAACTAAATAAAGCATCTAAGACATATTACTATTCTCTCTAACAAGAGGTATCTTCTCTTTCTTCATTCCCTTATCTTTAGATTATTTTTCTTTTTCTCCTAACTTAGAACTCTTTTCTCTTCTTTGAAAAATGAAATATTTCTTTTCTTTTTCTATTTCCTCTTCATTTTTTGTGTCCACCACATCATTTTTTTCTTTTTTTGTACATTTTTAATCTTGAGAGACTTGAGGTTTCTACTTTTGTACTAATTGGGGCTTCTTTCTTCATCTTCATAGTTGATGTACTTCTCCCTCGTATTCTTATATTTCCTCCTCTTTGGAGTCTTCTATTGCATAGGGGTGCTATATGTTTCTTTTATCTTTGAATTACTTGTAGGATTTCTTTTGAAGGGCTTAGGAATAATAGAAGAGGAGGAAGAGGTTCTAACTAGATTCTTATACTTGGAGTATCTTGTGGAGTAAAAGATGTGGTTTTAGGTTCTTTTGTTGGAGCCTTAGGAATGTTAACCATCTCCCTCAAATCTACTTTCATCTTCTCAAATTTTTTTGCAATGTCTTTCTTCTTCTTTTCTAGGTTCACTTGGATAGATTTCTCTACATATGTTCCAAACCTTTCTACTACTAGATCTCTAGGTTTACTCAACACAATCTTTGCAAGATCAGTAAGCTCACCTTTTGTCACTTCATATACAATCTCTAAAACCCAAATTTTTTTGGTTTAACTACTTGAAATAAAGTAGTGGTATCTACTCACCATGATTGTTATCTCAACCTTATAATTGACAACACTTTGTAGAATCCTATACCTCTCTTGTATTTACCCTAAAATGTCTTCAAGATTCCCCACAACATAGAATTTTAGGATTCTAAGTCTCTTAATATTATCATATGATCTATTATTTGTACAACTACATGAATACTATCATTTGATACACCATTAATTTCTCTAAACAACTCCCTAATAAAGTAAAACAATAAAAAAGTAACAAGAGTACCATACTAGAATGAGTATCTTGACTCTTTTTTCTTCTATAAGTTCATCAAATTCAATATCAAAATCACACATAAATAAATGTCTTAAATTTCCTTCACCATATGATATGATGTATTAATTTTGGTGGAAAATATAGAGTTTTCTAGGTTTGTGTAGAATATCTTATACCCAATCATCATTGAATCATATTTCACTACTAAATCATCAATGTCATTTATTGTTAGGGAATGCTTATCAAAACTTGTACCGGTAAGCTTCATTAAAACATCATTCTTCATGACCTTAAATACCAAAAATGGTTGAATATATAACTTAAACAAGTTACAACTCTAATTGCATTCTTGTTAATCATGTGTGGCAAGTCCAACCACATGAAATTGTCATGAATTTTTCTCAAGACATTTTACCTGTAATACTCCCATGTTAGTTGACTCATTAGATACTTTTGATCTTGTGGATACTCTGTGATACTCTATGTGGTGGTTTTATATTTGATCATGTGTGGTTTCTTAGTTGATTTGCTTACTGCTCTTGGCATTATGTGTGGCAGTTGATGATATATTATGATTTGATTTGTTATGTAATGATGTTCTTTAAATTTATATACGATAGCGTAATTTCATGATATTATGTTTATGATGACATGTTCAGTATTTTATGGTGGAAGGACAGAGTAGTATCACTCACTTGCGAGTGCCCTATTACCCCGCTATTTCCTTTCACCATGTGTTTGCAGTGGAGATTATATGTTACTTGACGTTTATGTGTTTGCAGGAATTGTAGGGTTAAAGTCTCGACTCCACCTGCTTCGGCAGGACAGGGCGAGCACCAATTTAAACCCAACGGAAACGATGTGGTTAAAAGGAGTTGTAAGGAAGAAATTCCCGACCCAAGTCCATCATTGGTATGAGGTCGCCGAGTAGTGGATTGATCTAAGTTTTGTCTTGATATTTTGATTATTCATGGGTTAAATGATATATTTAATTTATTTATGCCGGTGATAGTTAATTTAATTATTTTAGAATTAAAAGATTAAATTTAAGTTATTTTTATTAATTATGAGTTAATAAGTATTGAGGTTTAAATATACTTTAATTAAAGTTAATTGTTTATAAAAGTTGTTTTAATTAAATTTGGAATTATGTGGAAGTAATTAAAAAACAAAAGAAATTATTGTTTAAAAATAAATAAATAAATAAATAAACACATAAGTAATAATTAATTAAAGCGGGAGTTTCACATAGACGAAAAGTAGTTATTTTGAAAATCTTCCACAGGAACGGAAGAGGAAGAGTCAGGGGCGGTTGTAAAGGTGAATTGGGTATTCTTTTAAAAGAGGAGGAAAAATTTTGGAAGGGGGTCCGATAATTGGTTTTTGGGAAAAGAAGTTGCAGGAAAGGCCAGCGTGTGAAGGATGGGAAAAGCGTCTATGGGGATTTCTTCTACAGCCGTAGGACACCAGGTTCTCTTCAAAATTCTGTGTTAGTTGTTATGCTTTTGTTTTTGGTTGACCGTACTGTTTGTTGAGTTAAATTTGTGGCTGTGTTGAAATTGTGGTTGAAAATTCCTGCCCATAGAAATCTTGCAAATTTAACTTTTAAAATCAAAGAAAATACGGTTTAAATTTCCCTAATGCAACTTGAGGAAAAATGTAGTTGATAAAGAATTGTAAAATGTAATTGGGTTTTACCCTAAACTAGAAATTTCTTTTGTCAGAACAAAACATTGGTTTTGGGACGGTGAACCAGGGTTAAATAAGGGGTTTTACCAAATAAAGATTTATAGGTTTACTTCTTTCTAAAATTTCTGGAAAATAGTTTTAACACTTGTATGGATTGGGTATTTGGGTTTAATTTTACCCTGTGTACGATTGGCTGGGTTGCAATACCATGTATTTTATTGTTTGTACAAAATTCATTATATTGAATAAATATTTATATTTATGTAGATCGATGTTGGGCTTTTGTAATTGATTCATTCTTTTGTATTTTGTAAAAGATAATGTATTATTGCGTAAATCACAAAATTATCTTTGGTTGAACTTTGGTTGTGTTATTTTCTGGAATTTTGTGCCCACACGCCAGTCTAGTATACAATATGTTGATTTATATATTTTCTTTTCTTTACCCCATAATAAGTGCATACAGGAAGTCGTATCAGAATTTTTTTTCGAATCATGTGATTTCTCAGGGTTTCGCATGTTAATTTCTTTTATATTAATAAAAAAAACCGTAGTACTCTTTCAACACGGTCGGGCCATTGGTCTTATGCCCGTATTCATTTCATGTCACCTTTCCATACAGAATTTTTGTGTTGGAATCTTCCACACCGCAAGACTGTGCAGAGATCAACGCATTATAAGTTATATTCAGGAAATCCTAGTGTTTGTTTTAACCTCTGTAGTGATTTCCATGTCCTTTGCTTTTGCCTCGATCCCATTGCTCTGTATGTCAGCGGCGACCTTCTTCCCCCGTTTTTTTTCTTTTCCATTGGTTGTGAGCATAAACTCCTCTGTTCATTTTTGGAGCGGAGTGCTGGTTACAGGGGCGTCTATCTGTTGTCGCTGTTGTGTTTACTGTGTAATCCTTCTGTCCTCTCCATGTGGCATTTAGGTTGTTCGTTCTTTTTCCATCTAGCGTGTAATTTTTCCGGTTCTATCTTCGTACAGTGTGCCAAAGACACCTGTCCATCCTTTTTGCTGTATGGAATTCACTAGGCAATGAATTTTACTGTTAATTATTTATCTAGCATTATTTCCATCGATTATTGTGTGCGTTTAATATTTATTGGGATGTTATTGTCTTCTGTCGCGCTCGTACTTTTTCTTTCTATCATAGATATTGTAGATTGGGTTTCAAAATGCATATTAACAGGTTGGTTGAATCGTCATTCAATGAGATATGTGTTAGTGTGTTAAAATTTTGAACGCCAAATTTCGGGGCATATACGATGTTGTGGTGCGTACTAGTTCATATGTATTTAATATGGGAGTTCGTTCATTTTAAGTTTAGTGGGTAATGTATTTGGGTCATAGCTAATTAATCAGGAATCCAATTAGTTATATATTTATTCATATATATATATATATATATATATATTTAAGTATTGAGGTTAATTTAATATTAATGTTAATATTAACTTCAATACTATATATATATATATTTATGTGTAGATTTATATAAATATCTTGTGATTTAATTGTGAGATAGTTTAATATTGATAGTATGGTAGGGGGGTTGGTTGTTTTATTCATTGAATGTGGTATTTATTCTTTAAAAAAAAAAAAACAAATATAACGGTGAAACATAGAGTTAAATTGGACTTTTTTTTAATTAAATGAAAATTTTGTGTATTGACTTACATTTTGATGAGTGTAATAATGAGAAGTAGAGATCATTTGGAGTGTTATCAATGTTATTGGAATACTTTTTGATGAAAATTGTTCCATGTTTTAACACGTGTTTCTTTGGTATTATTATTAATGATCCTTTTGAATTATATCGTTTCATGTAATATAGATTTTCTTGTGTTTGGGGGTTTATGTTCCGTAAGCAAACCCTAGAATTTAACCATCTTGTTTAGGAACCTAAGTGATTCCAGAGGTGGGATAATGTGGTTACTCTCGATTTTGAGTTGAATTTAGAGTGATGATGTTATATATTTGGATGGTACCGAATTGTGGTTGTGATTCTTTGTGGTTGGTGAGATGGTCATACCTCACCTTTGATTGTCATTTGATTCAGTTCTTTATGTGGTGCTATCTTTGATGTCATTGTTTTGTGATTGAATGTTTAGAGGGAGTGGCTCTAAGTGGGTGGTCGGCGCACAAAGGGGCGCCAAGATAGCCCTCATTAGATTAAATTCAATAAGTGATAATTTTAAACAATTAACTAGGGGTGGGTAGTAACACACTAAAAAGATAATTGTTGCCTCATTCACCTTTTAGTGCTACCACAGACTAAAGGGCATTGAGAAGGTCGTGGTTCGCATGTTCATTGCCTTGTCTTTGCGAAAGGTAACGGATCCGCATGAGCAACCCTATGGGGCGGTTCCTTGAGATAGGTAGCCTAGATAACCATAGATGGAGGCGGCTCCTAGCACTCTGTTGTCTAGATAATCCATCAGTAGATGGAGGCGGCACCTTGCAATAGGTAGTCTGGAGAATCCATGTTAAGCCATGCGATGACACTCTCCTCTAACATTCTTATTTATGTTGTCTTTTGGAAATCCTCTGGAATTGGTCACTTGCCTTGTATTGATGATTTTTGTTGTAGTTTGAATTTGAGTGATTTTATGTGTTGTATAATTTCATTTGGTTGTTTGCGAGTCTTTGCCTCAATTGTCTTGGTCGGGAACCCTTCCTTAGCAACTCCTAGCACGGGGGTGGTCGGGTGGATCATGTTTCGCACCCCGTTGGGATTCTCTCTTTTTATGCAGGTTCATATTTCAGTGCTAAGTTGCAATATCAGTGGATTCTCGCTCGTGGGTTCCAGATTTATGTATTTATGTGATTCTTTTTATTGATGTATCATTCCCACCTAGTTGGGAAAGTCTTGTACATTATTGCACATGGTGCTATTGTAATGTAATTTTATGATAAACATTGTAGTTTTAATGTAAAATTGATTATGAGAAGAATTTATAATGATTTTATGACTTTGGATGTTATTCAATCTTATGGCTTTATTGTGGTTACTGATGTAATTGCACTTATAGATGTATGTATGTATGTATGTATGGTTTATGCAATGGTTAGTTAGATGTTCATGTTGTTATGAGTTAGTTCTAAGTAATGACCTCATGTTCCTCAAAGGATTAAATTATGCAATTCGAATAATGGTTATGTTATGTTAGTCACTATTCTCTCCTATGTTCATAAAAAAAATTTTGGTTGCATTTTACTTAATTCCTTTGGGGTTGCGTGGCGGGGGGTTACAACTTGGTATCAGAGCCAGGTTGCTAACGCTGGTCCTTAGGGTAGTTGGTGTCCGTTAGGCAACCTTTGTGTTAACTTTGATATTACATACTATAACTGTGTGCAAGATCATGCCTCGAGCTAAAAGGCATGGCCGTGGAAGAGGCCGAGGTGGTGGTCGGGCAGTCAGTCATCATAGTCCATCCCCATCGAGTCTCCATGGTTCAGGACATGAGGAAAATTCAAATCCTCAAAGTAATCCACCAGTTGGTGACTAGAATCAAGGACAGCCTGGTTTGGATGGTCAGATGCAACATCTTCTAGGAGAACTCCTTGATCGTTTGGGACCTCAGCCTCAGGAAGAGTCATGGATTGAAAGAGAGAGAGAAAGGTCTCCAAGGCACAGGGATGCTCGAGTAGATCAGGATGCAGTAATAGCAGGGCATATGAGGGATTTATTGAGAGCTCACCCTCCTACCCTCGATGGCTCGGGAGGAGTCTTGGAAGTAGAAACCTGGTTGATAGATTTGGATCATTGCTTTGCAATGCACCCATTGGGTAGCAATACCAAGGCTCGGTGTGCAGTAATGCATTTGTGAGGTTTCGCCTCTACTTGGTGGAGGTTGGAAGAACAGAAGTTGCACCTGGATATCAGTGTGGTTACATGGGAATTATTCCTGGATAGGTTCAGGGCTCGGTTTCTCTCTGATCATTGGAGGTAGTGCAGAGCCGATGAGTTCCATGATCTTAAGCAGATGTCTATGTTCGTTGAGCAGTATGAGCGGCGGTTCTACGAACTCAAGCAATATGCTGGGATTAATCACGATGAGGGGTTGCTTGTTTAGCATTTTGTTCGGGGTCTGAATGCTCGTATCAGTGGTGGATTAAGAGTCTTCTAGTCGAAGACAATGGAAATGGCAGTGGAAAAAGCTCGGTTGGTAGAGGAAAACTTGGCTATGGCTCTTGGAGGGCATGTTGGAGTTTAGATCGGCAGTGCTCTGGCACCAGGTACAACTTCTAGAGGTGGGCAGTCTTAGTTTGCAGGGTCTTCTAGGAAATTTCAAACGCCATCTAAGGGTGGTTCACACCAGCAGCAATCTCAACCCAAGCAAAGTAAATCGCAGTCTCAACAGAGGGACAGGTCTCAGGGCAGGAAGTTTCATAGTTGGCAGCGAGATAAACCTGATCGTTCGGTACAGCCTGCACAAAGTGCACAGTCAACACCATCCAGAGGTAGCTTTCAGCAGTCAAATGCACCGTCTAGAGTTAGAGGCTTTGGGAGAGGTATAGGTTGCTTCTCGTGTGGGCAGCAAGGGCATATTGCCAGATAGTGTCAACAGAAGAATACTTCAGAATTTAGTCAAAGGCCAGCTGTTTCAGAGCCTATAGTAGGTGATGCGGGGAGAGCTCATCAGGTTTTTGCAACAATAGATAATCGGCAAGCTGAGCATTAGGGTACTGTGATAGAAACATCAGGTGTGTTGAAGGGTACTAAAGTCTCCATACTTTTTGATTATGGTGCTTCTAATTCATTTATATCTCCTTCTGTTGTGGAGCGATGTGGTTTGGTGGCATCTAGGCAAGGCATAACTTGGCAGGTTGAACTAGCCTCAGGGTCGAAAGTTCATGTAGAAGAGGTTGTTCAGGGTTGTAAGTTAGATTTGGGAGCTTTTTCAACTCAGGTGGACCTTCAGATCTTACCCCTGGGCTCGTATGATATAATCCTGGGAATTGATTGGTTGTGTTCACATCATGCTTTGTTGGATTGTCGCCGTAAGGCAGTGCGGTGTATCGATGATTCTGGAAAGGAGGTGGAGATCATGGGCACTCAGAGGCCTATTTCTTTGCAGATGATCTCTGTCATGCAGTTAAAAAGGTTTCTTCGTCAGGGTTGTCAGCTCTTTGTAGTAGCAGTGCATGATCTCGAGACTGATGATAGTCGAGAGAAATCATTGGATGATTATCCTCTTCTTAAGGGGTTCGCTGATGTGTTTCTGAGTGAGATTCCTAGAATGCCACTTAAGCGAGATGTAGATTTTCGGATAGACCTAGTACCTGGAGCTGAGCCTATCTCTCGGGCTCCATACCGAATGACCACGTAGGAACTTCAGGAACTTTGTCTTCAGTTGGAGGAGTTGATAGTAAAAGGGTTTATCCTTCTGAGTGTCTCTCCATGGGGCGCACCTGTGATTTTCGTGAAGAAGAAGGATGGTTCTCTCCGCCTATGCATTGATTATAGACAGTTGAATAAAGTAACAGTGAAGAATCGTTATCCCCTGCCCAGAATAGATGATCTCTTCGATCAGATAAGAGAGGCAAAGATATTTTCCAAGATTGATCTGAAGTCCGGATATCACCAGTTGAGGATTGCAGAGCAGGATATTCATAAAACTGTATTTCGCACTTGATACAGACATTACGAGTTTACAGTGATGCCGTTTGGGTTGACGAATGCACCTTCTATATTCATGAGTTTTATGAATGGGGTGTTCAGGACCTTTTTTGGATAGATTTGTTCTTTTGTTCCTCAATGATATTTTGATCTATTTTAGGTCTATAGAGGAACATGAGGAACATCTCAAGCAGGTATTGCAATATTTGAGGGAAAACCAGTTGTATGCCAATTTGGCAAAGTGTGACTTTTACAAGACAGAAGTTCAGTATCTTGGCCATGTTATCTCAGGTGAAGGAATCTCTGTGGACCCTGCAAAGATTCAAGCTATTGTGGATTGTCCCGTACCTACTAATGTCTCAAAAGTTCATAGTTTCATGGGACTTGCAAGTTATTACTGGCGGTTTGTCCAAGGCTTTTCTATGATTGCACATCCTATTACTTCTCTCCAGAGAAAAGGGAATAATTTTTTGTGGTCAGAAAAGTGTCAGCAGGCTTTTTAGACTCTTAAGGAGAAACCGACAAGCGCACCTATTTTGGCAGTACTAGATCCTGCAGGAGAGTTTGTGGTGTGTACTGATGCCTCCTTGGAAGGCCTAGGGGCCGTCTTGATGCAGGAAGGGCGTGTGATTGCATACGAATCCCAGAAGGTTAAAGATCATGAATTGAACTATCCTACACATGATCTTGAGTTGGCCACAGTGGTTCATGCTCTGGTTAGATGGAGACATTTTCTCTTGGGGCATCAATTCGAGTTGCATATGGATCATCGTAGTCTTCAATACATATTTACGCAGCCGAATTTTAATGCTAGACAGAGGAGATGGATGGAATTTTTATGCGAGTATGATTTTGAAGTAAAATATATTCAGGGTAAGGAGAATGTGGTGGTTGATGCTATGAGCAAGCGTAGGCATGAGATCTCTGCTATGACTCTTGGGATTGATTTGAGGAGTCAAATCCTCCATGCTCTCTCTTCAGACAGTTGGTATTCGGAGGTGAAGTCTAAGATCGAGTCAAGACGGTCTCTCGAAGGAAAATTTGTTGGGTACTCTTTGGATTTTGATGGTGTTTTGCGTTATTCAGGATGTATGTATGTACCTCCTGCAAAGGGTCTTTGTACTCTAATTTTGACTGAAGCCCATAGGGAACCCTATTCGGCACATCTGGGAGTTAAGAAACTGTATGCAGATCTGCATTCATTATATTTTTGGTCAAGAATGAAGAGGGATATCACTGATTTCATAGCTAGATGTTTGGAGTGTCAGAGGGTTAAGGCAGAACATCATCATTCAGCAGGATTACTATAGCCTAATCTGGTTCCTGAGTGGAAATGGGATATCATTTCTATGGATTTTATCGTTGGTTTGCCCATGTCTTCTAGGTGTCACGATGCGATCATGGTCACTGTGGACAGGTTAACTAAAGTAGCTCATTTCTCCCCTATCAGATCATCTTATACTGCATCTGTAGTAGCGAGGATTTTTATGGAGGATATAGTTCAATTACATGGTATACCATGGAGGATCATATTTGATAGAGATCTGGTGTTTACATCGGCACTATGGACTTCCTTGCAGCAGTCTCTAGGGACTCAGTTGAATTTTAGCTCTGCCTATCATCCTGAGACTGATGGTTAGACTGAGAGAGTTAATCATGTGCTAGAGGACATGCTCTACATGTACGTCATGGATCGCAATCTCGTTGGGAGGAGTATTTGCATTTTGTTGAGTTTGCCTATAATAATGGTTATCATAGCTCCATTGGTATGGCACCTTTTCAGGCATTGTATGGTCGTCCTTGTCGCACCCCTTTGAGCTGGGATCGGTTAGAGGATAGGGTTCTTCTTGGACCTGACATCCTTGGAGATATGGAGCAGCAGGTGGCGTGTATCAGAGAGCATCTTATTGCAGCACAGGATAGGCAGAAAAAGTATGCAGATGCTCATTGTGTTGATCGGCAGTTTGCAGTTGGGGATCGTGTGTTTCTCTGGGTATGTCCACGAAAGATCCTATCCGTTACGGAAAGGGTTCTAAGTTGGCACCCCATTTTGTTCGGCCTTTTGAGGTGTTAGAGAGAATCGAACCTGTTGCCTACCATCTATCCTTGCCACCTTGCCTGTCGCGGATTCACGATGTTTTCGATGTTTCTGTTTTGAGGCCTTATTTTCCTGATGTTACTCATGTGCTAGATTGGAATGCTTTGCAGGTCGAGGATGGGAAATTAGCTCTAAAGCCCGTGGTCGTGCTTCAGAGTCAAAATCTCGCCCTTAGGGGCAAAAATATTGAGCAAGTGCGGGTCCAATGGGATCCAAATGATGAAACCTCGGCGACTTGGGAGGATGCATCTCTCATTAGGGAGGCTTACCCTTATTTGTTCTCTGGCTTCCAGGAGTAAGCCATGTTCTAGGGGGGGAGGATGTAATACTCCCATGTTGGTTGACTCATTAGATACTTTTGATCTTGTGGATACTCTGTGATACTCTGTGTGGTGGTTTTATATTTGATCATGTGTGGTTTCTTAGTTGATTTGCTTACTACTCTTGGCATTATGTGTGGTAGTTGATGATATATTATGATTTGATTTGTTATGTAATGATGTTCTTTAAATTTGTATGTGATAGCGTAATTTCATGATATTATGTTTACGATGACATGTTCAGTATTTTATGGTGGAAGGACATAGTAGTATCACTCGCTTGTAAGTTCCCTATTACCCTGCTATTTCCTTTCACCATGTGTTTGCAGTGGAGATTATATGTTACTTGACGTTTATCTATTTGCAGGAATTGTAGGGTTAAAGTCTTGACTCCACCCACTTCGGCAGGACAGGGCGAGCACCAATTTAAACCCAAGGGGAACGATGTGGTTAAAAGGATTTGTAAGGAAGAAATTCCCGACCCAAGTCCGTCATTGGTATGAGGTCATCGAGTAGTGGATTGATCTGAGTTTTGTCTTGATATTTTGATTATTCATGGGTTAAATGATATATTTAATTTATTTATGCTGGTGATAGTTAATTTAATTATTTTAGAATTAAAAGATTAAATTTAAGTTATTTTTATTAATTATGAGTTAATAAGTATTGAGGTTTAAATATACTTTAATTAAAGTTAATTTTTTATAAAAGTTGTTTTAATTAAATTTGGAATTATGTGGAAGTAATTAAAAAACAAAAGAAATTATTGTTTAAAAATAAATAAATAAATAAACACATAAGTAATAATTAATTAAAGTGGGAGTTTCACATAGACGAAAATTAGTTATTTTGAAAATCTTCCACAGGAACGGAAGAGGAAGAGTCAGGGGCGGTTGTAAAGGTGAATTGGGTATTCTTTTAAAAGAGGAGGAAATTTTTTGGAAGGGGGTCCGATAATTGGTTTTCCGGAAAAGAAGCTACAGGAAAGGCCAGCGTGTGAAGGAGGGGAACAACGTCTGTGGGGATTTCTTCTACAGCTGTAGGACGCCAGGTTCTCTTTGAAATTTTGTGTTAGTTGTTATGTTTTTGTTTTTGGTTGACCGTACCGTTTGTTGAGTTAAATTTGTGGCTATGTTGAAATTGTGGTTGAAAATTCCTGCCCATAGAAATCTTGCAAATTTAACTTTTAAAACCAAAGAAAATACGGTTTAAATTTCCCTAATGCAATTTACTTGAGGAAAAATGTAGTTGATAAAGAATTGTAAATGTAATTGGGTTTTACCCTGAACTGGAAATTTCTTTTGTCAGAACAAAACATTGGTTTTGGGATGGTGAACCAGGGTTAAATAAGGGGTTTTACCAAATACAGATTTATAGGTTTACTTCTTTCTAAAATTTCTGGAAAATAGTTTTAACACTTGTATGGATTGGGTAGTTGGGTTTAATTTTACCCTGTGTACGATTGGCTAGGTTGCAATACAATGTATTTTATTGTTTGTACGAAATTCATTATATTGAATAAATATTTATATTTATGTAGATCGATGTTGGGCTTTTGTAATTGATTTGTTCTTTTGTATTTTGTAAAAGATAATGTATTATTGCGTAAATCGTGAAATTATCTTTGGTTGAACTTTGGTTGTGTTATTTTCTAGAATTTTGCGCCCACACGCTAGTCTAGTATACAATATGTTGATTTATATATTTTATTTTCTTTACCCCGTAATAAGTGCATACAGGAAGTCGTATCGGAATTTTTTTCCGAATTGTGTGATTTCTCAAGGTTTCGCATGTTAATTTCTTTTATATTAAAAAAAAACCGTAGTACTCTTTCAACATGGTAGGGCCATTGGTCTTATGTCCATATTCATTTCTTGTCACCTTTCCATACAGAATTTCCATGTTGGAATCTTCCACACCGCAAGACTGTGTAGAGATCCACGCATTATAAGTTATATTCAGGAAACCCTAGTGTTTGTTTTAACCTCTGTAGTGATTTCTGCGTCCTTTGCTTTTGCCTCGATCTCGTTGCTCTGTGTGTCGGCGGCGACCTTCTTCCCCCGTTTTCTTTTCTTTTCCGTCAGTTGTGAGCATAAACTCCTCTGTTCATTTCTAGAGCGAAGTGCTGGTTACAGGGGCATCTGTCTGTTGTCGCTATTGTGTTTACTGTGTAATCCTTCCATCCTCTCCGTGTGGCGTTTAGGTTGTTTGTGCTTTTTCCATCTGGCGTGTAATTTTTTCGGTTCTATCTTCGTACAGCATGCCAAAGACACCCGTCCGTCCTTTTTGTTGTATGGAATTCGCTGGGCAATTAATTATACTGTTAATTATGTATCTAGCATTATTTCCATCGATTATTGTGTGCGTTTAATATTTATTGGGATGTTATTGTCTTTTGTTGCGCCCATACTTTTTCTTTTTGTCATAGATATTGTACATTCGATTTCAAAATGCGTACTAATAGGTTGTTTGAATCGACATTCAATGAGATATGTGTTAGTGTGTTAAAATTTCGAACGCCAAATTTTGGGGCATATACGATGTTGTGGTGCGTACTAGTTCATATGTATTTAATATGGGAGTTCATTCATTTTAAGTTCGGTGGGTAATGTATTTGGGTCATAGCTAATTAATCAGGAATCCAATTAGTTATATATTTCTACACATAAATATATATATATATATTAAAGTATTGAGGTTAATTTAATATTAATGTTAATATTAACTTCAATACTATATATATATATTTATGTGTAGATTTATATAAATATCTTGTGATTTAATTGTGAGATAGTTTAATATTGATAGTATGGTAGGGGGGTTGGTTGTTTCATTCGTTGAATGTGGTATTTATTCTTTAAAAAAAAAAAAAAAACAAATATAACGGTGAAACATAGAGTTAAATTGGACGGTTTTTTTAATTAAATGAAAATTTTGTGTATTGACTTACATTTTGATGAGTGTAATAATGAGAAGTAGAGATCATTTGGAGTGTTATCAACGTTATTGGAATATTTTTTGATGAAAATTGTTCCATGTTTTAACACGTGTTTCTTTGGTATTATTGTTAATGATCCTTTTGAATTATATCGTTTCATGTAAGATGGATTTTCTTGTGTTTGGGGGTTTATGTTCTATAAGAAAACCCTAGAATTTAACCATCTTGTTTAGGAACCTAAGTGATTCTAGAGGTGGGATAATGTGGTTACTCTCGATTTTGAGTTGAATTTAGAGTGGTGATGTTATATATTTGGATGGTACCGAATTGTGGTTGTGATTCTTTGTGGTTGGTGAGATGGTCATACCTCACCTTTGATTGTCATTTGATTCAGTTCTTTATGTGGTGCTATCTTTGATGTCATTGTTTTGTAATTGAATGTTTAGAGGGAGTGGCTCTAAGTGGGTGGTCGACGCACAAAGGGGCACCAAGATAGCCCTCATTAGAGTAAATTCAATAAGTGATAATTTTAAACAATTAACTAGGGGTGGGTAGTAACACACTAAAAAGATAATTGTTGCCTCATTCGCCTTTTAGTGCTACCATAGACTAAAGGGGATTGAGAAGGCCGTGGTTGGCATGTTCGTTGCCTTGTCTTCGTGAAAGGTAACGGATCCGCATGAGCAACCCTATGGGGCGGTTCCTTGAGATAGGTAGCCTGGATAACCATAGATGGAGGTGGCTCCTAGCGCTCGATTGTCTAGATAATCCGTCAGTAGATGGAGGCGGCACCTTGCAATAGGTAGTCTGGAGAATCCATGTTAAGCCATGCGATGACACTCTCCTCTAACATTCTTATTTATGTTGTCTTTTGGAAATCCTCTGGAATTGGTCACTTGCCTTGTATTGATGATTTTTGTTGTAGTTTGAATTTGAGTGCTTTTATGTGTTGTATAATTTCATTTGGTTGGTTGTGAGTCTTTGCCTTATTGGTCTTGGTCGGGAACCCTTCCTTAGCAACTCCTAGCATGGGGGTGGTCAGGTGGATCATGTTTCGCACCCCGTTGGGATTCTCTCTTTTTATGCAGGTTCATCTTTCAGTGCTAAGTTGCAGTATCAGTGGATTCTCGCTCGTGGGTTCCATATTTATGTATTTATGTGATTCTTTTTATTAATGTATCATTCCCACCTAGTTGGGAAAGTCTTGTACATTATTGCACATGGTGCTATTGTAATGTAATTTTATGATGAGACATTGTACTTTTAATGTAAACTTGATTATGAGAAGAATTTATAATGATGTTATGACTTTGGATATCATTCAATCTTATGGATTTATTGTGGTTACTGATGTAATTGCACTTATAGATGTATGTATGTATGTATGTATGGTTTATGCAATGGTTAGTTAGACGTTCATGTTGTTATGAGTTAGTTCTTAAGTAATGACCTCGTGTTCCTCAAAGGATTAAGTTATGCAATTCAAATAATGGTTATGTTATGTTAGTCACTATTCTCTCCTATGTTCATAAAAAAAAAATTGGTTGGATTTTACTTAATTCCTTTGGGGTTGCGTGGCGGGGCATTACATTACCCATTTATCCCCATAAAATTTTTTTAGGGAAACTATTCCAAACATCCAAATTATTCTCTATTAGACTCTAATATTCTAGTTTTAACTCAAAATCATCTGTAGTTAACACCTTCTCAAAAAATTATACCATCTTCAAGTGATCATACCATTCCATCTTTGAGTGAATATAAATCCTCTATGTCCATTACACCACTTAGAACTGTAGAAAATTTACCTTCTTGATTCATTTCCATAGATTTGTATAGGTATTTCTCAAAATTAGGTATTGGTCTCTCCAGAACATGAATCAATTTTGGAGTAAACATCTTAAATTTGAAAAAACTAGGCTTTGCAAGAAACTGATAAATACCTTGTAGAACTTTGTTGTTAGGGTTTCACAAAGCACAAAAATTTCTTGAACACTCATTTTCTCTACTCTCCACTTAAAATTATCAATCACAAATGAATTATGAATATGTGAAAAGATATATAAACCCTTTTCTAATGACCTAATATGCATTAAATATAGTAGCGAAAAAGAAGGTACATAAAGTTGTCAAACTTTCACTAAGTCATCACATGCACCTTAAATCATTTCAAAAATCTCTACAAATAAGTATTCCACACTGAATATTTCACTAAAATATTAAGAACATCAACCAACACATGTACTAGTATGTTATATATATCAACATCTCACCTTTGGTAGGGGTTTAGAATTTTTTTTTAAAAAACTCCCCTTGAGCCAAAGTCATTTATCTAGTTTCTAGAGGAAACATATGCATCAAAATTTGAACAAAGTCAATCTTCACTTATCTCTTCATTTCTATTCTATATCTTGTTCATCTCCTTCCTTACCTCAACCAAATCAACCTTCTTTAGTCAAACATAGTGTTTCATATTCTTACTTCTACAAAACTTGGCTATGTGTCCTGGTTTATTGCATTTGTGATATATGACACCTTTTCATAGAAGAAACTTACTTCTTACCATTTTATATATTCATTCAAAAACCTTATTCCCAAATCCATTATATGTATGACAATAATCATTTAATTCTTGAAACATCATACCATTATTGTAGCCATTCATCATATGAATTTTGTATTCACTAGCTTCATGATCAAATCTATTGCATGTAGAGCATTGATTAGGAAAAAATTAAATACATTAATTCATCCTACTTCTACAATCTAGTACTCTATGTCCAAATCTAGTACAAGAATAATAGTAACCATTAAAATATGAATTCATTTGTGTAGCTAGTTGTTTGATAGGATATCTCTTGAAACCTTTGTTCTCATTTCAATCATTATTGAAATTGCCCTTCTTATCTCCAATCATCATTTGTCCAATTTTCTTAATTTTAGAATTATTTAGAATCTAATTTAAGCTCAAAAAACTAACTTAATGCACTAACTTAAGCTCAGAAAACTAACTTAATACACTTCATACTTCACTACTATTACACTTTACACTTTCGTCTACATTAGATCTTACATACAATCTCAATCAAACCTTAAAACACTAAATTATCCTCCTATATATACCTCAAAAAACCATAACGTCAATTAGGTCAACCTAATTAGATGAAACATGTAACACCATTAACTTTTAGCTCAAAACTCTATCACACACGCTTTGTGGAAGCAACCAAAGTGTAATACCCCCATGTTGCTAATACTATTTGTAAGCATTTGTTACTTTTATATGTTAGTGTGATATTGATTTGTGATGGTGATTAATTCACCGATTTGGTGTGTGTGGATGCATAGTTTAGTTGATTGCTAAATTTGACATTATTAACATGATTTATGATACTTTATGTGGTGTTTGGATTATTTTAAGCATAGAGAAAAATATATTTATTTATGGAGTGGTGCGGACCCAAAAATGGCACTCTATAACACTATATACACAAAATTGACACTTATTCAATTTCCCTTTATAACTTTCTTTACTAGATCAAAACAACGGGAAAAAATGTCTTTCTCAACACCTCAAAAACCTGTTAGAACTGATTAAAATGGCGTATAACCAAAATCTTCAAATAACTTACAATTTTGACATCAATAATAGCACTGCAACACATCGTTATGTACATTCCATGCTCATGTTTCCAAACAACATCATCAATGAAAATATCTCCAAACTTCCAACAATCTCCCCCTTTGTCATTGATGGCAACATGCCAAAATCTCAAAAAAATCTCCCCCTTTGACATTAGGGGCAAAGGGTGCCTATAAAAATTGTTGTGACTTTCATTGTAGCTCCCCCTAAGAAATGTAAGCATATATATAGACCGAAAAGAATATGTTGACTCCCCCTAAGTCATATATTGAAGAAAAAACCCAAAATCTGTACTAGAAATAGTACAATAAAGTTCTCATATGTACTAAGTATAGCCAAGGAAGAAGATCAGGTAAATGGTAGAGAGAGCATGATAGCTTTTAGGACATAGCAGATGGTGTTCAAAAGACCATTCTGGATATTCTCCAATCCCCTGGTAAGATATGAAGATTATGTCATTGAATATTAGAGGGCCTAATAGCCTTCATAAGAGGGATGTTTTGCACAATTTTTGTTAGGGATCATAAATGGTTTTTCATTAATATTATATATGTCAATGTTTTGATTCTATGATGTTTAATTTGGTTTCGGTAATACATTATAATGCAATGGTTTAGTAATTAGTTTATGATGTGATCAGTTAATTTAGGAATGTTATTTCATATTTGATATTGTAATTGTTAGTATAGCTCAGGTGAGAGGATAGTGTAGCACCACTCATTTATGAGTGCCCTACTACATTGCAATTCCTTCTCATGATATGATATTTTCAATTATATATACATGTGTTACTGGATGCTTATTTGGATGCAGGATTTGTACGAATAAAGTTTTGATTCCACCTACTTCGATAGGATAGGGAAAGCATCAATTTAACCCAACGGGTACAATGTTGAAAAAGGGAGTTGATTTGGAAGTATCTTCGTCCCAAGTCCATTCTCCTGTTGTGAGTTGTGTCATGACTAAAGTTTTGTCCTTATTGTTGTGTAGTTTGATTGTTGAGTATTTATTTTATTTATGGTTAGTGTTTATTGAATTGATCTTATTTTATAAGATTAATTAATGTTGTCTTGTTACTTGATTTAATTGTGAATTAGTAAAATGTTGAATTTTGAATATATTGTGAATTAAAAAGTTATTTAATTAGTTAAAAGTGTAAGAAATTAATTTAAATTAATAATAATGATGATAATTAAATATTATCTTTTTCTTAATATCAAATTAGAAAATCTTGTGTGGATAATGTCTTGAGAAAATAATTTATTTTTGATTAAAAATTGTAGATAAGTGTGTGCTTTTAAAAGAAGAAAAAGGACCAATGAGGGAAGAGGATTTTTTTGAGGAAAAAGATGAAGAGCTTTATGGATTTTTATTTATTTTTATTATGAGAGAGTTTTTCACACACAAAAGATTTTTTTGTTGTTTTGGTCTGTAAAAGAAAAAAAAAATAGTTTGTTTTTGTGCTTATGGGTAAAAGAATCGTTTTGAAGAAAGATAGATTTGAAAAGAGAGCTGCGGACAGGAAATCGAGAAGAGGCTACAAAAGGGATTCTACATCAAATGAAGGACTCCAGGTTTTCTTCTTTTAAGTTATTATTATTTTATTGTTCTATAAACAATATATGGTTTGCTATGTTTTGAAAATCTATTTCTCTATGTTTTCTTTGAAAGTGGTTCTGTGATTGAAAACTTGTTTGTATTAAAACTCTTAAGTCATCTGTGGAAAACTTTAGTAAAACCCTTTTGAAATTCTTCAATATAGTTTAGTAGTAAAATTTATTGTTTTGAAATAAAAATCGTTTAGGATTGAGGGTTGGATTTACTTGTTAGATCTATATTGAGTTTATAATAAAAAAAAAATTTGTGGCTATAGTATTTTTTAGAATCTATATATATATATATATATATATATATATATATATATATATATATATATATATATATATATATATATATATATATATATATATATATATATATATATATATATATATATATATATATCTATATATATATATATATATATATATATATAAACAAAATTAACTATACATATATATATTATTATTAGTCTGTTTGAATCATTTGAATGAAAATATATAAATTTTGGATTCCTATGTGTTTTCATTTATATGAAAAGAATAAAATATATTTAGTTAATTGTGTGTTCTTTTTATACTTCTTATGTAATTTCGTATGAATAAAGATTTAATATAAAATATACTTGAAAAAAAATACATATATTGACATTGCTATGTTTGAGGTACAAATTTTGTATATAAAATATATATATTTCGTGTGCAAAGAAACCTGAGCTTCCTATGCATCGAACAAAATTATATATTAAAAAAAAAATTACTTGCAATAGGGATTTGTGTTTTTTGTTCGAAAGTATGTATTTTATATATTATAAAAATTAAAATTAAAATTAAATAAAAATAAAAGAATAGTATAAAAAAATGTATTACATAGGGGGGGTTGTTGGCGGTGGTCGTACCACCCCCAACCCTCGTGTACCGTGCGGCAGCCACTAGGCTATGCACAGCAGCCCCTAGTGGGGGGGGCTGCAACCTCCCTTTGGGACGTACGCAGTACCTCCCTACTACGTGGTACTATGTAGAGGGTACCTTGTTTGAAAATTCATTTTTTTATTGTTTTCTAATTTCGATTTCCTATAATTTTTGTATTATTATTAGATTTTGTTATATAATATATATATATGTACATATTTAAATATATATATGTATATATATGTATATATATATGTATTTGTAAAAAAAAAAAATTATTACTGTGTTATATAAAAGGTAGTTTTTATAATATGTTTTAAAAGCAATAATTTTAATATATATATGTTTTATTATGTATATATGTATATATGCATAAAGCGTATGTATGTATATATATATATATATGAGAGATGTCACATATTTTGATGATGAAATTAATATGATGATTTTAAGAAAATTGTAATGTTAAAGTCTGGTTGAGAAAATTAGAGAGAAATTATGCGCTTTAAAATTAAATTGAATTTTTTTCCCAAGCAATCAATTTATTGGTGAAATTTATTGTTTATTGAAATGGTTTTATGGTGTTGTTTTATGTATTTTATTACTTTTGAGTTTATTTGTTTAATTTAATTGTGGTTTTCTTTTATCAGATTTATGTCTTGCGGGAAAACCCTAGTGTTAGTTTGTCCAGTTATAGGGATTTAAGTTATTGTTTAGGAACTTCCAAAGGTGGGGATACTAATATTTGTATTCGATCTTGTAATTTGATGTTGTCCTTATGTTTGGCCTCGGTTGTGATATTATTGTACAGTGGTATTGTACCATTTTGTGAATATAATTCTGATGATTTTGGCGAGATGGTTATCCCTCGTGAATGTCCCTTTGTTGGTTGTGTGATCTGGTTGGTACAATCCTTTTGTGTTGGATATCTTGTGTTGAGTTTTTAGAAAGAGTGGCTCTAAGTGGGGGTCAGCACACAAAGGGGTTGTCATGGTAATCCACATAGAGTATAGTAATCAATGATAACCTAAGTAATAAATCATGAGTGGGAATTAAATATTAATAAGATAATTGTGATGCCTTGTTCGCCTATTAGTGCTATCATAGACTAAAGGGGACCAAGAAGGCCATGGTTGGAATGATCATTTCTTTGTCTTTGTGAAAGGCTAACGATTCTGCATGAGTAACCATATGGAGTAGCGTCTTGAGATAGGCTATCAAGAGAACCATAGATGGAGGCGGCATCGTAAACTAGGTTGTCTAGATAATCCATCTAGAGATGGAGGCATCACCTTGTGATAGGTTGTCTGAATAATCCATGTGAAACCATGTGATGACACTCTCCTCTAACATTCCATTTGTGTTAGTTTATTGAAGTCCTCTGGAAGTAGTCCTTGATGTTATGAATTGAGATTTATTGATGATGTGTTTGGTGATTTTTTATTGTCTTATTTGGAAAGTGATTTATGGCTATCTTTCGAAGTGGTCTAATGTTATGTCTTTTGATGATTTATTGTTGTTGAGTTTTAGTATGGTCTAGTGATATTATGTTGTCTATCTGGAGTTAGTATTGTGTTATTGTTGATGTGCTTGGTCAGGGATCCTTCCTTGTCTACTCCCAACACGGGGGTGCTTGGGTGGAACATGCTTCGCACCCTGTTGGGTTCCCTCTTGTTGCAGTTGTATCTTTTATTGTAGGATTTTGGCAGATGCTATTGATCTAGTGTTTGTATGCTCCAGATGTGCATTTTTACTATTGATGTATTTCATTTATTAATGTATCAACTCCCACATATGTTGGGAAGATTATAATGTAATTTGTATATGTGATTATCGAGATGTATTTTCAGACAGGTGTATTGTACTATCATAATGATCTAATGTATATTTAGGCCATGTAATCATTCGAGAACTATCGTATGTAATTACTGATTAAGTTGTGTTGCATCTGTCAAAATATATATACTTTATATCTTTATAATTTCATTTATTTTCATATGTATGTATGGTATTAATCGGTATGTTCACATCCATTTTGATATCATGAGTGAATGTTTAATTGATGTCATGAATGATTGGATTTATGTTATTGGTTATTTAATGTTATTCTATTATCTTTGTATGGAATATTTTAGTAATGTCCTCGTGTACCCCAAGGGATTTAGTTGTGCAACTTAGAACATTGTTATGTTGGAATACTTAAGTACATTTATTATGTTCTTTAAAAAAAAATGATTACATCTTTATTAGTTCCTTTGGGGTTTATATGATGGGGCGTTACACAAAGCATGTAAAACACAAATATAGTTTGGTATAACCTACAATCACTCCCATGAATTTTCTCCATACACAATTCAACTTCACACAACCCCAAAACCCTTAGGTCGACTTTGTATAATAAAAATGGTGAAGCAACAACTAAATGAACTAGCTATATTCATTTGCAACTCAACACGTGGAACACCAAATGACTTGCAACTTAGAGTGCACACACATCTAAAATCCTCAAACACTTTCTCAAAATTGCACAACATAAAAATCATCTACAATGGAATGTAGAGCATTCAACATGCAATCTACATGTGTAACACTATCATGACTAAGTTGATACTCTATCATCAATATCTTTGACTATGGAAGACATATAACCCTAAAAACTTTAGATCTAGACACCTTCAAAACATGCCATAAATAACTCAAAATCACATAACAAGGGGATGTAACATGGAGCAATGTGGACCACAAAACTATTCCTCTATAGCATACCACTACAATTTGGGACTTATCCAATTTCACACTTGGTCTTCTCTAGAATTCTCTGGAATATATACAAATAGATGCACTATCACTCCCAAAATGGGTTGCCATCAATAAAAACACCATAAACCATCCATACACTATCATGCCCATGTTTCCAAAAACATGTAGCTATTTAATAAACACCAAATACCAGTAAATATATCTCAATATATTTTAGATAAATGTATATAAGATATTTATATTAATTTTATAATTTAATTATTTAAAAAATATATATCAACTTTATTTTAATTTCTATTTACATGATCTATACCTTGATACTACTCTAAAATGTTTATCAACATAGTAATAAGTAAATTGGTAAATACTCTCTTCGTATAACGATTCTAAATTCAACCATTTCTTTTTAACATTTCAAATTTATTTTGAATAAAAATAAATAGACATTAGACAAATAATTGGGATTAAATAAAACAAGTGTCATGTAGCTGTGAGTACTTATCTTTGTAGTGTCTAGTAATTATGTATATCTATTGTGGTTTCTTGGCATTCATATTGATACATATTAATATTCAAATTTAAAATAAAATCAAATTATTTTTTTGGTTTTTCAATAAAAAAAGAAAAATCCTAGCCTCAATTACTAAATTTATCTTAAATTCTATGGTAATATTTAGCATTTTGTTTCCTACTTTCTCTCTTATTTAATGGATTTGACTCCATATCATAATGATTGGAGATAAATTTATAAAAAATAGAGACTATAGAAGCTTAGTTGTATATAATTAGAACTCTTGGTATTTATCAACACTAAGGAATTATATGAGGCATTAATTTAACATACCCTATGTTTACCAAAAAAATTTCACCTATAATTAACTTAGAAAGTGATTAACACAAGTTCTCAATACATGGACATTTTTTTTTCCTTTTCAATATCATAGTGCACATTTCATAATAATTTCCACATATCATTATAGAATGAAATAATATTATATAATCCCAAGTAAATGAAACTCATCTTTTAAGTACAAATTACAATTGAACCATGATCACATTCATATACATATTCATAAATTATAAGAGTTCAAGGTCAAGGTGTCCACATATGGATCATGATTCTTCTATTCCATAAGACTTGACAACCGACTACAAGAGCAAGAGCATCACCCAAGTGATTTACCTCCAACTAGGGACTTAAGGGGTCCCCCACACATATTCCTAATTGGTAAGATGGTCCTAACCTTAAACAAAGAGCTTGGCATGAAAACCACAAATAATACACATCTAAGTAACTGGCGTTGTGTCCTACATATCTAGTATGTCCATACAAAGGATACCCTCCAACTACGCATGAATCTAGTGAATAGTATGCAATCCTATATAATAGTGAATTGACCAAGTGTAAGGAGTGTCTTTTACACCTACTCTAGCCAGAGATTTCATAGATATAATAAATCCACTTTTTATGAAGTAGTGCCATATGTTCACCCATCCTTACTCAAATTGGGAACTCTATTGACCTGATGATGAAATATTCTCTTAGTTTTCCCTAAGATAAAAGATCTCAAACAAGGTTTCATTCAAAAGTGATGACACACTCGTATTGATTCAATACACCAAATAGGTTTAACACAATCCCTTGAATACCCAATTATATACTTGTAACAGTCTAGGTTTGGCTACTACCTCTTTTCAATTTCTTTTCTTTTAATATTGGAGGTAAATACCCTCCTACCTAATACATAATTAATTAAATATTGATGACCCCATATCACTAACTAGACACAACTGGTACCAGGGTATGTTCAGGATCATATGGGCCAAAAAGTGGCAACATGATGGGTATGTGGTTGATGACATTTTTTTTACCCAAAATTGATGAAATGAAAAGGGTTTTAAAATGAGATTCTTAGCATTCCAACAATATAAATTATGATTTATTTTGAATTTAATTAGTAATTATTATTCATTTTCTATTCAAATTACGATAAAAGTCCTCATTGATAGGTTGATTGAAAAACATCTATAGCTTTCAAACGATATCACATTTTTTGAATCCAAAACATGTGTCACATTCTATACTTTGCATACTATAGGATTAAAAAAAGAAAAATTTAATTTCATGAATTTTTGACCAAATTAAGGTGGTCAAACATCCAAGTTTTTATATTTTTTTAAAATTTGTAATAAAAAATTCATAATTAATTATTTACCTAGAAAAAAAATACAAAAAAATATGCATCACATCAGGGCATGAGTCCTCTATTTATATATAAAATATTATAAAAAAATATTATCATTTTATTGTGGTTAGAGTGGTCAGACAGACACCTACTTCTTATTTTTTCCCTAAAATTTAAGTACCATTGCATTGAAATTTCAAATTTTCACCAAATAGATTTTTTCTTTGTTTAAACAAACCTAGTAGTTTAAAAACTACATTCAATTTTCTCCATATTTTATTCTTACATATTTTTGAAATAATATAGATAACTTATTCAAATTTGTACGTCAAGTTGTCTAACTCTAATTTTTCTGAATTTTTTTCCACTTAAGGGCCTATTTTTTCCATGATGATCCTACACATACCCACCAAACTAAAACATCGTCAATATGTTGTTATGTATAATAATTCAAAATTAAAGTTAATTTGAAGATTACTTCATCGTATTTATTTTTGAACTCTTCATTGTCATAGCTTGTATCGTTCCATCCTTCTAGGATACCATAACCAATATGGTTATCCTTGACATTAAATAACATATAAATTATTATGTTTATAATAATATCCCATAATACATCAGAATAATAAGCTATTAATTTCTAATAATTCATCTAAGAAACTTTCGACTAATCTCTAATTACCTCATGGTTCTTCCAAGTTATCCTTTGCATAATTTATAAAAGGTTCCTATTTTTGAAAATAAGTGGCAAATCATATATCATTTTTCTCATTATGATTCATATAATTCATCATATCTAAATGTATGATAAGTTTTACAGCTAATTTGGAGATCATGTTCTCCTGAGAGGAGTCTATTGCAAGTATGATCAGTTGGTGTTTTCATTGATTTCAACAAGCTTGTGTTTTCATTGGTGTCAATAGTATGAGAAGGATATTACTTTTGCTAGAGTATGATGTTTAGTTGGTGTTTTTAGTGATGCTTTGATTAGTTTCATTATGTTTCCATTAGTAAATTAATAGTGTCAACCTCTAGTGTTACTTTGATAAGCTTCTTTGTATGGATCTATGTTTGAGTTTCAATCCTAAAATTGGTTTATTAGTATTGAGAAAGTGATGAATATAATGAGGATGTGTATCACATGTTTGGTTTCCAAGTTCTTTTGAGAAAATTTGATAAAGAGAGGAAACAATGTGTTGTAGTGCTGTTCTAGGTGTGGTAGAGTTGTGTGTTGGTGTTGCTCCACATTTCCCCTAGATTGAAGATATTCTTATACATTTTGGATATATTGATCAAAGGTATTTAGAGGTGTTATAAACATAATTTGGTGTGTTGGATGGTTGTGAAAAGGAAATTATATTCACCATTGCATGAATTGTGTATTGCAGAGGTGTCTAGGAGAAATTTTTTTGCTCTCAATTTCTCCATAGTTTGGTTTCAGGTCTTGTAGATCTAAAGGTGTGTTGATAGTGTTGGTATCTTTCTTGAAGAGAATTGATTCGATATTTAGTTCTTTAGAAGATACTTTTTGAAGTTATAATATATGGCAAAGTTGCTAGGATGTATTGGGTGTATACATTCTTCAGGTGAAAGTTGTGAAGAATTTTGTTGGATTCTAGGGTATTTGTGGAATAATCTAGATTGTATTCTGGTGAATTTTTTTTTTTGTGAATTATTGTTGGATCAAAGGAATAGTGTACTTAAAATTTTAATAGTTTTTACATGAGTAATGACTAATTTGGGTGTTTACACTAAATGCGAAGGTGCTTTTTTTTGGTAGAAGTGTGGTGTGGCATGTGTGAGTGGAACCAAGTCCTAGCTAAGGCATTTTGTGGTCCACCTTCATTCCTTCCCTCTATGGGAATGTTTTAGTACTGACCTAATTTTAATTTTCACATTTGAGCTGCATAATCAACCTTGGAGAAATTTTTCAAGGTTGAAGAAGGTATATATTAGAGTTGATTTATTGAGGGATTTAGTGATAAAAAAATATAGAAAAATGTGATGTAAATGATGTAAATTGTCAAGTGTTACTGTATGAATTTGGGAAGTGTAGTATGAGCTTTCATGTGTTAGATTATTGGATGTATTGAGTAGATGGTGTCTATAATTCTTTATTCAATCTACGAAGGTGTTGGTGATGTTGTGTTGGAATTCTCTATTGCATCAAGATGGATTTCTTTGTGCAACATTCTTCTTTATCTTCTCTTCTATTATGGCAATGAGCCCTTCTTTCTTCTAGGTAGTGCACCCTCCAGTAGTGAGACCTTTGTAACTAGTTTTGATATTACTTTATATTGTGGGATAATCCTAACCATGGTGTTTCCCATATTTGGTTTTCCATGTAAATCTAATGTTCTTTTTTGTATGGTGTTGAGTAGTTTCAGTTTTAGTTTTTTTTTTCATGCTAATTAAATATTTATGAGGGTTTTGAAGGTTTAATGTATAACTCATTTATCCCCCCTCTTAATTGTCTTGTGCATTGAATAGTTGGTATTAGAGAAAGGTTCCTTGGAAAAAATATTAGCCACTTGAGGTAGATTTGGGATGCAACACAAGAAAGAGATTCCTATATTTGATGGAATAGACTATAAATTTTGGAAGAGAGAATGGAAGTTTTTCTATTTTATTTTGGAGTTAATATCTTGAAGTAAATTAGAGATGGATACACTATACATGCAAATGGTCCAAGTAATATTGATGAGTTCAAGGCCTATGAAACCAATGGTAGAGCAAGGAATTCTCTCTTAAGTAGTCTTACTAATTCTAAATTAGTGAAAGCCATGAGTCTAAAGACTACTAGAGAAATTCGGGTAAAGTTAGAAATCACTTATGAAGGATATGATAAGGTCAAAGAAGATAAGATGTAAAATATGAAGATCGTGTTTGATAAATTTTGGATGTCTAAAGATGAAAATGTTACAAGCTACATGTAGAAGGTAGATGAAGTTGTCAATGCCATCAGAGGTTTTGGTAGAGAACTCAAAGAACCAAAAGTCGTAAAGAAATACTTATAACTATTCTTAAATATGGTAATCATCAAGTTTCTACTATTAACGAATTTGAAAATCTAAATCAATATAGGTTAGCAATTAGTTGTATTCTTATTTAACCACTTTTGAGATGAGAGAATATGGTACAAATAGTGGTGAAAAAGTTGAGATGGATTTTAATGCTAGCCAATCAAAAGAGATTAAGGAATCAAATAAAGAGGATCTTGATGATGTACAATCTAACTTTGTAAGGAGAATGAAAAGCTGTACTGGTAAGTATAGTGTTAATTTTTTTTCAAATGTTACATTTGTACAAAGATAGGTCAGTATGCTTCAAGATGTCCAAATAGAGCTTTGAATAACAAAATTAAGGGAAAAAAGGTAAGATGATTAAGAAAATCTATTATGTTAGAGAAGATGCAAGTATTTCTAGTGATGAATCTCATTATGGAGATGATGATGATGGTGATAACTTGTTCATGGCTTTAAAAGATGAAACTTTTTCTACTAGGGTGATCCCACAATGGGTATGTGCAGGATCATGATGCACTAAAAAGTGGCTATATGATGGGTATGTCTAGGGTATGTGGTTGAGACTTTTTTAACCCAAAATTGATGAAATGAAAAGGTTTTATAAAGTTGATTCTCAACTTTCCACCAATATAAATTATTCTTTACTTTGAATTTAATAAATATTTATTATTTATTTTCTATTTGAATTACGAAATAAAGTCCTGATTGATAGGCTGATTGAAAAAAATCTATAGCTTTCAAATAGTATTTTTTTGAATCCAAAACATGCATCACATTCTATGTTTTTCATACTATAGGATTTAAAAAAAAAAATGAATTTCATGAAGTTTTGACCAAGTTAAGGTGGTCAGAAATAAGTCTTTTTATATTTCTTTAAAAGTTATAGTAATAAATTCATAATTAATTATTTACTTGGAAAAAGATTACAAAAAACTATGCATCACATTGGTACATGAGTCCTCTACTTATATCTAAAATATTATAAAAAAATATTATCATTTTATTATGGTTAGGGTGGTCAGAAAGACACCTACTTATTTTTTCCTTGAAATTTAAGTACTACTGTATTGAAATCTCAAATTTTCACCAAATAGATTTTATTTATTTTTAAATAAACCTAGTAGTTTAGAAACTACATTCAATTTTCTACAAATTCTATTCTTACATATTTTTGAAATAATATAGATAACTTATTCAAATTTTTATGTCAAGTTTCCTAAGTTTGTTTTTCTAATTTTTTGCCACTTAAGGGCCTATTTATTCTATGATCATGCACATACCCCAATACCGGTTTACAGGTTTTTTCTAAACTGGACATTGAACTAATTTTTTCAACTAAAATTTTCACTTTCGAGCACCTATAGCAACTAAATCATGAGGAATTTGAAGATGATGCAAACTAGTGATTTGTGACATTTTGTCTATAGATTCTAAATATATTTTTTTCAAAACTTTTGAAATTAGATTGCACCTATTTTACCATCTCCTTTGAAAACTAGTTTTTTAATAAACACCATTTTTAAGGAGTGATGCTCACCGTATACAACATAACTTTTTTCCATGAAGGATAAAATTCTATTTTTTTAATTTAGATTTATAACTAAGATATCTAGCACTTTCATTTGGTTTCATAGTGTTTTATTGAATATTTTTCTTAATTGGTTTTAATGTCAAACTAATTACAATTCAAACATAGGTGAACTATATACAACATAACTTTTTTTGTATGTATTGATTTTTTTTTTGTTGGATCAAGGACTTCAATATCTAGTGCACTGATATTTTTCAAAAAGAAAATTGATAATCTGCTATTTTTCCACATGTGTAGAATAGAGAGCTTGATTTTTAGTGAAAACCCTACATTCACAAGAAATAAAAAATAAATATAATAATAAAATTAATTTATTTAAAATTATACCTTTTGGGAATCTTATAATAAAGACCACATAATTACAAAATATAAATTTTAAATGAATTCATTTGATCCCCTAGAAGGTAAATCAAAAGTGGTTTTTTATCAACATTTTTATAGGTGTAAAGGAGACTCTGTTATAGGTATGGTTTAAAGCTAGTAGGGTTCTATCCAATGGGTTTTTACCTAAGGTGGTTTGATCAAATCCTCTTAAACTTGAATCCTTTAAATGGAAATTTTCAAGGTTTAAATCATTATATTTTCTAAAAATATGTGATTTCAGCAAAAAATAGGATCTCCAAGAAATTTTAAACTAATATTATGGGATCACTCACTAAGTTTGAGAGATATGTGAAGGAAATCCCTCCAAAGAAAAATGATAATATTGAAGGTACTTTGGTATCTTCTTTTCATGCTAGATAGGACAAGAATTACTATATCATGTTGATAGTGGATTATCTAACCATATGACCAATGACAAGAGTAAGTTTTTTAAAATTGTAAAATATGATGGAGGATGTGTTATATTTGGTGATGATACATTTACTAAGATGTGTTTGTAATCAAATATTTTAGAAACCCTATTGTACACTTACCCTTCTAGGATCTTTCACCTAAAAGGGAAGGAATAGTGTTAAAAATCTATGTAAACACTCAAAGATTAATGTAAAGAGGGATATAATTATGTCTTATTATGATGTACTAATGCTCTAATGATGCAAAACTTAAGAAAGGTAAAGTGCTGTAAAACACAATGTGATATGCAAAAAGATAAAATAAATACAATAAATGCAAAATAGAAACTATGCACTTCAAAGTGATTTTTCATTGATATTTTAGCTTTGTAAATAAGAGGTTGGCTTCAACAATTTTTCAACCTATTCTTCAATGATTTCCAAGCCTAAATATGCAAACACAAAAAGAAAGAAAGAGAAATGTTGAATGCTAGGGAATAGGGGTTTTTGCCTTGGTCAAACCCCTTTTAGATAATTAAACCAAATGAAGAAATAATATGAACAATGAACATAAAATAATGAAATTAATACCTTTCCATGATGATGGATCTTGAATTGCTACAACAATGGATGAAAATTCTTGCTCTTGAATGCTTGGTTATTGCTTGTTTCACTCAATGATATGAATGAATGATGAATGAATTGCCTGTATGAATTGTCTGGATAATGGATGGATGAAAGGTCTCCATTTATAGAGGAGAATTAATAATAAGAATTATGATCAAGAGCCAAGATTAAATTAGAAAATAACTTAATCAAGGGTGTAGGTTAATTGAGAGAAGAAAGACATAGGGTATGCGCAAGATCATGATGGCCCAAAAAGTAGTGATATGATTGGTATGTATAGGGTATGTGGCTGACGACTTTTTTTTACCCAAAACTGATGAAACAAAAAGGTTTTTAAAGGAGATTATTAGCTTTCCACCAATGTAAATTATGATCTACTTTGTATTTAATAAATATTTATTATTCATTTTCTATTAGAATTACAACTAAAGTCCTAATTAATAGGCTAAATGAAAAATATCTATAACTTCAAACAGTATCACATTTTTTTAATTTGAAACATGTGTCACATTCTATATTTCACATACTATAGGATTTAGAAGAAAAAATGAATTTCATGAAGTTTTGGCTAAGTTAAGGTGATCAGACATACGAGATTTTATATTTTTTAAAATTTGTAATAAAAAAATCATAATTAATTATTTACCTAGAAAAAATTACAAAAAAATATGCATCACATTTGAACACAAGTCCTCTACTTATATCTAAAATATTATAAAAAAATGTTATCATTTTATATGGTTAGGGTGGTCAGACAACACCTACTTATTTTTTTCCTAAAATTTAAATACTATTACATTGAAATTTCAAATTTTCAACAAATAGATTTTTCTCTTTTTAAAAATAAACCTAGTAGTTTAGAAACTCCATTTAATTTGCTACAGATTCTATTCTTACATATTTTTGAGATAATATAGATAACTTTTCAAATTTTTATGTCAACTTGCCTAACTCTGATTTTTCTGAATTTTTTGCCACTTAAGGGCTTATTTTTTCCATGATGATCCTACACATACCCAATAGATTGATAAAAAAACTTGAGGTGGAAGATAAGATTTGCACAGAAAAAGAGATTGTTGGAGAAAATTATTGAATAAAAATTATTTAATTTAGGTGGCCAATATAGAAGAAATAAATAAAATATTGATTTTATTTATTTAAAAAGAAAGGTGGAAACAAATAATTAAATAATTAAAAATAATTATTTAATTGGGGAGATAAAGAAATGATAAATAATTAAATAAATATAGCATTTACTTAAATAAAGAGAGAAAATGATACAGAATAATTAAATAATTAAAATAATTATTCAATTATAGAAGAAGAGGGGAAAACTAACTTTTTAATTAAAATAATGTTTAATTCAAAAGAGGGGAAAAGGAAAAAATATTAAATAATTAAAAATAGTTGTTTAATATTGAAGGGAAAGTGAGGAATAATTAAATAAATAATATTTATTTAATTATAGAAGAAAAGGGTAATGAATAATTAAATAATTTAAAATAATTATTTAATTATAGAAGAAGAGGGAAAAGCTAACTTTTGAATTAAAATAATATTTAATTCAAAAGTGGTGGGGAAGGACCATTAGATTTAAATGCTTAATAAAAGTCTAGAAAAGTGTGAAAGTGATTTGCAACACTTTACATCACCTTTATAAGACATATATTTTATTCATTTTGCTAGGGTCCAAGACCTAATGTGGATGTGTAAAACACCTCACAAAACTAGACCAAGGTGAAATTAAATCCAATTTATCATTAATTATTCCCAAATCAAGAAAAGTATACACTTTTTGGTGACACAATTTGGAAAAGGTTCAATCAATTTTGATGGCAAGAATAATAGAGATGATTTTTACTATGTTAAGAGTTTGAGACATAACCTCTTGTGTTTTGGACAAATGTATAGGAAAGGATAGAATCTTATGGTTCAGGATGATGGATGTGACATTAGAAAAGGCTCTAGAACTATGATTGGTCATAGAAAAAAATAGATGGAAATGTTTATCAACTTAAGGATGTTGATGGTTGTTGCTTTATGACAAATTAATGAAAGTTGGACTTTCAACAAGAGGACATTCCACATCAATTTTAATAACCTAGTAAGAATAAGTTTAGTTCAAGATGTAGGAGATTTTCTAAAGATTACAAATCCTATCAGTGTTGTATATAAGGAATGTCAAGTTAGAAAGAAAATAAGGAGAAGCTTCAAGGGAAAAGAATAATATACTATCAGACTATTGGAATTAGTGCATATAGATCTTTTTTGTCCTACAAGACTAAGAAATTTTTAAGGTGATAGGTATTTGATGTTATTAATTGATGATTATTCTAAAATGACATGTCTTACTTTTTTAAAAGAAAAATTTGAAGCTTTTGGTGTAATTAAACGTGTTGTACCTTCTACGTCATTATTACACCTTAGTTATGTTTACTTAGGGACCACATAGCAAGTTGTTGGAGATTTTCCACTTTTGGTCGACTTGACATGTCATTACTTTATCACTTCCACCTTTTGTGGTGATTATTACATTATCACTTCTCCACTTTAGGTGGAGTGATAGCTTTTCATAGTTGTCTCATGTCATAAGATTACGATACTTTTCATAATCTTATGCCCTTCTATGTTCTCACCCTGACTATCTAACCAAGGGATCCTCTATGTACATTTTCTCATTCCATCATTTTTGTATTCATTGGTAGTGTAGACACATAAAAATGGCCTTAACTTGTAAACCATATTTTTCTATGATGACCACGCTTCTCCCTCACATAATTCAATTATCTAATAAGGTCCATTTCCTCCATGATTATTTAAATAAATAAATTACGTCTATTTATTTAAATACGTCACTAATCAATCATTATTTCCTCCATGATTATTTAAATAAATAAATTACGTCTATTTATTTAAACACGTCACTAATAAATCTTTATTTCCTCCATAACATTATCATTTATCCTTGGATCAAATAAACTTGTCTATTTATCCCATTTTCCATCTCACCAAGTAAATAATTAAAATAATTATTTATTGTCTTTTATCTCATCCCCCATTTATGAATTAAACCATTATTTAATTCATAAGTGAACATTCCACCATGAATTAAATAATTTATATTATTCCCACTAACTTATTTATTTATCCCACTCTCCATCCCACCAAATAAATAATTCAAACAATTATTTATTGTCTTTTGTCTCATCCCCATTTATGAATTAAACCATTATGTACTTCATAAGTGGACATTCCACCTTTTATCTTTTTGATTTTTTAAAATCTCACAAGGTGGGCTACTTTATCTTCTTAATTTTGAAAATATTTATTTTTAAAATTAATTATCTCATCATTTCTCCACCACTGATCTTATTTTCTCATATGGCATCTTGATCATTCATTTAAGGATTTTTCCCTAACCCTAATTAGGGATGGTCATATTTAATCTTGGCCTCTGATTTTAGGTTTCTATCAAAATTCAATCTTGTCCGTCCATTCAAAATTGTGTTTTCTATAAAATGTCAATCTTGTTCATAATGAAAGAACTCTTGGGACTCTTGGATCTATGAGAGGCATTCTAGTAATTTATCATTTAGTCATTTGTCATTTTCATAGGCATAGGCATAATTCTACTTAAATCCTTCAAAATTTGCATAGGACAATGGCATAGTCAAATTGCTCACACACTCGATTTGAGGGCATCAATCATATGCTGCAAGCTAGAAGGTGCTATGGAGGTGATTCATGGAAGCTTCACGAATATCTAGTATAATCATTTCATTATTATTTTCTTTCTTTATGCTTCATAGCTTCTTTGGGTTTATATTATTGATCTATTCATTGCTAATCCTCAATCCCAAATTTAACCCTTAGATACATTTGGTGAGCCTGACGTGAATCCAACTCCGTTTTCTATTATTTTTCCATACGGTTTTGTGTGTTTTATGTTGTTTTTGTAGGTATAGGTTCAGAATGATGCAGTTGATTTTTTTAAAAATTGTGACGTATCTGATGTGTTGCGATGCATTTGAACACCCAAATACTCCAATCGATCTATCGTGATGCATTTGATAGACAGAGCGACTCATTTGTGATATCAAGCTGTAGTCAACAGATAGAGCAACACATTCACTATGTCGTGACACATTTGACTGGTTCGAACATCAAAGACTAAACTTGATGTGAATTCGACTCTGTTTTCTTCTTTTTTTTTGTATAGTTTTGTGTTTTTTTGTTGTTTTTTAAAGGTACAGGTACAAAACGATGTAGTTGATTTTTTCGTGAGACATTGAATGCATCACGACACATTTGAACACCCAAACACCGCAATTGATCTGTCATGATACATTTCACAAATAGAGTGATGCATTTGTGATATCAAGCCACATTTGATAGACAAAGTGATGTATTCACTCTGTCATGACACATTTTATTGGTAATGTTTTCTAGTGATTTGTATTCAGGTTTTTGTTATTTTCAATGTCTCTATTATTCTAGTTATTTTTTGCATTCTTCCTAGCATAGGTTTTGTGTTACTAATTAGGATTTGTAGCATTTGGTGGTTACTTTTTGTAGGTCAAAGGTAAACATTCAAACTACTAATGTGTGGTCTTGTAGGTTCAAACGTCAAAAACTAAACATCAAACCAATGTTCCTGTCTTTTTCTTAGTATAATACACATTTCCTTTTGGTGTAATTAAAAAGAACTTGTGTTTCTGCTATGTCTAAGTGTGTTTGTAAAATGGTATGCGAGTATGCTCTCACCTTGTAAAAACTCGGTGATTAGAAAACTAGACCCATTTTTATATGTCATTACCCTTACGACTTAGTAATCGAAGTATCCTCTCCCATTGCACTTTTGAGCAATCCTAGGTATAAGAGAAACGGTTATTAACTATAGAACTTTGGCCTGTTCTGGTGGGAAAAAGTACTCACCCCAAGACAACTCAGACCGGTAGCACCCTGAACCTGAGGGACTTCCAACCGGTATATAAAAGTGGATTCTTGGGGAAAGCCCAAGAATCACACATATGGTTCTAATGAGATGGATCTGAAAAGGGACTCTCACTGCATGGATCATGCCCTACGAATGGAATGGATGAATTAAACACCTTTTGTTTTAGTGTCCAACCATACTTTGGCCATTGCTTGGTATAGTGCAGGGTACAGTATCATTCCCGGAGACACTCACTACTAATCCCCTTGAGTAGAGATAGAAGTTCTTGGGAAGTCACTACCCAAGAATTCAAATTTGGTGTGCTCGAATGACATTAATGAGCCATGGAGGGGAGCCAATGCCACCATAATTCTAAGCTATTCACTCTTGAAAAGGAAAGGTGTTTATCACCAATCAGGGGTATATCTCTAGGCTATACCAAGTATACAAACCCTTGGCCTATTGGCCTTTTAGGATTGTACTTTTTTTATGTGTGCTTACACCCAAAACACTATGCTTTCCAAGTGCTTTCTAGATTTCTAAAACATTATCCACCTTATTCGCAATTGTAGACAAAACATTTACCATTAGATAGATCAAATCTTCCATCAAAATGACAAGAAACTCAATTATTACAAATTGTGACGCGTATGTCAAACTACAATCGTTCTTCTAAAATGCAAATGCTCTGTTAAACCACATTCAACATTTAAAACATAGCATCTGTAGGCATCGTGATGCAACTAAACCTCACAATGTAGCATCTTCCAAACCGAGTCGCATTTTTCAATCCCTAAGCCGCATTTGCTCAAACTGTGACGCATTCGCCAAATTGAGACACATTCGCTACCTCGAATGACACATTTTCCTATCACATATAAAATATTCATACAAAGTCAAATCTAAAGTCTACACCTTGTTAATCATTTGTCAAACATTGGTTCTAAGGAGATTTTGTCATAAACCAATTTTGAAATTGCTCAAATTTTTGACCATTAGTTTACATTCTTGACCATAGGTTTCATCCTTCATTTTTTTAGTTGCATACATTAGGTATTAGTTTTTCCCTAGGTGTTCCATCTTACATACTTCGGATTAGGCAAATCTCAACACAATTAGCAACGTCATTTCTTTCGAAACTAGGTTCTCTTGGACATTATCGTCAAATCCCTTTTTTAGTCATTGTCCCTTTTGTGAGACTTTTCCAACTCAATAGTCTAGTTAGGAAAACTCACTAGTCATTTTGGCCTTGTCCTTGTCCTTTTCAGCAAAGTCCTTTAGTAACCAAAATCAAAAACAAAGATTGAGCTTAGAAGTGCTTAGGTATCCTTGTCTTAAGTTGCATTATAAGTTTAGACATTGCATATTTTATTCCCAAAAATCCAAAAAAAAACATTGTTCATCCTAGTCGTCATTTTTAAACTTAGGCCTTGCATAGTGCACTCCTTGGCTATCATTTTCCTTTGAGCAATCTCATTTTATGGTGGAGACTAGACTCCAAAAATAGAAATGGCAAATGGAAAACTTTAGACAAGACCCCACTTCCACTGCCAACAACCCACGTACGACCCCAATTGGACTTTTGATGATCCATTTGGTAATACAAACAATCAAATTCTCACAACAATACCATCCTCATCAAATAGTCTATTTGAACCATTCTTACGTAAGGATGAGCATGGTCAAATACTTAAAGAAAACCTAGAGGTAGCGGTACAAGATCCAGAAGCCTCTCAATTTGTAGAATAAATCGTCCTATACGATAGAGACAGATACTTAGCCATACTCCTAAGTCAAGGAGCTAATTTACCTCAAGGATTCAATATTAACATGTTGAGATCAACATCTCCTGACCCTAATGTCCACAATGCACACAACATGACAAATAGTGGTCAAAATTCAAATGCTACGAGCAATACTTTCTTTGACACTACGACGACATTGCATGCTACCTCCAACGTTCCAAACAACTCCAACACAATAAATGCCACATCCATTGGACAACAACAAAATGCTAACACAACAACATAGTCACATGTAATCACCTCCCAAGGATCAACTATGAACAATCCCCTTGGACAACCTCAACAATTTGGACAAGGTGGCCAAATGACACAACATATGGCATCATTAGTACATCACAATGTTCAGGTTCACCATATTCCCCAAGTAACAACACAAAGGGTTGGGAGACACATCCCAACCTACTCATCTCAGATTCATACCCACCAACATACACCCAATCCAATCCTTCAACACCAACAACATGCCAACCCAAACACATCATACATGTCACAACAGTCCATCCCTCCACAATATTCCAATATTCACAAACAAAAAATGGGGACCTATGGTGTACCAAGCAATCCAATGTATGGAACCACAAATAACCCTTTTATGGATGCCTTACAAACAAGATTGATGGTTCTAGAGAAAACTGCCCAAAATATACAAATATCAAGAAAGAAATCAAAAGTGTAATACGATCTAAACGTATACCCATTTGACATGAACCTATACATGCCTCCATTTTCTCTGGGATATGTTTCACCCAATTTAACAAAATACAAAGGCAAGACAAATCCCATCAAACATGTTCGCAAATTTGCAACCAATTGTACGGATGTCACCTATGAACAAACGTACCTGATGAGACTCTTTTCCAAAAGTCTCGCAGGTCCTACCCTTGAGTGGTTCTCCACTCAAAAAGATATCCAAACTTGGGATGAGTTAAAACAAAAGTTCATAAAAAATTGTGCGTAGAACATTGACACGGAAACCTCTATCACTATCTTGTACAATCTCACACAGGAGGATGCTAGTGAGACATTCATCCCATTCTTTCAAAAATGGAGAATTTTAGCTAGTCGGTGTCATATTGACATACCCAAAAGGGAAAAAGTTGACATGTTTGTGCAAACACTTATGGGGCCCCTAAGATATGCATTGCAAGTACATTATTGCACATATTTCACGCACTTAGTCGAAAAAGGGTTCCAAATTGAGAAATCCTTGATCGTAAAGGGATAACTAAGATACGGTCCCAAAAATGTGAATGCAAATCCTCCTACCGACAAGAATAAATACTGTGTGAAAAATAAACACGTTACAAATGATGATGTTGTTAATGCCAAGACTGCAAACATTATGGGTCTTGTACTAGACCTAAAAGGGGTTCAACAACAAAACAAACCAACAACGACATTGAAACCCCCTACAAATGTCCCTTCAAACAACCAGAACAGTCAGAATAATCAGGGACAATACTGTTAGATAAGACAATTTCCTAGGGGTCGCACATACACTTCTTTGGGTGAACCCATTGAAGAAGTCCTCAAGAAATGCGTCTAGAATGAGGTCATCACACTTCAAGAACCCAAACCATATGACCTAGGACAATGCAAACCATCATGGTGGAACGATTATACATTTTGTGAGTATCATCGAGCAAAAGGACATACAACCTCTAACTATCGACAATTGAAAAACTTAATACAAGATCTTATCGAAAGTCGCGCCATTGAGGTAGGTGGATCACAATTTTCCTCCAATTCAAATCATACTATCCACAAGAATCCACTGCAGGACCATGGTTCTCATAATACTTCCACGTCAAGTCCAAAGATAAAAAATTATCATGCTAATTTCACCTGATCTAGGTATGACTATTCTGGCGGACCTATTATAAATAATGTCCAAACTAATGATGAATACATTAATACAATTACAACCCAAAATCACCATACCTAGCCCATCTGCTAAACTACCACTTGTCTTGGCCACAAAGCAATGGCAACTAAAAAGTCAGTTCAACCTTATCGACTAGCTGGGCAAAACTCCCATGCAAATCTCTATACTTGACCTACTTCGTATCGCTCCCACACACAAGGATATACTAGATAAAACCCTGCAAGAGTCATCAGTCCCCAAGAACATTGTTTTCAATCAATTTGAGACCATGGTGGGATACCTCACCATGCCTCACCATGTCACCTTCTCAGATCAAGACTACTCATCGCCCAAGATCAACCACAATGATGCATTACACATAGAAACTTTTGTCCACAAGCACAAAGTTAGATGGGTTTTAGTAGATGGTGGAGTACGATTGAACATATGCTCCCTCAAATTGGTTAAGGCTCTAGGATTTTTTGATGCATGTCTAGACTTGACAAAGAGTATAGTGATCAAAGCATATGATGATGAAGAATGCTCTTCACGTGGCATTATCTCTCTCCCCATCAGAGTGGGACCAGTCATTATGGACACAACCTACCAAGTCCTAGATTTATAACTACCATATAACATCTTGCTCAGTTATCCATGGATTCATGCCTTAAAATTCATTCCATCCACATATCACCAATGCCTAATGTTTCCATTTGATGGCACGAAAATAACCATATATGGAGACCCCAACCCTTTTCAATATTGTACCAACCTAAGAGGTATTTTTGAAAACCAAGTACCTATTAACCAATAAGCACCTGGCTCCTCATCATCCAAATACATTGACCCATCCACACTCATATCATCTTCCACATCCGCTCAACCCACATCTTCTACTACATCACCACCTCCCACAAACCCTAAGGTTGAATCCACTATCAAGATCTAGGACCTTGGTTGTGGGGAGTTCAAACTACATACAGCATACAACATAACAACAATACCCAAGCCTCCAAAGATATATGGTCGGCCATGTTTTAGAATGGAACACAAGGAAACTTTCAAGGTTCCACCAAAAACATTTTTTATCAAATGGGGAGATATGAGTAACGAGGACCTTGCTGATATAACAGGATGGATCTATAAAGATACTTTCGCACTACCCCCATTACCAGTTCAAAAATATGGCAAGGGTTATGATATAATGAAGGCTAAAGGCTACAATGGTACTAGTGGCCTAGGAAAAAATAAAGCTGGATGAAGAGAACCCATTGAACTTTTCCAAATTCCAAAGTATCTTGGATTAAGGTTTGGATTACCTGATAATGATGATCGACGTACCATTGGAATTTCAAGTGAGTGAGTACATGCTTCGAAAAGTGTCAATACCACTAAGGAAACTCTCACCAAAACTGACTCCCAAGAGTGGGAATTTGGCTCAGAACAATCCTTAAGTGCTTGTTGCCTTGATGATTTGTTTGTCAAAGCAGGGGAATGGACCTCTGAACAAAGATTTTGGCAAACATTTAAAATTGAAAAGGCACCAAATAGTCAAAGTCCCATTACCACTCCCCATGACATACAAGACCCACCATTTGAATCCCTCCAGTCCAATCCATCTGAAGTACCAGACGATACTGACAACCAGGACTCTAAGTCCTTCAACCCTTATTTTTCCAACGAATATGAGACTAGTGAAGAGGAATATTGGATAGAGTCTGATGTCGAGTTGGATGATGATAATCTCCTTGACAACATCATTGAATCTTTCTGCATGCTTTTTGCATCCTCCCCTCAATTCACCAACAATGACAATGGCCTAGTTTATCCTTAGTTAGTCAATTGGGAACAACAAGGCCCACCAGTCCTGGATACATTTCAGAATGATGAGGCAATTGCATAATTTATGGGATTACGTGAGGGCATACCCAGGGGTGATCATAAGTCAATATTTTCCATCGATTTAGATTTCACAACATACTTCGGCAAGACTGCTCCATCCTCTAGTCGCAAAAGTAAAATAAAAATAAAATAAAAAATGAAACATCTCTAGGTGAAAACTAAAAGGAACCTTTTGATGACAAAATGGTAAAAACAAAGGACGTATCTGTGGGTGAAAACCTCTTCGGGGTGCCTAAAGATGGAGGACTAGACTTTCTTCCCGTGCAACAAGAGAAATCAGCTATGCTTATTGAAGACACTATAGAAGACAATATAGCCACTGCAAAAGATCCTAAAATGGTCCCTTTTGCTACTTCATTGACTGAAGAAGAGAGATTAGAATTTCATAAGTTCTTTACAGAACCTAAAATCAACTTTGCATGGTCCTATGTCGATATGCCTGGACTAGATCTTGAAATGGTTTTACACCATTTACCATTATTGCCTAATGCCAAACCAGTCAAACAAAAGTTATGCAAAATGTACCCTCAAGTGGCTCTATTGGTCAAGGCCAAGTTAAAGAAACTGCTAGATGCTGGGTTCATATGGTCTATTGACTATGCTGAATGGATATATAACCTGGTGCGAGTAACAAAGCCAAATGGACTTATCTACATTTGTACAAATTTTAGAGACCTAAATAAAGCATGCCCAAAAGATGACTTTCCTTTACCAAATATTGATATCATAGTTGACCTCACAGTAGGATATGACATGTTGTCCCTTATGGATGGTTTCTCTGGCTATAATCAAATTCGCATTTCCCCTGAAGATCATCACAAAATGACATTTACTTGCCCATGGGGTACATACTGTTGGAATGTCATGCCATTCGGTCTCAAAAATGCAGGCACCACATATCAAAGGGCTATGACCACAATCTTCCATAACATGATGCATAAAATAATGGAAGATTATGTAGATGACCTATTGGCTAAATCAGTAACCAGGAAAGATCATCTCAGGGTCTTAGACACAATTTTCAAGATACTGGAAGAATACAAAGTCTGGCTAAATCTTAAGAAATGTGTTTTCAGTATCACATCAGGTAAAATATTGGGATACATAGTTTCTCGAAGAGGCATTGATGTTGATCTATAAAAATTCAAAGCCATCATAGACATGCCTCCGCCCAGAGGAATTAGTGAACTTAAAACTCTACAAGGTAGGGTACAATCTATTTGGCACTTCATAGCCCAATTGGCTGACAACTGTCACCCATTCCAATATCTATTTTGCAAAGGTATCCCCTTTGTGTGGACAGATAAATATGAAGAGGCCTTTCAAAAAATCAAATATTACCTACTATCAACACTAGTCCTCATGCCTACCATTCATGGAAAGCCATTGATCCTATACATTTCGACAACTAATTCAACACTAGGGGCATTACTAGCACAAAATGACCAAGAGGAAAAACAAAGCTATATATTACATCAGTCATACATTGGTTGGGTATGAATTGAACTACACAACAATTGAACAAGCTTGTCTAGTTGTGGTCTTTGCAACATAGAAGCTAAGACATTATATGTTAAATCATCAAACACAACTAGTAGCAAAGATTAACCCCCTCAAATATCTATTATGTCAGGCAGCATTAACAAGACGTCTGGAAAAATGGGTCATGATTCTGAGTGAATATGACATTCAATATATAGAAAGAAACAAAATAAAAGGGCAAGTCATAGTGGACCAACTAGCAGACGCATCCTTACAAAGTGATCACCTATTAGTGGAGGATTTCCTAAATGAGTCAATAGTCCATACAAAACCAAAGGCACCTTGGCAACTCTATTTTAACGAATCACACAAAAATATGGCTTGGGGGTTAGGAATCCTATTCATCACCCCTCAAGGAGATTCCATTCCTAAGTTTTTCTACATTTCCTTCCCACACACCAACAATGTGGCAGAATATGAGGCACTAGTTACAGGACTAAGAATGGCAATAAAATGGAAAATCATAGGACTACATGTCTACAAGGATTCTCAACTCGTCATCAACCAGGTTAATGATGACTATGACACAAAAGATGAGAAGTTGATGCCCTACAAATGGATGGTGGATAGTTTCCAAATGTACTTTCATATGGTAACTTTTGAACAAATTCTGAGAGCGCAGAACAAGGCAGTAGATGTAATGGTTACAATAGGATCCCTACTCGACATACCAAGCAACACGCCTTAGCTGGAATTCCTCATAGAACAATTGTTGGTCCCCACCTATCACATTCCAGAGTATCATATGGTTTTCAAACTTGTTGGTCCCGACTCTCCTTGGTACTAGGATATTTATGACTACCTTAAGTCTCAAACCCTTCCACTAAACCTATCCAATAACCAAAGGAATTCTTTTATCCAAAAAGCCGCAAGGTATACCATTATCAGTGACACCCTTTATCGGCATAGCTTTGATGAAACCCTCCTTATATGTCTCGACACCAATGAAGCACGCACAACCTTACATGAAGTACATGCCGATATATGTGGGTCTCATTCGAGTGGTCCTACTCTAGCCAAGAAAGTAACGAGACTTGGGTACTATTGGCTAACCATTGAAAAGGATGCAATAGAATATGTCAGGACTTGTCATAAATTTTAGATTCACAATGATTTGATCCATACTCTAGCACAGGAACTTTGGCCAATCACTTCTCCTTGGCCTTTCACTCAATGGGGACTCAACCTCATGGGTAAAATTCACCTGACCTCGTCCAATGGCCATAAATTCATCATCACCGCCACTGATTATTTTACAAAGTGGATCAAAGCCATCCCTCTGACATACATAACCAACAAGAAAATATCCAAGTTCATCCTTAACTACATCATTTGCTATTATAGCCTTCAACAATCCATCATCACTAACAACAGACATCAATTTAAAAACCAAGACATTTGAGAGTTATGTGAGTGATTCATATCCAACATCATTTTTCATCTCCATAATACCCACAAGGAAACGGTCAAGCTGAGGTGTCAAATAAAACCATTGTCAAAATCCTCAAAAAGACTATCAATGACACTGGCCATGACTGGCATATCCAACTCAACCCTGCTCAATGGGCTTACCACACAAGCATTTGTACACCTACAAGAGCTACTCCATTTTCCCTGGTCTTTGGGGTTGAGGCTATCTTGCCCATTGAGGTTGAAATTCCTTCTTTACGAGTCTCCTTGAAGGGTCTAACAGATGATGAAGAATATAGATAGTCACGCTTGGAAGAGCTAGAAATGTTAGAGGAAAGAAGGAAAAATTCCTTGAACCATCTACAAGCGTATTAGAACCATCTCTACCACAGTTACAACAAGAAGGTTATGGTCAAGAAATTTGACATTGGCGACTTCGTTCTCATACAGAACCCTAAAAACCAAGCTGACAAAGAAAAGCTGGGAAAGATTGAACCAAAATGGTTGGGTCCTTATGTTATCATATCATATTTTGGTTTTGGAGTGTATCAATTGGCTACTCCAGATGGAAAACAACTGATAGAGCCTATTAAAAGTCTACATCTCCAAAAATTCTATGCATAGCATTAGAAGATCGAGTTGAAAACTATAAAATACAAAAAAAAATTGAAAATTGATGAAAATAGTAAAGAAAAATGATTTGGCCAATGATGAAAACCTGGAAAATAGGAACTTTGGATAAGTATGATGGTGAAAACCTAGCAAATAGGCGCCATGCGTAATCAATCATTGCTTTTCCATCTACTATCACTTTGTCTAATATGGCCTAGGATAAAATATGTTTTCCATCACTATCACATTATCCTCTTCCTTTCATGGTTGATAAATGGTTGACATCAAGTCCTGATGACTATCCATTTGGTACATCGACAAAATCTCTTTCATGACCCTTAAAATCAGCTAAGTCTTGGATCTAACTAGGGGGCAACAAATTTTATCGTCTAACTGTAGTGGATGTCACGCATAATTAAAAAATCTCAAAAAGTCTTGAAAAAAGACAAAAACATCTCAAAAAGTCCTTAAAAAAGACAAAAACATCTCAAAAGGTCCTAAAAAAAGATAAAAACATCTCAAAATGTCTTGAAAAAAGACAAAAACATCTAAAAAGTCCTGACAGAAAGACCAAAAACATTGCAAAATGTCCTGAAGAAAAGCCTCAAAATCAAAAAATGTCCTGAAGAAATCCAAGGAAATCGAAACATGTCAAAAACAAAAAAAACATCTAAATCAATGTCAAAATCTTAAAAATGGAGTCAAAGTCATTCATATCAGTCAACCCATGTCATTGTCGAACTACATGGTCTCTGCACATTTTCTACGTAGGCAAGGCTCACTTTATTGAGTCCTCGAGACATTCAGTTAGTCCTTTAAGGTTTATCAAAATAAAATTGTGATTCAATCCTGGGTCATCAAGACAAAGTCACTGGTCGTGTTGAACTACGAGGTCTCTGAGTGCATGACGTAGGCAATGCCATCTATCGATGATCCCCCGAGGCTACACTAGGTCAGACCATTAGGGTCCATAACACTACACTCACACACACGTCATCAATCTTCAAGTCAAGAAAAATCATTTGCCAAATAGGAAAACTCTTAAAAAAAGGTATGGAAATATTTTATTCAAACGTGTCAATCATATTATCACAACAAAATTGACATATAGTCAACACAAGTCAAACTCAGCCAAACTTTAGTCAAACTTGGTAAAAACAAGTCACATTATCATAACTAGTCGAGCTGTCAACTCTTGGTTCACTTTTAGATGTGTCCTAAAAGATATTTTTTATCATTCATGCCTTAGGATGTTTCCTTCCTAGGCATCGTCACTGTCTTCAGATGTGTCATTCTAAAGAACAAACTCTTTCATTTATGCTTGAGGATGTGTCCTTCCTTAACATCATCACTGTCTTCAGATGTATCCTTATGAAGAACAATCTTGGTCGCTTGCATCTTAGGATGATTCCTTCCTAGGCATCATCATCTGTCATTTAGAATTTTGAAGGGTCCTTCTGACTTTTAAGGATCAATCCTCTCGACATTAGCATTATGTAGGATGTGTCCTTCCTAAATTTGGCAATACTCGAGATTTCGTCATCTTGGCACCGTCAAGACTTTGGCACCTCAACATTTCATCATCATAAAAACCTAACATATTCATATCAAAACAATGGGTATTCAGACACACTTGGAAAACACTTGGCACTTGTCTTTTGGCTTTCATTATGGTACTAGCTTTTCAACAAGATCTTGCCAATAGGGTTTAGAAAAGCAGCGACATATCATGATTATCTTATCTTGTCTTTTGGCTTTTTATCATGTTACTAGATTTTTAGCGAGATCCCAACAACAAGATTTAGAGAAGCAGTGATGTATCATGATGTTTTTTTCTTGATTTTGACATGTATGATTACTAGTTTCTCAGTGAGATCCTAATTTAGGGATTTAGAAAAACAGCGACGTATCATGATGATGGCTTTATTTTGTATTTTGAAAATTATGTTGCTAGTTGCTCAAGGATGTCTTGGAAACATGATTTAGAGAAGCAATGACATTTCATGATTTGTCCTTCTTGTCTTTTTCTGCTTATGGTTGCGCATGAAAAAAGAATTGGAGCAATTGCACTCTTGGTATGAGTCATGATCATCCTTGTCTATGACTGCTTGTCTTAGGTGATGATATGACCTTGCACACCTTGATCTACGTCATATCATGGTGTTTGTTGGTCATCACAATAGTCTGCCCAATGATGATTAAGATCAATAAATAATTAAGTCCTATGGTAAAGTTTTGAAGGATTCAGTCTAGGAACTAACATGCATCTCCTTTGGTCGGGTCATCTTCTCTAAACAGTCTGGTTATCTTCTCTCATCCATCTCACAGTGATATCCTGAGACATACAAAAATATGAGTGCATACATGATCATATAAGCATTTCATTAGGTTCATACATACATTATCCATAACATTAAATCATATAAAATTTCATTGCATATTATGTTCACATTTGCAGGACATCCATTTAAATAAATACATTATGCATATCATTATCACCGGCATCACAAAATCAACATAACATATAAATAAGCATGGAATCATCATCGCATCATATCATGAGTAAGCATCATAGGACACAAATATACATCATAAGTCAGCATCATACATCATACATATCGTAATGCATAAATCAAAGAGCATCACATAGCACATATATAGGCCACATCAAAACTGCATCATCATATAATATCATCTCAAAAATGTACAATGTCACAAGATAAAGTCAAGAGATATCCCAAAAATGGAGCTCGTAGGCTCAATCATATATACATGAATGTGTCATAATAATAAAAAATCCCCTAGGGTAGACTCTCATCATTCCCTCGTGGTGAAGAGTATGTCAGTGGAAACCCTGTAACTGGCACTGAAGCAAGGGGTGGACCTATAGGAACCTCTACCTGAGAAACCAATGGAACTAATACTAGTGGCATATGTGACATCACGACACCCTGACTCTGAGAGGTAGATGGATTTGTCACTAGTGGTTGCCCCTGTCTTGACCTCTATACTGAACCAGTAGACCCATGACTATGGCTCAAGTGGTGACTCGAGGCGTGCCTGTGTGAATGGTGGGACCTATTCCCTGATGTGTACCATGTCGAGGTAGACCCTCTTGCACTCATGTGGCTCATACTACTACTCCCACTCCTAGATCGATGGCCACTACATGTCCTCATCTGTGACCGCAACAACGTAGGATCTCGTTGCTCAAGAGGCACCACCTACTCATATAGAGTCTTGTATTGACCCAACCTCATGCTCACCCTAGCTAGCTTAGGAGCCATATCACCTGAGGGCCCTATACATAATGTGGAAAACTCAATGCACCACTAAGATGAGTCTTCCTAACAGATTACTACCTGATCCCACTCTACCTAAGCCACCTCTAGTGCTGACTATAGTAATAGGACCTGTGCGGTACTCTCATCCAGTCTCCTCTAAAGATTGGCCAATCGCTGGTATGTTGTGGCATTAGGGGGCAACACTGAACTAGAAGGTGTCTCCTCCTCACCCTCCATCATCTACCATCAGAGGAGTCTCTCGGCCTTATGCATAACATCATCGTCATCGTCATCATCATCCTCTCCCACATCCTCCTCTCCGGCCTCCACCACCTTCACATCCTCCTTTCTGGCCTCTGCCACCTCCACATCCTCTCCTCTGGCCTCCGCCACCTCCACATCCTCCCCTCTGGCCTCTGCCACCCCCACATCCTCCTCTCCGGCCTCTGCCACCTCCACATCCTCCTCTCTCTCCTCCTCCTCCCGTCTCTCTTCACCCTCTCCCTCCTATTTGGGATGCTCCTCTCTCTCCCCCTCCTCAGCCACCTCAGGAATAGCATCTAATGCTACTCTCGCCACACATTGTCATACCCTCCAGCCTTGTCTCTCACCATCTCTCCTCCATCATCTCTGTCATCTTCGTCATCTCCACCCCTATCTCTGTCTCCACCCTTGCCTCTATCTCAACCTCCATCTCTCCCCCTGCCTCTAGCTCTACCTCCATCCTTGCTTCCATCCCTCCCTTGGCCTTTGCCCCTATCACTGCCTCTGCCTTCCTACCTATCCCTCAACACACAAGGTATCACTGACCATCTGTCTATAGGCACTGGCCCATCGCGATCTGTCAAAGGCACTGGTCTATGTGCATGCCACCATAAATCATAGTATGTAATGATCCCAGGATCGGCTATCCCAACCCTCCATCCCCATGGCTAGGCTCCTCGCCCATCAATCTACTACTCAGTGAAGGATACTAGAATGGCTAGCCCCCAAGCATACTCTTTGGAAGACCGTGTGTACTTAGTTGTCCCTGTAGGTACACCCTGCTGCTCTCTGAACTGCCTAAGGAAACGCTGTAAAAAATACATCTCAATAATCAATGAAGTCTACATAGTCCTGCCAATCAAATACCAATACTCTCGGCATAGGCTGAGATGGTCCACCTCATCATCCCACTACTAACAATCTCTGTATGGCCTCTAGATAAAGGACACCATCATGTCAATCTGATGCCACCTCCAACCTGTCTCACCCATCTATGTCTGCTATAGGGCGCCCGCATAATAGTAGGCATAGGGCATCCCCTCTACCAACTATGGTCTCTCAATCGGTGGGCGAAATATAGCAATATACATCCAAGCACCCTCATCTTGGTAGTACGCTCAGAATGTCTACTCACCATGATGAGGGTTGTAGATGATTTGCTCTCCTCCGATGGGAACTCATAGGATGCAGTAGACGTCCTCAAGCGTGATAGTATCCTCACCTGTCGGCAAGTGGATGGAACAGGTCTCAGAATGCCATCACTCGCACAATGCAGTCATCAATCCCCTATTTTCCCTGGTGGCAAGCATATAGGCGACATAGAATAGACCTAGCCACATCAGTCATCATCGCTCCCTCAGAGTTAGCTAGTCAACAAACTGAAATATTGTCGGCCTGCTCTATCCTATGTATATCGAGGCAAGCTATCTCTGCACAAACCAAACAACGTGTCAGTACCTTTAGCCAATTGTTAGTATCCTCAAAAGTAGTAATTTTTTTACAAACATCAAAGTCAACCATAGTCAAAGTCAAAGTCAAAGTCAGTCATACTCAAAGTCAAAGTCAAATGTGTTGCACTGAGGAAATTATGTTCCAAAACATCGAATGCGTCATTCCGTATGTCAAATGCATCACAAAATGACAATTGTGTCGCTCGGTCTCACAAATGCATTGCATCAGAATGAATGCGTCACAATATTTGACACTTGCATCATTCCACTCAAATGTGTTGCGCAATTCAACAATTGTGTCGCAACTTAATGATTGTGGCATTCAAACATTCAAATGTGACTTGAAAATGCAAATGTGTCACAATTTTTGGCAAATGCAGCACAAAAACTAGGGTCCCCCTAATTTAGCATGTCATTTGTGTCACGACGCATCAAATGCAGCGAAGGCGAATGCATTGAACGCAAATGCATATGTGTCATGGTGCATTTGTTATTTCCTCTAGAAAGCTAAATTTGGCATGCAAAACAAAAAAATTACAGAGGATAGGGGTACAAACTACCAGCTCTAAGCCCTCTGGTTGTCTAAAAGTCTAGACGATCTCACTGCAGTGCTTTGTCACTAGAATCACCATCCTCACTGCACTACTTTTTGCTCTGAGTTCTCAAAATTTACAAAGGAAAGAGTAAGAATGAATTGACTTTTACTCCTTTGTCAACCTATTTATAGAAGTGAAAATGACATAAGTCAACTAGGTTAGTACTGGATGCTCATTTGACCAACTTTGACTATCCCGTTGGCCACTTTAAACATGTCAAAATCCAAAACCGAATGTGCCATCATTTTTATTGTCATCAAATTGACTATTTAGGACCCTTTCCAAATATTCCTGCCACCAACCCAAAATTTGAAAAATTTCCCGAGGGGGCATTGATACTCTATACCTTCATTGGGGCATGGCTTTGACTTATTTTCTTTGTCACAATGCGACAAGTGACATTATTACAAAGAGGGAAAAAATGTAGACACATAAAAATGGCCTCAACTTGTAAACCATATTTTTCTATGATGACCACGCTTCTCCCTCACATAATTCAATTATTCAATCAGGTCCATTTACTCCATAATTATTTAAATAAATAAATTACATTTATTTATTTAAATACATCACTAATCAATCCTTATTTCCTCCATGATTATTTAAATAAATAAATTACGTCTATTTATTTAAACACATCACTAATCAATCTTTATTTCCTCCATAACATTATCATTTATCCTTGGATCAAATTAACTTATTTATTTATCCCATTTTCCATCTCACCAAGTAAATAATTAAAACAATTATTTATTGTCTTTTATCTCATCCCCCATTTATGAATTAAACCATTATTTAATTCATAAGTGAACATTCCACGATGAATTAAATAATTTATATTATTCCCACTAACTTATTTATTTATCCCACTCTCCATCCCACCAAATAAATAATTCAAACAATTATTTATTGTCTTTTGTCTCATCCCCATTTATGAATTAAACCATTATGTAATTCATAAGTGGACATTCCACCTTTTATCTTTTTGATTTTTTAAAATCTCACAAGGTGGGCTACCTTATCTTCTTAATTTTTAAAATCTTTATTTTAAAAATTAATTATCTCATCATTTCTCCACCACTGATCTTATTTTCTCATATGGAATCTTGATGATTCATTTAAGGATTTTTCCCTAACCCTAATTAGGGATGGTCAAATTTAATCTTGGCCTCTGATTTTAGGTTTCTGTCAAAATTCAATCTTGTTCGTCCATTCAAAATTGTGTTTTCTATAAAATGTCAATCTTGTTCATAATGAAAGAACTCTTGGGACTCTTGGATCTATGAGAGGCATTATAGTCATTTTTCATTTAGTCATTTGTCATTTTTATAGGCATAGGCAAAATTCTACTTAAATCCTTCAAAATTTGCGTAGGACAATGGCATAGTCAAATTGCTCACACACTTGATCTGAGGGCATCAATCATACACTGCAAACTAGAATGTCCTATGGAGGTGATTCTTGGAAGGTTTGTGAATATTTGGTATAATCGTTTCATTATTATTTGTTTTCTTCACACTTTGTAGCTTCTTTGGGTTTATATTATTGACCTATTCATTGCTAATCCTCAATCCCAAATTTAACCCTTAGATACAGGCATAATACAATTTATTCTTGTCATATTACTTCTATCTCTCTTATCCATGTGCTTTCTATTAGGCCTTTAGATCTTGGGTGGCTACCTTCATAGCCAATTCTTACATGGTATTAGAGCTATTGGAGTGCCTTTAGTTAGTCATTTGGAGAGATTCTTTGAGGGTTCCATTTATGGCCTTGTATTATTGGTGCATTTTGGGAGCTTGTTACATCTCATCTAAGCTCACCATTGCATCCGGAGTGTCCAAGATAGTTAAAAAAAAAAAAATTTCATCTCAGTTGGACATTGGAGGTCAAATCTACAAAGGGTTGAAGATTGGAGGTGGTTGCCAGATCCAGGAGCTAGCTACGACTTTGGAGCATTTTTAGCTAAAAAGGACACCGCGATCGTGCTCAAAAGGGCCAAAAACCCATAAATCGATTGTCAATTCATCCAAATCAAAGCAAGTTGTCCATCGAGGCAAAAAAAAATTTAGCAAACCGTCCATATGGCCAACCTGTGTAGTCAATACGATTTTATTTTTTTTAGAAAAAAATCATTTATATATTTTTTGAAAATTTAGTTTTCAAAAAAAAAATTCATTTATATTCGCAGTTTTTACTTTTTGTTATAAAAAGTTTTTATTTAAAAAAAAAAAGTTGTTTGTATAGCCACAGACTGTATAGTCTGTCGACTGTACCACTGTCTCCTCCAACCACCACGTGGCGACATCTACTCACCCCCGCGGGCACCTCATTCCCTCAACTAGCGGACTTCTATTTATCGACGGCAACCAAAAGAAATTTCGGCCAATCAACAAAAACCCGATGGCAAATAATTCTACAGGAATCTTTAAGATTCCACTAGTTACAGGGAATATTCCGTCAACCAGTAAAAATAATTTGGCAACTTCAAAATATTCTAGCATCGGGAGTGATGGCGACAATGATGTGCATACAACCACCAAATTTAAGTTCATACGGTGTGTGACAATCATAGGAATGTCAAATTTAATGGCATGGTTTGCTAACATTAGCACTACATCAACACTTTTTGAAAATTTGTAGACCCCTCTCCATTGAGCTTTTTGATTTTGCAATTCATCTTCAAAGGCTCATATCTTGGTCATTTTGAGGCCTTTTTTGGTGTAATTTTTTTAATTTGGGCTAATTTTTTGTGTACTTCATAGTGGTACAATTATTTTCTGATTTTGGTGCATGGATTTTCTAGAAATTATAATTTTTCATAGGTCTTACTCAACTGCCACCATTTTTTCAACTTTCGGGGCTTTGTTTAGGCTCATACAAACTCCTTTTCACGTGCCATTTTTTTTTAAACTGCATAATTTTTTCTAAAATTCATAGTGGTGCTATCATTTTGTAGTGATTGTGATCAAAAATTGTATTTTCAACACTTGGTCATTTTTTACCTCTTTTGGCATTTGTAAAGATAAGATCTCAGTTTGTTCTTTTGTATTAGTCATTTGAGTCTTCTATAACCTACTTAAGGCTATTGTAAAACTTTGAAAATTAGAAGCCCACTTTTCTTGGCTTGCAAGTGGCCATTATACACACATTAATTATAAAGTGTCAAATCATCTTTCTCAAGGTGGTTTCTTTGATTGAGTGAATTTGGGGGGTTGTCTTGTGTGATTGTGCCTCTCTCTGTATGGGTATGTGTAGAATCATGATGGGCCAAAAAGTGGCAATATGATGGGTATGTGGCTGACAACTATTTTTTTATCCAAAATTGATGAAATGAAAAGGGTTTTTAAAGGAGATTCTCAGCTTTCCACCAATATAAATTATGCTTTACTTTGAATATAATAAGTAATTAATATTCATTTTCTATTCAAATTATGATTAAAATTATGATTGATAGACTGATTGAAAAACAATTATAGCTTTCAAAAGGTATCACTTTTTTTGAATCCAAAATATGTGTCACATTTTATGCTTTGCATAATATAGGATTAAAAATAAAAAAATCATGAAGTTTTGACCAAGTTAAGGTGGTTAGACATGAGTTTTTATATTTTTAAAAAAATTATAATAAAAAATTCATAATTAATTATTTACTTGGAAAATAATTACAAAAAAATATGCATCACATAAGGGCACGAGTCCTCTACTTATATCTAAAATATTATAAAAAATATTCTCATTTTATTGTGGTAAAGGTGGTCAGACAGACACCTACTCTTTTTTTTTTCCTTGAAATTTAAGTACAACTGCATTGAAATTTCAAAATTTGACCAAATAATTTTTTTTTTTTAAACAAACCTAGTAGTTTAAAACCTATATTCAATTTTCTATAGATTCTATTGTTACATATTTTTGAAATAATATAGATAAGTTATTCAAATTTTTATGTCAAGTTTCCTAACTTTGATTTTTTTTATTTTTTTTCCACTTAAGGGCCTATGTTTTCCATGATGATCCTACACATACCCCTATCTTGTTCTCTTTCATTTTTTTGTGAAGGGTTCTCCTAAGTTTCCTTTGTTAACTCCACATAACTATGCTTCTTGGAAAATTGATGCATGGAGTAAGTTAATGGAAAAAGGATTAACTCATTATATTGATGGAACTGTTGTTGTACCATCTAATCCTAAAGCTGCTCCTGTTGCTCATATGTATTGGCTCACTAAAAATACTATGGTTCTTGGAACATTAAGGAAATATGTATCAAAAGATCCCATCTTTCAAATTAAAAAATGTAAAAAAATTAAAGAAGCTTGGAAAGGGTTTGGTCAATTATATGGAAAAGTTGATGAGATTAGAGGTTATCAGCTTGACAATGATCTCATAATGTTAGATCCCAAGAATTTTGATACAATCCAAGACTATGTCACTAAGGAAAATGAGTTAAGAGCATAGCTTGAGGATTGTGGCATTGACAAGAAGGATGCAGAGTTGGTCTACAATTTGTTGGGAAAGCTTCCATCACAATATGCAACATTTGTTTCTAGCTTTGAAACCAATCACTTGATAGTGGGTAGTTCTTTCACTGTGCCTTCATTTGATGCATTCACAGAAAAGTTGATGTTAGAGCAAGCAAAGTTTATAAGTATGGGGATTTGCAAGTCTTCAAAGTTCAAAGCTTTGGTGGCTAATCAAGGGACTCGACGGACTCAAGGAAAGGGTTCCAACAAGAAGTAGAAGCAATATAAGCCAAAGACACAACAAGATAAAGCACAATCATCCTCTCCAAAAAAAGGGAATTCTTCATCACAAGGGAATTCTTCATCTTCTCCCAAGAAGGGAAATTCAAGCAAGAAGGAGAGACCAACTTGTTCATATTGCAAGAAGTTTGGTCATGATGAGCATCATTGCCACACCAAGCAAATTGATGAGTTCACAAACATCATCAAGAAAAACGTCGTCAATTTTCCATTTTCCTACAAGAAGAAGGATTCATTTCCTTCCTCTTCCTCATAATTAAAAGGAAAAGGGAAAGAATTTGTGGCTACTTCAGGTTCTTCACGACAATGGATACTTGACTCAAGTGCCACTCATCATATGGGTTCTTCAAGGGAACAATTTTCTTCTTTGGGGCCATCTAAGGTACCTCACATCTTCATAGGAGATGATACTCAAGTGGAAGTTGAAGGTGAAGGCTCTATTGACGTGGATAATGGAACATTTGGGAATGTTCTCTGTGTTCCTAACTTGAGTGCCAATCTTCTTTCAATCTACCAAATCACTCACTTTGGAGATGGCAAGAGAGTTGAGTTTCTACCAGATTCAGTTGTGGTCAAAGAACTTAAGGATGATGCCTTGGTTGCAGTGGGACAAGCCAATCACAACACATAGCTTTACTCATTCTCCCACTTTGTGCCTAAGTCTCCTTATACAGCCTTGCTCACTCATTCAAATTTAGAAATTAAGCTATAGCATGAGTGGTTTGGACATCTAAATTACTGCTATCTTCAACATCTTAGCTCCAAGGCTATGGTTATAGGACTGCCTCAAATCAGCTTTTCTGAAGGTGTATGTTCAGGTTGTTCCATGGGTAAGCATCCATAAGAGAAGTTTGAAAAAGGGAAGTCTTAGAGAGATTTGGAAGTTCTTTAGTTGGTTGACAGTGATGTAGCAGGTCCATTTCTAGTACCACCATTTAGGAAGGCCCGCTATGTCCTCACCTGCATTGATGACTACTCCTACTTCACATGGGTCTACTTTCTTGTTCACAAGAATGAAGTGTTTGACAAATTTCTAGCCTTCAAATAGGGAAGCAAGTCAAGATTCTTTGCACAGACAATGGAAGGGAATATGTCAACAATATACTTGAATAATTTTGTACTCTTGAGGGGATTGAACTTAAACATTTAGTTGCATACACTCCACAGCAAAATGGTGTAGCTGAAAGGAAGAATAGAACCCTTAAGGAGATGGCTAGCTGCATGATTCATGCTCATTCTCTTGGTCCTCAATTTTGGGAAAAACCTATCAGTTGTGCCACTCACATCCAAAATCAGGTTCTCCATAAAGCTTTAAAGGGTATGATTCCTTTTGAGGCTTGGTGTGGTAGAAAATTGGTTGTGAGACACTTCATAGTTTTTAGTTGTCTAGCTTCGACATGCATACCTCCAGAGAAGCGCAAGGCATTGGAACATCAGAGTAGGCCTTGCATATTTTTTGGATATCCTGAAGGTGTTAAGGCATATAGACTTTTGGATCCAAAGACACATGAGCTATTCATTGAGAGGAGTGTTCACTTTGAGGAAAGCTCTCCTACCTTGGCTTCTAATCCTCCTCTTCCTTCCTCCATAGTGGAAAGTGATGATAGCGACTCAGATGATGATTCTTACTCACCTTTGATCCATAGGATCACACCTTTGTAAGGTCCACTTGTAGTTGAGGCACCTTGTCCTTCATCTCCTACTATACTTTGTTGGGCTCGACAAACTCTTGAGTTAGCTGGTTCTCTTGTTGGGGATCCTTCAAATACTCAAAGGACTCAGTCACAACATTAGGATTTTCCACATGCTTATATTGCTAGTGCTTCAAATCCGCAATCCTTTAAGGAGGATTTAGGCATTCCTAAATGGGATTCATCAATGGAGGAGGAGTATAGTTCCTTGATGAGGAATAACAGGTGGGTTTTAGTTCCTCTTCCTAAGGGGAGAAAGATGGTTCAATGTAAGTGGATCTATCGGACTAACTATGCAGCAGATGGAAGTGTGGATAAATACAAGGCTCAGCTTGTGGAAAAAGGTTTCTCACAGGTTCCAGGTGCTAACTATATAGAGACCTTTTCACCCATTGCTAAGATGAACTCCATTCTCTTGACACTTGCTATTTTTGTAGCTCATGGTTGGGTTGTACATTAGATGGATGTGAAGAGTTCATTTCTTCACGAGGATCTTCATGAGGAGATTTAAATGGAGCAACCACAGGGATTCATACAAGATTCTTCTTTGGTTTGTAGATTGAGGAAGTCTATCTATGGCCTCAAATAGGGCCCTAGGGCATGGTATGCTAAGATGGATTCCTTTCTTCTCTCAGCAAAATTCACTAGGTGTCATTCAGATCTAAATATCTACATTTTGTAATAGGATGATTCTCACTTGCTACTTGGGTGACCCCATAATAGTGGTTTACAATTTTTGGCCAAACTGGACACTGAAATTATTATTTTTAACTAAATCTTCACATTCTGGCACCTATAGTGGCTAAACTGTGAGGAATTTGAAGATGGTGCAAACTAGAGTCTCATCAAATTTTGTCTGTAGATTCTAAAAATATATTTTTCAAATTTTTTGGAATCAAATTGCACTTCTTTTTCCATCTCCCAGAAAAATAGATTTTTTTCAGAAAATAACATTTTTAAAAAGTGACGCACACCGTATAACGCATAACTTTTTTTCCATGAAGAATAAAATTCTAATTCATTCAAATTTAGATTTGTAACTCTGATATCTAGTGCTTCCACTTGGTTAGATAGTTTTTTATTGAATATTTTTTCCTTAATCAAATTTCAAAGTCAAACGAATTACAATTCAAACATAGTGCGACTATATAACGCGTAACTTTTTTGTATATGTCAAAATTTAATTTAATTTTTTTTGTTGGATCAAGGACTTCAATATCTGGTGCACTCATATTTTCAAAAAAAATTTGATAATTTTCTATTTTTAATGTGAAGAACAAAGAAATTCATTTTCAATGAAAAATCTATGTTTAATAAAACTTAAAAAACAAATACATAACAAAACCAAAACATATTAAAATTATATTCATTGGATAGCTTGTTCGAGGAATACCATAATAATTTGAAATAAATTTTAAATGAATTCATTTGATCCCCCAAAATCTAAATCAGAAGTATTTTTTTATCAACATTTTGATAGGTGTAAAGGAGACGCATTTATAGGTATGGTTTAAAACTAGCGATGTTCTATCCAAGGGGGTTTGATCTAAGGTGATTTGATCAAACCCTCTTCAATTGGACTCCTTAAAATGGAACTTTTTAAGGCTTAAATAATTATATTTTCTAAAAATATGTGATTTCAGCTCAAATTCATTCCTCTCAGGAATTGTAAACCACTATTATGACAACACCCACTTGTGTTCTATGTTGATGATTTGATCATTACAGGGAGTACCTCATCCATCATTGGTAGTGTCAAATTTTCTTTTCAAGATAGATTTGCTATGAATGACTTGGGCCTTTTGCACTAATTTCTTGGGATTGAGATCACTCAATCAACTTATGGGATTTCTCTTTCTTAGCCCAAGTATGCTCTTGATCTTCTAGCTTGGTTTCACATGATTGATTGTAAGTATACTCTAACTCCCTTTCTTTCAGGAGTCAAGCTTGAGGCTAGGTGTTCTACTCCACTTGTTGATGCCACTTAGTATCATCAGCTTGTTGGGAGTCTCATCTACTTGACTCACACATGCCCTGATATCTCCTTTGTAGTTGGCATGGTTTCATGCTTTATGCAGGAACCACATGAGTTACATTGGAAAGTATCCAAACACATCTTGCATTACATAGAGGGTACACATCATCATGGGATTCACTATGCAGTAGGTATAGGACTTACCTTGGTGGGATATACAAATTATGATTGGGCTAGTGATATTGATGATCATGATTCCACTTCTGGCTACATCTTTCATCTTGGTTTAGGCCCCATTTGTTGGCAGAGTAAGAAGCAGCATGCTATTTCTCTTTCTTCGACTGAGGCTAAGTATCAAGGGGCTATTAATGCTACTACTGAGGCTATTTGGCTTCAGAATATTGGCTTCACTATTCCAGATCCTACAGTCATTCATTGTGACAATCAAAGTTCCATCTAGATCTTGAAGAATCTGGTTCACTATTAGAGGACCAAACACATCAAGATTCATATGCACTACGTTCGGGAGCTAATACAAGAGCATGTCCTTGATTTACAGTATTGTCCTACAACAAAGCAGGTTGCAGATATCTTCACCAAACCCTTGACTAAAAGTATATATCATCATTTATGAGCTCTCTTGGGGGTGTGGGAGGTTTCATTTGAGGAGGTCACTTGACTTCTTCATTCTCTCTTTTGAGGGGGGCTTTTTCCTCACTCAAAGTTTTTCCTTCTCATTTTTTGAGTGTAGTTCTTGTTTTATTTCATCTCTCTTTCGGGGGAAAGTTTTTTCCCACGTGGTTTTCTCCCTTTCTCCACTTTATGAGAGATTTCATTGCATTTGTACATGGGTACCTAACATGGCCTTGTTGTCAGGACCCATCTTGAATTATTTTCTTTTGTGTACATTCTCCCTAAGTTACACATAAGGGGGGTGTTGGTGTAATTAAATGTGTTGTACCTTGTCCTAGGTCATTATTACACCTTAGTTAAGTCTACTTGGGGACCACATAGGAGGTTGTCGGAGATTTTCCACTTTTGGTGGACTTGACATGTCATTAATTTATCACTTCCACCTTTTGTGGACACATCATGTGATTATCTCTCCACCTTTTGTGGTGATTATCACATTATCACTTCTCCACTTTAGGTGGAGTGATAGCTTTTCATAGTTGTCTCATGTCATAACATTATGATACTTGTCATAATCTTATGCCCTTCTATGTTCTCACCTTGGCTATATAACCAAGGGGTCCTCTATATACATTTGCTCATTCTATTATTTTTGCATTCATTAGTAGAATATAGTTTATTCTTCTCATATTGCTTTTATCTCTCTTATGCTTTTGTTTTCTATTAGGCCTCTAGATCTTGGGTGGCTACCTTCAAAGCCAATTCTTATAGAAGCACTAGATAAGTTCAAAGAATTTAAAGTTATGGTTGAAAATGAAATGGATATGAAAATAAAATGTTTGATATCTAATAGAAGTGGGGAATTCACCTCCAATGGGTTTAACATATTTTGTGACAATCATGACATAAAGATGAACTTTTTTTTATCTAGGACTCGTCAATAGATTGGAGTGGTTGAACTAAAGAATAGATCATTCAAGAAGTTGCAAGGACAATGAGGAAAGAAGAAAATCTACCAAAAGTCTAATGGAGAGAAGTAATTCATACTACTTTTCTATATACTTAACTAAGTTCAAGCAAGAGAAAAATAAAATAAAAAGACTCCCTATGAGCTATGGTATGGAAGGATCACTACTATCATGTACTTTAGAGTATTTGAAAGAAAATGTTATATTAGAAGAGATGAAGAAAACATAGGAAAGTTTAATGCAAGGTATGATGAAGAGATCTTCCTTGGATATTCTACTAGAAGAAAATCTTACCAATGCTATAACAAGAGTTTGAGAAAATTGTTGACAATGCAAGCATCAAGGCTAATCAATATATATATAAATAATTCAGTGATAATAGATGGATATGAATCATATGATTCTTATTTCAGAGAAGAAAAAACTAAAGAGAAAGAAGTGTAGATTGAAAAGGAAGAGGCTTCAAAAAAAATCCCTAAAACCCCTAAGCATGTGCAAAAGAATCATTTCAAAGATCAAATCATTAGATATAAGATAAAAGGAATAATAACAAGAATGAAAGTTGTTGAAGAATAGGTAAATCTATGTTTTTTTTCTGAAGTTGAACTTAAAATAGTGATTGAGGCATGCGAGGATGAATTTTTTATCAAGGCTATGGAAGGAGAATTGTTGCAAATTTAGAACAATCAAACTTGTGAACTTTTCCCAAGACCAAAAAATAGAAATGTGATTGGAACTAAGTGGGTATTCAAAAATAAACTTAATGATAATGTAGAAGTGGTAAGGAACAAGACAAGGCTTTTGTGTAAAGGCTACTCACCCATTGAAGGAAATCATTTTGAGGATTTTTTTTCTTTGGTGGCAAGAATGGAAACTATCAGGATGTTTTTGGCTTTTTCAACACCTAATAACTTCAATATTTATCAAATGGGTGTGAATTATACTTTCTTGAATGGAGAACTAGAATAAGAGGTATACATAGAACAACTATGATGCAGGAGCATCCAGTGGTGTAAAGGCAATCCTGCATCACCCAAAAAAGGGTCTGATTTCATGTTGGTAGTTTCTTAGATGTTTTTATATTTCTATATACTTTTTTTCATAATGTAATTCCCAACTTATAGTTTTTCTTTTCTATTCTTGGATTGAAAGATATTACCGTTTTAGTCTCCAAGAATTGCACCAAAAAACCTTCCAAATCAGATTTGATGCACTAAACAGTCCCAAATCGGCCCTGAAACATGAAAAATTTGTGTAGCAAGTTTCAAGAATGTTCTTGACTCTGATACCTTTCCAATGGTTCAAATGGTTTGGAAAAAGGAGCACTAGATCAAAAGTTATGGCTCCCGAAAGATGACCAACTTTCTAGAATATACTAATTTTTGAATGTACCTTGAAATTTTAATCTCAAGTTGTAACTTCTAGCACTAGGCCACCAAAAACTCAAATTTGAATGTTGTTTTGGTTCCAAACTAATAAGGAGCTCAATTTATGGGTGGGTTTTTTTATTTTGGTGTAGTTTTTGGGGGAACAAGTTTGCACACTACGAAAAGGGTTATTTTGTGATTTTCTATAACCCGCATCTATTGTAGAACATCAGAATTTGAGATCCTCTGCATGTAAGAAGTTTCATTTTATGAATAATAAAATTATTCTCTTATTTTCTAAGTTATTTTCTATGTCTCAGGTTGCACCCTTGTCAAACTAGAAGGATTTCAGTTATTAGAAAAATTGGATATGGCTTGTAGATTGAAGAAGGCATTATATGGATTAAAGAAAGCTCCCAAAGCTTGGTATGGAAGGTTGGATAGGTAATTGATACAACAAGGATTCAATAAAGGTACCATATATAGCAATATTTACTTTAAACTTGAAAATATAAAATATTGATTGTGGTTGTATATGTTGATGGCATAATTTTTGGAGGCAATGAAGAAATGTGTAAGAATTTTTTAGAAGAGATGGTAAAAGAGTTTTAAATTTCTATGTTTATGGAGATGACTTTATTCTTTGTACTACAAATCAATTAGGCCAATAAATGTATTTTCATTTCACAATCAAAATATGTCAAACAAATGTTGAATAAGATTGGAATAGAAGATTCTAAACTAGTATGTACCTCTATGGTTACTAGTTGCAAGCTAAGAAAAAATGATGAATCTTCTAAGGTTGATTAGAGTAAGTATAGATCAATCATTGGTGGACTGCTATATCTAACTACTACAAGACTAGATATCATGCATGTAGTTTGTCTTATGGCTAGATTTCAAGAAGAAAAAATTCACATGTTGCAGTAGTAAAAATAATATTTAGATACTTAAAGGGTAGTGTGGATCATGACTTATGGTATCCAAAGGATATTGATTTCTATTTGAGTGCTTATACCGATATAGATTGGGTTGGTTGTGTTGATGAAAATAAAAGTACAAGTTGTGGTGCATTCTTTCTTAGATGCAGATTGGTATCATGGCTAAGCAAGAAACAAGTTTTAGTTTCTTTATCTACTATAGAGGTAGAGTACATTGCAATAGCCTATTCTTGTCCATAATTGTTGTGAATGAAGCAACCATTGAATGATATCAAAATGACATATGATGAGCCAAGCTCTATCTTTTGTGACAATACAAGTGCTATAAATCTTTTAGAAAACCTAGTAATGCATTCAAGGACAAAAATATCTTAATTTGGTATCATTTGTTTAGAGAGAAGCTTGTAGAGAATGAAGTGAAGATTGAGTATGTTACTACAAAGGATTAGATTACTGATATATTTACTAAGGCTCTTCATAAGGATAATTTTTAGTATCTCCAGGAAAAGTTAGGGGTTATTTCCTTTCCTTCTTTGAACTAGATGCATAAGGAGATGCATCGGTCTAGTAGATTTCAAGATTCATTCCTTGGTCTAGACTAATGTTGGTGGCTACCTCTTAAGGGGAGTAGATAGTGGCATTATTGATTGTTGCAATCAACGGGAGTGAGTGTCAGAATTTTTTATTGATTGATTATTCATGTAGTTTGGTGTGTGCTCCTAAGGGGGAGTATACTAAGTAGTAAAGGAAGTAAAATTATAGAGATGTGAGAAGGTTGATTAATGTCAAAGGAGAAAAATTAATGATGCAAATCTATTGTCCTTTGCCATTGATGTCAAAGGGGGAGAGAGAATCATATGAAAAAATAAAAGCTACAAAGGGGGAGAATGAAGCATGTGAAAAAGATAAGTTGAAAGAGGGATAGTGATTAAGGACAGAAGAGAAAGGGAAAAAAGTGTAGAGCAGATTTGTTATGTCTGTTGATGGTTTTTCACATCATGTGTTGCTATCAATGACAAAGGGGAAGATTATTGCAAGTATGAACAATTGGTCTTATTATTAATTTAAAAAATAATGTGTTTCCATTGGTGTCAACAATACGAGAAGGATATTATTGTTCCAAGAGTTTGATTAGTTGGTGTTGTCAGTGATTCTTTGATTAGTTACATTATGTTGCCATTCGTAAGCTACTAGTGTCAAGCTCTAGTGTTGCTTTGATAAAATTATTTTTATCAATCCATGGTTGATTTTCTATGTTTTAGTTGGTTTAGTAATGTTGAGGAAGTGATAAATATGACAAGGATGCAGAGTTGGTAGTTGGTTTCCAAGTACTTTTGAGAAAAAATTATAAAAAGTTAAAACGGTGGGTTGTAGTGTTGGTGTTGCTCTACGTTTTTTGTAGGTTGAAGATATTCTTATGTGTTTTAGATATGTTGATCAAAGGTATTCAAAAGTGTTATATCTAGAATTTTTTGGGCTTGATGGTTGTGAAAACGAAGTTGTGTTCACTAGTGTTTGAACTGTGTATTGTAGAGGTGTTTGAGAAAAATGTTATTGCTCTGTGTTTCTTTGCAATTTGGTTTTAGGTGTTGTAGATCTTAAGGTGTCCTAATAGTCTTGTCATATTTTATTAGGAAAAGTAGTTTGAGTTTAGGTGATTTAGAAGATAGTTTCTTAGGTTACACTATATGAAAGAGTTATTTGGATGTACTAGGTGTGTACATTCTTTAGGTGAAAGTTGTTGCAAAGGATTTTGGTGGATTTTAGGGTGTTTGTGGGATATTATAGATTGTGTTTAGGTGAAATCTATTGTCTGTTAATTATTTTTGGATCAAAACAAGTGTGTACTTAAAATTTTAATGGTGTTTACATGAGTAATGACCAACTTGGGTGTTTATAGTAAATGTGAAGGTGCTTCATTATTTGTGGAAGGTTGGTGTGGCATGTGTGAGTGGATCCAAGCCTTAGCTAAGGTGTGTTGTTTTCCAACTTCACTCATTTCCATTATGAGAATGTTCTAGTGCCAACCTAGTTTTAATTTGAACATTTGAGGTGCATAGGCAACCTTGGAGAATGTTTTCAAAGTTGTGATGGTATAAATAAGAGTTGATTTGTTGAGGGATTGAGTGATAATAAAAAAGATAGAAAATTTTGATGTGAATGATACAAGTTTTAGAGTGTTAGTGTATGAATTTGAGAAGTGGAGTGAGAGATTTCATGTATTTGATTGTTGGATGCAATGAGTAGAAGGTGTCTACAATTCTTCATTCAAGCAACAAAGGTGTTGGTGATAGTGTGGTGGAATTCTCTATTGCATGGAGATGGATTTCTTTATTTAACATTCTTCTTTATATTTTATTCTATTTTGTTCTAGAAGTGAGCCTTTAGCAGTGAGCTCTTCGTTCTTCTAGGAAATGTGCCTTGTAGCAGTGAGCCCTTTATATTCTGATATAACTTTATATTCTGAGCTAACCCTCATAATGGTTTTTCCTATCTTTTTTCTTCATGTAAATCTAGTGTTCTCTTATGTATGGTGTTCAGTAGTTTAAGTTTTTGTTATTTTATTTTCATGCTAAATCATTATAATTGATGAAGACTTAATTGAACAAATGTAGATTGAAATGTTTATGAGGATTTTGAAGGTATATTATATAACTAATTCACCCCTTGTCAATTTTCTTGTGAATTCAATAGATTTTATGCTTCTTCACCTCAAAATATCATCTCATTATGACTTTGGTTTGTCAAGATGTAAAGCCCTCATCTTTAAGATTATAATACTATGATTAGGTATTAATAGATTCTAGCCAAAAAAATATAATATATTATCATTTAAACGATAATGGGGTCATATTCACCCTTATATGTATTCTAATTTTCTTGTTGAAAAATGATATAAACCCTTATTTAAGCACACATATCCAATCCCTAGGGATTAAACTAATCTACTACTTTTAAAAGTTATAAGCAATAGAGAACATAAGTTCTCCAACCATGGTTAAGCTACCAACATAGGTATTCATAAATATCATATTTCCCTAAATGATGATGACATAACATTTCTAATATGGTTGCAATCCTTTCCATTCCAAGGAAACTTACGTATCCAAACAATACAAATACTATATGATATTTTATATATCATCGCAATACCTTTATTATCTTCATGTCAATAAAAAATTATAACCATGCTAGCTACATATTGAACTATATAGATTCCCTAATCCAAATATAGATAAACTAGGTAAATGAATAAGCACTCAAAAACTATCCAAAAGATATATGATGCAACAATGATTGTACAATCACTTTCAAACAATAATAATGCATAGTTTCAAAATTAAAAGAGTAAAGAACTAGATATAACAAGCATTCCTAGAAAATATAGCTCCCAACAAAAATCTTGCAACTCTTTACTCAATGCAAATGGCTCCTCTTGTTGTCACTTATGTTCACAACTCGTCAATCAACTTCCCCTCACTAAAAGAAAATAATCAAGGCTCTCAAAATTTCACTACAATGATACTCTCAACTCTCACACAACAATCTACTCCTAAAACTCATTAAATGAACTATATAAGTGCGCCCAAATGAACTAAACATAAATCAAAAACCAAATACTAAGATGCTTCTCTGTATTTATAGAGAAATGGGGAGAAGAATATTGTTATAGAAAAGATACATGATTCACCACCTTTATCTTTTACTGCCACCTCTCTAACTTAAAATAATAACTCAAACCCAATTCTACAACCTTGCAGGTCAACTAAGCAAGTTGGGCATTACTTTCCTTCACTGGTGGTAGTCTATATTATGTAGAAAGAGTCAATTACTTGACATATGCAATGTCCAAAATGAATCAATTAGAACTCTTTGGATGAGTTGTGCAATTCAGTTGTACACATCCTCATTTACCAAGTCAAACTCATAAAATGTTGTGGAATAATGCTTATATTTACTATTTCTACTTTTCCTTTTAATGTGGCATTTTTGTCCTTTATACTTTTGCAAATATCATGCCTATGGCTCAGGCAATGTAGCAGTTATTATAACTAAATGATATTATTTTCTATGTCGTGTGTGCAATTTTCTCCTTCAACCATGTACAACTTAATAGCCAAAACTTGGCTACTATAGTATCCTCCTTCATATGCACATGCTATTTGCATCTACTTCTATCATATTACTTATACTAGTAATAGTTATAGTATATATGGGTATGTGTAGGATCATGATGGGCCAAAAAGTGGCAATATGATGAGTATGTGGCTGATGACTTTTATTTAACCCAAATTTGATGAAACAAAAACAGTTTTTAAAGGATATTCCCAGCTTTCCACCAATATAAATTATGCTTTATTTTAAATTTAATAAATAATTATTATCAATTTTCTATTTGAATTACGATTAAAGTCTTTATTGATAGGTTGATTGAAAAAAATCTATAGTTTTCAAACAGTATCACATTTTTTAATCCAAAACATGCATCACATTCTATGCTTCACATACTATGGGATTAAAAAAAGAAAAATTGAATTTCATGAAGTTTTGACCAAGCTAAGATGGTCAGACATATGAGTTTTTTTAATATTTTTTAAAAGTTGTAATAAAAAATTTATTATTAATTATTTACTTACAAAAAAATGACAAAAAAAGATGCATCACATCCGGACATGAGTCGTCTACTTATATATAAAATATTTTTAAAAAGATATTATCATTTTATTGTGGTTAGGGTGGTCAGACAGACACCTACTTCTTATTTTTTCTTTGAAATTTAAGTACTACTGCATTGAAATTTCAAATTTTCACCAAATAGATTTTTTTAAAAAAAATAAACCTAGTAGTTTAGAAACTACATTCAATTTGCTATAGATTCTTTTCTTACATATTTTTGAAATAATATAGATAACTTATTCAAATTTTTATGTCAAGTTTCCTAACTCTCATTTTTCTAAATTTTTTGCCACTTAAGGGTTTGTTTTTTCATGATGATTCTACACATACCCATATATATATATATATGTATGTATGTATGTATGTATGTATATATGTATGTATGTATGTATATCAATATATATACCACACATATATATTTACTACAATAAGTTGAATATATATATATATATATATATATCATTTAATTATACATATTTTGATGCAGGAGCATCTGGGGGTGTGAGGGCAATCTTGCATCACCCAAAAATATGCTTTCCATTCATGTTCCTTTTGTTTTCTTTTTGTAGATGTTTTTGTATTTTTGGACACCCTTTTTGTTGAATAAGAGTTCCCAACTTTCATAACTGTTTTTCTACTTTTTCTACTCAACTACTATTTTTAGCAGGTGTGAATTTGAAGGAATGGGAAGAAAAAAATTATGGGAAGGTTTAAGATAAAAAAATAAGCACTTTGGTGAAAGAATCAGGTTAAGATCATTCACGGTTTGAAAGTTATTCAAGTTTTAGTTTCTGTTTTTTGTTGTAAAAAACCTTCTAAGTCCAATTTGAGGCACTAAATAGTCTTGTACAGGTCCAAAAATCATCAAAACTAGTGGAGTAGGTTCTTAGAAAATTCTTCATTCTGAGACCTTCCTGCCAATGCAAACGGTTCAAAAAATGGAGTCCCAGATCAAAAGTTATGGCTTCTAGAATTTGGCTGATTTTTGAATTAGGACAAAAAATTTGAATTTCAAATTGTAATTTTTGGCACCAAACAACCAAAACTCTTATCGCAAATGTTGTTTCTAGCTCCAAACAAAAAAGGGGCTATTTATGGGCTAGTTTCTTATTTTCAGCTAGCTTTTTGGAGGAAGAGAGTTTGCATGTTGTGAAAGGGGAACTTGGATAGTATTCTAAAATTTCTATATTTTTTTGTAACTTGTATGTATCACAAAGCTCAAGGATTTGAGATCCTCTACATGTAAGAGTTGCATATATTTGAATAAAATATTATTCTCTATTTTTTGAGTATTTTTCGGTGTCTTGAGTTTGCTCCCTCGTCAAGTGGTATTAGAGTGGGTTTTTTTTTAGCGTGTGGAAAAATCACTAATCGTGAGGCAGTTCACACTAGGATCATGGTTGTTGTTTCAAGGTATTCAAGATGCCTCCAAGAGTCATGCTTGGTAGGCATGGTGGTGCCAAAGGTGGAAGAGGTGGCAAAAACACTGGTGAAAGAGATCCATTGGCGGTAGAGGGTTTCAGAGCCCTCCAGAGACAAATTGATGCATTGCAGGAATAGTTAGATGTAGAAGAGGAAGAAGAAGCAATTGATCAAGATCAGATGCGACTGATAAGGGCCATTTCGAAGATAAAAAAAAGACGCAGAATAGAAGTTCCTAGTTATTCTGGAAGTCTGAACCCGAAAGACGTGATTGACTGGATCAACGAGCTAGAAGAGTATATTGAGTATGAAGAAGTAGAGGACCTAGATCGGGTTAAGTTTACAAAAATGAAGTTGAATGGCCATGCCAATATTTGGTGGAAAGAGGTCTAGTTGGAGAAAAATTGAAGAGGAAAAGGAAATATTTGTAGTTAGGATCACATGGTGGAGAAACTGAAGAAGCAATTCATACCAATGGACTACAAGTTAGATCTGCTAAAGAAATTGCAAGGGTTAAAGCAATGAAGTAGATCTATGAAAGAATACAAAGAATATTTTCACAAGATGATCATCAGAATAGGCCATGCAAAGGCTAACAAGGAGAAGGTAGCTCATTATCTTAATGGGTTACAATTGAGCATTCAAGAGTAGCTAAGCCTGGCTAGAATGACCACCATTGAGGACGCATAACAATTTTCTCTGAAAGTTGAGGAAAAGATAAAAAAAAGATTTGACAAGCAAAAAGGATGAGGAGGTGAAAGTGGAACGGGTAGTGGAAGATCTTTTGGAAGCTGAAATGAGGATGAAAGGAAAAATGAAGATGTGGGTACCAGTCAGAGCCAGAATAATGATAACTTCTATTGCCCTCATGATCAAAAAAATGGTGATCAAAGAGGTAGAGGACAAGGAAGATCTCAGCCAAGACCTAGAAGAGGTGGTTTCAAAGGAACTTGTTTCCATTGTGGTGAAGAAGGGCATCGAGCCTATGAATATCCATAACACCAAGGAAGGACAGAAAGAAGGTTGGAAGGTTGTGGAAGGGTTGCACATGTAGATGAGGAGGCTCAATCTGAGCAATCAGATGATGTTGAAAGGGGAGAATCCCTAGTGGTTAGAAGGGCCCTGGTGACTAAAGAGAAGGAGCCAAAACAGATGAAGCATTTGTTCTGCACAAGGTGCAAGTGTGAATGAAGAAAAATGTTGTCATGTCATTATTGATAGGGGGAGCACTGATAATCCGGTGTCAAAAGAGATTGTTATGAAGTTGAAGCTAAAAAGGGAAAGGAATCCCCATCCATATTGGATTGCCTAGTTGTAGAATGACCACAAAGTTTTGGTCAATAAAAAATTCTTGGTGAAGATCAAGATTGGGAGCTATCGTGATGAGGTACTTTGTGATATCATCCCCATGGATGCATGTAACATGTTGTTGGGGAGGTCGTGGTAGTTCGATAGGTGAGTTGTACATATAGCAATGCAAACACTTATTCCTTGATGAAGGATGGAGTCTGCCATAAGTTGAAACCCCTAAAGAAGGATGAATGAAAGGTATGCAGTAGTGCTAGAATTTGTTTTTTCAATGGAAGGAAATTTTTAGAAGGAATGAAACATGAGCATATGTGTTATGCATTGATTCATAGAAAGGAAAAGGAAGATAGTGAGAAGGTTCCAGTAGAAGTTTTTGGACTATTGGATGAGTTTCAGGAGATTATTTATGATAACAGACGTGAGGGTTTACCACCAATGAGGAAGATCAATCATCAGATTGACTTGATCCCTAGAGCCAGTTAGCCAAATAAGGTAGCTCATAGAGTGACTCCTGTAGAAAATGAGGAGTTGAATAGACAAGTTCAAGAGTTGTTGAGAAAGGGTTTGATTCAAGAGAATCTGAGCTCATGTGCAGTACCTACAATACTAGCACCAAAGAAGGATGGGGAGTGGAGGGTGTGTACAGAATCTTGGGCCATAAACAAGATAGCTATTAAGTACAGATTTCCCCTACCAAGGATGGATGACCTAATGGACTGTTTGAGTGGAGCACAATACTTCACAAAGATTGATCTAAAGAGTGGATATCACCAGATCTAGATTCATGAGTGAGATGAATGGAATACTACCTTCAAGACAAAAGAGGGCCTCTATGAGTGATTAGTCATGCCATTTGGGCTAACCAATGCATCGGGCACATTCATGCAGCTCATGAATGAGGTATTAAAAGAGTTTATGGGAAGTTTTGTTATTGTATATCTAGATAATATTTTTATTTTTAGTAAGACTTTGGATGAGCATTTAATGCATATTCATAGAGCTTTTGAGAAGTTGAGAGAAGAGCAATTACTGATTAATATGAAGAAGTGTAGTTTTATGAAGGAGCTAGTGTACTTGGGGTTTGTTGTCTCGACAAAAGGTCTCAAGATGGACCCAAAGAAGGTGAAGGCTATTCTAGAATGGCCTTCCCCAAGAACTGCTATTGAGGTGAGATCTTTCCATGGTTTAGCTAGCTTTTACAAAAAGTTCAATAGAAACTTCAATAGTATTTGTGCACCCTTGACTGGAACAATGAGAGGGGATAGAAAAGAGTTCAAGTGGAGCACTGGAGTAGTGAAGAGTTTTCATTTGTTGAAGAAAAAGGTGAAAAAGCAACCATTTTTAGCCCTCCCAGATTTCAATCAGGTGTTTTAGGTGGATTGTGATGCAAATGGTTGTTCCATTGAAGTAGTGATGAGCCAAGAAGGTAATCCCATTACCTATTTTAGTGAAAAGTTAAATGATGCAAAGAGAAAGTACTGTTGGATCTCAGTTGTGTTTATGGTTTTTCCTTGATGAAAAAATCTCTTTCAGTTGCTTCTCTTTGATGATAAGTCTCTGTTTGGCTCCTTGTGCTTTATTATGGAACTTCCTTGATGATTAAAATTCATTGTGATGAGAATTTTGGTTCAAGCTATGAATGCTATTTCTTTGACTGATAGAGTTTGATAGATTGTTTCTTTGACAGAATGGTTCTCTTTGCATATCATAGGTGTATTTCAAATGATTATAAGCCATTTGATTAAATTCTTTGAACTCACTTTTTTTAAGGCATTACATTTACCTTGGTTCTAACATCTCATTTGTCTAATGGTATTGGTTGTTTCTCTTTCGAGCTTACACATATCGGTGTGAGAATGGTAGGGTCTCCCTGATCCATTTTGAAATGTCTATGTTGCCTATTAGCAAGACATTTCTGATGTCGTGTCGATTGGATTTTTTTCATTCAAGTAGGATTTGGCATGACATTCTCTTTTGTTTCAGCAACAGAAAAGGATTATATCGGCATAAGTTATACCCTCAATATGTGGTCACGGCGAACTTACTTTGTCTCACCGACCGAACGAAAAGAACATATCAGCAGGAGTATTGTATTTGGTATGTGGTCTCACCGAAGACATATTGTCTCACTGACCGTGCAACAAAAGGTCTTATCGTTAAAGGTTGTGGCTTTGATGAAATGTCATAGCAATTTTGTGGTGTCTTACCGACTTGTGCACAAACATTAAATCGGTATGAGTTAATGATATTCAGAGTAATGTCTCAACGACTTTGTTGGGTCTTGCCGACTAAGTCTTATGTGGGGCTTTTGGCGAGAGGGTGGTATTGTGTCAGCGACTTAGAGTGGATAAAGATTTTCAGTATGACTCATGTGCATCAAAGAAAGGTCTTGGTGAATTCAATTTGTTACACTGACCGAAAACATAAAGGTAGGCATTTCTGCAAGTGCTAGGGTTTTCGGCAAGAGGTCTCAGCGAGTGACCTTCGGTCTTGCTGATGGAACATAAAGGGAATTCATCGGCATAGGATCTGACTTGTCTCAGTGACACACAAGAAGGTGGGTGATCTTCGGTGAAACAAAATCTTATCTATATGAGGTCTCCCTAAGAGAGATAAGTCATGGCGACAAGTTTGATCACGGGCCTCTCAGAAAAACAAAGACTTGTCTACGAGATGTCTCTCTGATATCGTATGGTCACAACGATAGTGAATGAAACAAAAGTAAAATCTCGGTGAGAAGTTTCCTCATGTCTCAGTGAATGAATAATACACTAAGGAAGCCCATCGATCAGACATAATGTATTCATTATGATTTCTGCCCGACTTTGATGTGTCACAGCGAAAGCAAATAGAACCAAGGGGATGACTAATGATTAAATTAGGGTTGAATGTCTGGTGTTGAAGTTTCCTTCGGCATACCGTTACATCAATTAAAAATAAAGTTTGTTAGGGAAATTTTTTTGAGTTTATTCTTTTAGTTGGGTATCAAACCCTAGCCTAGTCGCCATCATGAGAGAGTTTCATAAACTGTTCTTTATTATTGTTGCTGGTTGTAACAACATTGTCAGGATGAAATTCATTTTTGGTTCAGAAATGAATGGTATGGCTACTATGTTTGATGCACCTCTCTGGCTGGAAGCTCGACAGTGATTGATGGGGCCATGGGAGTTGCAGATTTGTCTGGTATTTTTATGTATGTGTTTCATGCTGTACATAATAGTATATTATCACCATGTTCTTTAATTGCTCTTTGCATCTCTGTTACTAATATGACAAATGATGCCCTGAATAAGTATTGTCTTTCATGTATTAGAGGTTATGATTTTCTTTGGTGGACAGTTGTGCTTTTTATGCAGTAAAATGATCTCATACGTTTCAGATTTGTTGAGAATAGCTCTTAGCTGGGTTGGTTGTTTAGCTGTTACTCCTGAAGACAGTTACCTATCTAGCAGATGTATAAATAGAAGTAGAAAATTATTTTCAGCTGTTGTTGTTGTGATTCTAAGTTTATCATTACTTGGTTGTATGCAAATGTATTGAAATACTCCATGTTAAAATAATAAAAAAATGCAGAGATATGTTGTAAAAAAATTTATTTATGTAGTATTTTAGGGATTCAATTATTGAATCTTTAAGGTATTCTGTATATGATAAAAATAGAGAAATATGTGCTTAATTGAAAATAGAGTAATCCTTTGAATTGTTATTATTTTTCAAAAGTATTGAGGGGTTGGTACTCCTTGAGATAAATATCTCTAAACAAGGGGTTGGTGCTCCTTGAGTGGGTGCTCTAAAATGGCCTATAAGGCATTATAAACAGTTGATTAAAATATTAAGCTTGCAAGGCATTTCGGGAGTGGTTTTTATACCCCAGGAGGGTTTTCCACTTGGCAAAATATTGTCTCTTTTTTCTTCTATGTTCTCACTGTTTTACTATGTTGTTGTTGTTTCAGTTTGCTATTGGGTCATTACTTTTCCCAATTATGTTTATGAATGATTACATTCAACTCATGAATGCATTAATTAGAGTAATATTGAGATCAAATCTGAGCTGTGTGTTTGAATTTTTAAAAAATTGGTCAAATAGTTAAGACATTGATTCACCCCCCCTCTTAGTGTCATTTGAACTCCAAAAATTGGTATCAGAGTGTTGGGTCATCTGATAGGTTTTAATCACCTTGGATTGATCTTGGTCTTGCAGTTTGTTTTAATGACACATTCTCAAGATGGTGCCTCTATAACCAGAGCTTCGTTATTTGATGGAACAGATTATGTGTTCTAGAAAATTAGAATGGAAGCTTTTCTTGTTTCTTTTGATGTTGATGTTTGGAGCATTGTTTTAACTAATTAGAATGTACCAGCCACTATTCCCACTGATCTTGCTGAAAAAAAGAGGTATGAAACAAATGCTAGAGCTAAGCATTCCATCTTGTGTGGATTAACTAAAGATGTGTTCATTAAAGTCACGCATTGCAAATATGCTCATGAAATCTGGGAAAAACTTGAAACTATATATCAAGGGAATGAGAAAGTCAAATTGTCAAAAATCATTACATTCAAACATTAGTTTGAGGAGATGAAAATGAAGGATGATGAAAAAGTGGCTGAATATTTCCTAAGATTTGATGAAGTTGTCAATGCAATGAAAGGTCTAGGTCAAGAGGTTAATAAATTTGATGTGGTCACAAAAGTTGTTAGAACCTTACCATCCAAATTTGAATCTAAGGTTTCAGCCCTAGAAGAAAAGAAACACTTTGATAAGCTTACCTTAGACAGCTTGCAAGGAATACTTATTGCCTATGAAATGAGAACTAGCAAAAACATTTCAACAAGAAAAGAAACTACCTTTAACACTGAAAAGAAAGAAAAAGTCGAAGTCAGTGAATCAGAGTTGTCTGAATCTAAAGAATCCCATTTTGCTAGAAGACTTAAAAAGGGATTAGGAAAATATAAGGGAAAACTTCCCTTTAAATGTTTTAACTATGGCAAAATAGGTCACTTTGTTGCAAAGTGTCCATATGATGATCAAATCCATGACAACGAGACAACTAAAAAACAACCTAAAATGAAGGCCTTCAAACCTGAACAAAACTTCAATTTCAAAAAGAAAAGTCTGTTTAGTAAGGATGAATCTGATATTGAGTCTGAAGATTCATCAGCTGAAGAAGATGAAACCTTGTTTATGGCTGAAATTTCTTAGCAAAATTATTCAAACACCAATGACATTGAAGAAGGTGTAGTAGATCTTGAAAGTGAACTAAAATGTGCTTTACAAGACGTCAGGAAACTCAAAAAACAAGGTCTTGCTCAAGAACATAAACCAGATCAAGAAATGGTCTCTCTGAAAACTCAACTTGAAGAAGCTAAAAGAGTTGAAGACTGTCTTTGAGAGACTGTAAGCTACAAAGATGAAGAAATTCAAAAACTAGAACAAGAAGTAGTCTGCCTTAGGAAGGAAATTGAAAAATATGAAAGCACACTAAAACTAAATGAGATGCTCAACAAGCAAAAGATGTATAAAGATAAGACTGGTGTTGGTTTTGAAAAGGGTGAATGCTCAATTGACCATGAAAAACAGAACCCCTCTTCTAAAGTCAAAGGTTCAGGTTCAAATCACTCAAAATTTGGTAAGGATCATGTTCAGTCTTTAAGAGGTAATAGATCTTCATACATAGTCAATCCTTTCTTCTAAGGTTATTGTTTTATCTGCAACAAATTTGGCCATAAGGTGAGCACTTGCAAGCTTATGAATCCTAGAATACCCAGGTTTGGTCTTAGGAAACACTATGGTTTTGTAAGACAGATCAGATGTTTTAAATGCAATACTTTGGGACATTCTGTCAAATAGTGCAAAACTGATCTACAATCTACACAGCAAAAAATTAAAAAGGTTTGGAAACCTAAGACTATCAACAACTTTGAGCAAACTATGTTGGTTCGAACATCTTTTCATTCCAAGAAAAAGGACTTATGAGTCCTAGACAATGGATGTTCTAACCATATGACTAGCGACAAGGATAAGTTTATAAATCTTGAAGATTATGTAGGTGGATATGTTAAGTTTGGTGATAACTCTGGTATTCAAATTAAAGGTAGAGGTTCACTTCTTCTGAATGAAGACAATCCTATCTATAATGTGTACTATGTGGAAGGTCTCAAGCACAATATTCTAAGTGTTAGTCAAATCTGTGATAGCAGTTATCATGTTCTTTTCACTTCACAGGGATGTGAGATTAAGAACCAGCTAGGAAAGGCTATTGCAGCTGGAAGGAGGACAAAAGGAAATGTGTACAATCTTCTTGACACATCAGGCAATGACAATAATCAAGGTATGTGTTTAATGGGCCAAATTGAAGAGAGTTGGTTATGGCATAAAAGATTAGGACACATAAACTTTGAAAATTTGGTTAGAATTAGTAAGAATCAGAATGTTAGAGGTTTACCAATCCTTAACAAGCCAGAAAATTCTATGCAAAGAATGTTTAAGTGGTAAACAAACTAAAATCAGCTTCAAAATAAGAGAACATTCTTCTTCGAAACCTTTACAACTTGTGCATACTGATTTATGTGCACCAACCAGAACAAGGTCTATTAATGGTGAAAATTACTTTATATTGTTTGTATATGATTATACTAGAATAGTTTGGGTCACATTTCTTAAACACAAATCAAAAGCTTTTGAAAGGTTTAAAATCTTTCATAAATTGGTAGAGAAGGAATCTGATTTGAAACTCAAATGTCTGCGATCTGACAAAGGAGGTGAGTTCACCTCTCCATATTTTATTGATTATTGTGAGAAACATGGCATTAAAAGACACTATGCTGCAACAAGAACACCTCAACAAAATGGGGTAGTTGAATGTAAGAATAGAACTATAAAAGAAATGGCTAGAACCATGCTAGATGAAGCTAAGTTGTCTGATATGTACTGGAAAGAAGTTGTTCATACAGCTGTATGAATTTTGAATAGAGTGCAGCTTAGGGTGAAATCTAAACACACTCCTTATGAACTTTGGTATGGAAAAACTACTTTTGTCAAATACTTTAAAATTTTTGGAAGCAAGTGTTTTATCAAGAAAGATGATGATAACCTTGCGAGCTGTCAATCAAAGAGTGATGAGGGTATCTTTTTGGGATACTCAACTCATAGCAAAGCTTATAAATGCCTTAACAAAAGGCTTAACAAGATTGTTGAAGCTGTGAATGTAAAGTTTGATGAAATATTACATTTAGATGCTGACATCTTGCAAGATAATATGGAAGAACAACTTGATCTTGAATCAAATTCACAAGAAGTTGAAGCAGCAAAGTCTATTGTTGAATCAGCGAGCCCTAAAATTAAAAAAGCAAGTCCTAAAAAGGTTGCATCAATTGCTCCTTCGAAAACTCTAACCAAATATCACCCTAAAGATCAAATTATTGGGGATAAAAATGTAGGAGTTCAAACTAGAAGAAAGGCTCCAGAATCTGATGAAAAGGCACAAATAGCTTTCTATCTAGTTACTTAGTTTGAGCCTAAAATTTTTAATGAAGCTCTCACAGACTCATGTTGGCTTAATGCTATGTAGGAAGAAATTGATCAAATTGAGAAAAATCAGACTTGGGAGTTAGTCCCAAGACTAGATGACAAGAATGTCACTGGAGGCAAATGGATTTATAGAAATAAGCTTGATGAAAATGGCAATGTTGTTTGCAATAAAGCATGATTTGTCTGCAAAGGCTATGCTCAACAAGAAGGTATTGACTTTGGTGAGACCTTTGCACCTGTTGCTAGACTAGAATCTATTAGAATATTCCTGGCTTATTCTATTTACAAAAACTTTACTATTAATCAAATGGATGTCAAAACTGCCTTTTTGAATGGCTATTTAGATGAAGAGGTCTATGTTGAACAGCCTAAAGGATTTATTTGCAAAGATAAGCCTGATCATGTTTACAGACTAAAAAAGGCCCTCTATGGCTTAAAACAAGCACCTAGAGCTTGGTACTCTAGGCTGGACTGTCATTTACTTTCAAATGGTTTTGTTAGAGGAGGTGTAGACAGTAATCTTTGTGTTAAATCTAAAGGTTCTGATACTTTAGTTGTTGAAATTTATGTTGATGATACTATCTTTGGCTGCAATAATGTTACTTGAGTAAGCAGTTCTCTTAGCTAATGGAATCCGAGTTTGAAATGTCAAATTTAGGAGAATTAAATTTCTTTCTGGGTCTTCAAATCTCTCAATGTGAGAATGGAATATTTCTTTCTCAAACCAAGTATGCTAGAGAGATGCTTAAGAAATTTCAGATGGATGAATCCCATCCAGTTAGCACTCCAATGGTTACTGGATGCAAACTTACTAAGATTGATGATTCTCCTAATACAAATCAAACTGAATATAGATCAATGATTGGCAGTCTATTATATTTAACTGCTTCTAGACCTGACATTATGCAGGCAGTTTGCACTGTTGCAAGGTTTCAAGAATCACCTAAAGAATCCCATGTCACTACTGTTAAAAGGATTTTTAAATACATTCAGGGCACTCTTAATTATGGTCTTTGGTATCCTAGAAGCAATGATTTCTCTTTCATTGCTTATACTAATGCTAACTGGGTTGGTTGTTTGGATGATAGGAAAAGCACCAGTGGTGCTGCATTCTTTCTTGGTGATCGTTTAGTGGCATGGCACAGAAAAAACAAGTATGTGTTCCTCTTTCTACTGCTAAGGAAGAATACATTGCTGCCACTTCATGCTATACACAAGTTCTTTGGATGAGTCAAACTCTATCTGATATGGGTATAAAAGTTTTTAAACCTGTTTCTATTCTCTATGATAAGACTAGTGCAATAAATATTTCAAAAAATCTTGTTATGCACTCTCACACTAAACATATTGCTATCAAGTTTCACTTTCTTCGAGAAAAGGTACTAGGTAAAGATGTCTGCTTATAGTTTTTTGGTTCACAAGATCAGGTGGCTGACATTTTTACTAAGCCCTTAGTAAAAGAGTTATTTGAAAGGCTGAGACTTCGATTGGGAGTTATCTCTCAATCATTACTTCACTAAATCTCCAAGTTACTGCTTTGGGGGAGCATGTTAAATATTTTCATTCACTTACAGCTCTCCTACAATCTTGGTTGTTGCACTATTACTCTTTTTGCAACTGTTTCTCATGATATTTTGGTTGGCTTCTCAATTGTGTTTCATGGCAATGCACATTCTTCTCTTCTATTCTTTGTCATTGAGGCTAAAAGGGGAAGATTCAATTCTGTTTTTCCATCAAGGACAAAGGGGGAGTTTGTTTGATCTCAGTTGTGTTTATGGTTTGTCCTTGATGACAAAATCTCTTTTAGTTGGTTCTCTTTGATGATCAATCTCTGTTTGGATCCTTGTGCTTTTTTATGGCACTTCCTTGATGATTCAAATTCATTGTGATGAGAATTCTAGTTCAAGTTATGAATTCTATTTCTTTGATTGACACAGTTTGATAAATGGTTTCTTTGACAGGACGGTTCTATTTGCATATCACAGGTGTATTTCAAATGATTACAAGCCATTTGACTACATTCTTTGAACTCACTTTTTTGAAGGTATTACATTTTCCTTGGTTCTGACATCTCATTTGTCTAATGGTATTGGTTATTTCTCTTTCAGGCTTACACATATCAGTGTGAGAATGGTAGGGTCTCCCCGATCCATTTTCAAATGTCTATGTTGCCTATTGGCAAGACATTTCTGATGTCATGTCGATTGGATTTTTTCATTCAAGCAACTTTTGGCATGACATTCTCTTTTATTTCTATGATAGAAAAGGATTATATCGGCATAAGTTATACGATTGGTATGTGGTCACAGCGAACTTACTTTGTCTCACCGACCGAAGGAAAAGGAACATATCGGCAGGAGTGTTGTATTCAGTATGTGGTCTCACCGAAGACATATTTTCTCACTGACCGTGCCATGAAAGGTCTTATCAGAAAAGGTTGTGGCTTTGATGAAATGTCATAGCAATTTTGTGGTGTCTTACTGACCTGTGCACAAAGGTTATATCAGTATGAGTTAATGATATTCAAACTAATGTCTCAACGACTTTGTTGGGTCTTGTCGACTAAGTCTTATGTGGGGCTTTTGGCGAGAGGGTGGTATTGTCTCAGTGACTCAGAGTGGATAAATATTTTTGGTATGAATAATGTGCATCGAAGAAAGGTCTTGGTGAATTTGATTTGTTACACCGATTGAAAACATAAAGTAGACATTTTGGCAAGTGCTAGGGTTTTCGGCGAGAGGTCTCAGCGAGTGACCTTCGGCCTCGCCAATAGAACATAAAGGGACTTCGTTGGAGTAGGATCTGACTTGTCTCAGTGACACACAAGATAATGCGTGATCTTCGGTGACACAAAATCTTATCTATATGAGGTCTCCCTGAGAGTGATATGTCATGGTGACAAGTTTGATCAAGGGGGCTCTCAAAAAAACAAATACTTGTCTATGAGATGTCTCTCCGATATCATATGGTCACAGTGATAGTGAATGAAACAAAAGTAAAATATCAGTGAGAAGTTTCATGATGTCTCAGCGAATGAATAATACACTAAGGAAGCCCATCGATCAGACATATACTCGTTATGATTTCCCCGACTTTGATGTGTCACAGGGAAAGCGAATAGAACCAAGGGGATGACTGACGATTGAATTAGGGTTGAATGTATGGCGTTAAAGTTTCCTTCGACATACTGTTACCTCAATTGAAAAGAAAGTTTTTTAGGGAAAACTTTTTGAGTTTATTCTTTTAGCTAGGTATCGAACCCTAGCTTGGCCACCATCATGAGAGAGTTTCATAAACTGTTCTTTACTATTGTTGCTGGCTATAACGACATTGTCAGGATGAAATTCATTTTTGGTTTAGAAATGAATGGTATGGCTTGTATGTTTATTACGCCTCTCTAGCTGGAAGCTCAACAATGGTTGATGGAGCCATGGAAGTTGCAGATTTGTTTGGTATTTTTATTTATGTGTTTCATGTTGCACATACTGGTTTATAATCACCATGTTCTTTAACTGCTCTCTGCATCTCTGTTACTAATATGAAAAATGATGCCCTAACTAAGTATTGTCTTTCATGCATTAGAGGTTATGATTTTCTATGGTGGATAGTTGTGCTTTTTATGCAATAAAATGATCTCATATGTTTCATATTTGTTTAGAACGGCTCTTAGCTGGGTTGGTTGTTCAGCCGTTACTCCTAAAGATAGTTACCTATCCGGAAGATGTATAAATAGAAGCAAAAAACTCTTTTCTGTTGCTGTTGTTGTGATTTTGAGATTATCATTCCTTGGTTGTATGCAAATGTATTGAAATACTCTATGTTAAAATTTTAAAAAAAATGCAGAGATATGTTGTAAAATTTCTTCTCTATGTAGTATTTTAGGGATTCAATTATTGAATCTTTAAGGTATTCTATAGATGAGAAAAATGGAGAAATATGTGCTTAACTGAAAATAGAGAAATCCTCTAAGTTGTTATTATTGTTCAAAAATATTGAAGGGTTGGTACTCCTTGAGATAAATATCTCTAAACAAGGGGTTGGTGCTCCTTGAGTGGGTGCTCTAAAATGGCCTATAAGGCATTGTGAATAGTTGATTAAAAGATTAAACCTGCAAGGTATTTCGGGAGTGGTTTTTATACCCTAGGATGGTTTTCCACTCGGCAAAATATTGTCTCTTTGTTCTTCTGCGTTCTCACTATTTTACTGTGCTATTGTTGTTTCAGTTCACTGTTGGGTCATTACTTTTCTCAATTTTGTTTATGAATGATTACATTCAACTCATGAATGCATTAATCAGAGTGATATTGAGATCAAATCTGAGTTGTGTTTGAATTTTTTTAAAATTGGTCCAATAGTTAAGACATTGATTCACCCCCCCCCTCTCAGTATCATTTTAACTCCAACAAGTACTATGTATATGATTAGAAATTTTATGCAATAGTTCAAGCATTAAAGAAATGGATAAATTATTTGTTATCGAAGGAAATTTTTTTGTTTATTGATCATCAAGCTTTCAAATATTTGAATAGTCAAGGAAAATTAAATCAGAGGCATATGAAATGGGTAGAATTTTTGCAAAGTTATACCTTTATTTTAAAGAATAGGAGTGGGAAGTAGAATAGGGTTACAAATGCCTTAAGTAGGAGGCAAACATTGTTGATAGAGATGCATATTGAAATAGTTGGGTTCAATGAACTCAAGACATTATACCCTAATGATCTTCATTTTGCAAATGCTTGGCAAGCTTGCAAGGAGCCTGTCATAGTTGATAGGACAAAGTGGCTAGATTTCATAATCCAGGATGGCATGTTGTTTAAGGGAAGTCAGTTATTTATTCTGAGGAGTTCTATGAGGGAGAACCTGATAAAGGAGAAGCATAGTGGAGGAATGGCAAGACATTTTGGCCAGGATAAGACCATTACCATTATCAGTGAGCATTATTATTGGCCTCAGTTATCACAAAATGTGAAGAAGTTTGTGTAGAGTTGCAGGGTATGTCAAATGGATAAAGGAGTGGGCCATAATATTGGGTTGTATGAGCCCTCACCTGTACTAGAGAGGTCATGGGAGGATATAAGTATGGAATTTGTTCTTAGTTTTCCACAGACATAGAGAGGGAATGATTCAATATTAGTGGTAGTTGATAGGTTTTTGAAGATGGCACATTTCATCCCATGCCAGAAGACTCGTGATGTAGTCCACATTGTTGACTTGTTCTTCAGAGAAGTGGTGAGACTACATGGTCTACCAAAGAGTATAGTCTCATATCGTGATACCAAGTTTGTGGGATACTTTTGGAAAACCTTGTGGAAAAAGTTGAAGATGGAGTTGAAGTTTAGTTCTGCACACCATCCATAAACTGATGGGAAGACTAAGGTTGTGAAAAGAAGTCTGGGTAACCTATTGAGATGCTTGGTAGGAGATAAACCCAACGGATAGTACTTGATCTTACCCCAAGAAAATTTTTCTTACAACAATTCTATCAACAAAAGCACTAATAGATCACCATTCTAGATTGTGTATGGAGGCAGTCCCAGGACTACTCCAGAATTGAGGAAGATGGACCAAGAGAAGAAGACAAGTGTCGAAGCCAAAAAAATTGTAGAGCACATCAAGAATATACATGAGAAGGTAAGAGAACATATTAACAAGATGAATATGCAGTATAAGGCTAAGGAAGATCAGAAGATAAGATATAAAGAGTTTCATATTGGTGATGAAGTGATGGTCCACTTGAGGAAAGAAAGGTTTCCAGTGGGAACCTATAACAAATTGAAGATGGAGAAGTTTGGTCCCTATAAAATTGTGAAGAGGCATGAATCGGGGAATGCATATGAGGTAGAGTTGCTAGATGGAGTCAATCTTTCCCCTGTGTTCAATATTTTATATTTCATAGAGTATCATGAAGGTGGCATAGAGGAAGTACCAACAATAGAATAGTGTGGAATTCCAACACCTACTTCAGAGAAGGAGGAGATTGAAGAAATCCTAGATAGTCGTGTTGGAAGGAGTACCAGAAACAAGAAGTATGAAGAATATCTAGTAAAGTGGAGAGGAAGGCCTGTGGAAGATTCATCCTAGTTGTTTAAGGCAGAGGTTGACTACTTTGGTTTTCCTCAACCATCTGAGATGTGACAAGGTCACTTCTCAAATTACCCTAGGTGTTTGATGCAGGAGCATCCAGTGGTGTGAGGGCAATCCTACATCACCCAAAAATATGTTTTCCATTTATGTTCATTTTGTTTTCTTTTTGTAGATGTTTTTCCATTTTTGGATACCCTTGTAGTCTAAAAAGAGTTTCCAACTTTCAGAACTATTTTTCTACTTTTTCTACTCAATTGCTATTTTTAGCAGGTGTGAATTTGAAGGCGTGGGAAGAAAAAAATTTATGGAAAGGTTTATGACAGAAAAATAAGCACTTTGGCAAAATAATCAGGTTAAGATCATTCACAGTTTGAAAATTATTCAAGTTTCAGTTTTTGCTTTTTGCCCTCGAAAACCTTCCAAGTCTAGTTTGAGGCACTAAACAGTCCCGTATAGGTCCAAAAATAATTAGAGCTAGCGGAGTGGGTTCTTAGCGCGTTCTTCACTCTAATACCTTTCCGACAGTGCAAACGGTTCGAAAAACAGAGTCCCGAATCAAAAGTTATAGCTTCCAAAAGTTGGTCGATTTTTGAAAAATTGCCAATTTTCGAATTAGGACTCAATTTTTTAATTTCTAATTTTAATTTTTGGCACCAAACTTCCAAAACTCTTATCTTGACTTGTTTTTTTTGGCTCCAAACGGAAAAGGGGCTATTTATGGGCTTGTTTCTGATTTTTGGGTACCTTTTTAGAGGAAGAGAGTTCACATGTTGCGAAAGGCGAACTTGGGTAGTTTTCTAAAATTTCTATAATTTTCTATAACTTGTATGTATCACAAAGCTTGAGGATTTGAGATCCTCTGCATGTAAGAGTTCCATATTTTTGAACAGAATATTATTCTCTATTCTATGAGTATTGTTCTATATCTCGGGTTTGCTCCCTCATCATATTTATATATGTATATATATACATATATTACCATTATTTAAACATAATAACATATCTTATATATAATGGTGTGTATATGTATATACAATACACATGTATATCTATATATACAAATTTTTGCATACATATGACATTTCTATGTATGGGTATATGTAGACATTTCTATCTACGCATGCTCATACATACATATGTATGTGCCATCACATATATACATACATATATATCTAATATATATTTATACATACCCATATATACAATACTCAATATATAAATATCTCATGCTCATCAACATGATTTTAACATTATGTCTTAACTCAACTAAACAATCAAAGGAATCAAAGACAATCAACCTAACATTCCTATCAACCTGAAATATATCAACAAGGCTTATCACATACTAGCATTGACTCATCAATGTTACTCTACCTAGTGCAGTGTGTGTGTGCATCTACTCAAGTGTTCATGCCAATGGTTTCTATACCAAACTCCTCTCCTCGGTGATACTCTCCCTCACCCTTTGGAGGATTCAAAGTTTTCTTGCATCCAACTTAGTGTGCAGCAAGAATGAAGTTAGCTAATAACATGAAAATCATATTCATCATATATCATTTGCATCATTAAAGCATTTACAAATCAACCTCATCATAATGCATATTCATATATTTCATTCATTCATTGAATATATTAAATTCATAATCTTTCATTGAAAATATATTTACTCATAAAAGTAAAAGTAATCTCATAACTTAGAAATGGGGTGTAACAATTAATGTAATCATAAATCGGTATGAGCTCAATCTTATCTAACTACTTTATGGATCTTTTTTAATATCTCTTTATTTTTCAAATTTGATGAATTCTTAGGAAGGAATTTATGTAAACTCACATGGCATATTCATGTAGTTTGTATTTTTTTCATTAGACATTTACATTTGCATCTAAAATATTGTGTCAACCAATTTTTTTTCTTTTAGATATAGATATCAATCTTAGTTAATATATTTTAGGTATTTTAATTCTTCTCATCCCTTTAGCCATCTCTCCTTTTTTTTGAGCTAATCATGGATTGATTAAAATCAATTTAAATAGTAATCTTTATTTCTATCCACTAAAATATATAGTCTTGATGATGTTGAACCTTCTTATTGCTTGATCATTGTACTAGATTTTGTTTAGCTTGTTAATTATAGGAACAACTTCATTTATCCTTAAAAAACAGTAAGATCCATACTCATGAACACTAAAAAAATTTGTGAACACTAAAAAAACAGAGATCCATAATTGTACACTAAATCATGCTTTTTTGTCCTCTATCGTTTAAAGCAAAATGCATGATATTATTCAGTTGGAGAATCATGGATTTGAGCAGCGTTTCTATTGTGCAACAGAGCTCCAGACACTCAGACACTCCAAAAAAAAAGAGATCCATAATTGTACACTAAATCATGCTTTTTTGTCCTCTCGTTTAAAGCAAAATGCATGATATTATTTAGTTGGAGAATCAAGGATGTGGGCAGCATTTCTATCGTGCAACAGAGCTCCAGACACTACTTTTTCCGTAGTGGACCAGTACTATCTTCCCATCGTTCGGCAGCGTTTCTATCGTGCAACAGTACTATCTTCCCAGACACTAGTGGACCAGTACTATCTTCCCATCGATCGAGATAACATTATCAGACGATTCCTGTAGGCCACGCATTTTGGTGTAATTGACAAGGGAAAAAATCTGTGGACAAGGTAAGATGCGATCTACAGCTTTAGAATGAGAGGCATCATGCAACGCATATTACAAGTGCGGATAATTGAAAGCTCCCAGCAAGGACGTGAGAGGACACTTTCACTATTCCAAGGTCTATCTTTCGTGCTTGTGACGTGTACCAAAAATATTTACTAAACAGACATTTTATACTTAAAAGAATTATTTAGTTTACTTTTTCCCTGTGGAGCAGTACTATCTTCCCATCGATCGAGATAACATTATCAGACGATTCCTGTAGGCCACTCATTTTGGTGTAATGGACAAGGGAAAAAATTTGTAGACCAGGTAGAGATGCGATCTACAACTTTAGAATGAGAGGCATCATGCAACGCATATTACAAGTGCGGATAATTAAAAGCTCTGACCAGGGACGTGACAGGACACTTTCACCATTCCAGGGTCTAGCTGTCGTGCTTGTGACGTGCACCAAAAATATTTACTATTTAAAATTAAAATGATTTTTATTTAAAATATTTTTATACTTATATTTAATTATAGTTTTATGGCAGGTTCATATCTCTACATTCATATTATATATTTTAAAACTTATTTTGGCTTCTTCAACTATAATTCAATTGATATTTTTAGTTTTAGAATTTTTTACAAAATAAAAATAATCATCGTAATAATTTTATGTTTAGTCTTTTTATCTAAAATATTATTAGTTGGCACTCATTAATTAAATATGTATGTAGTCATCTAACCATCTTATTAATGATTTTGTTTTGTTCTTGATTATTTTATTTATATAAAAGTTAATTTATTAGTTCCTGCCGCCAAGCAGGAGTACTTATGCATTCGCCCTGAATGCTTTAAAAGGGCAGCATCGGCCAATCACATAGCGGCATTCAAACATATTACTTTTTATTTGTATAGTCTATTTTTCTATTCGTCGGAGTAGGTTTATAAATCATTTTTTGATTAAAAAAGTCAGGAAAATGCGAACCCATAGAATGATTAAATAAATTTAAGCAAAGGCATAGTTTATAAAGCTGGTGGCCAGAGGTACGCAATGCATGAGTGCAAATTAAATGCATTAAAATATCAAGAAAATGCGAATGCATGGATTGATTGAATTGATCTACGTGAAGGCATAGTTTATAAAACTAGCGGGTAGACGTACGCAATTCATGAATGCAAATTAAATGCATTAAACGACATCTGGCTCGAGGTGACGGTGCTGGAATGGCTTGGTGTTCACGCATGGCCAGGGTACTTTGGTCATTCAATATAGATTTGAGCCACTTGCTATGCATCGTTATTGCTTTGTGAATGTTGTTTTCCTGTTCTGCAGGCCCGTGTTCTAAGGAAGAGTTTGTAGAACTTGCAGAGCAAGAGATGTTGTAGTTGTAGAGTCCAAACCCAGAAACGAGTTACTTGAGGTGATAATTTGTTATATTTTGCAGTTTTGCGTCGTTTAACTACATAAGGAAGTTGTGTTACATCGTGCTTTGCTTTGTGGCTGAGCTGGAGATCTTGTAGTTGCAGAGTTGCGGGCTGGAGGCCGATAAACGAGTTGCTTGAGGTGACGAGAAGTTGGTTTTTTCTGTTTTCTTTCATTTAATAGTGAAAATGCAAGTTGGGTTTTGTAGTGCCTTAACGCGTTTGTATAGTTTGATTGTAAATTCATGTTTTAAATCTGTTTAAGTTGGGTTGAAAGGGCTTTAGAGACTGTCAAGAAACGAGATACTTGAGGTGATAATTTGTTTTTTTTGCAGTTTCGCGCCATTTAACTACAGAAGGAAGTTGTATTGCGTAGTGCTTTGCTTTGTGGCTGAGCAGGAGATCTTGTGGTTGCAGAGTCGCAAACTAGAGGCCGAAAAATGAGTTGCTTGAGGTGATGAGAAGCTCATTTATCTTGTTTTCTTTCATTTAATAGTGAAAATGCAAGTTGGGTTTCCTTGTGCTTCAACGCGTTTGTATAGCTTGATTGTAAATTTGTATTTTAAATCGGTTTAGGTGGAGTTGAAAGGGCTTTAGAGACTTTCAAGCAAATGCAATTTATTTCATTTAATAGTGAAAATGCAAGTTGGGTTTCGTTGTGCTTTAATGCATTTGTATAGCTTGATTGTAAATTCATATTTTAAATCGGTAGGGCTTTAGAGACTATTAAGAAAATGCAATTTACAAAATTTATTTCATTTAATAGTGAAAATGCAAGTTGGGTTTCGTGGTGCTTTAACGCGTTTGTATAGATTGATTGTAAATTCATATTTTAAATCGATAGGGCTTTAGAGACTGTCAAACAAATGCAATTTACAAATGGGAACTGAAAGCACACAATTGCTTTGAGCTTTGTCGTTGTCATTAAAGCATAAAGGAAAGAGGAATTTTGTCAGATGTCGTGGTTAATGTCCTCATAGGCATGCGTGCAATATATGGGAGCATACACAAGACAAGTAAATTGTTTAACAAAACCCCTCAAAGAAATGTGGTCCCATGAAATTTTTGTTCATAAGCGTTATGTAGAAACCCTTTCCTCCATTCTGCTTGGTGCATATGAGTCCTATAAAGATTACATATCTTCAATTGTTGCAGAGTTGTCTCATAATGAGAGGTTTGGAACCAATGTGCTGCTTTGGGAACTGTGAAACATGAAAAATATGGAAGCATATGCAAGACAAGTGAACTTTGACATTTTTATCCAGTTTCATTTTTCATTTACCCTTCTATCATCTCATATCTAATTAATTAGGTAGGTGCTAATTAGTCTCTAAATACATAATAATTAAAAGAAAGAAACAATTATAAATATCCTTGTGCACATTTGACTTATTAATCAAAGCCATTTAACAAAGTGACAGTAGATGACCATGTGCACGTTGATATGTTAGACAACATGTATGTGTGCATAGGTGTGTATGGATACCATGAGTTGTGATTTCTACTTGCATGTAGTTCAATTAAACAATTAATAATAAGTGTTGGACAATGAAATGAAATAAACTTAGGCAAATGGATATAGAGTGACTGCATTATGTCAATTTAGTCAATTCCATATTTCTTTTTTACCTTTGCAATTGCAATTTTGGGAGTTGTTTGCATTTTTGCAATTTCCTTGAGCTTTATTGCTATTCTTTTAGGGAACCAAACAAATGTTCTTTGATTTCTAATTAAAGCTTACTACAGGATCTAGTGTTTCTGATTGGAAGAAGAGAGCTGGTGTAGCGGTGCAGTTGTGGCAAAGACTTCAAGAAAGCATTAGAGGGTGGGTTTCTAGAATCAACCTTCTCCTTTGTTTACAATTGCATAAAGTAGACAAAGAAAAAGGTTAATTCAAGATTCTCACTTTATTGATTGTACTTGAATTCATATTCTTGCTTCTTGTTAGAAGGACAATCTTGACAAATGAGTATTGTGAGTGGCATATGCTATGTGGTTCATAAAAATCAAGTAGTTGGGGTTCAAAGGTAGATATCAGAAATGCAATTACTTTCCAATGGATTCCTTTGTTGACTGATTGTACTGTATAATTGGAACATACTTATTATTATTTCTAGAGTTTGATTCAAAATCCATATGCATACTTTCATAAAAGCAAGTGGCTGAAGGCACATAATTCATCAACGCAGAATTAATCTTTGAATATATAACAATTAAAAGGGAGAAATAATTATAAAAATCCTTGGCCACATTTTCCCTTTTTAGTCTTTGAATATATAACAATTAAAAGAGAGAAATAATTATAAAAATCCTTTGCCACACTTGCCCTTTTAAACAAAGTCAAATAACAAATTAGCAACTGGGCCTAAACAAGGTTCAAGGAGTATGCCGATAGAAAACCATACTTTGAACAATGGGTAGACAATGTGTTGAAGATGCTTTAGAGACTATCAAGCAAATGCATTTTTCCTTCTGATTTCTCTCATTTTTCATTGTAAATGCAAGTAGATTCAAACAAGGTTCAAGGAGTGTGCTAATAGAAAACCATATTGTGAACAATGGGTGGACAATGTGTTGAAAATGCTTTGGAAACTTTCAAGCAAATGCATTTTCTCTTCTGATTTTGTTCATTTTACACTGCAAATGCAAGTTGGGTTTTGCATTTCTTAGATGCATTTGTGTACTTTGATTATAAAATCATAGTTAAAATCATTTTAGGTATTATCGATTCAAATGTTTCCTTCAAACACGAAGGATTCATTTGAGCCTCACAGGCATTATGTAAAAACCCTTTTGTCAATTCTGTTTGATGCATGTGAGACCTATAAAGATTGCATGGCTCCAATTGCTATCCAGCTGTCCCATAGAATGAGGTTTGGAACCAATGTACTGTCATAAAGGATAGAGGAATATTGTCAAATATCATGGTTATTGTCCTCACAGGAACACATGCAAAATATGCAAGCATATAGAAAGCAAGTGAACTCTTTAACAATCCCATGAAATATAGTCCTTGTATGCATCATTGCATACAAGTATGCATGTATATATGTATGCATGTAGTTATGTATATATGTATGCATGTATCTATGTTTCAATGTATGTATCACCTTGGTATCAATGATCTCAGGAGTGTAGGTAGAATATTTCTAATGTCTGCAAAAAACGTGTTTATTGAATATGCAGAAAGCAATATGGTTGATGTGCATAGCCAAAGCCTCTAGAGAATCATGGTAAGTCTTGAACATTCAAAGTACAAGAACCTATGAGATAATTGATTGGTTGGAATGATTCAAGAGGCTACAATTCTTTGAGAAGTTTTGTCAAACAGTGTCCTTGCATTGTGTATGCATCCATATGTTACATATGTGCCTATGACGACAATAACTATGACATTTGAAAAAATTCCTCTTTCCTTTATGCTTTGATGAGAGCAAGAAAGCTTAATCTTTTTTCCATTCATACATGGTTCTATTTAATCTAAAAAAAGACTTGTTAGTTTTTTTTCTATTTTGACTATGAGTATCCAATACACTGTCAACATCATACATTGCAATTATAATTTTTGAAGTTGATTCCATAGGTGTGTGTTGATGCATTGTGAAACCCAGCTTGCATTTCTGGTATAAAATGAAACAAAATAAAAAAAAAAGTAGCTATTTGTTGCCTTGAGTAACTTGTCTCCTAGTGTCGATTCTAGAAGGACAACAACTAATGCTCTATCACTATAAACTTTCCCTTTGCTTTCATGGATTGCATGCTTCTACCTGCCAGTTTTAAAATCTATGCCTCTGCTTAAATTTTGTTTATGCAGAAAGCAACATGGTTGACGTGCATAGCCAAAGCCTCTAGAGAATCATGGTAAGTCTTTAACATTCAAAGTAAAGGAACCTATGAGATAATTGATTGTTGAACATTCAAAGTAAAGGAACCTATGAGATAATTGATTGGTTGGAATGATTCAAGAGACTACAATTCTTTGAGAAGTTTTGTCAAACAGTGTCCTTGCATTGTGTATGCATCCATATGTTACATATGTGCCTATGACAACAATAACTATGACATTTGAAAAAATTCCTCTTTCCTTTATGCTTTGATGAGAGCAGGAAAGCTTAATCTTTTTTCCATTCATACATGGTTCTATTTAATCTAAAAAAAGACTTGCTAGTGTCTTTTTTCTGTTTCAACTATGAGTATCCAATACACTATCAGCATCATACATTGCAATTATAATTTTTGAAGTTGATTCCATAGGTGTGTGTTGATCCATTGTGAAACCCAGCTTGCATTTCTGGTATAAAATGAAACAAAATAAAAAAAAGCAGTTGCTTGTTGCCTTGAGTAACTTGTCTCCTGGTGTCGATTCTAGAAGGACAACAACTAATGCTCTATAACTATAAAGTTTATCTTTGCATTCATGGATTGCATGCTTCTACCTGCCAATTTCAAAATCTATGCCTTTGCTTAAATTTTTTAAATCAATTTATGCTTTTACTTTTTTCTAATTTTTTTTTTTTAAAACTAAAACGATTTATAAAGCTATTCACCTTATATCTTATGCTTTGTGTGACCTATTATGCAATAAATCAATCTCACATTCTAGTCATGTGAATTCAGGGAATTCTATCTTTCTCTTTGACACATAAATCTAAGTGATTTAACAAATGACTCAATAATTCATTTCACTCATGTCAAGCTAGTGAATTCCATGAGTCATTTTTCACTCAAGTTAACTACTTAGTTGATCATGGTAATTATTAATTAACCTACTTCACTGATCAATCAAGCTACTCTACTAATTAATCACTTATTTTGAATAGTTAATCATAGATAGTTATAAATCATCCTTATTCTCCAAATCATCTTTATCATCCAAATCAATCAAATCAAATTTGGCCATCTCTATGCAAAAAATGAATTTCTTGAAAATGCTTTAGAGACTTTGAAGCAAATCCAATTCATAGGTATGAAGCGGCCAAATTGCAAAGTGTTTTCCAGTAGCTCCCCTGGTTAAAATTGTAAATCATTATTAATCAAACAATAATTATTTATTGCTTGTTATTCATGCTAGTATTAGTTCCTTCCACCAAGCAGGAATACTTATGCATTTGCCCTGAATGCTTTAAAAGGGCAGCATCGGCCAATCACATAGCGGCATTCAAACATATTACTTTTTATTTGTATAGTCAGAATTTTGAAACCTATTATTTATATTGGAAAATTAGCATTTATCTATTTTTCTATTCACCAGAGTAGGTTTATAAATCATTTTTTGATTAAAAAATTTAGGAAAATGCGAACGCATAGACTGATTAAATAAATTTAAGCAAAGGCATAGTTTATAAAGCTGGCAGCTAGAGGTATGCAATGCATGGGTGCAAATTAAATGCATTAAAATATCAAGAAAATGTGAACGCATACATTGATTGAATTGATCTACGTGAAGGAATAGTTTATAAAATTGGTGGGTAGATGTACGCAATCCATGAATGCAAATTAAATGCATTGAACGACATCTAGCTTGAGGTGAAGGCGCTGGAATGGCTTGGTGTTCACACGTGGCCAGGGTACTTTGGTCATTTAATATAGATTTGAGCCACTTGCTATGCATCGTTATTGCTTTGTGAATGTTGTTTTCTAGTTCTGTAGGCCCATGTTCTAAGGAACAATTTGTAGTTGCAAAGCAGGAGATGTTGTAGTTGCAGAGTCTAGACCCAGAAACAAGTTACTTGAGGTGATAATTTGTTATTTTTTGTAGTTTTGCTCTCTTTAACTAGATGTATGTATGTATCCATGTTTCCATGTACACTTGCATGTATCTATATGCATATGTATGTAAATATGTATAGATGCATATATGCATAGATGAATATGTCTCAATATATCTAGGCATATATGCATTTATGCATGTATGTATATATATGTCGATACATATATGTGTATATGCATGTATGCATGGATGTATATATGCAAACATGCATTCATATTTCTATGCATATATGTATCTATGCATGTGTGTACATATGTGCATATATATGTGTGTGCATCTATATGTCTTTCCTATGGAATAGTTTGCAGTGACAGAGCAAAGGTTGTCAAAGTTGCAAAGTGCACACTCGCAAACAAGTTGCTTGGGACAGTAAATAGTTGTTTTCCTCAGTTTCCTTTCATTATATAGTGCATAGCCAAATTGGGTTTCATAGTGCTCAACTTATGGTAATCTTCATAGGAACCTAGGGAGCAGTTTGCAGTGACAGAGCAAAGGTTGTCATAATTGCAAAGTGCACACTCACAGACAAGTTGCTTAGGACAATAAATAGTTGTTTTCCTCAGTTTCCTTTCATTATACAGTGCATAGCCAAATTGAGTTTCACAATGCTCAGCTTATGGTAATCTTCCTAGGCTAGTTCCTCAGATGCAGAATTGTCTTTTTCCTAGTGTATAGTGTACATGTTTGACAAGTACTTGGTCCATTTGAGTCCTGTAAAGATTACATATTTTCAATTATTGCAAAATTGTTCCATAATAAAAGCTTTAGAACAAGTGTACTGTCAACCTATGCCATAATGAGACCTTGGGAACAATGTGTGGGCAATGTGTTCAAAAGGCTTTGGAAACTGTCAAGCAAATGCAATTTACAGACATTAACCTAGACTCCACAATTGCTTTCAGCTTTTTTGCTATCACCAAAGCTTAAAGGACAGGGGAATTTTTTCAAATGTCATAGTTATTGTTTTCATGCACACATATAATCTTATTTACTCTTCTATCATCTCGTATCTAATTAATTAGATAATTGTTACTTAGTTTTTAAATACATAATAATTAAAAGAAAGAAATAATTATAACTATCCTTCTGCACATTTTATCCATTGATCAAAGTCAATTAACAAAGTAGCGGTAGAAAACCATGTACATGTTAATATGTTATAAAGTATGTATTTTTGCTTACGTGTATATGGATACCATGAGTTAAGAATTCTATTTGCATGTGGCTCGATTACATAATTAATAGTGAGTGCTACAGAATGGTACAAAATAAACCTAGGCAAATGGAAATAGAATGTGCCTATCTAGTTGCAAAGGCAACATTTATGTAGCTTTAACATGATATATGAGACTTTGCAGGCTTTTACTGTAAAATGAGAGCTTGTCTGGCATTAAACAGCAACTAGCACTAGTTTTTGTCAGAACTCGACAGTCCTAGACCATGTCTATGTTGTGCAAAATAATGATGGCTACAAAGCTCAAAACAATTGCGCACTTTCAGTTTCAATCTATAAATTGCATTTGCTTGACAGTCTCTAAAGCCCTTTCAACCCAACTTAAATCGGTTTAAAATACAAATTTACAATCAAACTATATAAATGTGTTAAAGCACTACAAAACCCAACTTGCATTTTCACTATTAAATGAAAGAAAATAGAAAAAACTAACTTGTCATCACCTCAAGCAACTCTTTTCTCGGCCTCCAGTCTGTAACTCTGCAACCACAAGATCTCCTACTCAGCTATAAAGCAAAGCACTATGCAATACAACTTCCTTATGCAATTAAATGGCGTGAAACTACAAAAAATAACAAATTATCACCTCAAGTAACTCGTTTCTTGACAGTCTCTAAAGCCCTTTCAACCCAACTTAAACCAATTTAAAATACGAATTTACAATCAAACTATAGAAATGTGTTAAAGCACTATGAAACCTAATTTGCATTTTCACTATTAAATGAAAGAAAACAAATTTATGAATTAAATAGTATATGTCACTCACTATACTCATTTGTGTAGATTTTCCTTGTAACAGGGCTTCATACTTTCAAGTCTATTTAAACATTCAAGGACAAATTGTAGTGTCAGGTAACACTATTAACCTTCTCCTTTTTTTTTTTGAAATGCAATGCAGAATTTTGCAAATATGTATGTCTGGAAAAAATTCCTGTGTTTAAAAATGTGATAGTATATGTTTTTTTGCATTGCTCATGTCTCAATTTTGTCATTGTACCAGGGTAAAATACTAGTAACTGCGATACCAGCCTAAATTCCCACATTGCTCCAAGACTATTTAATCATTCAACAACATATTACAAGGTCAGCTTTGCAAATTGCCTTCCTGCTTTTCTTGAAATGCAATTGAAATTCTTTTATTTAAACATTGCATAAGGTTCTATTTCATGTTTTCATTTTGTCATCTTATATTCCTAATGTTTGTGAACACAAATGATTTATAAGGCTGATAGCACATATAGGAAAAGAGATAGATGCATTTTCCATAATTGCAATAGTAATTTGTGTTCAAAAATAGAACAAATTTGTGTGGCAAGTTCTTATGCATTGTGCAAGTGATTATAGGATTATTCTTATTGCATTGCAAAAAAAACCAGAAAGTTAATTTAAAAAGCTGACATGGCACATGATTACAGTGAATGGTGTACTACATTGCTCACAAACATGAAACAATATTTTCTCATGGGTCTATTTGCATGCGAAATGGCCTTAATTACATTTTTTTTGCTTGCGTTGCCAATCTCATTGTGTACTTTAAATTCCTAAACTAAAAGAAAAGTAAGAGAAATAACTATTTAATGCCTCAAGTAACTCGTTTCTAGTTTTGGACGCTCTAACTATAACAAAGTCTGCTCAATCACTATAAACTCTTCTGGAACAAAGACTTGTAGAACAAAAAACAAGGTGCACAAAGTAATGGTCATGCATAGCAAGTGACTTAAATCTATTTTAAACGAACAAAGTAACGTACCTATGCATGACCACTAAGCCATTCCAGTAGCTTCTCATCGAGCCACATGCCATTTAATGCATTTAGTTTGCTTTGATGCATTTTGTGCCTCTAGCCATCAATCTTTATCTCTTATTTTTATTATTTAATCAACCTTTGCTTTCACTTGTGCTCAATGAATCTATACCTTTGCATTTTCCTCAAATTTTTAAAACACTAATGATTTTTGAAGCTATTTCTGGACACAAATAACAAAAGACATACAATTTTTTTGATCAATCAATCCCTCTGCATTGACCTATTTCTTTTCAAACAAAAATGATTTATATAGCTATTGTCCACATATTGCTTGATGCTTCTTCATGTCAATAGCATTTAAAATCACTTTTTTTTTGTTTTGGAAAATCAGCCAAATAAAAGTGCATAGAAGCAAAGCAAACATATTAAAAAAAAACATTTAAAGACCATAGACTGGGATTGACAATGTGAGCAAAAAAGATTCTTATCCACCATTTCTTGCATGAAAAGAAAGCTACATGGAAATATTGTTTTGTGTTTGTGGCATGGAAAGTATACATCATGCATTGTACTCATTTGTCCAATTTGTCTATGTGACAAGAATAAGTACATACTATCCCAGTGGGAGACACTAAATGAGAAGGTTAGATTAAAGAATTAATACTTTTCTTTCTTTGTACTTCTAAAAAATTGTTTGCTATATAGCATGCCACATAGACTTGTGCTATTGCTCAAGTTCCATTTTTCATCACATATATAAATTATCATCTTCCAAGACACTCCACAATGTGTTTAATACTATAGAATGCTATTCAGTGAAGGCAAATAGGCGACATGGGGAAAAACTATAGATCTAGTAATCTGGTAAATAGCTTTTGATACAATAGATACATACCGTCTATTATCCTCAAACACATTAGGGTAAAGAGGGAACAAAGAAAATGATAGACATTCAAACCTATGAATTCACAAAGTGCCCGCAAATATCAAACATCGACAATGTACTTAAGAGCGAGGGGCTTTGTAGACTAGATACATTTACATATAATGTTGGCGATTGTTTATTTGACTTGTTACAAGTACTACTTAACAATCAATACACATTGATTCAACTATGAAATGGAGCCATAGATTACTTTTTGAATTGCCTTAAAAACAAGGACAACGAAGCATTAAAATCATATAATGATGAACTGGATCTCGATACTCTGTATACATTGCACAAAGTACATGACCCATAGACGTATTTCTATAGAATGCGATTATCTGCAAAGCCACACACAGATTCAAGTGAATGTGGATTGTGGGGTGACTTATTCTACATTCATTGGATATCCAAATGGTTGAATATACAAATATGCCTTTGGTCAAAAACAACGGCAAGAAGGTACTTATACTTCAACAATTCTGATTACACACAATCAATTTCTATACAATTCCATGACAAAAAACCTCTAAGTGGGCACTTTGACCCATTGCTAAGACTTGAAACACAAAACGTTACTTCAAAATAGTCCTTGCATTTAGATGACATTAAAAAACCTACCACAAAGCATCCTCAAATATCAAATATTGACAATGCCCTTAGAAATGAAGGCCTTTGTAGATTAAGCACTTGCATACTCACCACAGCATTTCAAACCATAATATCTGTTAGGAATCCACCTCCTCCTGTGCTTGGATGAATATACATATCCTGTTCTAAAGCTCTTATTTTATTCAAGGCACGCAAAATGCTGAGAAAGATTGTGTTCTACTGTACAAATACACAAACACATGTTATCTAACATATTAAAATACATGTGACATAACACATTAAAATGCACAAATACATGTTATCTAATATATTAAAATGCAAATGGTTTTCTACTGCTACTCTGTTAATTGGCTTTGATTGATAGCTGAAATGTACACAAGGATAATTGTAATTAGTTATTTTTTAAAATTATTATGTATTTAAAGACCTATTAGCAACTGCCTAATTAATTAGATATGAGATGATACAAGGGTAAATGACAAATATGGAATCAACTAAACTGACATCAGAAAAATTCCAACTAGAGCTATTGGCTGATACGCTACAGATACTGTGACATTTGTGACATTTGAGCTTCAAAGAAATCTAGTGTCTGCACACCTCCTATCATGTAAAAGGCACAAAAATATTCATTTTCCATCTTCCAAAGTGATAGGGTCATTCTATTTCCATTTACTTAAGTTTATTTCATTTCATTATCTAGCAGTAATTATTAATTGTTTAATCCAACTACATGCAAGGAGATATCACAACCCATAGGACACTTATAGACTTATGCACAAATACAAGTTGCCGAACATATTAACATGCACATGGTTTTCTATTGCCACTTTGTGAATTGTCTTTGATTGATAAGTATAATGTGCAGAAGGATAATTATAATTCTAACAAGTTGTTTGCATTTTTGTAATTTCCTTGAGCTTTATTGCTATTCTTTTAGAAAACCAAACAAATGTTCTTTGATTTCTAATTAAAGCTTATTACACGATACATTGTTTCTGATTAGAAGAAGAAAGCTTAATTAGATATGACATGATACAAGGATAAGTGAAAACAAAAACCTAAATACTCATTGATAAAAATTTGCTAGAAACATTTCAATATTATATGCTTCCACCATGCATATGTCCATGCCTCTTTTTGGACATGTCATTATGTATCTATGTATCCACAGATGCAACCATGCATATATTGATTTATGTATATATCTAATTATGTGTGCATGCATCTACCTATATATGTATGGATGTATCTATGGTTACATGTATGTATGTATCTATGGATACTATGCATGTATACATGTATATATGTACATCTGGATGTATGCACCCATGTTTCTATCTTTCTGTACACCCATTTGTAAATGCATTTATGCAAATTTCTACATTTGCACACCCGTATATGCAATATATGTGCCTATTCATCCATGTGTACATGTGTGCATGCTCCTCATGCATATATACATTTGTACATGCATTTAAAGTTATATGGAAAAAAACTATGATAAATAACTACTTGTCAACATTCACAAAGCAATATCGATGCATTGCAAGTGGCTTAAATCTATATTAAATGGCCAAAGTAAACTGGCCACACGTGGCCACCAAGCCATTCCAGCGTCTCCACCTACAGCCAGATGCCATTTAATGCATTTAATTTGCATTCATGGATTATGTACCTCTACCTACCAGTTTTATAAACTATGCCTTTGCTTAAATTTATTTGATCGATCTATGCACTCACATTTTCTTGACTTTTTTAATCAAAAAAATGATTTATAAAGCTACTCCGACGAATTGAAAGAAAAATATGCAAATAAAAAGTACTATATTCAAATACATGGATGCATATTTTCCATACATACATATATGCATATATGCATGTGTATTTGAATGCATTCTTCTGTGCAACATATGCTTTTCTTTCTGTATCCACTTGTGAATGCATCCATGTGTACATGTTTTTATGTGTCTTATACATGCATATATCTATGTGTGGTTATTGGTTATTATGTATCCATGTATTTATCATTCTCACATGCATCAACATTTGCATTTTCACATTTTCTTGATTTATTGTATTTTTCTTTTTTATACTATATGCATTTCAACTTTTGCTTTATCTTATCTTTTCACTCTTCTATCCTCCAATATCATTATATTTTTATATCTATTCCTCTCTTGTCACACTTCGAGGAAGCTCAAGGATCTCAACACCTTGTTGTGTGTGAGGAAGAGTGAGAAATGGGACATGAGTTTTTCTTCTGTATATGTATTCGAACAATAAGCCCTATGATGATTTCAAAAAGCATAACCAATAAGAAACTGGAAACTGTTGCACCCTATAATTTGACAAATGATCACTTCATCACATTCCTATTCCATTTAGTGCTATTTCCACACTTTCACATCCTTCCTTCCAATATCGAATACATTTCAAAATCCTATAATATGGTTTCCATGCATCATATCAATACGTTTCTTTCCTTTGTTCTTTCAATCAACCTAGCTCATTCATATTTTTATATTTTGCATTTAATTTTCTACATTCAACTCAACAATGATAAATTCACACTATTTGCATTCCATTCCTTTTCATAAGCAACCTTCCATATCATTCCCTCCCCTATCAAATACTTTTCATAGGCCATTCAAATCCCTTACATGCATCTCATCATTCTGTCAATTTCCTCTCTTTATTGGACTCACATAGGTCATTCATGTTCTTTCATCCCATATATGTTTATCTATCTATAGCTCAAACATACCTCCATCCATCATAACAAGATTCACACCATATTGAACAAAGAATCATATGAAGAAAATATCAAGGTTATGCAATCAAACACTGAGGGCTTCGAAGATAAATATCATAACATAAAATTGTATTCAAGAGTTCTTTTCCAAAAACGTCTTTTCTAAATCATGTTTTCTACAGATTCCTAAAAGTACACTTGACACTTTCCTAAAGGCTAAAATGTATTGTTGATTTGAATAAATCTATTCATGTATCTATGTACACACATGCATCAACAACTATCCTTTATAATCTTGTTCTAAAAAACAATTATGTATTCTTTTTTTGTTTTGAATATAAATGTTATTTGTATATGTTTAAAGTGCAAATTGTTTCAAACATTTCAAACTATGCTCAATCCATTTATGTTTCCATGCACCCATGTTTCTATGTATACATTCATCCATGTGTACATGTACTTGTTTAAAAAAAAATAATGTATTATTAGTTGGCTTCAATTATTAATGCTACCCATATATGTTTAAATGAAAATTATTTCAAACATTTCTAACTATATTTGATGCATCTATGTATACGTGTATCCATGTATCTATGTATACATGCATCCATGCATGCATATGTCTATGTATAGCTATTTGCATCAATGCATTTAGCCACATATGTTTTTATGTGTATATGTATACATTCATCCATGCATACATATACACATATACACATCCACACATATATACATACATGCATAGATACATATATGCCTAGATACATCCAGTTTTGCAAACTATGCCTTCACGTAGATCAATTCAATCAATCTATGCATTCACATTTTCTTGATATTTTAATGTATTTAATTTGCACTCATGCATTGTGTACCTCTGTCCACCAGCTTTATAAACTATCCCTTTGCTCAAATTTATTTAATCAATCTATGCGTTCGCATTTTCCTGACTATTTTAATCAAAAAATGATTTATAAACCTACTGCGACGAATAGAAAAATAGATAAATGCTAATTTTCCAATATAAATAATAGCTTTCAAAATTCTGACTATACAAATAAAAAGTAATATGTTTGAATGCCGCTATGTGATTGGCTGATGCTGCCCTTTTAAAGCATTCGGGGAAAATGCATAAGTATTCTATGCATGTGTTTATGTATATATGTATGCATACATGCATGTATGTATGTATGTACCTTCATGTCCATGTATCTATGTATGCTTACATGCACATGCATATATGTATGCATGTATGTATGTATCTATGTGTGCATGTATCTGTGTATTCTTGTATCCATGCAATATATGCATTTATGTATGCATGCATGTATAGCTTTCAAACGGTATCACATTTTTTGAATCCAAAACATGTGTCACATTCTATACTTTGCATACTATAGGATTAAAAAAAAGAAAACTTGAATTTCATGAAGTTTTGACCAAGTTAAGGTGGTCAAACATACAAGTTTTTATATTTTTAAAAAAGTTGTAATAAAAAATTCATAATTAATTATTTACTAGGAAAAAAAATACAAAAAAGTATGCATCACATCAGGGCATGAGTCCTCTATTTATATCTAAAATCTTATAAAAAAATATTATCATTTTATTGTGGTTAGGGTGGTCAGATAGACACCTACTTCTTATTTTTTCCCAAAAATTTAAGTACCATTGCATTGAAATTTCAAATTTTCACCAAATAGATTTTTTCTTTGTTTAAACAAACCTAGTAGTTTAAAAACTGCATTCAATTTTCTACATATTCTATTCTTACATATTTTTGAAATAATATAGATAACTTATTCAAATTTGTACGTCAAGTTGTCTAACTCTAATTTTTCTGAATTTTTTTCCACTTAAGGGCCTATTTTTTCCATGATGATCCTACACATACCCACCAATCTAAAACATCATCAATATGTTGTTATGTATAATAATTCAAAATTAAAGTTGATTTGAAGATTACTTCATTGTATTTATTTTTGAACTCTTTGTTGTCATAGCTTGTATCGTTCCATCCTTCTAGGATACCATAACCAATATGGTTATCCTTGACATTAAATAACATATAAATTATTATGTTTATAATAATATCCCATAATACATCAGAATAATAAGCTATTAACTTCTAATAATTCATCTAAGAACCTTTCGACTAATCTCTAATTACCTCATGGTTCTTCCAAGTTATCCTTTGCATAATTTATAAAAGGTTCCTATTTTTGTAAATAAGTGGCAAATCATATATCATTTTTCTCATTATGACTCATATAATTCAACATATCTAAATGTATGATAAGTTTTACAGCTAATTTGGAGATCATGTTCTCCTAAGAGGAGTCTATTGCAAGTATGATTAGTTGGTGTTTTCATTGATTTCAACAAGCTTGTGTTTTCATTGGTGTCAATAGTATGAGAAGGATATTAATTTTGCTAGAGTATGATGTTCAGTTGGTGTTTTTAGTGATGCTTTGATTAGTTTCATTATGTTTCCATTAGTAAATTACTAGTGTCAACCTCTAGTGTTACTTTGATAAGCTTCTTTGTATGGATCTATGTCTAAGTTTCAATCCTAAAATTGGTTTAGTAGTATTTAGAAAATGATGAATATAATGAGGATGTGTATCACATGTTTGGTTTCCAAGTTCTTTTGAGAAAATTTGATAAAAAGAGGAAACAATGTGTTGTAGTGTTGTTCTAGGTGTGGTAGAGTTGTGTGTTGGTGTTGCTCCACATTTCCCCTAGATTGAAGATCTTCTTATACATTTTGGATATATTGATCAAAGTTATTTAGAGGTGTTATAAACATAATTTGGTGTGTTGGATGGTTGTGCAAAGGAAATTATATTCACCATTGCATGAATTGTGTATTGCAGAAGTGTCTAGGAGAATTTTTTTTGCTCTCAATTTCTCCATAGTTTGGTTTCAGGTCTTGTAGATCTAAAGGTGTGTTGATAGTGTTGGTATCTTTCTTGAAGAGAATTGATTCGATATTTAATTATTTAGAAGATACTTTTTGAAGTTATAATATATAGTAGAGATGCCAAGATGTATTGGGTGTATACATTTTTCAGGTGAAATTTTTTGTGAAGAATTTTGTTGGATTTTAGGGTATTTGTGGAATAATCTAGATTGTATTCTGGTGAATTTTTTTTTCGTGAATTATTGTTGGATCAAAGGAATAGTGTACTTAAAATTTTAATAGTTTTTACATGAGTAATGAATAATTTGGGTGTTTACACTAAATGCGAAGGTGCTTTTTTTTGTAGAAATGTGGTGTGGCATGTGTGAGTGGAACCAAGCCCTAGCTAAGGTGTTTTGTGGTCCACTTTCATTCCTTCCCTCTATGGGAATGTTTTCGTATTGACATAATTTTAATTTTCACATTTGAGCTGCATAATCAACCTTGGAGAATTTTTTCAAGGTTGAAGAAGGTATATATTAGAGTTGATTTATTGAGGGATTTAGTGATAAAAAAATATAGAAAAATGTGATGTAAATGATGTAAATTGTCAAGTGTTACTATATGAATTTGGGAAGTGCAGTATGAGCTTTCATGTGTTAGATTATTGGATGTATTGAGTAGATGGTGTCTATAATTCTTTATTCAATCTACGAAGGTGTTGGTGATGTTGTATTGGAATTCTCTATTGCATCAAGATGGATTTCTTTGTGCAACATTCTTCTCTGTCTTCTCTTCTATTATGGCAATGAGCCCTTCTTTCTTCTAGGTAGTGCACCCTCCAGTAGTGATACCTTTGTAACTAGTTTTGATATTACTTTATATTGTGGGATAATCCTAACCATAGTGTTTCCCATATTTGGTTTTCCATGTAAATATAGTGTTCTTTTTTGTATGGTGTTGAGTAGTTTCAGTTTCAGTTATTTTCTTTTCATGCTAATTAAATATTTATGAGGGTTTTGAAGGTTTAATGTATAACTCATTTAGGCCCCCTCTTAATTGTCTTGTGCATTGAATAGTTGGTATTAGAGAAAGGTTCCTTGGAAAAAATATTAGCCACTTGAGGTAGATTTGGGATGCAACACAAGAAAGAGATTCCTATATTTGATGGAATAGACTATGAATTTTGAAAGATGAGAATGGAAGTTTTTCTATTTTATCTTGGAGTTAATGTCTTGAAGTAAATTAGAGATGGATACACTATACATGAAAATGGTCCAAGTAATATTGATGAGTTCACTGTCTATGAAACCAATGGTAGAGCAAGGAATTCTCTCTTAAGTAGTCTTACTAATTCTGAATTAGTGAAAGTCATGAGTCTAAAGACTACTAGAGAAATTTGGGTAAAGTTAGAAATCACTTATGAAGGATATGATAAGGTCAAAGAAGATAAGATGTAAAATATGAAGATCGTGTTTGATAAATTTTGGATGTCTAAAGATGAAAATGTTACAAGCTACATGTAGAAGGTAGATGAAGTTGTCAATGCCATCAAAGGTCTTGGTAGAGAACTCAAAGAACCAAAAGTGGTAAAGAAATACTTATAACTCTTCTTAAATATGGTAATCATCAAGTTTCTACTATTAACGAATTTGAAAATCTAAATCAACATAGGTTAGCAATTAGTTGTGTTCTTATTTAACCACTTTTGAGATGAGAGAATATGGTACAAATAGTGGTGAAAAAGTTGAGATGGATTTTAATGCTATCCAATCAAAAGAGATTAAGGAATCAAATAAAGAGGATCTTGATGATGTAAAATCTAACTTTTTAAGGAGAATGAAAAAGGGTACTGGTATGTATAGTGTTAATTTTTCTTTCAAATGTTACATTTGTACAAAGATAGGTCTGTATGCTTCAAGATGTCCAAATAGAGCTTTGAATAACAAAAATAAGGGGAAAAAAGGTAAGATTATTAAGAAAATCTATTATGTTAGAGAAGATGCAAGTATTTCTAGTGATGAATCTCATTATGGAGATGATGATGATGGTGATAACTTGTTCATGGCTTTAAAAGATGAAACTATTCCTACTAGGGTGATCCCACAATGGGTATGTGTAGGATCATGATGCACTAAAAAGTGGCTATATGATGGGTATGTCTAGGGTATGTGGTTGACGACTTTTTTAACCCAAAATTGATGAAATGAAAAGGTTTTATAAAGTTGATTCTCAACTTTCCACCAATATAAATTATTCTTTACTTTGAATTTAATAAATATTTATTATTTATTTTCTATTTGAATTACGAAATAAAGTCCTGATTGATAGGCTGATTGAAAAGAATCTATAGCTTTCAAATAGTATTTTTTTTTAATCCAAAACATGCATCACATTCTATGTTTTGCATACTATAGGATTTTTAAAAAAATGAATTTCATGAAGTTTTCACCAAGTTAAGGTTGTCAGAAATAAGAGTTTTTTATATTTCTTTAAAAGTTATAGTAAGAAATTCATAATTAATTATTTACTTGGAAAAAGATTACAAAAAACTATGCATCACATTGGTGCATGAGTCCTCTACTTATATCTAAAATATTATAAAAAAATATTATCATTTTATTGTGGTTAGGGTGGTCAGAAAGACACTTACTTCTTATTTTTTCCCTGAAATTTAAGTACTACTGCATTGAAATCTCAAATTTTCACCAAATAGATTTTATTTATTTTTAAATAAACCTAGTAGTTTAGAAACTACATTCAATTTTCTACAAATTCTATTCTTACATATTTTTAAAATAATATAGATAACTTATTCAAATTTTTATGTCAAGTTTCCTAACTTTGATTTTTCTGAATTTTTTGCCACTTAAGGGCCTATTTATTCTATGATCATGCACATGCCCCAATACTGGTTTACAGGTTTTTTCTAAACTAGACATTGAACTAATTTTTTCAACTAAAATTTCACTTTCGAGCACCTATAGCAACTAAATCATGAGGAACTTGAAGATGATGCAAACTAGTGATTTGTGACATTTTGTCTATAGATTCTAAATACATTTTTTTCAAAACTTTTGAAATTAGATTGCACCTATTTTACCATCTCCTTTGAAAACTAGTTTTTTTCAATAAACACCATTTTTAAGGAGTGATGCTCACCGTATACAACATAAATTTTTTCCATGAAGGATAAAATTCTAATTTTTTTGAATTTAGATTTATAACTAAGATATCTTGCACTTTCATTTGGTTTCATAGTGTTTTATTGAATATTTTTCTTAATCAGGTTTTAATGTCAAACTAATTAAATTTCAAACATAGGTGAACTATACACAACATAACTTTTTTTTGTATGTATCAATTTTTTTTGGTTGGATCAAGGACTTCAATATCTAGTGCACTGATATTTTTCAAAAAGAAAATTGATAATCTGCTATTTTTCCACATGTGTAGAATAGAGAGCTTGATTTTTAATGAAAACCCTACATTCACAAGAAATAAAAAATAAATATAATAATAAAATTAATTTATTTAAAATTATACTTTTTGGGAATCTTATAATAAGGACTACATACTTACAAAATATAAATTTTAAATGAATTCATTTGATCCCCTAGAAGGTAAATCAAAAGTGGTTTTTTATCAACATTTTGATTGGTGTAAAGGAGACTCTGTTATAGGTATGGTTTAAAACTAGCAGGGTTCTATCCAATGGGTTTTTACCTAAGGTGGTTCGATCAAATCCTCTTAAACTTGAATCCTTTAAATGGAAATTTTCAAGGCTTAAATCATTATATTTTCTAAAAATATGTGATTTCAGCAAAAAATAGGATCTCCCAAAAATTTTAAACTAATATAATGGGATCACTCACTAACTTTGAGAGATATGTGAAGGAAATCCCTCCAAAGAAAAATGATAAGATTGAAGGTACTTTGGTATCTTCTTTTCATGCTAGATAGGACAAGAATTACTATATCATGTTGATAGTGGATTATCTAACCATATGACCAATGACAAGAGTAAGTTTGTTAAAATTGTAAAATATGATGGAGGATGTATTATATTTGGTGATGATACATTTACTAAGATGTGTGTGTAAACAAATATTTTAGGAACCCTATTGTACACTTACCCTTCTAGGATCTTTCACCTAAAAGGGAAGGAATAGTGTTAAAAATCTATGTAAACACTCAAATATTAACGTAAAGAGGGATATAATTATGTCTTATTATGATGTACTAATGCTCTAATGATGCAAAACTTAAGAAAGGTAAAGTGCCGGAAAACACAATGTGATATGCAAAAAGATGAAATAAATACAATAAATGCAAAATAGAAACTATGCACTTCAAAGTGATTTTTCATTGATATTTTAGCTTTGTAAATAAGAGGTTGGCTTCAACAAGTTTTCAACCTATTCTTCAATGATTTCCAAGCCTAAATATGCAAACACAAAAAGAAAGAAAGAGAAATATTGAATGCTAGGGAATAGGGGTTTTTGCCTTGGTCAAACCCCTTTTAGGTAATTAAACCAAATGAAGAAATAATATGAACAATGAACATGAAATAATGAAATTAATACCTTTCCATGATGATGGATCTTGAATTGCTACAACAATGGATGAAAATTTTTTCTCTTGAATGCTTGGTTATTACTTGTTTGACTCAATGATATGAATGAATGATGAATGAATTGCCTGTATGAATTGTCTGGATAATGGATGGATGAAAGGTCTCCATTTATAGAGGAGAATTAATAATAAGAATTATGATCAAGGGCCAAGATTAAATTAGAAAATAACTTAATCAAGGGTGTAGGTTAATTGAGAGAAGAAATACATAGGGTATGCGCAAAATCATGATGGGCCAAAAAGTGGTGATATGATTGGTATGTGTAGGGTATGTGGCTGATGACTTTTTTTTACCCAAAACTGATGAAACAAAAAGGGTTTTTAAAGGAGATTCTTAGCTTTCCACCAATGTAAATTATGATCTACTTTGTATTTAATAAATATTTATTATTCATTTTCTATTAGAATTACAACTAAAGTCCTAATTAATAGGCTAAATGAAAAATATATATAACTTTCAAACAGTATCACATTTTTTGAATTTGAAACATGTGTCACATTCTATGTTTCACATACTATAGGATTTAGAAGAAAAAATAAATTTCATGAAGTTTTGGCTAAGTTAAGGTGATCAGACATACGAGATTTTATATTTTTTAAAATTTGTAATAAAAAAATCATAATTAATTATTTACCTAGAAAAAATTACAAAAAAATATGCATCACATTTGAACACAAGTCCTCTACTTATATCTAAAACATTATAAAAAAATGTTATCATTTTATTGTGGTTAGGGTGGTCAGACAGACACCTACTTATTTTTTTCCTAAAATTTAAATACTACTACATTGAAATTTCAAATTTTCAACAAATAGATTTTTCTCTTTTTTAAAATAAACCTAGTAGTTTAGAAACTACATTTAATTTGCTACAAATTCTATTCTTACATATTTTTGAGATAATATAGATAACTTTTCAAATTTTTATGTCAACTTGCCTAACTTTGATTTTTTTGAATTTTTTGCCACTTAAGGGCTTATTTTTTCCATGATGATCCTACACATACCCAATAGATAGATAAAAAAAATTTGAGGTGGAAGATAAAATTTGCACAGAAAAAGAGATTGTTGGAGAAAATTATTGAATAAAAATTATTTAATTTAGGTGGCCAATATAGAACAAATAAATAAAATATTGATTTTATTTATTTAAAAAGAAAGGTGGAAACAAATAATTAAATAATTAAAAATAATTATTTAATTGGGGAGATAAAGAAATGATAAATAATTAAATAAATATAGCATTTACTTAAATAAAGAGAGAAAAGGATACTGAATAATTAAATAATTAAAATAATTATTCAATTATAGAAGAAGAGGGGAAAACTAACTTTTTAATTAAAATAATGTTTAATTCAAAAGAGGGGAAAAGAAAAAAATATTAAATAATTAGAAATAGTTGTTTAATATTGAAGGGAAAGTGAGGAATAATTAAATAAATAATATTTATTTAATTATAGAAGAAAAGGGTAATGAATAATTAAATAATTTAAAATAATTATTTAATTATAGAAGAAGAGGGAAAAGCTAACTTTTGAATTAAAATGATATTTAATTCAAAAGTGGTGGGGAAGGACCATTAGATTTAAATGCTTAATAAAAGACTAGAAATGTGTGAAAGTGATTTGCAACACTTTACATCACCTTTATAAGACATATATTTTATTCATTTTGCTAGGGTCCAAGACCTAATGTGGATGTGTAAAACACCTCACAAAACTAGACCAAGGTGAAATTAAATCCAATTTATCATTAATTATTCCCAAATCAAGAAAAGTATAGACTTTTTGGTGACACAATTTGGAAAAGGTTCAATCAATTTTGATGGCAAGAATAATAGAGATGATTTTTACTATGTTACGAGTTTGAGACATAACCTCTTGTGTTTTGGACAAATGTATAGGAAAGGATAGAATCTTATGGTTCAGGATGATGGATGTGACATTAGAAAAGGCTCTAGAACTATGATTGGTCATAGAAAAAAATAGATGGAAATGTTTATCAACTTAAGGATGTTGATGGTTGTTGCTTTATGACAAATTAATGAAAGTTGGACTTTCAACAAGAGGACGTTCCACATCAATTTTAATAACCTAGTAAGAATAAGTTTAGTTCAAGACGTAGGAGATTTTCTAAAGATTACAAATCCTATCAGTGTTGTATATAAGGAATGTCAAGTTAGAAAGAAAATAAGAAGCTTCAAGGGAAAATAATAATATACTATCAGACTATTGGAATTAGTGCATATAGATCTTTTTGGTCCTACAAGAGTAAGAATTTTTTAAGGTGATAGGTATTTGATGTTATTAATTGATGATTATTCTAAAATGACATGTCTTACTTTTCTAAAAGAAAAATTTGAAGCTTTTAGTGTAATTAAATGTGTTGTACCTTCTCCTACATCATTATTACACCCTAGTTATGTTTACTTAGGGACCACATAGTAGGTTGTTGGAGATTTTCCACTTTTGGTGGACTTGACATGTCATTACTTTATCACTTCCACCTTTTGTGGATACATCATGTGATTATCTCTCCACCTTTTGTGGTGATTATTACATTATTACATTATTACATTATCTTAATTTTGGAAATATTTATTTTTAAAATTAATTATCTCATCATTTCTCCACCACTGATATGATTTTCTCAGATGTCATCTTGATCATTGATTTAAGGATTTTTCCCTAACCCTAATTAGGGATGGTCATATTTAATCATGGCCTCTGATTTTAGGTTTCTGTCAAAATTCAATCTTGGCCATCCATTCAAAATTGTGTTTTCTATAAAATGTCAATCTTGTTCATAATGAAAGAACTCTTGGGACTCTTGGATCTATGAGGGGCATTCTAGTCATTTATCATTTAGTCATTTGTCATTTTCATAGGCATAGGCATAATTCTACTTAAATCCTTAAAAATTTGGATAGGATAATGGCATAGTCAAATTGCTTACACACTCGATTTGAGGGCATCAATCATACGCTGCAAACTAGAAGGTGCTATGGAGGTGATTCATGGAAGCTTCGCGAATATCTGGTATAATTGTTTCATTATTATTTTCTTTCTTTATGCTTCATAGCTTCTTTGGGTTTATATTATTGATCTATTCATTACTAATCCTCAATCCCAAATTTAACCCTTAGATACATTTGGTGAACCTGACGTGAATCCAACTCTGTTTTCTATTATTTTTCCATATAGTTTTGTGTGTTTTATGTTGTTTTTGTAGGTATAGGTACACAATGATACAATTGAATTTTTTTTAAATTGTGACGTATCTGATGTGTCGCAATGCATTCAAACACCCAAACACTGCAATCGATCTATGGTGATACATTTGGCAGACAGAGTGACTCATTTGTGATATCAAGTTGTAGTCAACAGATAGAGCAACACATTCACTCTGTTATGACGCATTTGACTAGTTCGAACATCAAAGACTAAACTTGACATGAATTCGACTTTGTTTTCTTCTTTTTTTCATACAGTTTTGTGTTTTTTTTGTTGTTTTTTAAAGCTACAGGTACAGAATGACGTAGTTGATTTTTTTCATGACGCATTGAATGCATCGCGACACATTTGAACACCCAAACACCGTAATTGATCTGTCATGATACATTTGACAAATAGAGTGATGCATTTGTGATATCGAGTCGCATTGGACAAACAAAGTGATGTATTCACTCTGTCATGACACATTTGATTGGTAATGTTTTCTGGTTATTTGTATTCAGGTTTTTGTTATTTTTAGTGTCACTATTATTCTAGTTATTTTTTGCATTCTTCCTAGCATAGGTTTTGTAGCATTTTGTGGTTACTTTTCGTAGGTCAAAGGTAAACGTTCAAACTACTAATGTGTGGTCTTACAGGTTCAAACATCAAACTAATGTTCCTGTCTTTTTCTTAGTATAATGCACATTTCCTTTTGGTGTAATTAAAAAGAACTTGTGTTTCTACTATGTTTGAGTGTGTTTGAAATGGCAAATGGAAAAATTTAGACAAGACCCCGCTTCCACTGCCAACAACCCCACGTATGACCCCAATTGGACTTTTGATGATCCATTCAGCAATACAAACAATCAAATTCTCACAACAATACCATCCTCATCAAATAGTCTATTTGAACCATTCTTACGTAAGGATGAGCATGGTCAAATACTTAAAGAAAACCTAGAGGTAGTGGTACAAGATCCAGAAGCCTCTCAATTTGTAGAACAAATGGTCCTATACGACAGAGACAGATACTTAGCCATACTCCTAAGTCAAGGAGCTAATTTACCTGAAGGATTCAACATTAACACATTGAGATCAACATCTCCTAACCCTAATGTCCACAATGCACACAACATGACAAATAGTGGTCAAAATTCAAACGCTACAAGCAATACTTTCTTTGACACTATGACGACATTGCATGCTACCTCCAATGTTCCAAACAAATCCAACACAACAAACGCCACATCCATTGGACAACAACAAAATGCTAACACAACAACATAGTCACATGTAATCACCTCCCAAGGTTCAACTATGAACAATCCCCTTGGACAACCTCAAGAATTTGGACAAGGTGGCCAAATGACACAACATATGGCATCATTAGTACATCACAATGTTCATGTTCACCATATTCCCCAAGTAACAACACAAAGGGTTGGGAGACACATCCCAACCTACTCATCTCAAATTCATACCCATCAACATACACCCAATCCAATCCTTCAACACCAACAACACGCCAACCTAAACACATCATACATGTCACAACACTCCATCCCTCCACAATATTCCAATATTCACAAACAAAAAATGGGGACATGTGGTGTACCAAGCAATCCAATGTACGGAACCACAAATAACCCTTTTATGGATTCCTTACAAACAAGATTGACGGGTCTAGAGAAAACTATCCAAAATATACAAATATCGGGAAAGAAATCAAAAGTGTAATACGATCTAAATGTATACCCATTTGACATGAACCTATACATGCCTCCATTTCCTCTGGGATATGTTTCACCCAATTTCACAAAATACAAGGGCAAGACAAACCCCATCAAACATGTACGCAAATTTGCAACCAATTGTATAGATGTCACCTATGAACAAATGTACTTGATGAGACTCTTTTCCAAAAGTCTTGTAGGTCCTGCCCTTGAGTGGTTCTCCACTCAAAAAGATATCCAAACATGGGATGAATTAAAACAAAAGTTCATAAAAAATTATGCATAGAACATTGACATGGAAACCTCTATCACTAGCTTGTACAATCTCACACAGGAGGATGCTGGTGAGACATTCATCCCATTCTTTCAAAAATGGAGAAGCTTAGCTAGTCAATGTCATATTGACATACCCAAAAGGGAAAAGGTTGACATGTTTGTGCAAACATTTATGGGGCCCCTAAGATATGCATTGCAAGTACATTGTTGCACAAATTTCATGCACTTAGTTGAAAAAGGGTTCTAGATTGAGAAAGCCTTGATCGCAAAGGGAGAACTAAGATATGGTCCAAAAAATGCGAATGCAAATCCTCTTGCCAACAAGAATAAATATTGGGTAAAAAATAAACACGTTACAAATGACGATGTTGTTAATACCAAGATTGCAAACATTATGGGTCCTGTACTAGACCTAAAAGGGGTTCAACAACAAAACAAACCAACAACGACATTGAAACCCTCTACAAATGTCCCTTCAAACAACTAGAACAGTCAGAATAATCAAGGACAATACTGTTAGATAAGACAATTTCCTAGGGGTCGCACATACACTTCTTTGGGTGAACCCATTGAAGAAGTCCTCAAGAAATGCCTCCAGAATGAGGTCATCACAATTCAATAACCCAAACCATATGAGCTAGGACAATGCAAACCAGCATGGTGGAACGATTATACATTTTGTGAGTATCATCGAGCAAAAGGACATACAACCTCTAACTATCGACAATTGAAAAACTTAATACAAGATCTTATCGAAAGTCATGCCATTGAGGTAGGTGGATCACAATTTTCCTCCAATTAAGATCATACTATCCACAAGAATCCACTGCAGGACCATGGTTCTAATAATACTTCCACGTCAAGTCGAAAGATAAAAAATTATCATGCTAATTTCACCCGATCTAGGTACGACTATTCTAGCGGACCTATTATAAATAATGTCCAAGCTAATGACGAATACATTAATACCATTACAACCCAAAATCACCATACCTAGCCCATCTGCTAAACAACCAAAACCTGTCTTTGCCACAAAGCAATGGCAACTAAAAATTCAGTTCAACCTTATCGACCAGCTGGGAAAAACTCCCATGCAAATCTCTATACTTGAGCTACTTCATATTGCTGCCACACACAAGGATATACTAGATAAAACCCTACAAGAGTCATCAGTCCCCAAGGACATTGATTTCACTTAGTTTGAGACCATGGTGGGATACCTAACCACGCCTCACCATGTCACCTTCTTAGATCAAGACTACTCATCGCCCAAGATCAACCACAATGATGCATTACACATAGAAAGTTTTGTCCACAAGCACAAAGTTAGATGGGTTTTAGTAGATGGTGGAGTAGGATTGAACATATGCTCCCTAAAATTGGTTAAGCCTCTAGGATTCTCTGATGCATGTGTAGACCTGACAAAGAGTATAGTGATCAAAGCATATGATGATGATGAACGCTCTTCACATGGCATTATCTCTCTCCCCATCAAAGTGGGACCAGTCATTGTGGAAACAACTTGCCAAGTCCTAGATTTAAAACTACCATATAACATCTTGCTTAGCTATCCATGGATTCATGCCTTAAAATTTGTTCCATCCACATATCACCAATTCCTAATGTTTCCATTTGACAGCACGGAAATAACCATATATGGAGACCCCAACCCTTTTCAATATTGTACCAAACTAAGGGGTATTTTTTAAAACCAAGTACCTATTAACCAATAAGCACCTAGCTCCTTGTCATCCAAATACATTGACCCATCCACACTCATATCATCTTCCACATCCACTCAACCCACATCTTCTACTACATCACCACCTCCCGCAAACCCTAAGGCTGAATCCACTATCAAGATATAGGACCTTGGTTGTGGGGTGTTCAAACTACATACAACATACAACATAACAACAATACCCAAGCCTCCAAAGATATATGGTCAGCCATGTTTCAGAATGGAACTCAGGGAAACTTTCAAGGTTCCACCAAAAACATTTTTTATCAAATGGGGAGATATGAGTAACGAGAACCTTGCTGATATAATAGGATGGATCTATAAAGATACTTTTGCACTACCCCCATTACCAATTCAAAAATATGGCAAGGGTTATGACATAATGAAGGATAAAGGCTACAACGGTACTAGTGGCCTAGAAAAAAATAAAGCTGGATGAAGAGAACCCATTGAACCTTTCCAAATTCCAAATTATCTTGGATTAAGGTTTGCATCGCCTAATAATGATGATCGATGTATCATTGGACTTTCAAGTGAGCGAGTATATGCTTCGAAAAGTGTCAATACCACTAAGGAAACTCTCACCAAAACTGACTCCGAAGAGTCAGAATTTGGCTCATAACGATCCTTAAGTGATTGGTGCCTTGATGATTTGTTTGTCGAAGCAAGGGAATGGACCTCTGAACAAAGATTTTGGAAAAAATTTAAAATTGAATAGGAACCAAATAGTCAAAGTCCCATTACCACTCCCCATGACATACAAGACCCACCATTTGAATCCCTCCAGTCCAATCCATCTGAAGTACCAGACGATACTAACAACCAGGACTCTAAGTCCTTCAACCCTTATTTTTCCAATGAATATGAGACTAGTGAAGGGGAATATTGGACAGAGTCTGATGTCGAGTTGGATAATGATAATCTCCTTTACAACATCACTGAATCTTTCTGCATGCTTTCTACATCCTCCCCTCAATTCACCAATAATGATGATGGCATTTCCCTAGTTTATCCTTAGTTAGTCGATTGGGACCAACAAGGCCCACTAGTCCTGGATACATTTCAGAATGATGAGGAAATTGCATAATTTATGGGATTACATGAGGGCATACCCAAGGGTGATCATAAGTCAATATTTTCAATCGATTTAGATTGAACAACATACTTTGGCGAGACTGCTCCGTACTCCAGTCACAAAAGTAAAAATAAAAATAAAATAAAAAATGAAACATCTCTAGGTGAAAACTAAAAGGAACCTTTTGATGACAAAATGGTAAAAACAAAGGACATATCTATGGGTGAAAACCTCTTCGGGGTGCCTAAAGATGGAGGACTGGACTTTCTTCCTGTGCAACAAGAGAAATCAGCGATGCTTATCGAAGACACTATAGAAGACAATATAGCCACTACAAAAGATCCTAAAATGGTCCTTTTTGCTACTTCATTGACTGAAGAAGAGATATTAGAATTTCATAAGTTCTTTGCAGAACGTAAAATCAACTTTGCATGGTCCTATGTCAATATGCCTAGACTAGATCCATAACTGCTTTTACACCATTTACCATTATTGCCTAATGCCAAACCAGTCAAACAGAAGTTATGGTAAATGCACCCTCAAGTGGCTCTATTGGTCAAGGCCAAGTTAAATAAACTGCTAGATGTTGGGTTCATATGGTCTATTGACTATGCTGAATGGATATACAACCTGGTGCCTGTAACAAGCCAAATGGACTGATCCGTGTTTCTACAGATTTTAGACCTAAATAAAGCATGCCTAAAAGATGACTTTCCTTTACCGAATATTGATATCATAGTTGACCTCACAACAGGATATGACATGTTGTCCTTTATGGATGGTTTCTCTGGCTATAATCAGATTCACATTGGCCCTGAAGATCATCACAAAATGATATTTACTTGCCCATGGGGTACATACTGTTGGAATATCATGCCATTCGGTCTCAAAAATGCAGGCACCACATATCAAAGGGATATGACCACAATCTTCCATGACATGATGCATAAAATAATGGAATATTATGTAGATGACCTATTGGCTAAATCAGTAACCAGGAAAGATCATCTCAGGGTTTTAGACACAATTTTCAAGAGACTGGAAGAATAAAAAGTCTGGCTAAATCCTAAGAAATGTGTCTTTAGTATCACATCGGGTAAAATATTGGGATACATAGTTTCTTGAAGATGCATTGGGGTTGATCTATAAAAATTCAAAGCCATCATAGACATGCCTTCGCCCAGAGGAATTAGTGAACTCAAAACTCTACAAGGCAGTGTATAATCTATTTGGCGCTTCATAGCCCAATTGGCTAACAACTGTCACCCATTCCAATATCTATTGTGCAAGGGTATCCCCTTTGTGTGGACAGATAGATATGAAGAGGCCTTTCAAAAAATCAAATATTACCTACTATCAACACTAGTCCTCATGCCTCCCATTCATGGAAAGCCATTGATCCTATACATTTTGACAACTAATTCAACACTGGGGGCATTACTAGCACAAAATGACCAAGAGGAAAAGCAAAGCTATATATTACATCAGTCAGACATTGGTTGGGTATGAACTGAACTACACAACAATTGAATGAGCTTGTCTAGTTGTGGTCTTTGCAGCATAGAAGCTAAGACATTATATGTTAAGTCATCAAACACAACTAGTAGCAAAGATTAACCCCCTCAAATATCTATTAAGTCGGGCAACATTAACAAGACGTCTGAAAAGATGGGTCATGATTCTGAGTGAATATGACATTCAATATATAGAAAGAAAGGAAATAAAAGGACAAGTTATAGTGGACCAGCTAGCAGACGCATCCTTAAAAAGTGATCACCTGTTAGTGGAGGATTTCCCAGATGAGTCAATATTCCATACAGAACCAAAGCCACCTTGGCGACTCTATTTTGACGAATCACACACAAATCATGGCTTGGGAGTAGGAATCCTATTCATCACCCCTCAAGGAAATTCCATTCCTAAGTCTTTCTACATTTCCTTCCCATGCACCAACAATGTGGCAGAATATGAGGCACTAGTTATAGGACTAAGAATGGAAATAAAATGGAAAATCATAGCACTACATGTCTACGAGGATTCTCAACTCGTCATCAACCAGGTTAATGATGACTATGACACAAAAAATGAGAAGTTGATGCCATACAAATGGATGGTGGAAAGTTTCCAAATGTACTTTCATATGGTAACTTTTGAACAAATTCTGAGAGCACAGAACAAGGCAATAGATGCAATGGTTACAATAGGCTCCCTACTCGACATACCAAGCAACATGCCTCAGTTGGAATTCCTCATAGAACAATTGTTGGTCCCCACCTATGACATTCCAGAGTCTCAGATGGTTTTTTAACTTGTTGGTCCCGACTCTTCCTGGTACCAGGATATTTATGACTACCTTAAGTCTCAAACCCTTCCACTGAACCTATCCATTAACCAAAGGAAGTCTTTTATCCAAAAAGCTGCAAGGTATGCCATCATCAGTGACAACCTTTACTATCATAGCTTTGATGACACCCTCCTTATATATCTTGACACCAATGAAGCACGCACAACCTTACGTGAAGTACATGCCAATATATGCGGGTCTCATTCGAGTGGTCCTATTCTAGCCAAGAAAGTAACGAGACTTGGGTACTATTGGCCGACCGTTGAAAAGGATGCAATAGAATATGTCAAGACTTGTCGTAAATGTTAGATTCATAGTGATTTGATCCATGCTCTAGCATAGGAACTTTAGCCGATCACTTCTCCTTGGCCTTTCACTCAATGGGGACTCAACCTCATGGGTAAAATTCACCTGACCTCATCCAATGGCCATAAATTCATCATCACCTCCACTGAGTATTTTATAAAGTGGATCGAAGCCATCCCTCTGACATACATAACCGACAAGAAAATATCCAAGTTCATCCTTAAATACATCATTTGCTGGTATAGCCTTCCACAATCCATCATCACTAACAACGAACATCCATTTAAAAACCAAGACGTTTGAGAGTTATGTGAGTGATTCATATCCAACATCATTTTTCATCTCCATAATACCCGCAAGGAAACAGTCAAGCTAAGGTGTCAAAGAAAACCATTTTCAAAATCCTCAAAAAGACTGTCAATGACACTGGCCCAGACTGGCATATCCAACTCAACCCTGCTCTGTGGGCTTACCACACAAGCATTCGTACACCTACAAGAGCTACTCCATTTTCCCTAGTCTTTGGGGTTGAGGCTATCTTTCCCATTGAGGTTGAAATTCCTTCTTTACGAGTCTCCCTAAAGGGTCTAACCAATGATGAAGAATATAGACAGTCATGCTTGGAAGAGCTAGAAATGTTAGAGTAAAGAAGGAAAAATTCCTTGAACCATCTACAAGCGTATTAGAACCATCTCTGCCATAGTTACAACAAGAAGGTTATGGTCAAGAAATTTGACATTGGCGACTTTGTTCTCATACAGAACCCTAAAAACCAAGCTGACAGAGAAAAGTTGGGAAAATTTGAGACAAAATGGTTGGGTCCTTATGTTATCATATCATACTTTGGTTTTGGAGTGTATCAATTGGGTACTCTAGATGGAGAACAACTGATAGAGCCTAGTAAAAGTCTACATCTCCAAAAATTCTATGCATAGCATTAGGAGATCGAGTTGAAAATCGTAAAATACAAAAAAAATTGAAAATTGATGAAAATAGTAAAGAAAAATGATTTGTCCAACGGTGAAAACCTGGCAAATAGGAACTTTGGATAAGTATGATGGTGAAAACCTAGCAAACAGTCACCATGCGTAATCAATCATTTCTTTTCCATCTACTGTCACTTTGTCTAATATGGCCTAGGATAAAATACGTTTTCCATCACTATCACATTATCCTCTTCCTTTCATGGTTGATAAACGGTTGACATCAAGTCCTAATGACTATCCATCTGGTACATCGACAAAATCTCTTTCATGACCCTTAAAATCAGCTAAGTCTTGGATCTGACTAGGGGGCAAAAAATTTTATCATCTAACTGTAGTGGATGTCACGCATAATTAAAACATCTCAAAAAGTCTTGAAAAAAGACAAAAACATCTCAAAAAGTCCTAAAAAAAGACAAAAACATCTCAAAAAGTCCTTAAAAAAGATAGAAAACATCTCAAAAGGTCCTAAAAAAAGACAAAAACATCTCAAAATGTCTTGAAAAAAGACAAAAACATCTAAAAAAGTCCTGAAAGAAAGACCAAAAACATTGCAAAATGTCCTGAAGAAAAGCCTCAAAATAAAAAAATGTCCTGAAGAAATCCAAGGAAATTGAAACATGTCAAAAACAAAAAAAACATCTAAATCAATGTCAAAATCTTAAAAATGGAGTCAAAGTTAGTCATATCAGTCAACCCATGTCATTGTCAAACTATGTGGTCTCTACACATTTTCTACGTAGGCAAGACTCACTTTATTGAGTCCTCGAGACATTCAGTTAGTCCTTTTAGGTTTATCAAAATAAAATCGTGATTCAATCCTGGGTCATCAAGATAAAGTCATTGGTCGTGTCGAACTATGAGGTCTCTAAGTGCATGACATAGGCAATGCCATCTGTCGATGAGCCCCCGAGGCTGCACTAGGTCAGACCATTAGGGTCCATAACACTACACTCGCACACACGTCATCAATTTTCAAGTCAAGACAAATCATTTGCCAAATAGGAAAAATCTTAAAACAAGGTATGGGAATATTTTATTCAAATGTGTCAATCATATTATCACGACAAAATTGACATATAGTCAACACAAGTCAAACTCAGCCAAACTTCAGTCAAACTTGGTAAAAACAAGTCAATATCATAACTAGTCAAACTGTCAACTCTTGGTTCACTTTTAGATGTGTCCTTCTGAAAGATAATTTCTATAATTTATGCCTTAGGATGTTTCCTTCCTAGGCATCATCACTGTCTTTAGATGTGTCATTCTAAAGAACAAACTCTTTCATTTATGCCTTAGGATGTGTCCTTCCTCGACATCATCACTGTCTTCAAATGTGTCATTCTAAAGAACAAAATCTTTCATTTATGCCTTAGGATGTGTCCTTCCTCGACATCATCACTGTCTTCAGATGTGTCCTTTTGAAGAACAATCTCAGTCGCTTGCATCTTAGGATGATTCCTTCCTAGGCATTGCCATCTGTCATTTGGAATTTTGAAGGGTCCTGACTTTTAAGGATCAATCCTCTCGACATTAGCATTATGCAGGATGTGTCCTTCCTAAATTTGGCAATCTTTGACATTTCGTCATCTTGGCACCGTCAAGACTTTGGCACCCCGACATTTCATCATCATAAAAACCTGACATATTCATATGAAAACAATGGGTATTGAGACACACTTGGAAAACACTTGGCACTTGTCTTTTGGCTTTCATTATGGTACGAGCTTTTCAACGAGATCTTGCCAATAGGGTTTAGAAAAGCAGCGACATATCATGATTATCTTCTCTTGTCTTTTGGCTTTTTATCATGTTACTATTTTTCAGCGAGATCCCAACAACAGGATTTAGAGAAGCAGCGATGTATCATGATGTTTTTTTCTTGATTTTGACACGTATGATTACTAGTTTCTTAGCGAGATCCTAATTTAGGGATTTAGAAAAATAGCAACGTATCATGATGATGGCTTTATTTTGTATTTTGACAATCATGTTGCTAGTTTCTCAAGGATGTCTTGGAAATATGATTTAGAGAAGTAATGACATTTCATGATTTGTCCTTCTTGTCTTTTTCTGCTTATGGTTGTGCATGAAAAAAAGATTGGGGCAATTGCACTCTTGGTATGAGTCATGATCATCCTTGTCTGTGACTGCTTGTCTTAGGTGATGATATGACCTTGCACACCTTGATCTACGTCATATCATGGTGTTTGTTGGTCATCACAATAGTCTATCCAATGATGATTAAGATCAATAAATAATTAAGTCCTATTGTAAAGTTTTGAAGGATTCAGTCTAGGAAATAACATGCATCTCCTTTGGTTGAGTCATCTTCTCTCAACAGTCTGGTTATCTTCTCTCATCCATCTCATGGTGATATCTTGAGACATACAAAAATATGAGTGCATACATGATCATATAAGCATTTCATTAGGTTCATACAAACATTATCCATAACATTAAATCATATAAAATTTCATTGCATATTACGTTCACATTTACAGGACATCCATTTAAATAAATACATTATGCATATCATTATCACCGGCATCAAAAAATCAACATAACATATAAATAAGCATGGCATCATCATCACATCATATCATGAGTAAGCATCATAGGACACAAATATACATCATAAGTCAGCATCATACATCATACATATCGTAATGCATAAATCAAAGAGCATCGGAACGAATGTGTCACAATATTTGACACTTGCGTCGTTCCACTCAAATGCATTGTGCAATTCAACAATTGCATTGCAACTTAACGATTGCGGCATTCAAACATTCAAATGTGACTTGAAAATGTGAATGTGTCACAATTTTTGGCAAATACAGCACAAAAACTAGGGTCCCCCTAATTTAGCATGTCATTTGTGTTGCGACACATCAAATGCGGCGAAGGCGAATGCATTGAACGCAAATGTATATGCATCATGGTGCATTTGTTATTTCCTCTACAAAGCTAAATTTGACATGCAAAACAAAAAAATTACAAAGGAGGATAGGGGTACAAACTGCCAGCTCTAAGCCCTCTGGTTGTCTAAAAGTCTAGACGACCTCACTGTAGTGCTCTGTCACTAGAATCACCATCCTCACTGCACTGCTTTTTGCTCCGAGTTCTCAAAATTTATAAAGTGAAGAGTAAGAATGAATTGACTTTTACCCCTTTGTCAACCTATTTATAGAAGTGAAAATGACATAAGTCAACTAGGTTAGTACTGTATGCTCATTTGACCAACTTTGACTATCCCATTGCCCACTTTAAACATGTCAAAATCCAAAACCGAATGCGCCATCATTTTTCTTATCATCAAATTGACTATTCAGGGCCCTTTCCAAATATTCCTGCTGCTGACCCAAAATTTGAAAAATTTCCCGAGGGGGCATTGATACTCTATACCTTCACTGGGGCATGGCTTTGACTTATTTTCTTTGTCACAATGCGACAAGTGACATTATGACAAAGAGGGGAAAAATGTAGACACATAAAAATGGCCTCAACTTGTAAACCATATTTTTCTATGATGACCACGCTTCTCCCTCACATAATTCAATTATCTAATCAAGTCCATTTCCTCCATGATTATTTAAATAAATAAATTACGTCTATTTATTTAAATACGTCACTAATCAATCCTTATTTCCTCCATGATTATTTAAATAAATAAATTACGTCTATTTATTTAAACACGTCACTAATCAATCTTTATTTCCTCCATAACATTATCATTTATCCTTGGATCAAATTAACTTATTTATTTATCCCATTTTCCATCTCACCAAGTAAATAATTAAAACAATTATTTATTGTCTTTTATCTCTTCCCCCATTTATGAATTAAACCATTATTTAATTCATAAGTGAACATTCCACCATGAATTAAATAATTTATATTATTCCCACTAACTTATTTATTTATCCCACTCTCCATCCCACTAAATAAATAATTAAAACAATTATTTATTGTATTTTGTCTCATCCCCATTTATGAATTAAACCATTATGTAATTCATAAGTGGACATTCCACCTTTTATCTTTTTGATTTTTTAAAATCTCACAAGGTGGGCTACCTTATCTTCTTAATTTTGAAAATCTTTATTTTTAAAACTATCTCATCATTTCTCCACCACTGATCTTATTTTCTCATATGGCATCTTGATGATCCATTTAAGAATTTTTCCCTAACCCTAATTAGGGATGGTCAGATTTAATCTTGGCCTCTGATTTTAGGTTTCTGTCAAAATTCAATCTTGTTCGTCCATTCAAAATTGTGTTTTCTATAAAATGTCAATCTTGTTCATAATGAAAGAACTCTTAGGACTCTTGGATCTACGAGAGGCATTATAGTCATTTATCATTTAGTCATTTTTCATTTTCATAGGCATAGGCATAATTCTACTTAAATCCTTCAAAATTTGTGTAGGACAATGGCATAGTCAAATTGCTCACACACTCGATCTGAGGGCATCGATCATACACTGCAAACTAGAAGGTGCTATGGAGGTGATTCATGGAAGTTTTGCAAATATCTGGTATAATCGTTTCATTATTATTTGTTTTCTTTGCACTTCATAGCTTCTTTGGGTTTATATTATTGACCTATTCATTGCTAATCCTCAATCCCAAATTTAACCCTTAGATACAGGCATAATGCAATTTATTCTTGTCATATTACTTCTATCTCTCTTATCCGTGTGCTTTCTATTAGGCCTTTAGATTTTGGGTGGCTACCTTCATAGCCAATTCTTACATGGTATTAGAGCTATTGGAGTGCCTTTAGTTAGTCATTTGGAGAGATTCTTTGAGGGTTCCATTTTTGGCCTTGTATTATCGGTGCATTTTGGGAGGTTGTTGCATCTGATATAAGCTCACCATTGCATCCAAAGTATCCAAGATAGTCAAAATTTTCTTTTGTTTCATCTCAATTGAACATTGGAGGTCAAATCTACAAAGGGTTGAAGATTGGAGGTGGTTGCCAGATCTAGGAGCTAGCTACCACTTTGGAGCATTATTTAGCTAAAAAGGACACCACGATTGTGCTCAAAAGGGCTAGAAACCCATAAATCGACTGCCAATTCATCCAAATCGGAGCAAGTTTTCCATCGAGGCAAAAAAATTTAGCAAACTGTCCATATGGTCAACCTATGTAGTCAGTACGATTTTATTTTGTTTAGAAAAAAAATCATTTATATATTTTTTGCGAATTTAGTTTTCAAAAAAAAAAATCATTTATATTCGTAGTTTTTATTTAAAAAAAAAAAAATTGTTTGTATAGCCACAGACTGTATAGTCTATGGACTGTACCACTGTCTCCTCCAACTGCCACGTGGCGACATCTAATCGCCCCCGTGGGCACCTCATTCCCTCCACTAGCGGACTTCTATTTATCGGCAGCGACCAAAAGCAATTTCGGCCAATCAACAAAAACCCGATGGCAAATAATTCTACAAGAATCTTTAAGATTCCACTGGTTGCAAGGAATATTCTGTGAACCAGTAAAAATAATTTGGCAACTTCAAAATATTTTGGCATCAGGAGTGACGGCGACAATGATGTGCATACAGCCACCAAATTTAAGTTCATACAGTGTGTGACAATCATAGGAATGTCAAATTTAATGGCATGGTTTGCTAACATCAGCACTTTTTGAAAATTTGTAAACCCCTCTCCATTGAGATTTTTGATTTTGCAATTTATCTTCAAATGCTCATATCTTGGTCATTTTGAGGCCTTTTTTGGTGCAATTTTTTTCATTTGGGATAATTTTTTGTGTACTTCATAGTGGTACAATTATTTTCTAATTTTGGTGCATGGATTTTCTAGAAATTTGGATTTTTCATAGGTCTTACTCAACTGTCACCATTTATTCAACTTCCGAGGCTTTGTTTAGGCTCATACGAACTCCTTTTCATGTGCCATTTTTTTTTTAAAGTACATAATTTTTTCTAAAATTCACAGTGGTGCTATCATTTTGTAGTGATTGTGATAAAAATTTGTATTTTCAACACTTGATCATTTTTGGCCTCTTTTGGCATTTGTAAAGATAAGATCTCAATTTGTTCTTTTGTATCAATCATTGGAGTCTTCTATAACCTACTTAAGGCTATTGTAAAACTTTGAAAATTAGAAGCCCACTTTTCTTGGCTTGCAAGTGGCCATTATACACACAGTAATTATAAAGTGTCAAATCATCTTTTTCAGGGTGGTTTCTTTGATTGAGTGAATTTGGGGGGGTGTCTTGTGTGATTGTGCCTCTCTCTATATGGGTATGTGTAGGATCATGATGGGCCAAAAAGTGGCAATATGATGGGTATGTGGCTGACAACTATTTTTTAATCCAAAATTGATGAAACGAAAAGGGTTTTTAAAGGAGATTCTTAGCTTTCCACCAATATAAATTATGCTTTACTTTGAATATAATAAGTAATTATTATTCATTTTCTATTCAAATTACGATTAAAGTTATAATTGATAGATTGATTGAAAAACAACTATAGCTTTCAAAAGGTATCACTTTTTTTGAATCCAAAGTATGTGTCACATTTTATGCTTTGCATAATATAGGATTAAAAAAAAAAATCATGAAGTTTTGACCAAGTTAAGGTGGTTAGACATATGAGTTTTTATATTTTTAAAAAATTTGTAATAAAAAATTCACAATTGATTATTTACTTGGAAAATAATTACAAAAAAATATGCATCACATAAGGGCACGAGTCCTCTACTTATATCTAAAATATTATAAAAAATATTCTCATTTTATTGTGGTTAGGGTGGTCAGACAGACACCTACTTTTTATTTTTTTCCTTGAAATTTAAGTACCACTTGCATTGAAATTTCAAAATTTGACCAAATAGATTTTTTTTTAAACAAACCTAGTAGTTTAAAAACTACATTCAATTTTCTATAGATTCTATTGTTACATATTTTTGAAATAATATAGATAAGTTATTCAAATTTTTATGTCAAGTTGCCTAACTTTGATTTTTTAAATTTTTTTGCCACTTAAGGGCCTATGTTTCCATGATGATCCTACACATACCCCTATCTTGTTCTCTTTCATTTTGTTGTGAAGGGTTCTCCTAAGTTTCCTTTGTTAACTCCACATAACTATGCTTCTTGGAAAATTGATGCATGGAGTAAGTTAATGGAAAAAGGATTAACTAATTACATTGATGGACCTGTTGTTGTACCATTTGATCTTAAAGCTGCTCTTGTTGCTCATATGTATTGGCTCACTAAAAATACTATGGCTCTTGAAACATTAAGGAAATATGTATCAAAAGATCCCATCTTTCAAATTAAAAAATGTGAAAAAATTAAAGAAGCTTTGAAAAAGTTTGGTCAATTGTATGGCCAAGTTGATGAGATTAGAGGTTCTCAGCTTGACAATGAACTCATAATGTTAGATCCCAAGAATGTTGATATAATCCAAGACTATGTCACTAAGGAAAATGAGTTAAGAGCATAGCTTGAGGATTGTGGCATTGACAAGAAGGATGCACAGTTGGTCTACAATTTCTTGGGAAAGCTTCCATCACAATATGCAACATTTGTTTCTAGCTTCCAAACCAATCGCTTGATAGTGGGTAGTTCTTTCACTATGCCTTCATTTGATGCATTCACAGAAATGTTGATGTTAGAGAAAGCAAATTTTATTTGTATGGGGATTCACAAGTCTTCAAAGTCCAAAGCTTTGGTGGCTAATCAAGGGACTCAAGGGACTCAAGGAAAGGGTTCCAACAAGAAGTAGAAGCAATCTAAGCCAAAGACACAACAAGATAAAGCACAATCACCCTCTCCAAAAAAAGGGAATTCTTCATCACAAGGGAATTCTTCATCTTCTCCCAAGAACGGAAATTCAAGCAAGAAGGAGAGACCAACTTGTTCATATTGCAAGAATTTTGGTCATGATGAGCATCATTGCCACACCAAGCAAATTGATGAGTTCACAAACATCATCAAGAAAAACAACATCAATTTTCCATTTTCCTACAAGAAGAAGGATTCATCTCCTTCCTCTTCCTCACAATCAAAAGGAAAAGGGAAAGCATTTGTGGCTACTTCAGGTTCTTCACGACAATGGATACTTGACTCAAGTTCCACTCATCATATGGGTTCTTCAAGGGAACGGTTTTCTTCTTTGGAGCCATCTAAGGTACCTCACATCTTCATAGGAGATGATACTCAAGTGGAAGTTGAAGGTGAAGGCTTTATTTACATGGATAATGGAACATTTGAGAATGTTCTCTATGTTCCTAACTTGAGTGCCAATCTTCTTTCAATCTACCAAATCACTCACTTTGGAGATGGCAAGAAAGTTGAGTTTCTATTAGATTCAATTGTGGTCAAAGAACTTAAGGATGATGCCTTGGTTGTAGTGGGACAAGCCAATCACAACACACAACTTTACTCATTCTCCCACTTTGTGCCTAAGTCTCCTTATACACCCTTGCTCACTCATTCAAATTTAGAAACTAAGCTATAGCATGAGTGGTTTGGACATCTAAATTACCAATATCTTCAGCATCTTAGCTCCAAGGCTATGCTTATAGGACTGCCTCAAATTAACTTTTCTGAAGGTGTATGTTCAGGTTGTTCCATGGATCAGCATCCAGAAGAGAAGTTTGAAAAAGGGAAGTCTTAGAGAGCTTTGGAAGTTCTTTAGTTGGTTGACAGTGATGTAGTAGGTCCATTTCTAGTACCACCATTTAGCAAGGCCCACTATTTCCTCACCTGCATTGATGACTACTCCTACTTCACATGGGTCTACTTTCTTGTTCACAAGAATGAAGTGTTTGACAAATTTCTAGCCTTCAAATAGGGAAGCAAGTCAAGATTCTTTGCATAGACAATGGAAGGGAATATGTAAACAATAAACTTGAAGAATTTTGTACTCTTTAGGGGATTGATCTTCAACATTTAGTTGCATACACTCCACAGCAAAATGGTGTAGCTAAAAGGAAGAATAGAAACCTTAAGGAGATGGCTAGCTGCATGATAATTCATGCTCATTCTCTTGGTCCTCAATTTTGGGAAAAACCTATCAGTTGTGCCACTCACATCCAAAGTCGGGTTCCCCATAAAGCTTTAAAGGGTATGATTCCTTTTGAGGCTTGGTGTGGTCGAAAATTGGTTGTGAGACACTTCATAGTTTTTGGTTGTCCAGCTTGGGCATGCATACCTCTAGAGAAGTGCAAGGCATTGGAACATCAGAGTAGGCCTTGCATCTTTGTTGGATATCCTGAAGTTGTTAAGGAATATAGACTTTTGGATCCAAAGACACATGAGCTATTCATTGAGAGGAGTGTTCACTTTGAGGAAAGCTCTCCTACCTTGGCCTCTAATCCTCCTCTTCCTTCCTCCATAGTGGAAAGTGATGATAGTGACTCAGATGATGATTCTTACTCACCTTTGATCCATAGGATCACACCTTCGTAAGGTCCACTTGTAGTTGAGGTACCTTGTCCTTCATCTCCTACTAGACTTTGTTGGGCTCAACAAACTCTTGAGTTAGCAGGCTCTCTTGTTGGGGATCCTTCAAATACTCAAAGGACTCGGTCACAACATTAGGATTTTCCACATGTTTATATTGCTAGTGCTTCAAATCTGCAATGCTTTAAGGAGGCTTTAGGCATTCCTAAATGGGATTCATCAATGGAGGAAGAGTATAGTTCCTTGATGAGGAATAATAGGTGGGATTTAGTTCCTCTTCCTAAAGGGAGAAAGATGGTTCAATGTAAGTGGATCTATCGGACTAACTATGCAACAAATGGAAGTGTGGATAAATACAAGGCTTAGCTTGTGGAAAAAGGTTTCTCACAGGTTCCAGGTGATAACTATATAGAGACCTTTTCACCCATTGCTAAGATGAACTCCATTCACTTGACACTTGCTATTGCTATAGCTCATGGTTGGGTTGTACATCAGATGGATGTGAAGAGTGCATTTCTTCAGGAGGATCTTCGTGAGGAGATTTACATGGAGCAACCACAGGGATTCATATAGGATTCTTCTTTGGTTTGTAGATTAAAGTCTATCTATGGCCTCAAACAGGGCCCTAAGGCTTGGTATGCTAAGATGGATTCCTTTCTTCTCTCAGCAAAATTCACCAGGTGTCATTCAGATCTGAATGTCTACATTTTGTAACAGGATGATTCTCACTTGCTACTTGTGTTCTATGTTGATGATTTGATCATTATAGGGAGTACCTCATCCATCATTGGTAGTGTCAAATTTTATTTTCAAGATAGATTTGCTATGAATGACTTGGGCCTTTTACACTATTTTCTTGGGATTGAGATCACTCAATCAACTTCTGGGATTTCTCTTTCTTAGCCCAAGTATGCTCTTGATCTTCTAGCTCGGTTTCACATGATTGATTGTAAGTATACTCTAACTCCCTTTCTTTCAAGAGTCAAGCTTGAGGCTAATTGTTCTACTCCACTTGTTGATGCCACTTAGTATCATCAGCTTGTTGGGAGTCTCATCTACTTGACTCACACATGCCCTGATATCTCCTTTGTAGTTGGCATGGTTTCATGCTTTATGCAGGAACCACATGAGTTTCATTGGAAACTAGCCAAATGCATCTTGCATTACATAGAGGGTACACATCATCATGGGATTCACTATGCAGTAGGTATAGGAATTACCCTGGTGGGATATATAGATTATGATTGGGCTGGTGATATTGATGATCGTGATTCCACTTCTGGCTACATCTTTCATCTTGGTTTAGGCCCCATTTGTTGGCAGAGTAAGAAGCAACATGCTATTTCTCTTTCTTCGACTGAGGCTAAGTATCAAGGGGATATTAATGCTACTACTGAGGCTATGTGGCTTCAGAATATTCTCACTGAGTTTGGCTTCACTATTCCACATCCTATAGTCATTCATTGTGACAATCAAAGAGCCATCCAGATCTTGAAGAATCCGATTCACTATTAGAGGACCAAACACATCAAGATTCATATGCACTACATTTGGGACCTAATACAAGAGCATGTCCTTGATTTGCAATATTGTCCTACAGCAGTGCAGGTTGCAGATATCTTCACCAAACCCTTGACTAAAAGTATATATCATCATTTGTGAGCTCTCTTGGGGGTGTGGGATGTTTCATCTGAGGAGGTCACTTGACTTCTTCATTCTCTCTTTTAAGGGGGGCTTTTTCCTCACTCAAAGTTTTTCCTTCTCATTTTTTTGAGTGTAGTTCTTGTTTTATTTCATCTATCTTTTGGGGGAAATTTTTTTCCCTTGTGGTTTTCTCCCTTTCTCCACTTTATGAGATATTTCATTGCATTTGTACATGGGTACCTAACAGGGCCTTGATGTCAGGACCCATCCTGGATTATTTTCTTTTGTGTACATTCTCCCTAAGTTACATATAAGGGGGGGTGTTGGTGTAATTAAATGTTTTGTACCTTGTCCTAAGTCATTATTACACCTTAGTTAAGTTTACTTGGGGACCACATAGGAGGTTGTTGGATATTTTCCACTTTTGGTGGACTTGACATGTCATTACTTTATCACTTCCACCTTTTGTGGACACATCATGCGATTATCTCTCCACCTTTTGTGGTGATTATCACATTATCACTTCTCCACTTTAGGTGGAGTGATAGCTTTTCATAGTTGTCTCATGTCATATTGCTTATATCTCTCTTATGCTTTTGTTTTCTATTAGGCCTCTAGATCTTGGGTGGCTACCTTCATAGCCAATTCTTATGTAAGCACTAGATAAGTTCAAAGAATTTAAAGTTATGGTTGAAAATGAAATGGATATGAAAATAAAATGTTTGATATCTAATAGAAGTGGAGAATTCACCTCCAATGGGTTTAACATATTTTATGACAATCATGACATAAAGAGGAACTTTTTTGTATCTAAGACTCGTCAGTAGATTGGAGTGGTTGAACTAAAGAATAGGATCATTCAAGAAGTTACAAGGACAATGACGAAAGAAGAAAATATACCAAAAGTCTAATGGAGAGAAGTAATTCATACTACTTTTCTATATACTTAAATAAGTTCAAGCAACAGAAAAATAAAATAAAAAGACTCCCTATGAGCTATGGTATGGAAGGATCACTACTATCATGTACTTTAGATTGTTTGAAAGAAAATGTTATATTAGAAGAGATGAAGAAAACATAGGAAATTTTAATGCAAGGTATGATGAAGAGATCTTCCTTGGATATTCTACTAGAAAAAAATCTTACCAATGCTATAACAAGAGTTTGAGAAAATTGTTGACAGTGCAAGTGTCAAGGCTAATCAATATATCTAAAAATAATTCAGTGATAATAGATGGATATGAATCATATGATTCTTATTTCAGAGAAGAAAAAACTAAAGAGAAAGAAGTGTAGATTGAAAAGGAAGAGGCTTAAAAAAAAATCCCTAAAACCCCTAAGCATGTGCAGAAGAATCATTTCAAAGATCAAATCATTAGAGATAAGATAAAAGGAATAATAACAAGAATGAAAGTTGTTGAAGAATAGGTAAATCTATGTTTACTTTTTGAAGTTGAACTTAAAATAGTGATTGAGGCATGCAAGGATGAATTTTTTATCAAGGCTATGGAAGGAGAATTGTTGCAAATTTAGAACAATCAAACTTGGGAACTTTTCCCAAGACCATAAAATAGAAATGTGATTGGAAATAAGTGGGTATTCAAAAATAAACTTAATGATAATGTAGAAGTGGTAAGGAACAAGACAAGGCTTTTGCGTAAAGGCTACTCACCAGTTGAAGGAAATTATTTTGATTATTTTTTTCTTTGGTGGCAAGAATGGAAACTATCAGGATGTTTTTGGCTTTTTCAACACCTAATAACTTCAATGTTTATCAAATGAGTGTGAATTATACTTTCTTGAATGGAGAACTAGAATAAGAGGTATACACAGAACAACTATGATGCAGGAGCATCCAGTGGTGTAAAGGCAATCCCGCATCACCCAAAAAAGGGTCTGATTTCATGTTGGTAGTTTCTTAGATGTTTTTATATTTCTATATGCCCTTTTTTCATAATGTAATTCCCAACTTACGATTTTTCTTTTCTATTCTTGGATTGAAAGATATTACAGTTTTAGTCTCCAAGAATTGAACCAAAAACCTTCCAAATCAGATTTGATGCACTAAACAGTCCCAAATCGGCCCCGAAACTTGCAAAAATTGGTGTAGCAAGTTTCAAGCATGTTATTGACTCTGATACCTTTCCAATGGTTCAAACGGTTTGGAAAAAGGAGTACTGGATCAAAATTTATGACTCCCGAAAGTTGACCAACTTTCTAGAAGATACTAATTTTTGAATGTACCTTGAAATTTGAATCTCAAGTTGTAACTTCTAGCACTAGGCCACCAAAAACTCAAATTTGAATGTTGTTTTGGTTCCAAACTAATAAGGAGCTCTATTTTTGGGTGGGTTTTTTTTATTTTGGTGTAGATTTTGGGGGAACAAGTTTGCACACTACGAAAAGGGTTATTTTGTAATTTTTTGTAACTCGTATCTATTGTAGAACATCAGGATTTGAGATCCTTTGCATGTAAGAAGTTTTATTTTATGAATAATAAAATTATTCTCTTATTTTCTAAGTTATTTTCTATGTCTGAGGTTGCACCCTCGTCAAACTAGAAGGATTTCCGTTATTAGAAAAATTGGATATGGCTTGTAGATTGAAGAAGGCATTATATGGATTAAAGAAAGCTCCCAAAGCTTGGTATGGAAGGTTGGATAGGTACTTGATACAACAAGGATTAAATAAAGGTACCATATATAGCAATATTTACTTTAAACTTGAAAATATAAAATATTAATTGTGGTTGTATATGTTGATGGCATAATTTTTGGAGGCAATGAAGAAACGTGTAAGAATTTTTTAGAAGAGATGGTAAAAGAGTCTTAAATTTCTATGTTTGTGGAGATGAATTTATTCTTTGTCCTACAAATCAATTAGGCCGATAAAGGTATTTTCATTTCACAATCAAAATATGTCAAAGAAATGTTGAATAAGATTAGAATGGAAGATTCTAAACTAGTATGTACCTCTATGGTTACTAGTTGCAAGCTAAGAAAGAATGATGAATCTTATAAGGTTGATTAGAGTGAGTATAGATCAATGATTGGTGGACTGCTATATCTAACTACTACAAGACTAGATATCATGCATGTAGTTTGTCTTATGGCTAGATTTCAAGAAGCAAAAAATTCACATGTTGCAGTAGTAAAAATAATATTTAGATACTTAAAGGGTAGTGTGGATCATGACTTATGGTATCCAAAGGATATTGATTTCTATTTGAGTGCTTATATCGATATAGATTGGGTTGGTTGTGTTGATGAAAATAAAAGTACAAGTTGTGGTGCATTCTTTCTTAGATGCAGATTGGTATCATGGCTAAGCAAGAAACAAGATTTAGTTTCTTTATCTACTATAGAGGTAGAGTACATTGTAATAGCCTATTCTTGTCCATAATTGTTGTGAATGAAGCAACCATTGAATGATATCAAAATGACATATGATGAGCCAAGCTCTATCTTTTGTGACAATACAAGTGCTATAAATATTTTAGAAAACCTGGTAATGCATTCAAGGACAAAAAATATCTTAATTTGGTATCATTTCTTGAGAGAGAATCTTGTAGAGAATGAAGTGAAGATTGAGTATGTTACTACAAAGGATTAGATTACTGATATATTTACTAAGGCTCTTCATAAGGATAATTTGTAGTATCTCCAGGAAAATTTAGGGGTTATTTCCTTTCCTTCTTTGAACTAGATGCATAAGGAGATGCATCAGTCTAGTAGATTTCAAGATTCATTCCTTGGTCTAGACTAATGTTGGTGGCTACCTCTTGCGGGGAGTAGGTAGTGGCATTATTGATTGTTGCAATCAAGGGGAGTGAGTGTCTGAATTTTTTATTGATTGATGATTCATGTAGTTTGGTGTGTGCTCCTAAGGGGGAGTATACTAAGTAGTAAAGGAAGTAAAATTGTAGAGATGTGAGAAGGTTGATTAATGTGAAAGGAGAAAAATTAATGATGCAAATCTATTGTCCTTTGCCATTGATGTCAAAGGGGGGGCGAGAATCATATGAAAAAATAAAAGCTACAAAGGGGGAGAATGAAGCATGTGAAAAAGATAAGTTGAAAGAGGGATAGTGATTAAGGAGAGAAGAGAAAGGGAAAAAAGTGTAGAGCAGATTTGTTATCTCTATTGTTGATGGTTTTTCACATCATGTGTTGCTATCAATGACAAAGGGGAAGATTATTTCAAGTATGAACAATTGGTATTATTATTAATTTCAAAAATAATGGGTTTCCATTGGTGTCAACAATATGAGAAGGATATTATTGTTCCAAGAGTTTGAGTAGTTGGTGTTGTCAGTGATTCTTTGATTAGTTACATTATGTTGCCATTCATAAGCTACTAGTGTCAAGCTCTAGTGTTGCTTTGATAAGATTATTTTTATCGATCCATGGTTGATTTTATATGTTTTAGTTGGTTTAGTAATGTTGAGGAAGTGATAAATATGATGAGGATGCAGAGTTGGTAGTTGGTTTCCAAGTGCTTTTGAGAAAAAATTATAAAAAGTTAAAACAGTGGGTTGCAGTGTTGTTTTGGGTTGCAGAGTTGTGTGTTGGTGTTGCTCCACGTTTTTTGTAGGTTGAAGATATTCTTATGTGTTTTAGATATGTTGATCAAAGGTATTCAAAAGTGTTATATCTAGAATTTTTTGGGCTTGATGGTTGTGAAAAGGAAGTTGTGTTCACTAGTGTTTGAATTGTGTATTGTAGAGATGTTTGAGAAAAATGTTATTGCTCTATGTTTCTTCGCAATTTGGTTTTAGGTGTTGTAGATCTTAAGGTGTCCTAATAGTGTTGGCATATTTGATTAGGAAAATTCATTTGCGTTTAGGTGATTTAGAAGATAGTTTCTTAGGTTACACTATATGAAAGAGTTATTTGGATGTACTGGGTGTGTACGTTCTTTAGGTGAAAGTTGTTGCAAAGGATTTTGGTGGATTTTAGGGTGTTTGTGGGATATTATAGATTGTGTTCAGGTGAAATCTATTGTCTGTTAATTATTTTTGGATCAAAACAAGTGTGTACTTACAATTTTAATGGTGTTTACATGAGTAATGACCAACTTGGGTGTTTATAGTAAATGTGAAGGTACTTCATTATTTGTGGAAGGTTGGTGTGGCATGTGTGAGTGGATCCAAGCCTTAGCTAAGGTGTGTTGTTTTCCAACTTCACTCATTTCCATTATGAGAATGTTCTAGTGCCAACCTAGTTTTAATTTAAACATTTGAGGTGCATAGCCAACCTTGGAGAATGTTTTCAAGGTTGTGATGGTGTAAATAAGAGTTGATTTATTGAGGGATTGAGTGATAATAAAAAAGATAGAAAATTTTGAAGCAAATGATACAAGTTTTAGAGTGTTAGTGTATGAATTTGAGAAGTGGAGTGAGAGCTTTCATGTATTTGATTGTTGGATGCAATGAGTAAAAGGTGTCTACAATTCTTCATTCAAGCTACAAAGGTGTTGGTGATAGTGTGATGGAATTCTCTATTGCATGGAGATGGATTTCTTTATGTAACATTCTTCTTTATATTCTATTCTATTTTGTTCTGGAAGTGAGCCTTTAGCAGTGAGCTCTTATTTCTTCTAGGAAATGTCCCTTGTAGCAGTGAGCCCTTTGTAACCAATTTTGATATAACTTTATATTATGAGCTAACACTCATAATGGTTTTTCCTATCTTTTTTCTTCATGTAAATCTAGTGTTCTCTTATGTATGGTGTTCAGTAGTTTCAGTTTTTATTATTTTATTTCAATGCTAAATCATTATAATTGATGAAGACTTAATTGAAAAAATATAGATTGAAATGTTTATGATGATTTTGAAGGTATATTATATAACTAATTCACCCTCCTGCCAATTTTGTTGTGAATTCAATAGATTCTATGCTTCTTCACCTCAAAATATCATCTCATTATGACTTTGGTTTGTCAAGATGTAAAGCCCTCATCTTTAAGATTAGAATAATATGATTAGGTATTAATAGATTCTAGCCAAAAAAATATAATATATTATCATTTAAATGATAATGGGGTCATATTCACCCTTATATGTATTCTAATTTTCTTGTTGAAAATGATATAAACCCTTATTTAAGCACACATATCCAATCCCTAGGTATTAAATTAATCTACTACTTTTAGAAGTTATAAGAAATAGAGAACATAAGTTCTCCAACCGTGGTTAAGCTACCAACATAGGTATTCATAAATATCATCTTTCCCTAAATGATGATGACATAACATTTCTAATATGGTTGCAATCCTTTCCATTCCAAGGCAACATACATATCCAAACAATACAAACCTTTATTATCTTCATGTCAATAAAACATTATAACCATGCTAGCTACATATTGAACTATATAGATTCCCTAATCTAGATATAGATAAACTTGCTAAATGAATAAGCACTCAAAAACTATCCAAGAGATATATGATGCAACAATGATTGTACAATCACTTTCAAACAATAATAATGCATAGTTTCAAAATTAAAAGAGTAAAGAACTCGATATAACAAGAATTCCTAGAAAATATAGCTCCAAACAAAAATCTTGCAACTCTTTACTCAATGCAAATGGCTCGTCTTGTTGTCACTTATGTTCACAACTCGTCAATCAACTTCCCCTCACTAAAAGAAAATAACCAAGGCTCTCAAAATTTCACTACAATGATACTCTCAACTCTCACACAACAATCTACTCCTAAAACTCATTAAATGAACTAAACATAAATCAAAAACCAAATACTAAGATGCTTCTCTGTATTTATAGAGAAATGGAGAGAAGAATATTGTTATAGAAAAGCTACATGACTCACCACCTTTATCTTTTACTGCCACCTCTCTAACTTAAAATAATAACTCAAACCCAATTCTACAACCTTGTAGGTCAACTAAGCAAGTTGGGCATTACTTTCCTTCACTGGTGGTAGTCTATATTATGTAGAAAGAGTCAATTACTTGACATATGCAATGTCCAAAATGAAATCAGTTAGAACTCTTTGGATGAATTTTGTAATTTAGTTGTACACATCCTCATTTACCAAGTCAAACTCATAAAATGTTGTGGAATAATGCTTATATTTACTATTTCTACTTTTCCTTTTAATGTGGCATTTTCGTCCTTTATACTTTTGCAAATATCATGCCTATGGCTCAGGCAATGTAGCAGTTATTATAACTAAATGATATTATTTTCTATGTCATGTGTGCAATTTTCTCCTTCAACCATGTACAACTTAATAGCCAAAACTTGGCTACTATAGTATCCTCCTTCATATGCAAATGCTATTTGTATCTACTTCTATCATATTACTTATACTAGTAATAGTTATAGTATATATGGGTATGTGTAGGATCATGATGGGCCAAAACGTGGCAATATGATGGGTATCTAGCTGATGACTTTTATTTAACCCAAATTTGATGAAACAAAAAGGGTTTTTAAAGGATATTCTCAACTTTCCACCAATATAAATTATGCTTTATTTTAAATTTAATAAATAATTATTATCAATTTTCTATTTGAATTACGATTAAAGTCTTGATTGATAGGTTGATTGAAAAAAATCTATAGTTTTCAAACAATATCACATTTTTTAATCCAAAACATGCATCACATTCTATGCTTCACATACTATGGGATTAAAAAAAGAAAAATTGAATTTCATGAAGTTTTGACCAAGCTAAGATGGTCAGACATATGAGTTTTTTTTTATATTTTTTAAAAGTTGTAATAAAAAATTCATTATTAATTATTTACTTGGAAAAAAAAAATGACAAAAAGATGCATCACATCCGACATGAGTCGTCTACTTATATATAAAAATATTTTAAAAATATATTATCATTTTATTGTGGTTAGGGTGGTTAGACAGACACCTACTTATTTTTTTTCCTTGAAATTTAAGTACTATGCATTGAAATTTCAAATTTTCACCAAATAGATTTATTTTTTAAATAAACCTAGTAGTTTAGAAACTGCATTCAATTTGCTATAGATTCTATTCTTACATATTTTTGAAATAATATAGATAACTTATTCAATTTTTTATGTCAAGTTTCCTAACTCTCATTTATCTAAATTTTTTGCCACTTAAGGGCTTGTCTTTTCATGATGATCCTGCACATACCCATATATATATATGTATGTATGTATGTATGTATGTATGTATATCAATATATATACCACACATATATATTTACTACAATAAGTTGAATATATATATATATATATATATATATAATTTAATTATATATATTTTGATGCAGGAGCATCTGGTGGTGTGAGGGCAATCTTGCATCACCCAAAAATATGCTTTCCATTCATGTTCCTTTTGTTTTCTTTTCGTAGATGTTTTTGCATTTTTGGACACCCTTTTTATCGAATAAGAGTTGCCAACTTTCATAACTATTTTTCTACTTTTTCTACTCAACTACTATTTTTAGCAGGTGTGAATTTGAAGGTATGGGAAGAAAAAATTTATGGGAAGGTTCAAGATAAAAAAAAAAATCACTTTGGCAAATGAATCAGGTTAAGATCATTCACGATTTGAAAGTTATTCAAGTTTTAGTTTCTATTTTTTTCCGTAAAAAACCTTCTGAGTCCAATTTGAGGCACTAAATAGTCTTGTATAGGTCCAAAAATCATCAAAACTAGTGGAGTAGGTTCTTAGAAAATTATTCATTCTGAGACCTTCCTGACAATGCAAACTGTTCAAAAAACGGAGTCCCATATCAAAAGTTATGGCTTCTAGAAGTTGGCTGATTTTTGAATTAGGACAAAAATTTTGAATTTCAAATTGTAATTTTTGGCACCAAACCACCAAAACTCTTATCACAAATGTTGTTTCTAGCTCCAAACAAAAAAAAGGGCTATTTATGGGCTAGTTTCTTATTTTCGGCTAGCTTTTTGGAGGAAGAGAGTTTGCATGTTGTGAAAGGGGAACTTCGATAGTTTTCTAAAATTTCTATAATTTTTTGTAACTTGTATGTATCACAAAGCTCGAGGATTTGAGATCCTCTGCATGTAAGAGTTGCATATATTTGAATAAAATATTGTTCTCTATTTTGTGAGTATTGTTTGGTGTCTGGGGTTTGCTCTCTCGTCAAGTGGTATTAGAGTGGATTTTCTTGAGCGTGTGGAAAAATCACTAATCATGAGGCAGTTCGCACCAGGATCATGGTTGTGGCTTCAAGGTATTCAAGATGCCTCCAAGAGTCATGCCTGGTAGGCATGGTGGTGCCAGAGGTGGAAGAGGTGGCAGAAACACTGGTGAAAGAGATCCATTGGCGATCGAGGGTTTAAGAGCCCTCCAGAGACAAATTGATCTAAAGAGTGGATATCGCCAGATCTAGATTCATGATGGAGATGAATGGAAGACTACCTTCAAGACCAAAGAGGGCCTATATGAGTGGTTAGTCATGCCCTTTGGGCTAACCAATGCATCAGGAACATTCATGCAACTCATGAATGAGGTATTGAAAGAGTTTATGGGAAGTTTTGTTATTGTATATCTAGATGATATTTTTATTCTCAGTAGGACTTTGGATGAGCATTTAATGCATATTCATAGAGCTTTTGAGGAGTTGAGAGAAGCACAATTGTTGATTAATATGAAGAAGTGTAGTTTTGTGAAGGAGTTAGTGTACTTGGGGTTTGTTGTCTTGACAAAAGGTCTCAAGATGGACCCAAAGAAGGTGAAGGCTATTCTAGAATGGCCTTCCCCATGAACTGCTATTGAGGTGAGATCTTTCCATGGTTTGGCCAGCATTTACAAAAAATTCATTAGAAACTTCAATAGTATTTTTGCACCCTTGACTGGAACAATGAGAGGGGATAGAAAAGAGTTCAAGTGGAGCACTGGAGTAGTGAATATTTTTGATTTTTTGAAGAAAAAGGTTAAAAAGCAACCATTTTTAGCCCTCCCAAATTTCAATCAAATGTTTTAGGTGGATTGTGATGCAAATGGTTGTGCCATTGAAGTAGTGATGAGCCAAGAAGGTAATCCCATTGCCTATTTTAGTGAAAAGTTAAATGATGCAAAGAGAAAGTACTGTTGGATCTCAGTTGTGTTTATGGTTTTTCCTTGATGACAAAATCTCTTTCAGTTGGTTCTCTTTGATGATCAGTCTCTGTTTGGCTCCTTGTGCTTTATTATGGCACTTCCTTGATGATTCAAATTCATTGTGATGAGAATTCTGGTTCAAGTTATGAATGTTATTTCTTTGACTGACAGAGTTTGACAGATGGTTTCTTTGACATAATGGTTCTCTTTGCATATCACAGGTGTATTTCAAATGATTACAAGCCATTTGATTAAATTCTTTGAACTCACTTTTTTGAAGGCATTACATTTACCTTGGTTCTGACATCTCATTTGTCTAATGGTATTGGTTGTTTCTCTTTCGAGCTTACACATATCGGTGTGAGAATGGTAGGGTCTCCCCGATCCATTTTGAAATGTCTATGTTGCCTATTGGCAAGACATTCCTGATGTCATGTCGATTGGATTTTTTCATTCAAGTATCTTTTGGCATGACATTCTCTTTTTTTTCAACGATAGAAAAGGATTATATCGGCATAAGTTATACCCTCGGTATGTGGTCATAGCGAACTTACTTTGTCTCACCGACCGAATGAAAAGAACATATCAGCAGGAGTGTTGTATTCGGTATGTCATCTCACCGAAGACATATTGTCTCACTGACCGTGTAACAAAAGGTCTTATCGGCAAAGGTTGTGGCTTTGATGAAATATCATAGCAATTTTGTGGTGTCTTACTGACTTGTGCACAAAGGTTATATCGGTATGAGTTAATGATATTCAGAGTAATGTCTCGACAACTTTGTTGGGTCTTGCTGACTAAGTCTTATGTGGGGCTTTCGGCGAGAGGGTGGTATTGTCTCAGCAACTTAGAGTGGATAAATATTTTTAGTATGACTCATGTGCATCGAAGAAAGGTCTTGGAAAATTCAATTTGTTACACCGACCGAAAACATAAAGGTAGACATTTTGGCAAGTGCTAGGGTTTTCAGTGAGAGGTCTTGGCGAGTGACCTTCGGTCTTGCTGATGGAACATAAAGGGACTTCATCGGCATAGGATCTGACTTGTCTCAGTGACACACAAGATGGTGGGTGATCTTTGGTGAAACAAAATCTTATCTATATGAGGTCTCCCTGAGAGAGATATGTCATGGCAACAAGTTTGATCACGGGGGCTCTCGGAAAAACAAAGACTTGTCTACGAGATGTCTCTCCGATATCGTATGGTCACAATGATAGTGAATGAAACAAAAGTAAAATCTAAGTGAGAAGTTTCCTCATGTCTCAGTGAATGAATAATACACTAAGGAAGCCCATCGATGAGACATGATGTATTCATTATGATTTCTCCCCGACTCTGATGTGTCACAGCGAAAGTGAATAGAACCAAGGGGATGACTAATGATTGAATTAGGGTTGAATGTCTGGTGTTAAATTTTCCTTCGGCATACCGTTACATCAATTAAAAATAAATTTTGTTAGGGAAAACTTTTTGAGTTTATTCTTTTAGCTGGGTATCGAACCCTAGCCTAGCCGCCATCATGAGAGAGTTTCATAAACTGTTCTTTACTATTGTTGCTGGCTGCAATGACATTGTCAAGATGAAATTCATTTTCGGTTCAGAAATGAATGGTGTGGCTGCTATGTTTGATGCACCTCTCTGGCTGGAAGCTCGACAGTGGTTGATGGAGCCATGGGAGTTGCAGATTTGTCTGGTATTTTTATTTATGTGTTTCATGCTGCACATACTAGTTTATAATCACCATGTTCTTTTACTGCTCTCTACATCTCTATTACTAATATGACAAATGATGCCCTAACTAAGTATTGTCTTTCATGCATTAGAGGTTATGATTTTCTATGGTGGATAGTTGAGCTTTTTATGCAGTAAAATGATCTCATACGTTTTAGATTTGTTGAGAACAACTCTTAGCTAGGTTAGTTGTTTAGCCGTTACTCTTGAAGACAGTTACCTATCTAGCAGATGTATAAATAGAAGCAGAAAATTATTTTTGGCTACTGTTGTTGTGATTCTAAGATTATCATTACTTGGTTGTATGCAAATGTATTGAAATACTCCATGTTAAAATAATAAAAAAAATGCAGAGATATGTTGTAAAATTTTTTCTTTATGTAGTATTTTAGGGATTCAATTATTGAATCTTTAAGGTATTCTGTAGACGAGAAAGATAGAGAAATATGTGCTTAACTGAAAATAGAGAAATCCTCTGAGTTGTTACTATTGTTCAAAAATATTGAGGGGTTGGTACTCCTTGAGATAAATATCTCTAAACAAGGGGTTGGTGCTCCTTGAGTGGGTTCTCTAAAATGGCCTATAAGGTATTGTGAATAGTTGATTAAAAGATTAAGCCTGCAAGGCATTTCAAGAGTGGTTTTTATACCCCAGGAGGGTTTTCCACTCCGCAAAATATTGTGTCTCTTTTTTCTTCTGTGTTCTCACTATTTAACTGTGTTGTTGTTGTTTCAGTTCGCTGCTGGGTCATTACTTTTCTCAATTTTGTTTATGAATGATTACATTCAACTCATGAATGCATTAATCAGAGTAATATTGAGATCAAATATGAGCTGTGTGTTTGAATTTTTAAAAAATTGGTCAAATATTTAAGACACTGATTCATCCCCCCTCTTAGTGTCATTTGAACTCCAACAATTGGTATCAGAGCGTAGGGTCCTTTGATAGGTTTTAATCACCTTGGATTGATCTTGGTCTTGCAGTTTGTTTTAATGGCACATTCTCAAGATGGTGCCTCTGTAACCAAAGCTTTGTTATTTGATGGAACAGATTATTTGTTCTAGAAAATCATAATGCAAGCTTTTCTCATTTCTTTTGATGTTGATGTTTGGAGCATTGTTTTAGCTGATTAGAATGTACCAGCCACTATTCCCACTGATCCTGCTGGAAAAAAGAGGTATGAAACAAATGCTAGAGCTAAGCATTCCATCTTGTGTGGATTAACTAAAGATGTGTTCATTAAAGTCATGCATTGCAAATCTGCTCATGAAATCTAGGAAAAACTTGAAACTATATATCAAGGGAATGAGAAAGTCAAATTGTCAAAAATCATTACATTCAAACATCAATTTGAGGAGATGAAAAAGTGGCTGAATATTTCCTAAGAGTTGATGAAGTTGTCAATGCAATGAAAGGTCTAGGTCAAGAGGTTAATAAATTTGATGTGGTCACAAAAGTTGTTAGAACCTTACCATCCAAATTTGAATCTAAGGTTTCAGTCGTAGAAGAAAAGAAACACTTTGATAAGCTTACCTTAGACAGCTTGCAAGGAATACTTATTGCCTATGAAATGATAACTAGCAAAAACATTTCAACATGAAAAGAAACTACCTTTAACATTGAAAAGAAAGAAAAGTCGAAGTCAGTGAATCAGAGTTGTCTGATTCTAAAGAATCCCATTTCACTAGAAGATTTAAAAGGGATCAGGAAAATATAAGGGAAAACTTCCCTTTAAATGTTTTAACTATGGAAAAATAGGTCACTTTGTTGCAAAGTGTCCATATGATGATCAAATCTATGACAATGAGACAACTGAAAAACAACCTAAAATGAAAGCCTTCAAACCTAAATGAAACTTCAATTTCAAAAAGAAAAGTTTGTTTAGTAAGGATGAATTTGATATTGAGTCTGAAGATTCATCAGCTGAAGAAGATGAAACCTTGTTTATGGCTGAAATTTCTTAGCAAAATGATTCAAACACCATTGACATTGAAGAAGGTGTAGTTGACATTGAAGAAGGTGTAGTAGATCTTGAAAGTGAACTAAAATGTGCTTTACAAGACGTCGGGAAACTCAAAAAACAAGTTCTTGCATAAGAACATAAACCAGATCAAGAAATGGTCTCTCTGAAAACTCAACTTGAAGAAGCTAAAATAGTTGAAGACTGTCTTCGAGAGACTGTAAGCTGCAAAGATGAAGAAATTCAAAAACTAGAACAAGAAGTAGTTTGCTTTAGGAAGGAAATTGAAAAATATGAAAGCACACTAAAACTAAATGAGATTCTCAACAAGCAAAAGATGTACAAATATAAAACTAGTGTTGGTTTTGAAAAGGGTAAATGCTCAATTGACCATGCAAAACAAAACCCCTCTTCTGAAGTCAAAGGTTCAGGTTCAAATCACTTAGAATTTGGTAAGGATCATGTTTAGTCTTTAAGAGGTAATAGATCTTCATATATAGTCGATCCTTTCTTCTATGGTTATTGTTTTTTCTGCAACAAATTTGGCCATAAGGTGAGCACTTGCAGGCTTATGAATCCTAGAATACCCAAGTTTGGTCTTAGGAAACACTATGGTTTTGTAAGATAGATCAAATTTTTTAAATGCAATACTTTGGGACATTCTGTCAAACAGTGCAGAACTAATCTGCAATCTAAACAACAAAAAATTAAAAAGGTTTGGAAACCTAAGACTATCAACGACATTGAGAAAACTATGTTGGTTCAAACATCTTTTCATTCCAAGAAAAAGGACTTATGGGTCTTGGACAGTGGATGTTCTAACCATCTGACTGGCGACAAGGATAAGTTTATAAATCTTTAAGATTATGTAGGTGGATATGTTAAGTTTGGTGATAACTCTTGTATTCAAATTAAAGGTAGAGGTTCACTTCTTCTGAATGAAGACAATCCTATCTATAATGTGTACTATGTGGAAGGTCTCAAGCACAATCTTCTAAGTGTTAGTCAAATCTGTGATAGCAGTTATCATGTTCTTTTCACTTCGCAGGGATGTGAGATTAAGAACCAGCTAGGAAAGGCTATTGCAGCTGGAAGGAGGACAAAAGGAAATGTGTACAATCTTCTTGACACATCAGGCAATGACAATAATCAAGGTATGTGTTTAATGGGCCAAATTGAAGAGATTTGGTTATGGCATAAAAGATTAGGACACATAAACTTTGAAAATTTGGTTAGAATTAGTAAGAATCAGAATGTTAGAGGTTTACCAATCCTTAACAAGCCAGAAAATTATGTGCAAAGAATGTTTAAGTGGTAAACAAACTAAAATCAACTTCAAAATAAAAGAACATTCTTCTTCGAAACCTTTACAACTTGTGCACACTAATTTATGTGCACCAACCAGACCAAGGTCTATTAATGGTGAAAATTACTTTATGTTGTTTGTAGATGATTATACTAGAATGGTTTGGGTCACATTTCTTAAACACAAATCAAAAGATTTTGAAAGGTTTAAAATCTTTCATAAATTGGTAGAGAAGGAATCTGATTTGAAACTCAAATGTCTACGATCTGACAAAGGAGGTGAGTTCACCTCTCAATATTTTATTGATTACTGTGAGAAACATGGCATTAAAAGACACTATGCTGCAACAAGAACACCTCAACAAAACGTGGTAGTTGAATGTAAGAATACAACTATAAAAGAAATGGCTAGAACCATGCTAGATGAAGCTAATTTGTCTGATATGTATTGGAAAGAAGTTGTTCATACAGCTGTATGCATTTTGAATAGAGTGCAGCTTAGGGTGAAATCTAAACACACTCCTTATGAACTTTGGTATGGAAAAAATGCTTTTGTCAAATACTTTAAAATTTTTGGAAGCAAGTGTTTTATCAAGAAAGATGATGATAACCTTGCGAGCTGTCAATCAAAGAGTGATGAGGGTATCTTTTTGGGATACTCAACTCACAGCAAAGCTTATAAATGCCTTAACAAAAGGCTTAACAAGATTGTTGAAGTTTTGAATGTAAAGTTTGATGAAATATTACATTTAGATGCTGACATCTTGCAGGATAATGAGGAAGAACAACTTGAACTTGAATCAAATTCACAAGAAACTGAAGCAGCAAAGTCTATTACTGAATCAGCAAGACCTAAAATTGAAAAAGCAAGTCCTAAAAAGGTTGCATCAATTGCTCCTTCGAAAACTCTTACCAAATATCACCCCAAAGATCAAATTATTGGGGATAAAAATGTAGGAGTTCAAACTAGAAGAAAGGCTCCAAAATCTAATGAAAAGGCACAAATAGCTTTCTATCTAGTTACTTAGTTTGAGCCTAAATTTTTTAATGAAGCTCTCACAGACTCATGTTGGCTTAATGCTATGTAGGAAGAAATTGATCAAATTGAGAAAAAACAGACTTGGGAGTTAATCCCAAGACCAGATGACAAGAATGTCACTGGAGGCAAATGGATTTATAGAAATAAGTTTGATGAAAATAGCAATGTTGTTCGCAATAAAGCATGATTTGTCTGCAAAGGCTATGCTCAACAAGAAGGTATTGACTTTGGTGAGTCCTTTGCACCTGTTGCTAGACTAGAATCTATCAGAATATTCTTGGCTTATTCTATTTACAAAACTTTACTGTTTATCAAATGGATGTCAAAACTTCCTTTTTGAATGGCTATTTAGATGAAGAAGTCTATATTGAACAGCCTGAAGAATTTATTTGCAAAGATAAGCCTGATCATGTTTACAGACTAAAAAGGGCCCTCTATGGCTTAAAACAAGCACCTAGAGCTTGGTACTCTAGGTTGGACTATCATTTACTTTCAAATGGTTTTGTTAGAGGAGGTGTAGACAGTAATCTTTATGTTAAATCTAAAGGTTCTGATACTTTGGTTGTTGAAATTTATGTTGATGATACTATCTTTGGCTACAATAATGTTACTTTGAGTAAGAAGTTCTCTCAGCTAATGGAATCTGAGTTTGAAATGTCAAATTTAGGAGAATTAAATTTCTTTCTGGGTCTTCAAATCTCTCAATGTGAGAATGGAATATTTCTTTCTCAAACCAAGTATGCTAGAGAGATGCTTAAGAAATTTTAGATGGATGAATGCCATCCAGTTAGCACTCCAATGGTTACTGGATGCAAACTTACTAAGATTGATGATTCTCCTGATACAAATCAAACTGAATATAGATCAATGATTGGCAGTCTATTATATTTAACTACTTCTAGACCTGACATTATGTAGGCAGTTTGCACTATTGCAAGGTTTCAAGAATCACCTAAAGAATCCCATGTCACTACTATTAAAAGGATTTGTAAATACATTCAGGGCACTCTTAATTATGGTCTTTGGTATCCTAGAAGCAATGATTTCTCTTTCATTGCTTATACTAATGCTAACTGGGCTGGTTGTTTGGATGATAGGAAAAGCACCAGTGGTGCTGCATTCTTTCTTGGTGATCGTTTAGTGGCATGGCACAGCAAAAACAAGTATATGTTTCTCTTTCTACTGCTAAAGCAGAATACATTGCTACCACTTCATGCTATACACAAGTTCTTTGGATGAGTCAAACTCTATCTGATATGGGTATAGAAGTTCTTAAACCCGTTTCTATTCTCTATGATAAGACTAGTGCGATAAATATTTCAAAAAATCCTATTATGCACTCTCGCACTAAACATATTGCTATCAAGTTTCACTTTCTTCGAGAAAAGGTATTGGGTAATGATGTCTGCTTATAGTTTTTAGGTTCACAAGATCAGGTGGCTGACATTTTTACTAAGCCCTTAGCAAAATAGTTATTTGAAAGGCTGAGACTTCGATTGGGAGTTATCTCTCAACCATTACTTCACTAAATCTCCAAGCTACTGCTTTGGGGGAGCATGTCAAATATTTTCATTCACTTACAGCTCTCCTACAATCTTGGTTGTTGCACTATTAATCTTTTCGCAACTGTTTCTCATGATATTTTGGTTGGTTTCTCAATTATGTTTCATGGAAATGCACATCCTTCTCTTCTATTCTTTGTCATTGAGGCAAAAAGGGGGAGATTCATTTGTGTTTTTCCATCAAGGACAAAGGGGGAGTTTGTTTGATCTTAGTTGTGTTTATGGTTTGTCCTTGATGACAAAATCTCTTTCAATTGGTTCTCTTTGATGATCAGTCTCTATTTGGATCCTTGTGCCTTTTTATGGCACTTCCTTGATGATTCAAATTCATTGTGATGAGAATTCTGGTTCAAGTTATGAATTCTATTTCTTTGATTGACAGAGTTTGATAGATGGTTTCTTTGACAGGATGGTTCTCTTTGAATAGCACAGGTGTATTTCAAATGATTACAAGCCATTTGATTACATTCTTTGAACTCACTTTTTTTAAGGCATTACATTTGCCTTGGTTCTGACATCTCATTTGTCTAATGGTATTGGTTGTTTCTCTTTCAGGCTTACACATATCAGTGTGAGAATGGTAGGGTCTCCCTGATCCATTTCAAAATGTCTATGTTGCCTATTGGCAAGATATTTCTGATGTCATGTTGATTGGATTTTTTCATTCAAGCAACTTTCGGCATGACATTCTCTTTTATTTCTATGATAGAAAAGGATTATATCGGCATAAGTTATATCGTCGGTATGTGGTCACAGCAAACTTACTTTGTCTCACCGACTGAAGGAAAAGGAACATATCGACAAGAGTGTTGTATTCGGTATGTGGTCTCACTGAAGACATATTTTCTCACTTACCGTACCATGAAAGGTCTTATCAGAAAAGGTTGTGGCTTTGATGAATTGTTATAGCAATTTTGTGGTGTCTTACTGACCTGTGCACAAAGGTTATATCAGTATGAGTTAATGATATTCAAACTAATGTCTCAACAAATTTGTTGGGTCTTGTTGACTAAGTCTTATGTGGGGCTTTCGGCGAGAGGGTGGTATTGTCTCAGCGACTCAGAGTGGATAAATATTTTTGGTATGACTAATGTGCATCGAAGAAAGGTCTTGGCGAATTTGATTTGTTACACCGATTGAAAACATAAAGTAGACATTTTGGCAAGTGCTAGGGTTTTCGGCGAGAGGTCTCAGCGAGTGACCTTCGGCCTCGCCAATGGAACATAAAGGGACTTCGTTGGAGTAGGATCTGACTTGTCTCAGTGACACACAAGATGATGGGTGATCTTCGGTGACACAAAATCTTATCTATATGAGGTCTCCCTGAAAGCGATATGTCATGGTGACAAGTTTTATCACGGGGGCTTGCGGAAAAACAAATAGTTGTCTATGAGATGTCTCTCTGATATCATATGGTCACAGTGAGAATGAATGAAACAAAAGTAAAATCTCAGTGAGAAGTTTCCTCATGTCTTAGCGAATGAATAATACACTAAGGAAGCCCATCGATCAGACATATACTTGTTATGATTTCCCCGACTTTGATGTGTCACAGGGAAAGAAAATAGAACCAAGGGGACGACTAACGATTGAATTAGGGTTGAATGCATGGCGTTAAAGTTTCCTTCAACATACCGTTACATCAATTAAAAAGAAATTTTTCTAGGGAAAACTTTTTGAGTTTATTCTTTTAGCTCGGTATCGAACCCTAGCTTGGCCGCCATAATGAGAGAGTTTCATAAACTGTTCTTTACTATTGTTGCTGGCTATAACAACATTGTTAGGATGAAATTCATTTTTGGTTTAGAAATGAATGGTATGGCTTCTATGTTTATTGCGCCTCTCTAGCTGGAATCTCAACAGTGGTTGATGGAGCCATGGCAGTTGCAGATTTGTCTGGTATTTTTATTTATGCGTTTCATGTTGCACATACTGGTTTATAATCACCATGTTCTTTAATTGCTCTTTGCATCTCTGTTACTAATATGACAAATGATGCCTTGACTAAGTATTGTATTTCATGCATTAGAGGTTATGATTTTCTATGGTGGAGAGATGTGATTTTATGCAGTAAAATGATCTCATACATTTCATATTTGTTGAGAACAACTCTTAGCTAGGTTGGTTGTTTAGCCGTTACTCTTGAAGACAGTTACCTATCTAGCAGATGTATAAATAGAAGCAGAAAATTCTTTTCGGCTGCTATTGTTTTGATTCTAAGATTATCATTACTTGGTTGTATGCAAATGTATTGAAATACTCTATGTTAAAATTAAAAAAAAATGCACAGATATGTTGCAAAATTTCTTCTCTGTGTAGTATTTTAGGGATTCAATTATTGAATCTTTAAGGTATTCTATAGATGAGAAAAATGGAGAAGTATGTGCTTAACTGAAAGCAGAGAAATCCTCTGAGTTGTTATTATTGTTCAAAAATATTGAAGGGTTGGTACTCCTTGAGATAAATATCTCTAAACAAGGGGTTGGTACTCCTTGAGTGGGTGCTCTAAAATGGCCTATAAGGCATTGTGAACAGTTGATTAAAAGATTAAGCCTACAAGGCATTTTGGGAGTAGGATCTTACTTGTCTCAGTGACACAAGATGATGGGTGATCTTCGGTGACACAAAATCTTATCTATATGAGGTCTCCCCAAAAGCGATATGTCATGGCAACAAGTTTGATCACGGGGGCTCTCAAAAAAACAAATACTTGTCTATGAGATGTCTCTTCGATATCATATGTTCACAGTGATAGTGAATGAAACAAAAGTAAAATCTTGGTGAGAAGTTTCCTCATGTCTCAGCGAATGAATAATACACTAAGGAAGCCCATCAATCAGACATATACTCGTTATGATTTCCCCGACTCTGATGTGTCACAGGGAAAGTGAATAGAACCAAGGGAATGACTAACGATTGAATTAGGGTTGAATGTATGGTGTTAAAGTTTCCTTCAACATACCGTTACATGAATTGAAAAGAAAGTTTGTTAGGGAAAACTTTTTGAGTTTATTCCTTTAGTTGTGTATTGAACCCTAGCTTGGCCGCCATCATGAGAGAGTTTCATAAACTATTCTTTACTATTGTTGCTGGCTATAACGACATTGTCAAGATGAAATTCATTTTTGGTTTAGAAATGAATGGTATGGCTTCTATGTTTATTGCACCTCTCTAGCTAGAAGCTCAACAGTGGTTGATGGAGCCATGGTAGTTGCAGATTTGTCTAGTATTTTTATTTATGTGTTTCATGTTGCACATACTGGTTTATAATCACCATGTTCTTTAACTACTCTCTGCATCTCTGTTACTAATATGACAAATGATGCCCTGACTAAGTATTGTCTTTCATGCATTAGAGGTTATGATTTTATGTGGTGGATAGTTGTGCTTTTTATGCAGTAAAATGATCTCATATGTTTCATATTTGTTTAGAACAACTCTTAGCTGGGTTGGTTGTTCAGCCATTACTCATAAAGATAGTTACCTATCTGGAAAATGTATAAATAGAAGCAGAAAACTCTTTTCTGCTACTGTTGTTGTGATTTTGAGATTATCATTCCTTGGTTGTATGCAAATGTATTGAAATACTCTGTTAAAATTAAAAAAAAATGCAGAGATATGTTGCAAAATTTCTTCTCTATGTAGTATTTTAGGGATTCAATTATTAAATCTTTAAGGTATTTTATAGATGAGAAAAATGGAGAAATATGTGCTTAACTGAAAACAGAGAAATCCTCTGAGTTGTTATTATTGTTCAAAAATATTGAAGGGTTGGGACTCCTTGAGATAAATATCTCTAAACAAGGGGTTGGTGCTCCTTAAGTGGGTGCTCTAAAATGGCCTATAAGGCATTGTGAACAGTTGATTCAAAGATTAAGTCTGCAAGGCATTTTGGGAGTGGTTTTTATACCCCAAGAGGGTTTTCCACTTGGCAAAATATTGTCTCTTTGTTCTTCTGCGTTCTCACTATTTTACTGTGCTATTGTTGTTTCAGTTCACTGTTGGGTCATTAATTTTCTCAATTTTGTTTATGAATGATTACATTCAACTCATGAATGCATTAATCAAAGTGATACTAAGATCAAATCTGAGTTGTGTTTGAATTTTTTTAAAATTGGTCCAATAGTTAAGACACTGATTCACCCCCCCTCTCAGTATCATTTTAACTCCAACAAGTACTATGTATATGATCAAGAAGTTTATGCAATAGTTCAAGAATTAAAGAAATGGAGACATTATTTGTTATCGAAGGAATTTTTTTTGTTTACTGATCATCAAGCTTTAAAATATTTGAATAGTCAAGGAAAATTAAATCAGAGGCATATGAAATGGGTAAAATTTTTGCAAAGTTATACCTTTATTTTAAAGAATAGGAGTGGGAAGTAGAATAGGGTTACAAATGCCTTAAGTAGGAGGCAAACATTTTTGATAGAGATGCAGATTGAAATAGTTGGGTTCAATGAACTCAAGACATTATACCCTAAAGATCCTCATTTTGCAAACGCTTGGAAAGCTTGCACGAAGCTTGTCATAGTTGATCGGACAAAGTGGCTAGATTTCATAATCCAGGATGGCATGTTGTTTAAGGGAAGTCAGTTGTTTATTCTGAGGAGTTCTATGAGGGAGAACCTGATAAAGGAGAAGCATAGTGGAGGAATGGCAGGACATTTTGGTCAGGATAAGACCATTACCATTATCAGTGATCATTATTATTGGCCTCAGTTATCACAAAATGTGAAGAAGTTTGTGTAGAGTTGTAGGGTATTTCAAATGGATAAAGGAGTGGGCCATAATATTGGGTTGTATGAGCCCTCACCTGTACTAGAGAGGTCGTGGGAGGATATAAGTATAGAATTTGTTCTTGGTTTTCCACAAACATAGAGAGGGAATGATTCAATATTAGTGGTAGTTGATAGGTTTTTGAAGATGGCACATTTTATCCCATGCCAGAAGACCCATGATGTAGTCCACATTGTTGACTTGTTCTTCAGAGAAGTGGTGAGACTACATGGTCTACCAAAGAGTATAGTCTCATATCATGATACCAAGTTTGTGGGATACTTTTGGAGGACCTTGTGGAAAAAGTTGAAGATGGAGTTGAAGTTCAATTCTACACACCATCCACAAACTAATTAGAAGAATAAGGTTGTGAAAAGAAGTCTGGGTAACCTATTGAGATGCTTGGTAGGAGATAAACACAATGGATAGTAAATTATCTTACCCCAGGAAAAAATTTCTTACAACAATTCTATCAACAAAATCACTAATAGATCACCATTCTAGATTGTGTATGGAGGCAATCCCAAGACTACTCCAGAATTGAGGAAGATGGACCAAGAGAAGAAGACAAGTGTCAAAGCCAAAAAATTTGTAGAGCACATCAAGAATATACATGAGAAGGTAAGAGAACATATTAACAAGATGAATATGCAGTATAAGGCTAAGGAAGATCAGAAGAGGAGGTATAAAGAGTTTCATATTGGTGATGAAGTGATGGTCCACTTGAGGAATGAAAGGTTTCTAGTGGGAACCTATAACAAATTGAAGATGGAGAATTTTGGTCCCTATAAAATTGTGAAGAGGCATGAATTAGGGAATGCTTATGAGGTAGAGTTGCTAGATGGAGTCAATCTTTCCCTTGTGTTCAATATTTTATATTTCATAGAGTATCATGAAGGTGGCACAGAGGAAGTACCAACAATAGAATAGTGTGGAATTTCAGCACCTACTTTAGAGAAGGAGGAGATTGAAGAAATCCTAGATAGTCATGTTGGAAGGAGTACCAGAAACAAGAAGTACGAAGAATATTTAATGAAGTGGAGAGGAAGGCCTGTAGAAGATTCATCCTAGTTGTCTAAGGCAGAGGTTGACTACTTTGGTTTTCCTCAACCATCTGAGACATGGCAAGGTCACTTCTCAAATTACCCTAGGTGTTTGATGCAGGAGCATCCAGTGGTGTGAGGGAAATCTTGCATCACCAAAAATATGTTTTCCATTTATGTTCATTTTATTTTCTTTTTATAGATGTTTTTCCATTTTTGGATACCCTTTTAGTCGAATAAGAGTTTCCAACTTTCACAACTATTTTTCTACTTTTTCTACTCAACTGCTATTTTTAGCAGGTGTGAATTTGAAGGCGTGGGAAGAAAACAATTTATGGGAAGGTTTATGACAGAAAAAGAAGCACTTTGGCAAAAGAATCAGGTTAAGATCATTCACAGTTTGAAAGTTATTCAAGTTTCAATTTTTGCTTTTTGCCCTCGAAAACCTTTCGAGTCTAGTTTGAGGCACTAAACAGTCTCGTATAGGTCCAAAAATAATTAGAGCTAGTGGAGTGGGTTCTTAGCGCGTTCTTCACTCTAATACCTTTCCGACAGTGCAAACGGTTCGAAAAACAGAGTCCCGGATCAAAAGTTATAGCTTCCAAAAGTTGGTCGATTTTTGAAAAATTGCCAATTTTTGAATTAGGACTCAATTTTTTAATTTCTAATTGTAATTTTTGGCACCAAACTTCCAAAACTCTTATCTTGACTTTTTTTTTTCTGGCTCCAAATGGAAAAGGGGCTATTTATGGGCTTGTTTCTTATTTGTGGGTACCTTTTTAGAGGAAGAGAGTTCACATGTTGCGAAAGGTGAACTTGGGTAGTTTTCTAAAAAATTTGTAATTTTCTATAACTTGTATGTATCACAAAGCTTGAGGATTTGAGATCCTCTGCATGTAAGACTAAGGTTGTGAAAAGAAGTCTGGGTAACCTATTGAGATGCTTGGTAGGAGATAAACCCAACGGATAGTACTTGATCTTACCCCAGTAAAAATTTTCTTGCAACAATTCTATCAACAAAAGCACTAATAGATCACCATTCTAGATTGTGTATGGAGGCAGTCCCAGGACTACTTCAGAATTGAGGAAGATGGACCAAGAGAAGAAGACAAGTGTCGAAGCCAAAAAATTTGCAGAGCACATCAAGAATATACATGAGAAGGTAAGAGAACATATTAACAAGATGAATATGCAGTAGAAGGCTAAGGAAGATTAGAAGAGGAGGTATAAAGAGTTTCATATTGGTGATGAAGTGATGGTCCACTTGAGGAAAGAAAGGTTTCCAGTGGGAACCTATAACAAATTGAAGATGGAGAAGTTTGGTCCCTATAAAATTGTGAAGAGGCATGAATTAGGGAATGCTTATGAGGTAGAGTTGCTAGATGGAGTCAATCTTTCTCTTGTGTTCAATATTTTATATTTCATAGAGTATCATGAAGGTGGCATAGAGGAAGTACCAACAATAGAATAGTGTGAAATTTTAGCACCTACTTCAGAGAAGGAGGAGATTGAAGAAATCCTAGATAGTCATGTTGGAAGGAGTACCAGAAACAAGAAGTACGAAGAATATTTAGTGAAGTGGAGAGGAAGGCCTGTAGAAGATTCATCTGAGTTGTCTAAGGCAGAGGTTGACTACTTTGGTTTTCCTCAACCATCTGAGACATGACAAGGTCACTTCTCAAATTATCCTAGGTGTTTGATGCAGGAGCATCCAGTGGTGTGAGGGCAATCTTGCATCACCCAAAAATATGCTTTCCATTTATGTTCATTTTGTTTTCTTTTTGTAGATGTTTTTTCATTTTTGGATACCCTTTTAGTCGAATAAGAGTTCCCAACTTTTAGAACTATTTTTCTACTTTTTCTACTCAACTGCTATTTTTAGCAGGTGTGAATTTGAAGGCGTGGGAAGAAAAAAATTTATGGGAAGGTTTAGGACAGAAAAATAAGCACTTTGGCAAAAGAATCAGGTTAAGATCATTCACAGTTTGAAAGTTATTCAAGTTTTAGTTTTTGCTTTTTGCCCTGGAAAACCTTTCGAGTCTAGTTTGAGGCACTAAACAGTCCCGTATAGGTTCAAAAATCATTAGAGCTAGCGGAGTGGGTTCTTAGCGTGTTCTTCACTCTAATACCTTTCCGACAGTGCAAACGGTTCAAAAAACAGAGTCCCGGATCAAAAGTTATAGCTTCCAAAAGTTGGTCAATTTTTTAAAAATTGCCAATTTTCGAATTAGGACTCAATTTTTTAATTTCTAATTGTAATTTTTGGCACCAAACTTCCAAAACTCTTATCTTGACTTTTTTTTTTTTGCTCCAAATGGAAAAGGGGCTATTTATGGGCTTGTTTCTTATTTGTGGGTACCTTTTTAGAGGAAGAGAGTTCACATGTTGCAAAAGGCGAACTTGGGTAGTTTTCTAAAAAAATTGTAATTTTCTATAACTTGTATGGAGGCAGTCCCAGGACTAGTCGAATAAGAGTTTCCAACTTTCAAAACTATTTTTCTACTTTTTCTACTCAACTGCTATTTTTAGCAGGTGTGAATTTGAAGGCGTGGGAAGAAAACAATTTATGGGAAGGTTTATGACAGAAAAAGAAGCACTTTGGCAAAAGAATCAGGTTAAGATCATTCACAGTTTGAAAGTTATTCAAGTTTCAATTTTTGCTTTTTGCCCTCGAAAACCTTTCGAGTCTAGTTTGAGGCACTAAACAGTCTCGTATAGGTCCAAAAATAATTAGAGCTAGTGGAGTGGGTTCTTAGCGCGTTCTTCACTCTAATACCTTTCCGACAGTGCAAACGGTTCGAAAAACAGAGTCCCGGATCAAAAGTTATAGCTTCCAAAAGTTGGTCGATTTTTGAAAAATTGCCAATTTTTGAATTAGGACTCAATTTTTTAATTTCTAATTGTAATTTTTGGCACCAAACTTCCAAAACTCTTATCTTGACTTTTTTTTTTCTGGCTCCAAATGGAAAAGGGGCTATTTATGGGCTTGTTTCTTATTTGTGGGTACCTTTTTAGAGGAAGAGAGTTCACATGTTGCGAAAGGTGAACTTGGGTAGTTTTCTAAATTTTTTGTAATTTTCTATAACTTGTATGTATCACAAAGCTTGAGGATTTGAGATCCTCTGCATGTAAGACTAAGGTTGTGAAAAGAAGTCTGGGTAACCTATTGAGATGCTTGGTAGGAGATAAACCCAACGGATAGTACTTGATCTTACCCCAGTAAAAATTTTCTTGCAACAATTCTATCAACAAAAGCACTAATAGATCACCATTCTAGATTGTGTATGGAGGCAGTCCCAGGACTACTCCAGAATTGAGGAAGATGGACCAAGAGAAGAAGACAAGTGTCGAAGCCAGAAAATTTTCAGAGCACATCAAGAATATACATGAGAAGGTAAGAGAACATATTAACAAGATGAATATGCAGTATAAGGCTAAGGAAGATCAGAAGATGAGGTATAAAGAGTTTCATATTGGTGATGAAGTGATGGTCCACTTGAGGAAAGAAAGGTTTCCAGTGGGAACCTATAACAAATTGAAGATGGAGAAGTTTGGTCCCTGTAAAATTATGAAGAGGCATGAATCGGGGAATGCATATGAGGTAGAGTTGCTAGATGGAGTCAATCTTTCCCCTGTGTTCAATATTTTATATTGCATAGAGTATCATGAAGGTGGCACAGAGGAAGTACCAACAATAGAATAGTGTGGAATTCCAACACCTACTTCAGAGAAGGAGGAGATTGAAGAAATCCTAGATAGTCGTGTTGGAAGGAGTACCAGAAACAAGAAGTATGAAGAATATCTAGTAAAGTGGAGAGGAAGGCCTGTGGAAGATTCATCCTAGTTGTTTAAGGCAGAGGTTGACTACTTTGGTTTTCCTCAACCATCTGAGATGTGACAAGGTCACTTCTCAAATTACCCTAGGTGTTTGATGCAGGAGCATCCAGTGGTGTGAGGGCAATCCTACATCACCCAAAAATATGTTTTCCATTTATGTTCATTTTGTTTTCTTTTTGTAGATGTTTTTCCATTTTTGGATACCCTTGTAGTCTAAAAAGAGTTTCCAACTTTCAGAACTATTTTTCTACTTTTTCTACTCAATTGCTATTTTTAGCAGGTGTGAATTTGAAGGCGTGGGAAGAAAAAAATTTATGGAAAGGTTTATGACAGAAAAATAAGCACTTTGGCAAAAGAATCAGGTTAAGATCATTCACAGTTTGAAAATTATTCAAGTTTCAGTTTTTGCTTTTTGCCCTCGAAAACCTTCCAAGTCTAGTTTGAGGCACTAAACAGTCCCGTATAGGTCCAAAAATAATTAGAGCTAGCGGAGTGGGTTCTTAGCGCGTTCTTCACTCTAATACCTTTCCGACAGTGCAAACGGTTCGAAAAACAGAGTCCCGAATCAAAAGTTATAGCTTCCAAAAGTTGGTCGATTTTTGAAAAATTGCCAATTTTCGAATTAGGACTCAATTTTTTAATTTCTAATTTTAATTTTTGGCACCAAACTTCCAAAACTCTTATCTTGACTTGTTTTTTTTGGCTCCAAACGGAAAAGGGGCTATTTATGGGCTTGTTTCTGATTTTTGGGTACCTTTTTAGAGGAAGAGAGTTCACATGTTGCGAAAGGCGAACTTGGGTAGTTTTCTAAAATTTCTATAATTTTCTATAACTTGTATGTATCACAAAGCTTGAGGATTTGAGATCCTCTGCATGTAAGAGTTCCATATTTTTGAACAGAATATTATTCTCTATTCTATGAGTATTGTTCTATATCTCGGGTTTGCTCCCTCATCATATTTATATATGTATATATATACATATATTACCATTATTTAAACATAATAACATATCTTATATATAATGGTGTGTATATGTATATACAATACACATGTATATCTATATATACAAATTTTTGCATACATATGACATTTCTATGTATGGGTATATGTAGACATTTCTATCTACGCATGCTCATACATACATATGTATGTGCCATCACATATATACATACATATATATCTAATATATATTTATACATACCCATATATACAATACTCAATATATAAATATCTCATGCTCATCAACATGATTTTAACATTATGTCTTAACTCAACTAAACAATCAAAGGAATCAAAGACAATCAACCTAACATTCCTATCAACCTGAAATATATCAACAAGGCTTATCACATACTAGCATTGACTCATCAATGTTACTCTACCTAGTGCAGTGTGTGTGTGCATCTACTCAAGTGTTCATGCCAATGGTTTCTATACCAAACTCCTCTCCTCGGTGATACTCTCCCTCACCCTTTGGAGGATTCAAAGTTTTCTTGCATCCAACTTAGTGTGCAGCAAGAATGAAGTTAGCTAATAACATGAAAATCATATTCATCATATATCATTTGCATCATTAAAGCATTTACAAATCAACCTCATCATAATGCATATTCATATATTTCATTCATTCATTGAATATATTAAATTCATAATCTTTCATTGAAAATATATTTACTCATAAAAGTAAAAGTAATCTCATAACTTAGAAATGGGGTGTAACAATTAATGTAATCATAAATCGGTATGAGCTCAATCTTATCTAACTACTTTATGGATCTTTTTTAATATCTCTTTATTTTTCAAATTTGATGAATTCTTAGGAAGGAATTTATGTAAACTCACATGGCATATTCATGTAGTTTGTATTTTTTTCATTAGACATTTACATTTGCATCTAAAATATTGTGTCAACCAATTTTTTTTCTTTTAGATATAGATATCAATCTTAGTTAATATATTTTAGGTATTTTAATTCTTCTCATCCCTTTAGCCATCTCTCCTTTTTTTTGAGCTAATCATGGATTGATTAAAATCAATTTAAATAGTAATCTTTATTTCTATCCACTAAAATATATAGTCTTGATGATGTTGAACCTTCTTATTGCTTGATCATTGTACTAGATTTTGTTTAGCTTGTTAATTATAGGAACAACTTCATTTATCCTTAAAAAACAGTAAGATCCATACTCATGAACACTAAAAAAATTTGTGAACACTAAAAAAACAGAGATCCATAATTGTACACTAAATCATGCTTTTTTGTCCTCTATCGTTTAAAGCAAAATGCATGATATTATTCAGTTGGAGAATCATGGATTTGAGCAGCGTTTCTATTGTGCAACAGAGCTCCAGACACTCAGACACTCCAAAAAAAAAGAGATCCATAATTGTACACTAAATCATGCTTTTTTGTCCTCTCGTTTAAAGCAAAATGCATGATATTATTTAGTTGGAGAATCAAGGATGTGGGCAGCATTTCTATCGTGCAACAGAGCTCCAGACACTACTTTTTCCGTAGTGGACCAGTACTATCTTCCCATCGTTCGGCAGCGTTTCTATCGTGCAACAGTACTATCTTCCCAGACACTAGTGGACCAGTACTATCTTCCCATCGATCGAGATAACATTATCAGACGATTCCTGTAGGCCACGCATTTTGGTGTAATTGACAAGGGAAAAAATCTGTGGACAAGGTAAGATGCGATCTACAGCTTTAGAATGAGAGGCATCATGCAACGCATATTACAAGTGCGGATAATTGAAAGCTCCCAGCAAGGACGTGAGAGGACACTTTCACTATTCCAAGGTCTATCTTTCGTGCTTGTGACGTGTACCAAAAATATTTACTAAACAGACATTTTATACTTAAAAGAATTATTTAGTTTACGTTTTCCCTGTGGAGCAGTACTATCTTCCCATCGATCGAGATAACATTATCAGACGATTCCTGTAGGCCACTCATTTTGGTGTAATGGACAAGGGAAAAAATTTGTAGACCAGGTAGAGATGCGATCTACAACTTTAGAATGAGAGGCATCATGCAACGCATATTACAAGTGCGGATAATTAAAAGCTCTGACCAGGGACGTGACAGGACACTTTCACCATTCCAGGGTCTAGCTGTCGTGCTTGTGACGTGCACCAAAAATATTTACTATTTAAAATTAAAATGATTTTTATTTAAAATATTTTTATACTTATATTTAATTATAGTTTTATGGCAGGTTCATATCTCTACATTCATATTATATATTTTAAAACTTATTTTGGCTTCTTCAACTATAATTCAATTGATATTTTTAGTTTTAGAATTTTTTACAAAATAAAAATAATCATCGTAATAATTTTATGTTTAGTCTTTTTATCTAAAATATTATTAGTTGGCACTCATTAATTAAATATGTATGTAGTCATCTAACCATCTTATTAATGATTTTGTTTTGTTCTTGATTATTTTATTTATATAAAAGTTAATTTATTAGTTCCTGCCGCCAAGCAGGAGTACTTATGCATTCGCCCTGAATGCTTTAAAAGGGCAGCATCGGCCAATCACATAGCGGCATTCAAACATATTACTTTTTATTTGTATAGTCTTTTTTTCTATTCGTCGGAGTAGGTTTATAAATCATTTTTTGATTAAAAAAGTCAGGAAAATGCGAACCCATAGAATGATTAAATAAATTTAAGCAAAGGCATAGTTTATAAAGCTGGTGGCCAGAGGTACGCAATGCATGAGTGCAAATTAAATGCATTAAAATATCAAGAAAATGCGAATGCATGGATTGATTGAATTGATCTACGTGAAGGCATAGTTTATAAAACTAGCGGGTAGACGTACGCAATTCATGAATGCAAATTAAATGCATTAAACGACATCTGGCTCGAGGTGACGGTGCTGGAATGGCTTGGTGTTCACGCATGGCCAGGGTACTTTGGTCATTCAATATAGATTTGAGCCACTTGCTATGCATCGTTATTGCTTTGTGAATGTTGTTTTCCTGTTCTGCAGGCCCGTGTTCTAAGGAAGAGTTTGTAGAACTTGCAGAGCAAGAGATGTTGTAGTTGTAGAGTCCAAACCCAGAAACGAGTTACTTGAGGTGATAATTTGTTATATTTTGCAGTTTTGCGTCGTTTAACTACATAAGGAAGTTGTGTTACATCGTGCTTTGCTTTGTGGCTGAGCTGGAGATCTTGTAGTTGCAGAGTCGCGGGCTGGAGGCCGATAAACGAGTTGCTTGAGGTGACGAGAAGTTGGTTTTTTCTGTTTTCTTTCATTTAATAGTGAAAATGCAAGTTGGGTTTTGTAGTGCCTTAACGCGTTTGTATAGTTTGATTGTAAATTCATGTTTTAAATTTGTTTAAGTTGGGTTGAAAGGGCTTTAGAGACTGTCAAGAAACGAGATACTTGAGGTGATAATTTGTTATTTTTTGCAGTTTCGTGCCATTTAACTACAGAAGGAAGCTGTATTGCGTAGTGCTTTGCTTTGTGGCTGAGCAGGAGATCTTGTGGTTGCAGAGTCGCAAACTAGAGGCCGAAAAACGAGTTGCTTGAGGTGATGAGAAGCTCATTTATCTTGTTTTCTTTCATCTAATAGTGAAAATGTAAGTTGGGTTTCCTTGTGCTTCAACGCGTTTGTATAGCTTGATTGTAAATTTGTATTTTAAATCGGTTTAGGTGGAGTTGAAAGGGCTTTAGAGACTGTCATGCAATTTATTTCATTTAATAGTGAAAATGCAAAGTGCTTTAATGCGTTTGTATAGCTTGATTGTAAATTCATATTTTAAATAGGGCTGAGACTATTAAGAAAATGCAATTGTTGCAAGTTGGGTTTCGTAGTGCGCGTTTGTATATTGCCTTTAGCTGTCTTTGGTGAAATTCAATTAATAGATTATGTCGGCATTGGCACTTTAGAGACTATTAAGAAAATGCATATTCCTACAAAATTGCATTTCCCGTGCTTGGAAGTAGGTTTGTGAAACGGAATGCAGAAGCATATGCAAGACATTGTGCGAATTTTGACCATCCAGTTTCATTAAATTGCATTTACCCTTCTATAGGGCTTTGGTCATATCTAATTTAACAAAGGTGCTAATTAGTCTTACTAAATACATAACTAATTACAAGCTGGAGATCTTGTAGTTGCAGAGTCGCGGGCTGGAGGCCGATAAACGAGTTGCTTGAGGTGACGAGAAGTTGGTTTTTTCTGTTTTCTTTCATTTAATAGTGAAAATGCAAGTTGGGTTTTGTAGTGCCTTAACGCGTTTGTATAGTTTGATTGTAAATTCATGTTTTAAATTTGTTTAAGTTGGGTTGAAAGGGCTTTAGAGACTGTCAAGAAACGAGATACTTGAGGTGATAATTTGTTATTTTTTGCAGTTTCGTGCCATTTAACTACAGAAGGAAGCTGTATTGCGTAGTGCTTTGCTTTGTGGCTGAGCAGGAGATCTTGTGGTTGCAGAGTCGCAAACTAGAGGCCGAAAAACGAGTTGCTTGAGGTGATGAGAAGCTCATTTATCTTGTTTTCTTTCATCTAATAGTGAAAATGTAAGTTGGGTTTCCTTGTGCTTCAACGCGTTTGTATAGCTTGATTGTAAATTTGTATTTTAAATCGGTTTAGGTGGAGTTGAAAGGGCTTTAGAGACTGTCAAGCAAATGCAATTTATTTCATTTAATAGTGAAAATGCAAGTTGGGTTTCGTAGTGCTTTAATGCGTTTGTATAGCTTGATTGTAAATTCATATTTTAAATCGGTAGGGCTTTAGAGACTATTAAGAAAATGCAATTTACAAAATTTATTTCATTTAATAGTGAAAATGCAAGTTGGGTTTCGTAGTGCTTTAACGCGTTTGTATAGATTGATTGTAAATTCATATTTTAAATTGATAGGGCTTTAGAGACTGTCAAACAAATGCAATTTACAAATGGGAACTGAAAGCACACAATTGCTTTGAGCTTTGTCGTTGTCATTAAAGCAGAAAGGAAAGAGGAATTTTGTCAGATGTCGTGGTTAATGTCCTCATAGGCATGTGTGCAATATATGGGAGCATACACAAGACAAGTAAATTGTTTAACAAAACCCCTCAAAGAAATGTGGTCCCATGAAATTTTTGTTCATAAGCGTTATGTAGAAACCCTTTCCTCCATTCTGCTTGGTGCATATGAGTCCTATAAAGATTACATATCTTCAATTGTTGCAGAGTTGTCTCATAATGAGAGGTTTGGAACCAATGTGCTTCTTTGGGAACTGTGAAACATGAAAAATATGGAAGCATATGCAAGACAAGTGAACTTTGAAATTTTTATCCAGTTTCATTTTGCATTTACCCTTCTATCATCTCATATCTAATTAATTAGGTAGGTGCTAATTAGTCTCTAAATACATAATAATTAAAAGAAAGAAACAATTATAAATATCCTTGTGCACATTTGACTTATTAATCAAAGCCATTTAACAAAGTGACAGTAGATGACCATGTGCACGTTGATATGTTAGACAACATGTATGTGTGCATAGGTGTGTATGGATACCATGAGTTGTGATTTCTACTTGCATGTAGTTCAATTAAACAATTAATAATAAGTGTTGGACAATGAAATGAAATAAACTTAGGCAAATGGATATAGAGTGACTGCATTATGTCAATTTAGTCAATTCCATATTTCTTTTTTACCTTTGCAATTGCAATTTTGGGAGTTGTTTGCATTTTTGCAATTTCCTTGAGCTTTATTGCTATTCTTTTAGGGAACCAAACAAATGTTCTTTGATTTCTAATTAAAGCTTACTACAGGATCCAGTGTTTCTGATTGGAAGAAGAGAGCTGGTGTAGCGGTGCAGTTGTGGCAAAGACTTCAAGAAAGCATTAGAGGGTGGGTTTCTAGAATCAACCTTCTCCTTTGTTTACAATTGCATAAAGTAGACAAAGAAAAAGGTTAATTCAAGATTCTCACTTTATTGATTGTACTTGAATTCATATTCTTGCTTCTTGTTAGAAGGACAATCTTGACAAATGAGTATTGTGAGTGGCATATGCTATGTGGTTCATAAAAATCAAGTAGTTGGGGTTCAAAGGTAGATATCAGAAATGCAATTACTTTCCAATGGATTCCTTTGTTGACTGATTGTACTGTATAATTGGAACATATTTATTGTTATTTCTAGAGTTTGATTCAAAATCCATATGCATACTTTCATAAAAGCAAGTGGCTGAAGGCACATAATTCATCAAGGCAGAATTAATCTTTGAATATATAACAATTAAAAGGGAGAAATAATTATAAAAATCCTTGGCCACATTTTCCCTTTTTAGTCTTTGAATATATAACAATTAAAAGAGAGAAATAATTATAAAAATCCTTTGCCACACTTGCCCTTTTAAACAAAGTCAAATAACAAATTAGCAACTGGGCCTAAACAAGGTTCAAGGAGTATGCCGATAGAAAACCATACTTTGAACAATGGGTAGACAATGTGTTGAAGATGCTTTAGAGACTATCAAGCAAATGCATTTTTCCTTCTGATTTCTCTCATTTTTCATTGTAAATGCAAGTAGATTCAAACAAGGTTCAAGGAGTGTGCTAATAGAAAACCATATTGTGAACAATGGGTGGACAATGTGTTGAAAATGCTTTGGAAACTTTCAAGCAAATGCATTTTCTCTTCTGATTTTGTTCATTTTACACTGCAAATGCAAGTTGGGTTTTGCATTTCTTAGATGCATTTGTGTACTTTGATTATAAAATCATAGTTAAAATCATTTTAGGTATTATCGATTCAAATGTTTCCTTCAAACACGAAGGATTCATTTGAGCCTCACAGGCATTATGTAAAAACCCTTTTGTCAATTCTGTTTGATGCATGTGAGACCTATAAAGATTGCATGGCTCCAATTGCTATGCAGCTGTCCCATAGAATGAGGTTTGGAACCAATGTACTGTCATAAAGGATAGAGGAATATTGTCAAATATCATGGTTATTGTCCTCACAGGAACACATGCAAAATATGCAAGCATATAGAAAGCAAGTGAACTCTTTAACAATCCCATGAAATATAGTCCTTGTATGCATCCATGCATACAAGTATGCATGTATATATGTATGCATGTAGTTATGTATATATGTATGCATGTATCTATGTTTCCATGTATGTATCACCTTGGTATCAATGATCTCAGGAGTGTAGGTAGAATATTTGCTAAGGTCTGCAAAACATGCGTTTATTGAATATGCAGAAAGCAATATGGTTGATGTGCATAGCCAAAGCCTCTAGAGAATCATGGTAAGTCTTGAACTTTCAAAGTACAGGAACCTATGAGATAATTGATTGGTTGGAATGATTCAAGAGACTACAATTCTTTGAGAAGTTTTGTCAAACAGTGTCCTTGCATTGTGTATGCGTCCATATGTTACATATGTGCCTATGACGATAATAACTATGACATTTGAAAAAATTCCTCTTTCCTTTATGCTTTGATGAGAGCAAGAAAGCTTAATATTTTTTCCATTCATACATGGTTCTATTTAATCTAAAAAAAGACTTGTTAGTGTTTTTTTCTGTTTTGACTATGAGTATCCAATACACTGTCAGCATCATACATTGAAATTATAATTTTCGAAGTTGATTCCATAGGTGTGTGTTGATGCATTCTGAAACCCAACTTGCATTTCTAGTATAAACTGAAACAAAATAAAAAAAAGTAGCTATTTTTTACCTTGAGTAACTTGTCTCCTAGTGTCGATTCTAGAAGGACAACAACTAATGCTCTATCACTGTAAACTTTCCCTTTGCATTCATGGATTGCACGCTTCTACCTGCCAGTTTTAAAATCTATGCCTCTTCTTAAATTTTGAATATGCAGAAAGCAACATGGTTGATGTGCATAGCCAAAGCCTCTAGAGAATCATGGTAAGTCTTGAACATTCAAAGTAAAGGAACCTATGAGATAATTGATTGGTTGGAATGATTCAAGAGACTACAATTCTTTGAGAAGTTTTGTCAAACAGTGTCCTTGCATTGTGTATGTGTCCATATGTTACATATGTGCCTATGACAACAATAACTATGACATTTGAAGAAATTCCTCTTTCCTTTATGCTTTGATGAGAGCAAGAAAGCTTAATCTTTTTTCAATTCATACATGGTTCTATTTAATCTAAAAAAAGACTAGCTAGTATTTTTTTTCTATTTTGACTATGAGTATGGAATGCACTATCAGCATCATACATTGCAATTATAATTTTTGAAGTTGATTCCATAGGTGTGTGTTGATGCATTGTGAAACCCAGCTTGCATTTCTGGTATAAAATGAAAAAAAAAAAAAAAAGCAGTTGTTTGTTGCCTTGAGTAACTTGTCTCCTAGTGTCAATTCTAGAAGGACAACAACTAATGCTCTGTCACTATAAAGTTTCTCTTTGCATGCATGGATTGCACGCTTCTACCTGCCAATTTTAAAATCTATGCCTTTGCTTAAATTTTTTAAATCAATTTATGCTTTTACTTTTTTCTATTTTTTTTTTTTTTAAACTGAAACGATTTATAAAGCTATTCACCTTATATCTTACGCTTTGTGTGATCTATTATGCAATAAATCAATCTCACATTCTTGTCATGTGAATTCAGGGAATTCTATCTTTCTCTTTGACACATAAATCTAAGTGATTTAACAAATGACTCAATAATTCATTTCACTCATGTCAAGCTAGTGAATTCCATGAGTCATTTGTCACTCAAGTTAACTACTTAGTTGATCATGGTAATTATTAATTAGCCTACTTCACTGATCAATCAAGCTACTCTACTAATTAATCACTTATTTTGAATAGTTAATCATAGATAGTTATAAATCATCCTTATTCTCCAAATCATCTTTATCATCCAAATCAATTAAATAAAATTTGGCCATCTCTATGCAAAAAATGAATTTCTTGAAAATGCTTTAGAGACTTTGAAGCAAATCCAATTCATAGGTATGAAGCGGCCAAATTGCAAAGTGTTTGCCAATAGCTCCCTTGGTTAAAATTGTAAATCATTATTAATCAAACAATAATTATTTATTGCTTGTTATTCATGCTATTCTTAGTTCCTGTCGCCAAGCAGGAATACTTATGCACTTGCCCTGAATGCTTTAAAAGGGCAGCATCGGCCAATCACATAGCGGCATTCAAACATATTACTTTTTATTTGTATAGTCAAAATTTTGAAAGCTATTATTTATATTGGAAAATTAGCATTTATCTATTTTTCTATTCGCCGGAGTAGGTTTATAAATCATTTTTTGATTAAACAAGTCAGGAAAATGCGAATGCATAGACTAATTAAATAAATTTAAGCAAAGGCATAGTTTATAAAGCTGGCAGCCAGAGGTATGCAATGCATGGGTTCAAATTAAATGCATTAAAATATCAAGAAAATGCGAATGCATACATTGATTGAATTGATCTACGTGAAGGCATAGTTTATAAAACTGGTGGGTAGACGTATGCAATCCATGAATGCAAATTAAATGCATTGAACGACATCTAGCTCGAGGTGAAGGCGCTGGAATGGCTTGGTGTTCACACGTGGCCAGGGTACTTTGGTCATTTAATATAGATTTGAGCCACTTTCTATGCATCGTTATTGCTTTGTGAATGTTGTTTTCTAGTTCTGTAGGCCCATGTTCTAAGGAACAGTTTGTAGTTGCAGAGTCCAGACCCAGAAACAAGTTACTTGAGGTGATAATTTGTTATTTTTTGTAGTTTTGCTCTCTTTAACTGGATGTATGTATGTATCCATGTTTCCTGCATGTATCTATATGCATATGTATGTAAATATGTATAGATGCATATATGCATAGATGCATATGTCTCAATATATCTAGGCATATATGCATTTATGCATGTATGTATATATATGTGTCGATGCATATATGTGTATATGCATGTATGCATGGATGTATATACGCAAACATGCATTCATGTGTCTATGCATATATGTATCTATGCATGTGTGTACATATGTGCATATATATGTGTGTGCATCTATATGTCTTTCCTATGGAACAGTTTGTAGTGACAGAGAAAAGGTTGTCATAGTTGCAAAGTGCACACTAGCAAACAAGTTGCTTGGGACAATAAATAGTTGTTTTCCTCAGTTTCCTTTCATTATATAGTGCATAGCCAAATTGGGTTTCACAGTGCTCAGCTTATGGTAATCTTCATAGGGACCTAGGGAGCAGTTTGCAACAACAGAGCAAAGGTTGTCATAATTGCAAAGTGCACACTCACATACAAGTTGCTTGGGACAATAAATAGTTGTTTTCCTTAGTTTCCTTTCATTATACAGTGCATAGCCAAATTGGGTTTCACAATGCTCAGCTTATGGTAATCTTCCTAGGCTAGTTCCTCAGATGTAGAATTGTCTTTTGCCTGGTGTATAGTGTACATGTTTGACAAGTACTTGGTCCATTTGAGTCCTGTAAAGGTTACATATTTTCAATTACTGGAAAACTGTTCCATAATAAAAGCTTTAGAACCAGTGTACTGTCAACCTATGCCATAATGAGACCTTGGGAACAATGTGTGGGAAATGTGTTCAAAAGGCTTTGGAAACTTTCAAGCAAATGCAATTTATAGATATTAACCTAGACTCCACAATTGCTTTCAGCTTTTTTGCTATCACCAAAGCTTAAAGGACAGGGGAATTTTTTCAAATGTCATAGTTATTGTTTTCATGCGCACATATAATCTTATTTACTCTTCTATCATCTTGTATCTAATTAATTAGTTAATTTCTACTTAGTCTTTAAATACATAATAATTAAAAGAAAGAAATAATTATAATTATCCTTCTGCACGTTTTATCCATCAATCAAAGTCAATTAACAAAGTAGTGTTAGAAAACCATGTACATGTTAATATGTTATAAAGTATGTATTTGTGCTTACGTGTATATGGACACCATGAATTAAGAATTCTATTTGCATGTGGCTCGATTACATAATTAATAGTGAGTGCTACAGAATGGTACAAAATAAACCTAGGCAAATGGAAATAGAATGTGCCTATCTACTTACAAAGGCAACATTTATGTAGCTTTAACATGATATATGAGACTTTGCAGGCTTTTACTATAAAATGAGAGCTTGTCTAGCATTAAATAGTAACTAGCACTTGTTTTTGTCAGAACTCGACAGTCCTAGACCATGTCTATGTTGTGCAAAATAATGTTGGCTACAAAGCTCAAAACAATTGCCCACTTTCAGTTTCAATCTGTAAATTGCATTTGCTTGACAGTCTCTAAAGCCCTTTCAACCCAACTTAAATCGGTTTAAAATACAAATTTACAATCAAAATATATAATGTGTTAAAGCACTACAAAACCCAACTTGCATTTTCACTATTAAATGAAAGAAAATAGAAAAAATAACTTGTCATCACCTCAAGCAACTCTTTTCACGGCCTCTAGTCTGCAACTCTGCAACCATAAGATCTCCTACTCAGCTACAAAGCAAAGCACTATGCAATACAACTTCCTTATGCAATTAAATGGCGTGAAACTACAAAAAATAACAAATTATCACCTCAAGTAACTCGTTTCTTCACAATCTCTAAAGCCCTTTCAACCCAACTTAAACCAATTTAAAATACGAATTTACAATCAAACTATAGAAACGTGTTAAAGCACCATGAAACCTAATTTGCATTTTCACTATTAAATGAAAGAAAACAAATTTATGAATTAAATAGTATATGTCACTCACTATACTCATTTGTGTAGATTTTCCTTGTAACAGGGCTTCATACTTTCAAGTCTATTTAAACATTGAAGGAAAAATTGCAGTGTTAGGTAACACTATTAACCTTCTCCTTTTTTTTTTTGAAATGCAATGCAGAATTTTGCAAATATGTGTGTCTGGAAAAAATTCCTGTGTTTAAAAATGTGATAGTATATGTTTTTTTGCATTGCTCATGTCTCAATTTTGTCATTGTACTAGGGGAAAATACTAGTAACTGTGATACCAGCCTAAATTCCCACATTTCTCCAAGACTATTTAATCATTCAGCAACATATTGCAAGGTCAGCTTTGCAAATTGCCTTCCTACTTTTCTTGAAATGCAATTGAAATTGTTTTATTTAAACATTGCATAAGGTTCTATTTCATGTTTTCATTTTTTCATCTTATATTCCTAATTTTTGTGAACACAAATGATTTATAAGGTTGATAACACATATAGGAAAAGAGATAGATGCATTTTCCATAATTGCAATAGTAATTTGTGTTCAAAAATAAAACAAATTTTGCTTATATGATAATCAATTATACTACCTCTATACAATATCCATAGAATGGAATGAACTATTAGAATGCAACTTTCAAACTCTGTTTGTAGTTTCAAACAACTTTTAAAGTCATAGGTCTTTGTTTTATGTCAATTGGTTTCTACCTATATGCATTAAAGATAATTTTGTTCAGAAGACTAATTGTATGTGTGGCAAGTTCTTATGCATTGTGCAAGTGATTATAGGATTATTCTTATTGCATTGCAAAAAAAACCAGAAAGTTAATTTCAAAAGCTGACATGGCACATGAGTACAGTGAATCGTGTACTACATTGCTCACAAACATGAAACAATATTTTCTCATGGGTTTATTTGAATGCGAAATGGCCTTAATTACAATTTTTTTGCTTGCGCTGCCAATCTCACTGTGTACTTTAAATTCCTAAACTAAAAGAAAACTAAGAGAAATAGCTATTTAATGCCTCAAGTAACTCGTTTCTAGTTCTGGACACTGTAACTATAACAAAGTCTTCTCAATCACTATAAACTCTTCTGGAACAAAGACTTGTAGAACAAAAAAGCAAGGTGCACAAAGTAATGGTCATGCATAGCAAGTGACTTAAATTCTATTTTAAACGAACAAAGTAACATACCTATGCATGACCACTAAGCCATTCCAGCAGCTTCTCATCGAGCCACATGCCATTTAATGCATTTAGTTTGCTTTTATGCATTTGTGCCTCTAGCCATCAATCTTTATCTCTTATTTTTATTATTTAATCAACCTTTGCTTTCACTTGTGCTCAATGAATCTATGCCTTTGCATTTTCCTCAAAATTTTAAAACACTAATGATTTTTGAAGCTATTTCCACAAATAACAAAAGACATACAATTTTTTTGATCAATCAATCCCTCTGCATTGACCTATTTCTTTTGAAACAAAAATGATTTATATAGCTATTGTCCACATATTGCTTGATGCTTCTTCATGTCAATAGCATTTAAAATCATTTTTTTTTGTTTTGGAAAATCAGCCAAATAAAAGTGCATAGAAGCAAAGCAAACAAATTAAAAAAAGCATTTAAAGACCATAGACTGGGATTGACAATGTGAGCAAAAAAGATTCTTATCCACCATTTCTTGCATGAAAAGAAAGCTACATGGAAATATTGTTTTGTGTTTGTGGCATGGAAAGTATACATCATGCATTGTACTCATTTGTCCAATTTGTCTATGTGACAAGAATAAGTACATACAATCCCAGTGGGAGACACTAAATGAGAAGGTTAGATTAAAGAATTAATACTTTTCTTTCTTTGTACTTCTAAAAAATTGTTTGCTATATAGTATGCCACATAGACTTGTGCTATTGCTCGAGTTCCATTTGCCATCACATATATAAATTATCATCTTCCAAGAAACTCCACAATGTGTTTAATACTATAGAATGTTATTCAGTGAAGGCAAATAGGCGACATGGGGAAAAACTATAGATCTAGTAATCTGGTAAATAGCTTTTGATACAACAGATACATACCATCTGTTATCCTCAAACACATTAGGGTACAGAGGGAACAAAGAAAATGATAGACATTCAAACCTATGAATTCACAAAGCGCCCGCAAATATCAAACATCGACAATGTACTTAAGAGCGAGGGGCTTTGTAGACTAGGTACATTTACATATAATGTTGGCGATTGTTTATTTGACTCGTTACAAGTACTACTTAACAATCGGTACACATCGATTCAACTACGAAATGGAGCCATAGATTACTTTTTGAATTGCCTTCAAAACAAGGACAACGAAGCATTAAAATCATATAACGATGAACTGGATCTTGATACTCTGTATACATTGCACAAAGTACATGACCCACAGACGTATTTCCACAGAATGTGATTATCTACAAAGCCACACACAGATTCAAGTGAATGTGGATTGTGGGGTGACTTATTCTGCATTCACTGGATATCCAAGTGGTTGAATATACAAATATGCCTTTGGTCAAAAACAACGGCAAGAAGGTACTTAGACTTCAACAATTCTGATTACACACAATCAGTTTCTATACTATTCCATGACAAAAAACCTCTAAGTGGGCACTTTGAACCATTGCTAAGAATTGAAACACAAAACATTACTTCAAAACAGTCCCTGCGTTTAGATGACATTAAAAAACCTGCTACAAAGCATCCTCAAATATCAAATATTGACAATGCCCTTAGAAATGAAGGCCTTTGTAGATTAAGCACTTGCATACTCACCACAACATTTCAAACCATAATATCTGTTAGGAATCCACCTCCTCCTATGCTTGGATGAATATACATATCCTGTTCTAAAGCTCTTATTTTATTCAAGGCACGCAAAATGCTGAGAAAGATTGTGTTCTACTGTACAAATACACAAACACATGTTATCTAACATATTAAAATACATGTTACATAACACATTAAAATGCATAAATACATGTTATCTAATATATTAAAATGCACATGGTTTTCTACTGCTACTCTGTTAATTGGCTTTGATTGATAGCTGAAATGTACACAAGGATAATTGTAATTATTTATTTTTTAAAATTATTATGTATTTAAAGACCTGTTAGAAGCTACCTAATTAATTAGATATGAGATGATACAAGGGTAAATGACAAATATGAATCAACTAAATGACATCAGAAAAATGCCAAATAGAGCTATTGGCTGATACGCTACAGATACTGTGACATTTGTGACATTTGAGCTTCAAAGAAATCTAGTGGCTGCACACCTCCTATCATGTAAAAGCCACAAAAATATTCATTTTCCATCTTCCAAAGTGATAGGGTCATTCTATTTCCATTTGCTTAAGTTTATTTCATTCCATTATCTAGCAGTAATTATTAATTGTTTAATCCAACTACATGCAAGGAGAAATCACAACCCATAGGACACTTATAGACTTATGCACAAATACATGTTGCCGAACATATTAACATGCGCATGGTTTTCTATTGCCACTTTGTTAATTGGCTTTGATTGATAAGTATAATGTGCAGAAGGATAATTATAATTCTAACAAGTTGTTTGCATTTTCGTAATTTCCTTGAGCTTTATTGCTATTCTTTTAGAAAACCAAACAAATGTTCTTTGATTTCTAATTAAAGCTTATTACACGATACAGTGTTTCTGATTGGAAGAAGAAAGCTTAATTAGATATGACATGATACAAGGATAAATGAAAACAAAAACCTAAATACTCATTGATAAAAATTTGCTAGAAACATTTCAATATTATATGCTTCCACCATGCATATGTCCATGCCTCTTTTAGGACATGTCATTATGTATCTATGTATCCACAGATGCAACCATGCATATATTGATTTATGCATATATCTAATTATGTGTGCATGCATCTACCTATATATGTATGGATGTATCTATGGATACATGTATGTATGTATCTATGGATACTATGCATGTATACATGTATATATGTACATCTGGATGTATGCACCCATGTTTCTATCTTTCTGTACACCCATCTGTAAATGCATTTATGAAAATTTCTACATTTGCACACTCGTATATGCAATATATGTGCATATTCATCCATGTGTACATGTGTGCATGCTCCTCATGCATATATACATTTGTACATGCATTTATAGTTATATGGAAAAAAACTATGATAAATAACTACTTGTCAACATTCACAAAGCAATATCGATGCATTGCAAGTGGATTAAATCTATATTAAATGGCCAAAGTAAATTGGCCACACATGGCCACCAAGCCATTCCAGTGCCTCCACCTACAGCCAGATGCCATTTAATGCATTTAATTTGCATTCATGGATTATGTACCTCTACCTGCCTATTTTATAAACTATGCCTTTGCTTAAATTTATTTGATCGATCTATGCACTCACATTTTCCTAACTTTTTTAATCAAAAAAATGATTTATAAAGCTACTCCGACAAATTGAAAGACAAATATGCAAATAAAAAGTACCATGTTCAAATACATAGATGCATATTTTCCATACCACTATGATATGCAAAAACACATAGAAATGAAGGTAAATCATAAAAAAAACTAAGGACACTAGAAGTGTGCACCTAGAAGCTGAAAAGGGATGGAATGAAGGTCTAGAATCCTAAAAAACCTGATGCAAAATCCAACTAGGACACTTGTACCAATCTTGGCAACTTAGTCCCAATTTTGGAAAAGCTGCTCAAAAACCTATTTCAGCCAAATGGGTATCCAAATCTACAAAAAACTTCTAAAAAATAGGTTTAGTGGGAATAAGTCGCAACTGTTGGTGACTTAGTCTACTTTTGAATTTCTAAAAATCCAAAAGTGGAGTCGGGAGCTCTCGGTCTACTCTTTATGTTCCTCTAGGTGTCTAGTTCTAAAACTCTAATTTATGGGCCTAAAAGTGACATTTTGTTGATATTTGACCTTGCAAACAAGGAGATGTCTTCAATGATTCTTCAACCTAATCTTCAATGATCTTTAAACCCTCAAAGTTCCTAAATCTATAAACATGCAAGGAAATAGAAAGAAATGTTGGATGTTATGGCATGGGGGTTTGCCTTGGTCAAATCCCTTTTAGGTAATTAAACCAAAATGAAGAAATAATGTAATGGAGCATGAAATAAATAAATTAGTACCTTGCCATGATAATTGATCTTGATTTTCTACAACAAAACATGAAGAATTTTCCCTTGAATGTCCTTGGAAGCTATCTTGATGACTTGCAATGATAAAACCCTAGCTTGCCTGACTTGAGAACATGATGAATGATGGATGAATGATGATGAGTTATGAATTAGGTAAAATGGGAGGTAAAACCCTATATTTATACACAATTATTCCCTAATTCCCAAAAACACCTCATCATAGGTCGGCCTTAGGTCTTAAGGAATAAAAAACCTAAAGGAATTTAAATTTATTTTGATTTTTGAACCAAATGGGACCAAGTTGCCACCAATGGCAACATAGTCCACTTGGTAATTTTTAAGTGGATGTTTGGAATTGTGATAATTTAAATAATGTTTATTGGGTTCTTCTTCAATAAGACACTTAAGACCTGTAAGTACATAAAAGGGGTCATTTAAAGCATAAAAAAGGTGTAAATATTGATGACAAGCCTAGGAAAGTGTGAAAGTTTGTTACAAGACTTTACAACACTTTGAAATAGGTCTTGGTAAGGCTATTTAGGTGAATTATAATATTATGGTCCTAGAAAAATGTGAATATGTGTTACAACACCTTACAACAACTATACAAGACATCATTAAATGCAATTTATTCAGTTTGCAAGGGTCTAAGAATTAGTGTGGATGTGTGAAACACCTCACAACACCAAATCAAGGCCTCATTAAGTCCAATTTGTCATCAATTATTCCAATATCGAGCAAGAAAATAGGGGTACTTTTTTTGTGTCCACAATTAGCCCCCACTATAGTGAGAGGATGAACTTGTTTCAAACTCACACTAAAGTAGACATTCAAGAGGGGTCCAATCATACCAATGTGGATGAAAAATAATGACAAAGATCAAAGGATATTTTGCAATCCCCCAAGATCCAAGATCCTAAGTCAAGCCAACATAAGCGCAAGAGGATATGAACAAGGTGAATAATTTGTAGTGAGAAAAGATACATGATCACACAATGAAAGAAACTAGAAGAAAATGAAAATGGGTTGGATCAAGCTTCAACCATCTGTCTAGCTCATTGTGTATTAGTTCTAGGCTATTTGTTTCAAATAGAAAATTAATACTCACTCTAGGGTGACAAAACTTTTCGTTGTCTGTGGGGTGAGAAATCCACAACATACTCACTTTGGGGCCATGAAACTTTTGGTTGTCTGCAAAGTGAGAAATCCTGAAAGGTGGATATGGGGAAATTCATGCCTCAAAATGGGCTTCTTGCTCAACCATATCAAAGTTATACCTCTTGATAACTTTAATAAGGTGCCACAATGAAAATTATTTTCGAGCTCTATAAGGTAAGAAAAACTTTGTATGCTTGACACTTATAGAATTGTCAATGCAAGATAGTGTCGGGAATGTTCAAAGGGATATTTCTTAGTAAGTGTAAGGTCTCATCTTAGGGAACATTGTGCCTAATGTTTCCAAGAGAGGAAAATTACAAATGGTCTCATCTTTTTTTCAAGAGAGGACAAGTGCAATGTCTCATCTTGCACAAGACTATTTAGATTGTGTGGTTTTGTTCTCCCCTTTATAGGAGGGTGTAAAATCTAACGAATTCAATTCATTAGTGTTTTGCAAGATGACATTGACATTAAGCGAAGAGGGCATTGTTTGTTTCATGTTTTACAAAGGAGGACTGTCAAGACCACTAGTGTTGATGAATTCAGGATGTTTTATAGTTATAGTGGGCTTATAAGAATGTTGTGTGAGTGTTGATGTTGAGTGAAGGCTTGGAGATTTCTATCAAACTAAAATAACCAAGAACATAAGTTGTTTGTTGTGTGATTGGATCTATAGGGTTGCGGATACCTTGTTCGTTAGCACCACATCCTTTTCCACTATATCCAAGTTGTTTAAGAAGTTCATGATTAAGTTCTTCAAAGTTTGTTGTGTAATTTGCTTCATTTTTTAAAGTGGTTGAGGTGGATGCTTTCAAAGGATTATTCAAGTTTTTTGTTGACATGACTGCATTTTCGTTTCCCTCAGTTAAATGTTTTTTTTATGATCTTGTACTCATCCATGAGTCTTCGTGTGAAATCTAAGGAACCCCAATCATGATTTAATAGCATTGTGTGTTGCTCTTTATTTGGTTGTTTGTACGGGTTCCACATGTGTAGTTGATGTTGATGTGTTTAAGGGAGTTTCTTTGAGTTTCTCAAGCTGTAAGACACTATAAGGCTCAAGATCAGTGCCAATGGTGTATAATTTTTTGTTGTAAATGTATTTCATTTTTCGATGAAGAGTGGAAGGCACACCTTTCATTGCATGAATCCGTGGTATACCTAAGATAATATTGAATGAAAGCTCATGAGGCATAACATGGATTGGTGTATTCAAGGTGGCCACTCTAGTTATTAGAGGTATAATGATCACCCCAAGTAGTTTCTTTTCGACATTGTCAAATCCCTTAATAGATAAATAATCAAGTCGAATGGTCGATTAATCAATGCCAAGTCTATCTAGAAGGCTCACACTACACGCATTAAGGGAAAAAATAGTATCTACAAGAGTTCTCTTTATCCCTTTTTTATTTTTATTGAGCTATGATCATGAATTCATCATTTTGTTTTGCACATCCAAAGAGGGGAGTTCACTTTGGTGGAAAACAATGTCATCCTTGTGTCCTTGAATTATAGATTTTATGTCATTTGGTTATGCATTAGAAGAGATAGGAAATTTTTGTAAGCCTGTTTGAAGCATAGTGTGATAGGTAGGTGAATTTTTAAGGTCCCAAAGGGATATCTTGGCGAGAGTGCTCTTAAGTTGCTCCACAAGATCATACTCCTGTAAGCAAGGAGCAAGAGGAAAATTAGGAAAAGGTAGGGAGATTAGGGTTGGTTGTTGTGGGGACAGATTGTTTCTAGTGTGATATGTATGAGCAATGGTAGCATGAATTGGCTGTTGTGACACATTATTTTGAGGTGGGTAGAGGGTGAATTCTAGTTTGTGTTGAGTTGAAGGTTGGTGTGATGGTGGATAAAGAGTGAGTTTAGGTTGTTGTTGAGTTTGTTGTTTGTGTGAAGGGGGATAAAGGATGAGTTGAAATTGAATGATATTAACATCCCTTAGCGAATGAGATTCTAGCATTGGCTCTTCATATTCTTCTAAGGGCATAATATCATTATTTTCAATGTTATCCTTGTCTTGTATTATGATATTATCCCTAGGAGGAGATGTTTTAGGAGAACTACAAACCACATGTTCTTGACAAGTAAGGCTTGGTTCTTCTAAAATAACTTCATTGAAAATAAGGGAGTTATTAATGGTTGAATATTTTTTATTATTGATAGTGGGGAGTTTAGGCAAAGACTCTATTCGATTGTCCATTCTCTCTTAGGTCTCATTCTCTTGTTCCATATTATCTACCCTAATAGGAGAGCTTACAATATGGTCATCCAAGTTTGTAACTTCATCACAAGTAGGGGAGGCTTCAATAGAAGGACCACAATGATTTTCAAAATAGATTTTCCCGAATAGTGGGAGCATTAGGGAAGGGAGGGTCAAGATTCTCATGACTCTTAATAGGTGTATCTTCCAACACCAACCTATCCTCATGGCATCGAGGAGGGATATTAGGAGAGAGAATAGGTAAGGTGATATTTAGAAATGTTTTTGTGATTTCATGTTCTTGTTGTCTAACATCTTCCAAGGGGAATGAGGAGATGGACAATCAAGACCCTCAATTCTTGTATCTTCCTTCACCAAGATACCTTTGTCACTAATAGGAGAAGTATCGAGAGAAGAACAAGTATGATTGTTGTGATTGTATACACAACCATTCACACCAATGGGAAATGTAATATTAAGGATTGTGTCAATGGTATGATCATGTTTCTTAAAGGCCTCAGTGTTATAATTGAAATTGAATTCGTAAGAGGAGATATTGTATTTATGTAAGATATTTTTGACAAAATCAAAGCCACATTTTTTGAAGGAAAACATGCTATCATAGAAAAGTAAAGAAAGTGCAATGCAATGACTTAAAATGGAATGTTCAAATGAAATTTTCAAATGAGAAATAAGGTAATTTTCTAATTACATTATGCATCAACCCAAAAGATGAAATGTTTGAAATGCAAATTTGAAATTAAAGAATGCATGAAATGAGCTAATTTAAGCTAGATCTAATGAAATGCATGTTACAAAAACTCATCCAACTAATAAATATAGGTAAGGGTAGTAAACATAAGCTTAAAAATAGGGTTTTCAACTCTGTAAAAGGTAGTTTCAAGGCTGAACAAGGACTAAGTCACCCAAGGTTGCAAATTAGTCCTAGTAAGGATTTTTTTAACAATTTTCAAAAATTTTGATGGATTTTGATGTTTGTTGTGTTGTATGATACATACCTAATATTCCAATACAAAATTTCATAAATGTGCAATGATTTAAGATGCAAAAATGCTTGTAATTGAAATGATTTCAAAAATGACTACTCTAAATTGATGTTTTTCACCTAAATGCATAAAACAAATTTTCCTAAAAGTTTCTAGACTTAGAGTATATGATACTAGGAGGATTAGGAATCACATAAATGAAGTTTATAATGCTATAACAAATAGTTAAAAATGTGGACTGGGACTAAGTCGCCTAGAATGGCGAATTAGTCCTAGTTAGGGTTTTTTCAAAATTTTCAAAAAAATTAAATTGGTTTTGATTTTTTTTAGTTTGTATGACCTGAATACTAAATGAAAATGTAGTTTTTAGATATTGTGTAATGATTTAAAATGTAAAAAAGAAAACTATATGCACTTTTACTAATTTAAAATTTTAAAACCCTAGAATGCAAAACAATACAAAACTTAATGCAATGTTGATGCAAATTAAACCTAGGATGCAAATGAGATCAAAAGAAAAAATGTTCAAAATTTAGGTTCACCAAAATGTGGACAATGATTTTGGTTTCCCAAGGGTTCTTCTAGCACTTTTAGGGTTTTTCTCCTAAAAGGAGAGGAATGGGGTCCAAAATGCTAATGTTTACACTCAAGATTAATGTAATGAGGGATGTAATGTGTTTAATTATGATGTCTAAATGAAATAAACTAAAAAATAAAGGTAATTATCAATGCAATACCTAAGAAATGCAAGTTTTTTGAAAACACACTATGATATGCAAAAACACCTTGAAATGAAGGTAAATTATAACAAAAACTGAGGAAACTGGATGTGTGCACCTAGAATATGAAAAGGGGTGGAATGAAGGTCTAGAATCCTAAAAAATCTAATGCAAAATCCAACTAGGATACTTGTGACAATTTAGGTGACTTAGTCCCAATTTTGGAAAAACTACTTAGAAACCTATTTTGGCCAAATGGGTATCAAAATCTACAAAATGCCTCCAAAAAATAGGTTTAGTGGGACTAAGTTGCCACTATTTGTGACTTAGTTCACTTCTGAATTTCTAAAAATTTGAAAGTGGATTCAGGAGCTCTCAGTCTACTCTTTCTGTTCCTCCAAGTGTCCAGTTCGAAAACTCTAATTTTAGAGCCTGAAAGTGACTTTTTATTAATATTTTGACCTTGAAAACAAGGAGATGTCTTCAATGAGTCTTCAACCTAATATTCAATGATCTTAAAACCCTCAAAGTTCCTAAATTTGCAAACACACAAGGAAAGAGAAATAAAAGTTGGATGTTATGGCATGGGGGTTTGCCTTGGTCAAACCCCTTTTAGGTAATTAAACCAAAATGAAGAAATAATGTAATGAAGCATGAAATAATGGAATTATTACCTTTCCATGATAATTGATCTTGATTTGCTGCAAAAAACATGAAGAATCTACCCTTGAATGTCCTTGGAAGCTATCTTGATGACTTGCAATGATAAAACCCTAGCTTGCTTGACTTGAGAACATCACGAATGATGGATGAATGATGATGAGTTATGAATTAGGTCAAATGGGAGGGAAAAACCTATATTTATACACAATTATTCCATAATTCCTAAAAATACCTCATCATAGGCCAACCTTAGGTCTTAAGGAATAAAAACCTAAAAGGAATTTAAATTTATTTTTATTTTTGAGCCAAATGGGACTAAATCGCCACTAAAGGTGACTTAGTCCACTTGGGAACTTTTAAGTGGATGTCAAGAATTTTGATAATTTAAATAATGTTTATTGAGTTCTTCTTCAATAAGACACTTAAGTAAGGTTTGTAAGTGCATAAAGGGGGCATTTAAAGCATAGGAAAGGTGTAAATATTGATGATAATCCTAGGAAAGTGTGAAATTTTGTTATAAGACTTTACAACACTTTGAAATAGGTCTTGGTAAATTTATTTAGGTGAATTATGATATTATGGTCTTAGAAAAGTGTGAATATGTGTTACAACACCTTAAAAAACCTTACAAGACATCATTAAATGCAATTTATTCAGTTTGCAAGGTTCCAAGACTTAGTGTGGTTGTGTAAAACACCTCACAACACCAAATCAAGGCCTCATTAAGTCCAATTTGTCATCAATTATTCCCATATCAAGCAAGAAAAAATGTATACTTTTTTGTGTCCACATCATCAAAAACTCTTTGGTTCAAAAGTTATGTTGTTTTTTGAAACATGGAAGTGGGAAGTCTATCAGGGTTGCAGATATTTTGAGTAGAAGACAAGATTTGTTAATTGAAATGCAGGTTGAGGTTATAGGATTCAATGAGTTGAAAGTCATATGAAGAGGATCCATATTTTAGAGAGGCTTGGAAGGATTGCAAAGAGTCTATTTCTAGTGATAGAACCAAGTGGTTGGATTATTTAATCCAAGATGGAATGTTGTTCAGAGGTAACAAGTTGTGTATTCCTAGAAGTTCAATGAGAGTAAATTTGATTAAGGAAAAAACATAGTGGAGGACTTGTAGGGAATTTCGGTTTTGATAAAACTATAGAACTTGTTGGGGAGAAATATTATTTTCCTTAATTTCATCAATATATTATAAAATATGTGCAAGGTTGTAGAATTTTTCAAGTGGCAAAAGGAACTAGTTAAAACACAGGTTTATACCAGCCACTTCTAGTACCTGAGAGGCCATGGGAGGAGATTAGTATGGATTTTGTTTTGAATTTTCCAAGAACCCAAAGAGGAAATGATTCAATATTTGTTGTAGTAGATATATTTTCCAAGATGGCTCATTTTATTCCATGCAAGAAGACTAATGATATTGTGAATGTTGGAGAATTGTTTTTCAGGGAAGTTGTGAGGTTACATGGTCTTCCAAAGAGAATTGTTTCAGATTGAGATACAAAGTTTGTGGGGTAATTTTTGAGGATATTATGGAAGAATATGAAGACTGATTTGAAGTTTTTTCTAGCCTACCATCCACAAAAACATGGTCAAATAGAGGTGGTAAATAGAAGCTTGGGTAATTTGTTAAGATGCCTAGTTGGAGATAAGCCAAAGGCATGGGATTTGATTCTACCTCAAATAGAATTTGTAAATAACAACTTAGTGAATAGAAGTATAGGTAAAAAACCATTACAATTTTTTTATGGAAGTATCCCAAGAGTTGTTTCAGATCTGGAAAATGTTGATAATGTTGATAAGAAGAGTATAGAAGCAAAGGACTATGCTAAACACATAAAGAGCATACATGAAGAGGTACAAAATCACATCAAGAAAATGAAATTTTAGTACAATTCCAAGGCTGACTTGAAGAGGAGACATAAGGAGTTTCATGTGGGTGATGATGTAATGGTACACTTGAGAAAGAAATATTTCCAATTGGTGCCTACAACAAGTTAAAAATGAAGAAGTTTGGGCCTTGTCAAATTGTGAGTAGGCATGATTTAGGTAGTGCACATGAAGTAGAGCTACCTAGTGGACTTACTATTTCACCTATCTTTAATATTTCTAATCTATTTTTTTTTTATGGAGCTGAAAGTGATGAAGTTACAATAGGTAAAACAATTCATATACTGGCATATACATCATAAGAGGGGAAAATAGAGGCAATTTTGGACAGCCGAGTGAGTACAAGTACAAGGCACAAGCAATACTTTGAGTACTTGGTTAAATGGTTTGGGAGGCCTATTGAGGACTCATCTTGGTTTTAAAAAGATGAATTTCAACATCTTGGTTACCCTCTTAAGAAATTATAGGGTTTATTTTTCTTCTACCATAGGTGTCTAATGCAAGAGCATCCAAGGTCTAATAGCAATCCCATGTCACCAAAAATATTTTAGTTTTTCTTTGTTTGATTTCAATAAGGGATTAATGTTTAGGAGAATAATATTTTTCATTTGCAACAATTTAAATTTCCTCTAGGTGAAAATTTTAATGAAAATTTTGATGGGAAAATACCTTAGTAATTTGGTAAAAGCATCTTTTGGAGGAATATTCCTTTTGGGCATCCACCTTAGATGATGAAAAATAGTTTTTTCTTCTAGTCATTTTGGTGAGTTTTGCATGTACAAGTGTCATAAGTTGTCATAAGATGGGCTTCAAAATGGATCTTTCATCTTGCATTTCTTTCATGTCTTTGTATGTCTTTGCATGCAAAGTTTTAACCAATAGGATGTAAGGAATGTGTAAGAGGTGTAAGATGTCACAAAAAATCAAAATCTGATTGGACAGGAGTTTAGGTGCCTAAGAGAAGGTTGGCATGTATTGTACCTCAATTTTTATGGCATATTTTGTAACTCCCAAGGTTGGGCATACCTTTCTCAAGGTGGTTTCAAGAGATTATTTTGTGAAACCATGGTTTGTTTTGTCTTTGCTCATTCTCTATTTATTAATTCCTTTTCATTTGGAGAAGGGGGCTTGGAGAAGTGAAGTTTACATACCTAGATCCTACCAAATTTTTCCTAGATTTTTTAAGACTCATTTGTTGCAGCTGTTACATGTAGGATTGAAGAGGAGCCCATGAACTTCATTTTGATGTAATCTTTTGCATGTTTGAATAAAATATAAGTCGCAGTTTTCTCTTCCAAATTTCTATACTTTTTACATATTTGTAGCCTTCTTGCATTGTGTTTAGTGTAGTTTTGTAATTAGATTTGAATGGGAGAGTCTCCCTTTTCATTAGGTGCATGTATCATGAACACTGCAACCCTGAATTTTCATCATATTGATTCTAATAATTTAGTTCTTAAATTTCAAAATATATTTTAATAAAAAAAATTAAATGAACTTAATAAACTTTACTTGAGTATCAGTGTTGAATGTTTCATTCAACATTACATCTACATAACCATCACCTTTGTATTTGAAGTAGGTTGTGTAGTATCCCGAGCACTCTAATAATCATATTTGCAAACAACACTGCAAGCGTGAAAATGGTGGGGTGGACCTTTGGACCTAGAAGTCTCATCCAAATTAGGTTGTACTAGAGTCCTCACACACTGTACAATGCTCTAAGTGAGTGAGCTAATCGACTCCAGTGTTCCCACCTAGACATTTTCCTTCACAACGGAAGGAACAACAACATGCTCCACCATGGGTTTGGCCAAGGGTCTCAGTTCCAACAATGGATTACATTGAGCACCTAGTCTATCATGTGTGGAGCCCCCACCTTTAGCTTGAAAGTCTAAAATGTCAAAATAATTTGGCACCTTATTAAGGATAAACTCACAATAGAGTTTCCTCAAAAATAATGTGGTACCTTGTGGCTATTGCTTGGAGGTTGGTCAAAAACCATCCACCAGCACTCCCCAAACTTATTTTTTATTAACTCATAGTGGGACCAATGGATGGGCAACCTAATACATGCATGTGATAAAGGTGCATTGGTTATTAGGTCTATAAATAGGACACACAAGTTAGCTTTGCTAATTTTTTTCTTTTTTCGCATCTACATATGGAAGACCACTAGAATAAAATTTTCTTAATGCATCCCTCTTATTCAGACAAAAAATGATTTTCTCACTCATTTCTCCTACATGTGATACAATCAAATTCAGTGATTTGGAAATCTCTCTCATATAAGGGTGGATTTTAGCATGCTCAGTTAATCTTCCAATCAATTGTTCAATCTCTCTTTTTTTGTTTTCAATATGATATAGGATATTTTCTTGGGTTCCTTGAGGATTCCTATGAACTAATGGAGGGGTTTGAGTTTGTTCTTGTTTGACAGGATCTTTGTGAGAGGTGGTTGTGAATTGTCAATGTTTGGAGGTGGAGATTAATTCCTTGGAAATTAAAATAAAGTTTTAAAAAAAAACCTATTTCAATCTACATTCTAATTCAAATTCAAAATTTAAACAATAGAAATACATACCTCTTCAATCTCTTCAACCTCTTTTATTTCTTGGTGACATCCTCACGAAGAATTATAAGAAAAAATTAATATCCTTTTGGTGAGTGCAACGTGAGAGAGGAAAAATTGGGAGAACAAGGCATGAGTTTGAGATAAAATGCATTCAAAATGTATATTTTTTTCTTAAAGGCCTTTTCCATTTGGAGAGCACCAAATTTAGCACTTTCCAAATGCAACATTAGTTTGGTGTACACAAAATGATCAATTTTGGGTCTTTTTTCAAAAGTGTCACCTTTTTCGTGTCACAAAGTGGTGCATTGACCATAAAAGTAAAGCTTACAAATGCTACAACAAAATCTTGAGAAAGATTGTTGAGAGTACAAGTGTCAAAGTGGATGAACATGTTATGAAGAATTCAATTGTGTTAGATGGATATGAATTAGATGAACCTACTTGTAGAGAAGAAGAGAAAGCTAGGGAAAATGAAGTACAAATTAAAGAGGAATAAGCTCCAAAAAATACCCCTAGAACCCCTAAGTATGTACAAAGAAACCATTATAAAGAACAAATTATTGGAGACAAAATAAAAGTTGTATTGACAAGAAGGAAATCTACTAAAGAAGAGGTAAATTTGTGTTTACTTTATAAAGTTGAACCTAAGACAGTAACTGAGGCATGCAATGATGAGCATTGGTTAAAGGCTATGGAAGAAGAACTCTTGTAGATTGAGAAGAATTAAACTTGGTAACTTGTCCCAAGACCAAAAAAAGAGAACATAATTGGAACTAAGTGGATGCTGAAAAATAAATTTAATGAGAATGGAGAAGTGGTAAGGAACAAAGAAAGGCTTGTGTGTAAGGGTTAATCACAAGTTGAAGGAATATATTTTGAGGAGACATTTGCTCTAATGGCTAGAATAGAAGCAATCAAGATATTTTTTTCTTGTGCAACACATAAATATTTTAATGTTTATCAAATGGATGAGAAGTATGTTTTCTTAAATGGAGAACTAGAAGAAGTGTATATGGAACAACCAAAAATATTTCAATAATCACACAAACTATATATGACCTACAGATTGAAGAAGGTACTATATGGATTGAAGCAAGATCCAAGAGATTAGTATCTAAGGTTGGATAGGTATATCATACAAAAAGGATTCAATAAAGGTACCACGGATAGTAATCTCTACTTTAAATTTCAAAAATATCAAATCTTGATTATGGTTGTATATGGTAATGACATAATTTTTGAAGGAAATGATGTTACATGTAAAAAGTTTGCAGAAGAGATGCAAAAAGAGTTTTAAATGTCTATGTTTGGGGAGATGAATTTCATTCTTGGGCTACAAATTAATCAAATAGATAAAGGCATATTCATTTCATAGTCAAAGTATGTGAAAGAGATATTGAATAAGTTTGGAATGGAAGATTCTAAACTAGTATGTACTCCTATGGTTACTAGTTACAAAATGAGAAAAAGTGGTGAATTGCCTAAGGTTAATCAAAGAAAGTACATATCAATGATTAGAGGACTGCTATAGCTAGCTGCTACTAGACCAAATATCATGCATGTAGTTTTTCTTGTGGCTAGATTTCAAGATCCTAAAGTGTCACATGTTGTGGTAGTGAAGAGAATATTTAGATACTTGAAAGACACTCTAGATTATGGCTATTGGTATCCAAAGGATACTGATTTCACTTTGAAGTTCTTACATAGATGCATATTGGGCTAGTTGTGTAGGTGATAGAAAGAGTACAAGTGGTGGTGCATTCTTTCTTGGATGTGGATTAGTATCATGGCTAAGCAAGAAACAAGATTCATTCTCTTTATCTGTTGCAAAGGTAGATTATATTGCTACAACATCTTGTTGCACATAAGTGTTGTGGATGAGACAAACATTGAAAGATATCAAAGTAGTGTATGATGATCCTATTTCTATCTTTTGTGATAATACAAGTGTAATCAATATTTCAAAGAACCTAGTGATTCATTTATGGAAAAAAAAAATTCAATCATATATCACTTTTTGAGAGAGAAGGTTAGGGGGAATGAAGCGAAGCTTAAATATGTACCTACAAAGGATCAGATTGTTGATACTTTTAAACTAGATGCATAAGGAGATGCATTAGTATAGTAGATCTCGTGATTCATTATTTGGTCTAGACTGATGTTGGTGGCTATCTCTTAAGAGGAGTAGGCAGTATCTTTGTTGGTTGTTGCATTCAAGACTTGTGTGTGTTTTTGTTGAGCTCGTCTTGAAAGAAAATCAGAAGAATGTACCAAATCTAGATAGTAAGGGAAAATTTGAACCCAACCAGTTGGGACCCTTTGTCATTATTGCAAGTTATAAATCTGGAGCATATCAACTATCCACACCTGAAGGTGAGCCTTTGCAGGAGCCCATCAATAGCTCCCATCTCAAAAAGGTTTAGGCCTAAGCTTGCAAGTTATAGATTAAAAATACAAGAAAAATAAAAAATATAAACAATAAAAAAAATAAGAAAAAGGATTGAAAATAGTAAAGAAAAAAATCTTCCTCTAGTGAAAACCACTTCGGTGGCACTTTGGGCAAGTACCTTGATGAAAACCTAGAAAATAGGTGCCTTGTGTAAATAAGCACTTTCCATCCACCATGGATTCTTTGAATTTTTATGTATCACCTACCATCACTTTCCATCACATTCCATTGATCCTTCCATTACCCATCCATGTCTACATCATCACTTGATCCTATGTCAACATCATATTCAATCCTAGAACTAATTGGCACATTCCTAAGATTTATTTTTCCTACCTATATTGGAGTAGTCTACCACATCACGTTGGGGGTATGTTCTTATACCTGCATTGGATTCGATTTGTGTATAATCTTGAAATCTTCCTTGAAAATTAGAAAATCTAAAAACATTCATAAAATAAAGAAAATCCAAAAACATCCAAGACATGTCAAAAATCCAAAAAAAAAGGCTGAAAAATATAAAATATCGAAAATAGAGTCATCATGTTGAACTATGTCATCTTTGAGCTTGAACGTAAGCAAGGCTAATCTTTGATGAGCCCCTGAGACATTAGGTTAGTCCTTTAGGAGTCTTCCATAATAAATTGGAAATCCACACATTTTCATATCTCATCACTAAACAAGTTTGTGTCAGTCAAACTACGTTGCCTCTGGGTATATAATGTAGGAAAGGCTAATATTTGATCATCCCTCGAGGCCCCTAAGATAGATCCTTAAGTTAGGCTCTTGGTAAAAATCTTAGTAAACATAAAAAAATTGGAAAAATGGAAAATCCAAACATTTCAAAAATACCAAAATAGCCTCAAAACATTTTAAAATACCAAAAAAAATAAAAAAACCAAAAATCATCCATCCCATTTCAACGTCCACCCTCAATAAACATCCACTCACAATAAACCAATTGTCACCTCCAACCTTTGGAAAAACAATCGGAAACAATTATAGTAAATTAAAAGTGAAAACTCAAACATCAAGGTCTTAAGTCTAGGTCAATAGGTAAACAAGTTGGTCAACTCTTGGTATCAATAGCCTATCATCCAGTTAATCCAAAAATCATCCAATAACATCATGTCCTAGGATGCATCCTTCTTGCAATGGACATCAACATCATACATCACCGTAGTTTATTCTTGGCTAGAGGTATGAAGAACATTGACTTGTTTGTGTACTTGATCTTTTCTTTTGATGTATCTTATTGTGCTCATTCCAATGACATCTTGATTATGTTTAATCAATATGATTTAGAGAGAAAGGAATGGGGCATTGATCATTTTCTTTCGTTTGTTGTATTTGTTGGATATTCTTGTAATATAACCTTGTTCATGCAAATTTTGTTCTATGTAGGGAGGATATTTTGGATACCTTGTTGACTATTACATTGGGAGGTTTTTCCTTTCTATGTTTTGGTCCAAGATGTTTGAAATGTCTGAAGTACACTCTAACAAGGTTTTGTATACCGGGTGTGAATAGGGATACTCCTATCTATTTACTGAGTCAAGTCCATCACACTATATAACATGCCATCTTGGTTGTTTGTACCTTGATGCATCATATCTATGTCTGTTATCAAACATAAGGAAAGTTATGCTCTTTACATCCCCAATCCCTAGATAAGCAATACATCATCATCATATCTAATAAAGTCTCGACAACTCATAGACTTGTTGGACTTATGCATCTTCTTTAAATCAAGGGTTGATCCCTCTCATTCTTCTATCCTCTTTCATGCTAACATGCTATCATGACATTCACCAAAACATCAATGCATCCATCCTGCATTCACAAACCATCTGCATCCTGCATAATCATGTAATATCATCATAATAAGAAACATTATCCATCTCACATGCATTGAATCATCATTTAAGTTGTTTAGGATAATATAGATTTGTTATTCTAAGCATCTTAATCCATCTAATTTTAATCATCATCATAATATATATTTGTTACTCTAAGCATCTCATACCACAACCATCCATACATCCATAAAGCATATTTATCGTGAGCTCAACCTAAAATTTGTATTTTCACCTGATCTCTCAGGGGGAAATGTACTAGCATACTTCTTCCTGGTGGGATAATAGTGGGGCATCCATAAAAAAATAGAAATTTTTTGAATTTCGATCTTTGGAAACATCAATCTTTGAACCAACATAACAGGTACGCTGCTTCAAAGAGGGGAAAAATGTAGACATGCAAATAGACCTAACTGACATTATGCACCTAATTTTATTTAATTATCATCAAATTCTTTTATTAATCAAATAAAGTAATTTATTAGATTAATTCACCAATGTTCATCATGTTGATTTAATTAAGTCAATCAAATCCCTAAGTCCTCTCATCTGATTTAATAAATCACATTATTTAAATCAAATGTCAAATCCCCTAAATTCCTCCAAGTTAATTAACTTTTTGTTAATTAAATCCTAATCCTAATTACCCATTCTCTAGCTTTTGACTCAACCTCAAGATCAAACCCAACCCTTGATTAACTAACCCACTTGCACATGAAAATCAATTCTTTTAATTAACTAATTATCCCATTTTCCCTCACAAAAGCATACGCTTAGGGAATATTCCTTCAATAACTCCACTTATTTGACTTTATTTCTCAAATATTAATACCTCTTACACCCCTCTTACATCTCCAACCATGTGCACTTATTCCTCTTACATCCTCACCCACATCCTCTTACACTTTTAACCACATGCATTTATTGCTCTTCCATCCTCTTTACTTGCACATTCCCCAAAATGTGCTCCACCTTCATCCAATAGATTTGTGACAAGTGTCACAATCTTATTGGCTCTCCTTTAGTCCCACATTCTTCCAATCTCTCCATTCTTCAACTCTTCAACCTTCTAAATAGAAGTGTTCTCTTCACAATAATCATCCACAATCTTAGCATTCTCATTATAGGCACATTCTTCTTGCACTTCATCACTCATCTTTGCATAGATCACCACTTTTTTTCATCATTTTGGAAGCTTATCAAGGGGGTGGGAAAAGGCATCCTTTCCACATCAAAGGAGCACCACTCCCACTATGGGATATCATGTTTTCATATGCTTTTATTTAACTTCTTTGGTATTTTAGTGTCTTATTTGGCATAGCTAGCATTATTCAATATCTCATAGGGATGCTTGTTTTCTCTTTCTTAATTTAACTAACAATACTAATATTTGTTTTTTTTTTTAGTAAAGTGCAGGAAAAGAATCCACAATATGTATCTTTGGTGTTTGGTTTCCAATTGATTTTGAGAAAATTTGATAGAAAGAGGATACAATGTGTTGCAGTTGTGTTCTAGGTTATAGAGTTGTGTTATGGTTTTTCTCCGCATTTCTTTTAGGTTGAATATATGCTCATGCAGTTTGGATTTGTTGATAATAAGTATCTATAGGTATTATATCTATATTTTTTGTGTTGTAGCGTTGTGCAAAGGAAATTGTGTTCACCAGTGTGTCGACTATGCATTGCATAGGTGTCTGGGAGAAATTTCTTTGCTCCAATTTTCTTTGCAATTATGTTTTAAGTCTTGTAGATCTAAAGGAGTATTGTTAATGTTTATGTCTTTCTTTAGGTGAGATAGTTCATGTTTTGCTATTGTGGGATATGGTTTTGTGAGTTATAGTGTTTGGTAGAGTTTTCTGGATGTATTCAGTGTGTACATTCTTCAAGTGAAATTTTTTGTAAAGGATTTTGTTGGATTTCAAGGTGTTTTTGGAATATTACAAATCATGTTCAAGTGATATTTATTGTTTGTGATTTATTTTTTATCAAAGGAAGTGTGTACTTAAAATCTTAATGGTGTTAACATGGGTATCGAATGAGCTAGTTGTTTACACTACTTATAAAGTTTCTTTGTTGTTTGTGGAAGTGTGGTGTGGCATGTAAGGATGGATTTAGGTACTATCTAAGGAGTTTTGTGGTCTACCTTCATTCCTTTCCACCACATGAATTTTTTGGTTCTGACCTAATTTGAGTTTGCATATTTGAGGTGCATAGCTGACCTTTGAGAAGGTTGACAAGGTTGAAGATGGTATAAATAAGAGACGAGTTGTTGAAGGATGATAAGATTGACAAGATAGAAGAGTATGATGTGAATTGTAGAGTGTTAGAGTACAAATTTGAGAATTTTTGTGTGATCTTTCATGTGTTAGATTATTGGAGGAAATGAGCAGAAGGTGTATACAATTCTTCAATCAAGATATGAAGGTGTTGGCAACATTGTGGTGGATTCTTTGTTGCATTGAGATTGGTTTATCCATGTAGCATTCCTTCTCCATCTTCTTTTCTATTTTAGAAGTGATCCTTTATCTTTTTGGGTAATGAGTCTTTTGTAATCAATGTTTTCATTACTTATATTGTGAGGTAATCCTCACAATGGTTATTCCCATCTTGTATTTTCCACATAAATTTTATGTTCTCTAGTGTATGGTGATAATTTTTTCAGTTTTTATTATTTACTTTTCAAGTTAAATTATCATAAGTTTTAATGAACGTTTGTTGATATGGATGTTTATGAGAGTTTTGAAGTATTAAGGTATAAATTATTCACCCCCCTCTTAGTTGTCTTGTGCATTCAACACCGTTGGTAGTGAGCCCTTCTTTCTTTTGGGTAGTGAGCCCTCTGAAAGTGAGCCTATTATATTCAATGTTGCTATTACTTTATATTGTGAGCTAATCCTCACTATGTTTTCTCCCATCTTGGATTTTCCACATAATTTGGTGTTTTGTTGTGCATGGTGTTGATGTGTTTTAGTTTCTATTATTTTCTTTCATGTGAAATCATTCTAACAAATTCAAGACTAATGAAACTGATGTGGATTTGAATGTTAATGAGGGTTTTGAAGTTTTAATGTACAAGTGATTCACACCCCTTAGTTGTCTTGTGCATTCAATGCTATGTCAAAGAATGTTGTTTTTATTCTTCTTTGAGGTTGCCTCATCGGTTTGTAACCATCATTAATGTAATTTTTGTGCATGTATAGATTTGGGTCTATTCCTTTCATATCATGATCTAATCCCTTACAAATGAAGTTGTGTGTGCTTGTAGTACATTCAACAGTGAAGACTATTGTGTAACAGTAAATTAACTATAAATACATTTAATTTCCTACCTAGTGTAATCTCTATAGTCAAGGTTGATGTTTTAAAAAATGTAATATTAAGGCCTATTATATTAGGACTACAATTATGTGGCAATAAGGTATGGAAAATTTTACAAATGGACTTGGATGTATTAGTAGGAATTATCTTATGTATGGTTTTATAGGAATGTTAAATAGTCATATTGTTGTGAGTCCCTACCAGATTTTTTCTGTATGATGCTTGCAAGTAGTTTATCTTCATCTTGGATTTCTAATATAAGACTACATTCAATAGTCATTGGTATTTTTAATTAGTATTGATCATCCTCATCTAAGGTAGGCTTTATGGTTTGCTCCAAATTTGTATGTGGCTAGGCATTTGAGTAGAGGACTAGCCCTTTTGTCACATTTCCATTAGAGATTATCACGTTACCAGACCTACAATCTATGAAGGCATCTACAGTAGCCAACAACGGTCTCCCTAGGATGAGGGTGTACCCTAAAATTTTCACTTTAGTTTGTAACACCATAAATTATTTAGGGTATTCTTATGACTCTAATGTTATAACCAAGTCTTCTATAATTTACTCATATTTTTCTATAAACCTATTTGCTAACTATAACATAGTAGGTGTAGGTTAGAGTTCTATTAGTTATAATTGCTTCATGGTTTCATTTTTCATGATATTAATGGTTGCTCCCAAGTCAATTAAGGTGTCCTTGAGAAGATTTCTATTTAATTTGACATCCTCAATAGGGCTGCTATGGTTTGCATATTTAGGAACAACTATGTTTTCTAACATAATATCTACAAGATGTCCTAAAACATGTACAACCTGAGGGTACTTCTATTTTTTTCCTAGTTTCTTGAGGCATAACTCTCTCATTTTCTTGGTATAAATTCATACATCCTTAATTTATTGCATGAGAGGTATCTTAATGAAAAAATATTTGAGATATCCTAATAGATCAAACTCATCTTGTCAAAGATGTTTTTGTGTTGTTAGTCTCTCAAGGAATGGAGGTTTTGGACTTATGTTTGTTGTTTTATCCCGATTTGACTAAGGTTCCCTAGATTATTTGTCCATAGTATTTTTTGGGACTACCTCATTAGTCAACTATGTGATGTGAGGAAATGAAGGCCCAACTTGCATTTTCCTTGATCTGAGGTGGACATCACTCACCTCAATCCCATAAGTAGAATTAGATGGTTTTGATAGCATAAGACTATTGGCTAGGCTTATTGTTGGGGTTAGGTGCAGGTTGTGCTGGAAGATGAGGTGATCTTGGTGGTGTTGGTGTAGCCATATTTGGATTTGTTATTATGGATGGTTGTTGTTGCTATAAGGTCTATTATGGTTGCAATAAATTTAGGTTTTGGTTTTGCCACTGTTGACCTCTATGCCATTGTGTTGGCCATTGGTTGTGTTGTGGTGGCAATTGGGAGTTATAAGTTGGTCTCTGGTAATTATATGGTGGTCATATGTCATTTTGTTGTTGAGTCTGATTAAAGGCTTGGGGTATTGGCCATTGTAGACTTTGGACATTGGTCTAGAGTTGAGGGTTCCAATTTGAGAATTGTGAATCACTACTTGGAAATGACATATTATAGGTCAAGGGATATTTTGGAATACCTTGTCTTGTTCTCCATGGCTTGTGTTGAGAAAATTAAATCACTTGACCTTCTTTATCTCTAAGGCCTGGAATTCAAGATTTGATTGCTTGTCTTTAGATATAGTGGCCATATTTTTTGCACTTGTAATTGATCTTCTTTTGGTGAAAATGTAGATAATTTTTTTGTGATGGATACCTATTATTCCTACTTTTTCTTGATATGGAGGGTATCCAGTTGCGTATCCAAGTGGCTAATGATGTCATCCTTCACATTAGATAGAAGATTGTTATTCTCTACCCTGGAAACTCCAATGGACGATTTGTTGAGAGAAGAGGTCCTATCACACTTTGTCTTCTTGATGAATAATTTAGAGTTATTTTTTCACACTTTACAAATCTCATTAAAGGAAAATTAGGAGAGACCCCTTGCTCCTATAATATCGAGGGCATCCACATAGTCTTCATGAAACCCCCTTTAAAAAAATAGTTTTAAGGATTCATTGGAGAGTTTTATTTAATGGATTTCTTGAGTCAAAACTGAAACCTCTCAACATAATTTTCCAATGGAACATCCTCTCTCTATGAAATATTGAAGATGTCATCCCTCTTTCTATCTATACCTTTCCATTAATCTTGATATTTTTCCAAGAATTTTTTCTTCATGGCCTCCAAATTGGGAACAACATTCCTTCCCAACCCCCTAAACCAATGTAAATAAACATCCTTTAGTATGACTAGGAATAATTTAATTTGGTGAGAATATATAGTATTCATAGCTCTAGCATAATACAACAAAATTGAAGAGAAAGGTGTTTGGATCCTTTGTAACCATCCCATAGAAAACAAGAAAAAATAAAATTGTTATATTTTTTAGTATAAAAACCCTTTCTTGGTTGGCTATAGGGAATTCATATGTCACATGCTCTCTTGGGTTATCCATAACTTTAGCCATGATATCAAATTTTATGGTGGAATCCTCCTTTGTATTTGGTGTAGCTACAAGTGTAAGGGATAATTCTTCCTCATTAATTCCATCAATCTCTTCACTTTGTTCACCAGTGTCTTCTAATACTTCATGTGCTAAGGGGAGGAATCTTCCCAGAGTGTCTCAGTGTGTCTTCATGCAATGGTTTGAACTCTTTATATCAATAGTTCTTGCAAATTGTTGGTAAATAATGTTTCTATTGGTGCCTAAAAATACCTATTTACTCAAGTAGTTCTGAAATAAATTTTCTATATACTTCAAAAGCTTGACAATAATTGAAAAGCACATAGAAGAATCTTGCACTTAGTATCATGCTTGACAGTGAAACTAAAAATGTGGAGCCACTCTAATGCCTAATTAATTTGGTGCTACTGGGTATATACATGGCTCAAAGGACTTAAGAATCCTTAATTGAGTAGTTCATCTTTCACAAGAGGGCTGAATTAAATTATCATCGAGGGAGTTGTAAAAATTTAGATAGTGCTAGAAAAATATATGCATTTGAATATATTCTAAACATCTTACATCAATTGAGTATAGGCGAATAAACATGTGCAAATACAGTAAAAGCTAAAAATTAGAATAAACTTCTAATTCATAAAATAGGGGAAATGAATGCAAAAAACTACCTTCTGCTATAGGTACCTAATGCTTAAGACTATAATTGTTAACTATTATTAAACTATAGTGTCCTAACCTAGCGAATCCTCTAGACTATGGAAAAAAACATTAACCTACAAAATCTAATTCATGAATTATAGCACATACATTCATAAGCATATAACTAAAAACTAACAATTGAATTCAACAATGCATTATCTAATCTAACAACACAAACTAAAGTGATTCAACAATACCTCAGATGGCCCTTTCTTGAGTTGTTTCTTTGATAGTTTTTTGTCACACACTCACTTACTAAGCAAATCATGATATCAAATCAATTCTCTTTATTGCATTCTAACATTGAACTATTACACAAAATCTAATAGGAATTTGTTGAAAAAAATTGTTCAATAACACACTTTCTATTCATAATAATGTTTCAACTACTTGGTAATACTAGTAAGTGGATAACTATATTTCCTCCTCAAAAGAAGATCCTACTATATAGGGTCTTTGAGGAGTTTCATTATTCATGGACTGAAAAAATACTTATTAAATAAATGTCAACTCTTCCTCAAGGATAGAAAGAGGTTTGAGTTTTATAAAAAAAACAATAACAATATGGAATTGGAGTAAAAACACTAATTATGGACTTTATGTCCAACAACTTTAACTAATCATAACTGAAACATCTTCACAGAATAATTTTGTTATAATTCAGTGTTGCTACAATTAGACTCCTTCTCCTTGTTATCTTCATTAAAAGGTAAGAATGATATTAGGCAATTCACAAATTGATTATAAAATGATCACCTTCATTTTCTTTTGAAATTTTTGTGTCTTGATTAGTTGACTTCTTCTCTACAACAATCTATAGTTCTTATGTTGTGGGATGAGAAACCCATCGTTGCAGGTTGACAGTTACTCTTGCTACAAGTGTTAGTCTTATTCCTAAGGCATCCTCATTATTACCAATCATAAATTAAACATAAAATCCTACTAAACTTCATCTAAAAATTCATGAATTCATACATACACATATCAACATAACATGTTTATATTTTCATATGCTTAAAATTGCTTAAAAGTATATAGAAGGCATAAAAGGTCTTGGTAGTGTCTTGAAACATAGTAGAAAGATATGATAAGAAGTTGTAAACACTAAAAGGGAAGCTAGCCATTTATGCATCACATCACCTCATTTTATGGGTAGCCTATTTTTGTAGGCCAAAATACTCAAAAAATTGGTTGTTTCGGGGTGGCCTTGTTTCCATACAAAAACTAGAGAGTATTTTTTTTTAAATTCTAATAGGTAGAGGTTTTATAATGCCCTATTCCCTTGCCAAATAATGTGTATGTCTTGTAGTTCTTCCATTTCAACCATTTTGTTTGTTGAAACTTCAAAACTTAATTTTTTTCTAGCTCAAAATGTGATCTTTCCTTAAATGTCTTCGGGACTTTGTTTGCAAAAAAAATGTTAAAAAAAAAATTCCACCATAGACTTGGGGTCCTATTACTTCTTTTACTTAGTTCTCAATTATCATTATTGAGGACTTATGTCATCTCCTATATCATTTTCCATTTAACCTTCTGAAAGGACTTGTTGTCAACCTAAGTTTGTGGGAGATCATTCTTCTAGTGTTGGGAAGGCATGGTAAAGTTATAAACCTTCTTGGTTGGCCTTGTTGGTGTCATCTGCATTCCTTATAATTCATGGGGAGTTGTGGAGTAGCTCTCCCTCTTATGTGTTGCCATATTGCGACGAGATGTCATAGGAAGCATGAAGTAGTCTAGTAGTGGTTTTTATACAAGACTACAAAATTAATGTGTATCATATGGGCATTAGAATATATTTCATATTTAAAAACTAAAATCAAAATCTTGAATTTCATATTACTAGACTTTTTTTAGATTCTATGTGTAAATGCTTCAAATTTTTAGTCCAATTGTGACAACCTTTGGTTTTCAAGAATAACACCCACTTTTTGGCCAAAAATTGGACCTCACTTTTGTAATTATCCTAGTGATGTGTGGAGGGAAGATATTTGGAGAAGTGGGAAAAAAACTATATTATGGATAGAAATGGGACATCCTTAATTGAAGGATGATAATAATTCACTAGAGAGTTACTAGTTAGGTTGCATGATGAGAAAGGTCCTTATAGATAATTTAACAAAGAATAAATCTCTTGAAAAAAAGAGTGGGGCATTTAAAGAATATTAGACAATCATAATGAAGGATGGAGATAAGGTGGAGGTTCTAGAGAATACGGATAAGATTCAATACTAGGATGAGATAAAGTTAAGAAAATGGGGTAAGGTGGAGGTTATAGAGAATAGCAATAAGGTTCAATAGTAGGATGACATGGAGTTAAAAAATGGGGTCTAGTGGAAATTGGTAGGGAGAAACTAAATTAAACAAGGAATCTTCAATACAAAAGAAAAATATGGGTTAGGAAGGGCAATCTAAGTCTAGATTTGTGGTAGTATGAAGGGAAGGATGGGCTTAACTGGGACACTCTAAGTACTGACTTGCTTAGGTGGTCAGGCCCATGGGCTCCATTAATCTGATCTTTCCATATTTAACATTTTGACATTTTTGTTTTTAAGGATTATGTTCCTGTAACCTTTATCGTTCCTCTGTTTGAACATTTGATGTCGGTACTTGTTTATTTCCACCCTTCATAGGTTTCTCCAACAAGTGGACTAGTACAAGCTCATAGATTCCATTTATGATCCTTAGTTCACATTTTTTATTTTGAAAATTATGACTTGTAGATTTAGATTTTCGTTAGCTCATAGTTATGCACTATGAAAAAAACTGTTCTATTTATTTTCCAAAAAAAATGTTTACACATGTTTGTTTATATGTAAAAAGGCCCCGTGCATGTGTCTTTTATTTTTTATTTTAAAAGAATAATCAATGATATTAAAAATAAAAAATATTTAATTTTATAATTTAAATTAAAATATAATTAATTTTTAATAATTTAATTTAAATATTGTAATTCAATTTTTTAGTTTTATAAAATAATATTGTAATTAAATTTTTGTAATCTTATAAATTAAGAATTATTACTAGCGTCTTTTGATTTATTTTAATAATATAAGATAAAATTTAATTAGATAAAATAAAGAATTATATTTGTAAAATAGATTATTAATGTACATATTTGAAGTTAAAAATTTAAATTGTGGTGGTCATCAAAACATATCTTATGGTTATTAAATGAAAAGCTTTTCCAATTACAATAAATAATTGAGGGGGAAAAAGCATCTAATAGTAATGTGTACTATACAATATACTAAACAAATAATGAGTGGCAAAGTTCAAAGATTTGAAACAAGAGAAACATAGTAGGGTAGAATTAGGTATTTGCTAGTCCATATTCTTAGTGAGCTCAAACATGAAAAGTTGCTTGTTAGAAAGATTGATGTCTTTCCTTCTTTTATTATACCTATTTTTTTTATATATTTTGGCTACGATCATATGACATGATTTTCATTTTATTTGTTTTCTATTTTAGTCCCCTTTGATATTCAGTGACAACACTTAAAGGTATCAAATGGTAGATATGCATAAAAATTTATATAATCTTATTAACCAAATACTACACATTTAGGTTTTTGGTAGTTATTTTAAGTAGTACTTTGGTTGAGAAGATTATAAATATTTGTGCCTATTGGTCATTTGATAACATATCTAGGTGCTATCATTACTTTTTAAGAATTTGGAAGTTGTGATACTTTAATATTTTTTTTTACAAATTTATAAAAATGAAACAACTATGAAGGTATTATTAATTTATGAAAGTAATGATCATTTCAAAGATACATAAGAGTGATACAAAAATTATTAACCAAACAAATTGTGATTTCATAATTTTCTTTTAAGGTATGTAGCTCAAGATAGGATAAAGCTAGAGTAGATGTGAAGTATTCCAATTATACTCAAGGTAGTGCAAGAAAGTAATTCTACTAGATTTTAGTATGAATTTTCTTAAGTATTTATTATTTTATGTTTTTGATTACTTGTTAAGTTTTTTCATGCAACTATATAAGTCTAGCCAAAGCTACTAGGACACTCATGTGCATTGAGAAAAAATTCTATAGACTGATATGTTGGTGTGTAAGGGTGTCAAGTGATATTCATTTGGTCAATTACATTCATGAGGATTTCTTATAATAAAATCTTTTTTAAGGTACAATATTCACATAAGGTACAATATAATATTGATTTACATGATTCTAAAAATAATTTTGTGGGCATGTTTAATGATGATTATAATAATTCTACATCTTATTCTATAACAATTAGTACATTTTCACTTGATGAGATCCTTGTGAATGGTTTCTATGGACCTTTATATGCTAGAGCTTATGTTCACTACAAACCAATTAAGGGTGTTCTTATTGATCTTACTTGTCAATTTAACATATACTCAAAAAATATTTAATCATTATTTTTATTAGAGCTATAATATGAGAATTCAATTGTTTCCCTTAAGATAACAATTGGAATGCCAATTGTGGCTATGGGTTTCTTTATTTTACTTTTGGTAGTTTGTTTGAAAGAAGATCAACTCTAGAAATATCATATATTTTTTACTCTAGATCAATTCCATTTATTACTTGGTTTTCCATAGATTCAACAATGTCAATAAGTTCTTTATATGCTACATTAGTATATTAAATAGGTTTAAAGGGGTGAAGTAGTTACTGTTTCTAGAGAACCATATGTAGCATTATCAAAATTAGGTAATTTTATTTTGGATACATTTATTTAGATGCTCCAGGAAAAAAGTTAGGTAATATGCATCAACCATCCATCTTCATTATTTTTGGTACCCCAACTTGATGGGGTCATATCTCCAATATTTCTTATCAAAAATTGAAGTTGTTAGACACATAGGAAAGAACTCCAAAAAATACAAGTAGAAATAAAAGAAGATTAGTCAAAGGCAACACAACATTCAAGTAATAGAAATTATTCTATTGAATGTTGGTGATATTTCTATGAAAATCCTTGAACTTTGTCACTCATTATTTTTTTATTAGTATATATAGTACACATTACTATTAGAGGTTTTCTCTCCTCAATTATTTGTTTTAATTGGAAAAACATTGCCATAGTACATATTATTATAGTAATGTTTTTTCAATTACAACAAATAGTAATTTTTTCCTTTAGCATCTAATTAGATGTTTCCTTAACCATAACATGTGTTTTGATGACCATCACAATTTACATTTTGAACTTCAAATATGTACATTAATAATCTATTTTACAAATATAATTCTTTATTTTATCTAATTAACTTTTATATTATATTATTAAAATAAATCAAAAGACACTAATAATAATTCTTAATTTATAAGATTACAAAAGTTTAATTACAATATTATTTTATAAAATAAAAATTTGAATTACAATACTTAAATTAAATTATTAAAATTAATTATATTTTAATTTAAATTATAATTTTTTTATTTTTTAATATCATTGATTATTCTTTTAAAAGAAAAAAATAAAAAAGACACATGCACGGGGCCTTTTTACACATAAACAAACATGTGTAAACATTTTTTTTAGGAAAATAAATAGAACAGTTTTTTCCATAGTACATAACTATGAGCTAACGAAAATCTAAATCTATAAGTCACAATTTTCAAAATTAAAAATGTAAACTAAGGATCATAAACGGAATATATGAGCTCGTCATAGTCCACTTGCCGGAGAAACCTGTTAACGGTGGAAACAAACAGCTAATGACATAAAACGTTCGGACGGAGGAACGATAAAGGTGACGGGAACGGAATCCTTAGAAAATGAAAACGTGGAAATGTTAAATACGGAAAGATCAGATTAATGGGCCCAGCCACCTAAGCAAGTCAGTACTTAGAGTGGGCCGGTTAAGCCCGACCTGAAGGGAAGGGCCTCCATTGCCACATTGATATCCGGACAGTCCTGTTTTTTCGTCTGTTAGTGATATCCAACGAGTCCTATTTATTTGTCAGACTCGTCAAGAAGCATATGCCCATCGTTTGCAGAGTGCGATCCACCTCAAAATGACGATCCAGAGAATACAACGTTTTTATTAGCGCACAGTCTATGCAGACAATACAACGTATTTTTTATTAATACATACGGCGAAATGTACATCCTGATGCATTATTTAAGGACTGGTGCCTTACCTAGCTTCACACAAGAAGTAAGTCACTTGGTAGTTGTTGATAGCAATGGCCAATTGTTTTCCCTCTCTCTTATCCCTTGCTCTCTGCGTTACTCTGTTTGCATTAACCACAACTGTGTGTGAGGAGATACGAAAGCCACATATAGTTCACATGAATAAGTCCATGAAGCCTCTGCATTTTTCACTTCATGAGCACTGGTACGCTTCTCTCATCACTGAGGTAACTTCAGGCTCAGACGATGGAAGCCTGTTGTTATATACATATGATATAGTTCTGCATGGATTTGCAGCAAAGCTGAGCAGTGCAGAGGCTGCAGCGTTAGAGAGCATGGAGGGCTGCTTGGCCGTAATCCCATCATCTGTCAGGCAATTGCGCACAACCCATTCGCCGCAGTTTTTGGGTCTGGGAGGCTCGCATAACAATTTGTGGTCTCTGTCCCATTACGGCAAAGATGTGATTGTGGGCGTGCTTGACACTGGAATATGGCCTGAGAGCGGGAGCTTCGATGATAGAGGCCTGGGACCTGTGCCCGCAAAATGGAAGGGCATATGTCAAAGTGGGGAGATGTTCAATTCCTCTCACTGCAACAAGAAAATAATTGGAGCTCGCTATTTCTTTAAGGGCTACGAAGCAACCTATGGTAAACTCAACAAGGACGAAATAAAATCTGCGAGAGACACAAACGGCCATGGCACACACTGCGCCTCGACTGCTGCTGGATCGGAAGTGGGAGGAGTGAGTTTCAATGGCTTTGCCAATGGAACGGCCAGAGGGATGGCTCCTCAGGCCAGATTGGCCGTGTATAAAGTCGCCTGGGGTAAAAGTGGTGCAGCCGACGAGAGCGACGAAGCTGCTGCCATAGAAATGGCCCTTTCAGATGGCGTGGATATTATTTCTATGTCGATTGGCGGACCGGAAATCCCTTTTTACAACGATTCCGTTGCCATCGGAGCCTTTAAAGCAATGGCCAAGGGCGTGCTGTTTTCTTCTGCAGCCGGCAACGATGGACCTGTTCCCTCTTCGGTAGAAAATACGGCACCGTGGATAATCACTGTTGGAGCCAGCACCATGGACAGAAAGTTCCCCGCAGCTATCAGACTTGGCAATCGTGAGATCTACAGTGGTTCCTCTCTTTCTCAAGCTGCTCAAGCAGTTCAACAGTTGACTCTGGTGTATTTATCTCAGAACAAAAGCAGCAGGGTCTGCAACTCGGGTATCGATCTCAGTATGTTGAATGGTAAAATTTTGCTATGTGATACTGAAGACTTTTATAGTGATTCCATAGGGGTCACTTCGCACAAGGCAGTTAGCATGCTGAAAGAAGTTTCAACGGTGGCGAAAAAAGTTGGGCCAGCTGCGATCATTCTCATCCAATGGGGGCAGCAAGAAATACTAACCTATTATGATCTTCCTTTTATTAGCTTGGATTTTGCAGTCGGAGAGAAAATCAAAGCGTACATAAATAGTAGTGGTAATCCTACCGCCTCTATAAATCCAACAGGATTCACAGTGGTCGGGAAGGCTGTAACAGCTCCACTTGTGGCTTCGTTTTCTGCAAGGGGTCCAAGTGTGGAATTTCTAGATATACTGAAACCAGATTTGGTTGCTCCAGGGGTCGACATATTAGCGGCAGTGAAGGAAGGATATGAGTTCGAGACGGGGACATCCATGGCATGTCCGCACATAAGCGGCCTTGCAGCGCTCATACGCAGCGTCCATCCTTCTTGGAGTCCTGCCGCCATTAAATCGGCTCTCATGACATCTGCTTATGTCCACGACAATAAAAATCAGCCCATCAAAGATATCGTCACTATGAAGGCTACAGACCCATTCGCATTGGGCGCAGGTCATGTAAATCCAGCGGCTGCTATGGATCCAGGGCTCGTGTACGACTTGGCACCACATGATTACATTCACTTTCTCTGTGCTCTTAATTACACGGCCAAACAAATCGCTTTGTTGATGGACAACCACACAATCTCATGCCCCAAATCGAGCAATTTGGAGGGCGCAGCTGATCTCAATTATCCATCTTTCTCTCTTCACTTCAAGCCCACCAACTCCACCAGAATACCTCAAGTTGTCGTGAGAAGGAGAACAGTAACAAATGTGGGTGCTGCTCATTCTACCTACAAAATGCAGGTGAAGAATCCTTCTGGAATAAAAATAAGCGTTCAACCGGAGACATTAGAATTCACAAAGAAGAATGAGAAGCTTAACTTTCATGTAAGATTTGAGAGTGCGGTCATTGCAGAAGACGGAGATCAAAGATTTGGAGAGATATCATGGAAATGTATCCGAGGTGGAGTGCATGTTGTTCGTAGTCCGATTGCTATAGTTTGGCAAAGCTCATAAGCCAACTATGTTTGGGTCTTCCTTGGCCACTACCTACAAATGGCTAATTAGTTATGTTATCATGGGAGGGAGTCAATGATTTATATATATATTCTACATGTGTAGCTAGATCTTCTTTGGCCACTACCTATAAATAAGTGAACTTTATAATACTAATTAGTTATGTTATGGTGGGAGGAAGTCAATGATCTATATATGTTCTAGTGTAGGGTTGGGTATATATGGTGCTGATTAGTTATGTTATCATGATAGTAAATCAATGATTTATATATATTTTATTTGCTTTTTTATTCTCTTGATTAGATAGTTGGGTTTTATTTTTTAAGGATTGGAGGGGTATTTATGGTTGAAAGTGAGAGGTGATGACATATATATATATATGTTCAAGAAGTGAGGTGATAACAAAATCAATCCATGAGAACGTGGGATTTTTGTAACTCCTTTACCCATTATGCTTTATTTGCATATTTTCCAATGCCATTTCATAGTGGAGTAGGTAGTAAGAATAAAAAGTTGTAAAAATAAATAATAATATATAACATAGGTCAACTCAAAAAATAATATACCTTAACTAGACCTATACATGAGAATGGGGAATTTTGTTTACTTCTTGATCCCATGTTATAATTTATTAGCATATTTTTCAATGTTATGTCATTGTAGAATATATATTAAGATGAAAATTTTCTAAAATCAAATGATAATATATAAACAAAAAAAAATCCACTGAATAATACAATTATCATTACATATATCTAAGAAAGTGGATTTCTTTTACTCTGGTTAATAACATTTTATTATAACATTTTGCAAGGTCATTTCAAACTTGGATGATTATGAAGCAAGCTCCCTCCAAAGTTACGAGGAGAACACTTACATATGAAGCAATCTCCCTCCAAAGATATAGGGACACTTACATCTAAGATAAGACAACACATAATTTTTTATTGTATACTTTAAATACATTTTTTCTAACTTTTATAATGAGACATTAACCATCTCATGGGCGCCATAAATTCATTAGCATTCATCATTTTAGTACCAACAATCTTTTGGTGTAGGAAGAGTTCTAAAGAATGAAATATCATTTACAACAATTTACAAAAATCTGTAGAGTCACTTAAAAAATATGCATACTTTACATGACCCATATTATTTTATCATAAGTAAAAAAAATCTACTCTACAACATTTTATAAGAGTGGCATTTGAAATTAATTCCTAGAGCATTTGTGTTTACATTAGATAGAACATAGATTGTCAATACCTATGACCATTACTCATTCCATCCTAAGTACTATTGCTAATTATTATTTAATAAAAGTGGATGATGTCTATACAATCAATAAGATACACATTTGACTGTATTTATTAATTAATTAAAAATTCAAAATATGCTGGTTTGAAATAAGTCAAATGTGCATCTGCTGGCTCCATAAGACAGTACGACAGTGGCGCCGTATTAGGAGCTTCTGATTTCGTTCCGCGCATTACGCAACTTCATTGAGAAAAAAATCATGAGCCTTAAACGCTTTTTGAAATAATATGTGATGCATGTTTTAGACTCTCGCCAGGACAGAAACGCACGATGCTGAATATGGACGCCTTTTCATGTCCTTTTGCCCTTAATCTTCCTGTCGATGGGTCTTTTCCAGACATAGTATTAGATAAGAACGAATAACGGATAAAGATGAATAATGGTGATGTTTGTGGGAGCACTACTTTTGTTCGTGGTTGTCGTACCAGCCGTGTATGTCCAATAATTATGCTTCTCTGACTGTTTAAGGACCAGATCTATATTCATGGTTGGAAGTGAAGAAGCAACTTACTCTTTAGGTGCATGAATAATCAAGACCGATGGTATTGATTCAATCTACTTTTGTGAGGTACAATTTTATTCTCATTTTTTATCGCGTTGATCTAATGTATTATATAATACTTGATTTTTAGTGGGTTCTTTGTGACATAATCAACTTCATTAGTGGACTAAAGATCATTGACATGTAACATCTAATTTTAATTAATGATATTGATTGGCAATTTCAATAATATAGTAAAACTACAATTTTACATATGAAACAAGCTCCCCGCAAAACTATAAGGAGGTCACTTACATCTAAGGTAACACATTAATTTTTATTGTAAACTCTAAATGCATTCTTTCTAACTTTTAATATAGGATACTAACCACCTCATGGCCCCCTTAAATTAATTAGCATTCATCATTTCAATGTCAACAAAGTTTTGATGTAGGAAGAGTTCTAAATCATCAAATATCATTTGTAGTAATTTAAAAAATATATGTAGAGGCACTTAAAGAATAGGCATCCTTTACACGCCCCATTTATTTTATCATAAGAAAAATAATCTACTCTACAACATTTTAGAAAAGTGACAATTGAAAGTAATTCTTAGAAAATTTGTGTTTGCAATTTTGGGAAATCAATCTCTACTAAACTTTAAAATTAAATCCAAAGAATAAAGAATCCATTCATGTCCCCACATTATTGCATATAGACACATGTTTATATACATGCCCAAATATAGTTTACCATACCTCTTTCCTTGCTTCTATATCTATTTGTAAATAAAATTTATATTTAGTATTATGTTCTAAAGCACATGTTTGGTTATTTAATACATCTGAGTTATTTTATTTTATCATCTCACAATATACAAGTGCTAGTAGAAACACTGGTGTTAGGTGGACCATTGATAGGGGTAGCTCACTTGAGTGTAACATTTTATAAGATTAATAAATCATTTTTTTATGTAATATGAAGGTAACTTCTATATAAAGCTATTGATTTTACTATAAATAAGGTCTTAATCTTCTTTATGTAATAAGAAAACATATTTGTGTGTGTGTGTGTGTGTGTATATAGGGATATTATTAATAGAAATTTTACAGTGAATTCATAAATGAAACACTAGAAAAAGAATTTAGAGATATATTAAACAAAATATATTTTACAAAGATAGAAAGAACCTACTTACCTAAGATAAAATGTAACTGCACTAGAATAACTCACATGATTATAACACTTAGCATTAAAAGCATTTAGTGATAAGCAATATAACTTTTAGGTTTTATTTTTCCACTATAAAATCATTGAGAAAGAAATCATAATTAACCCATGTTTAACTCATTAGTTAATTGTTGATATACCCTTGGTGTCCACCAATCATTGCTTGAACAATAACTACAATTAAGAGTTATGAAATATGCAAAAATAATTATAATAATATGTTACTATTGGGTATACAACATGTTTTTCTTCTAAAAGAGATTTCTCTTAAAATATAGTAAAAGATAAAAGTAAGAAATGATACAACTCGGAAATGAAAAAAATTAGGAGCTATGTTATTTTTATATTAGTGGGAGTAGATACATAGAATGAAAATTACTAACAATAAAGGATAATCTATCAAAGAAATCAACTCGCTAACTAGTACAACTTAAGAAAATCAATCCATGAGAATGAGGGTTTTTTGTAACTCCTTTACTGGACATTATGTTTTATTTGCACATTTTCCAATTTCATGTCATAATGGAGTAGATAGTAAGAATGAAATATTCTAAAAACTATAATATAGGGTTTCAAATTAGGTCAACTTAAAAAATAATTTTCCTTAACCAACTTATACATGAGAATGGGGAGTTTTATTTACTTCTTGGTCCCATGTTATAGTTTATTGGCACATTTTTCAATGTCATGTATTGTGGAATGCATATTAGGATTGGATTTTTTTAAAACCATATGATAATATATAACAAAAAATAAACTACCACATAATACAATTATCATAACCTATATGTGAGAATTTAGATTTCTTTTACTCCTTAGCTTAATAACATTTTATTAGCACATTTTGCAATCATTTCATACTTGAATGATTATGCATGGAACTTCTATATCATATGGTCAACATTTTATGTTATTTTTCAATTTTCCTTGACATACTATTTCATTTGATATATATGAGTGCTGTATGTATGAAATTTTATATTATTTAAGTTATTTTATAATCCATCAAACTAATATTTAATCTATCACATTTGCTTTAATTCTCCTTATTATTCATTGAACTAGGGTAAAGTATAACACTAACATATAAATAAATAAGATCTTTGGTTTATACTTTCCTATCAATATTTTTTTTTAGAGTCATCAAAGGACTCAAGCCTCTAGATCACCTACAATTCCAAAATAAGCCTTCCAAAAGAGAGAAACAAGATAAAAGAAATTATTCATGATTATAGACACAATAGATTTGATTAAACCCCATTATGATTACATGGATTCAATGAAATGAAATGTACATATGATGCATTGATTATATAGGAAAGGTTGAGAGATAGGATGAGACAAGATTGTGGAAAGTGCATCTTAATCCTATTCAATGAGAAAACTAAAGTAAATTACAAGATACGATAAGATAACATCATATGACATGTAAGACTTATAGAAATATTCCTAGATACCTAAGTAAACTTATCATGTGAACAAGTGTGAATAGGCTCTACGAGGTGAACTAGTTAGGTAAAATGACTTGTTCACACCAATACTAGGTGATGCATGGCTAATGGGTTGAAACTATTGGGCATGTTGGCTACCCATGAACATATGTAATCTCTCACAAATGAAGAAATAGAAAAAATATAGTGGGAGAAAACTCCTTTGGGTATGTGTAGGATCATCATGGAGAAAATAAGCTATTAAGTGGTGAAAAATTTAGAAAAATTAGAGTTAGGAAAATTGACATAAAAATTTGAATAAGTTATCTATATTATTTCAAAAATATGTAAGAATAGAATCTATAGAAAATTGAATGTAGTTTCTAAACTACTAGGTTTATTTTTTAAACAATTATTTGGTGAAAATTTAAAATTTCAATGCACTAGTACTTAAATTTTAGGGAAAAAATAACAAGTAGGTGTTTGTTTGACCACCCTAACCACAATAAAATGATAATATTTTGCTATAAGATTTTAGATAAAAGTTCAGGACCCATGTCCCAATGTGATGCATAATTTTATAGTTTTTTTCCAAGTAAATAATTAATTGTGATTTTTTTATTACAACTTAAAAAAAATAAAAACTCGTATGTCTAACCACCTTAACTTGGTCAAAACTTCATGAAATTCACAAATTTTTTTAATCCTATAGCATGTGAAGCATAAAATGTGACCCATATTTCAGATTCAAAAAATGTAATACTATTTGAAAGTTATAGATGTTTTTCAATTAGCCTATCAATCAGGACTTTAGTCATATTTCAAATAGAAAATAAATAATAATTATTTATTAAACTAAAAGTAAAGCATAATTTATATTGGTGGAAAGATGAGAATATCCTTTAAAAATTGTTTTTTCTTCATCAATTTTGGGTTAAAAAAAGGTTATTGGCCACATAACCTACACATACCCATCATATCACCACTTTTTGGCTCATCATGATCCTGTACATACCACTTTCCAAAAGAAAAAAAATATGCAAACAAACATAAATACCTAATGAAAGAAGTGATGAATGTAGGAATCAACATGATCCCCCAAGGATTACGCCTATCACAAATATATGGGTATGTGCAGGATCATCATGGAAAAAATAGGGCCCTTAAGTGGCGAAAAATTCAAAAAAATCATAGTTAGGAAAATTGATGTAAAAATTTGAATAAGTTATTTATATTATTTCAAAAATATGTAAGAATAGAATCTATAGAAAATTGAATGCAATTTCTAAACTATTAGGTTTATTTAAAAAAGAAAAATCTATTTGGTGAAAATTTAAAATTTCAATGCAGAGTACTTAAATTTCTGGGAAAAAAGAAGTAGGTGTCTATCTAACCAACCTAACCACAATAAAATGATAAATTTTTTTTATAATATTTTAATATAAGTAGGGGACTCATGTTTGGATGTGATGCATTTTTTTTGTAAATTTTTTCCAAGTAAATAATTAATTATGAATTTTTTATTATAACTTTCAAAAAATATAAAAAACTCTTATGTCTGACCACCTTAACTTAGTCAAATCTTTATGAATTTTTTTTTTAATCCTATAGTATGCAAAGCATAGAATGTGACACATGTTTTGGATTCAAAAAATGTTATACCTTTTGAAAGCTATAGATCTTTTTGAATTAGACTATCAATTAAGACTTTAGTCGTAATTCAAATAGAAAATGAATAATAATTATTTATTTATTTGATAAGTAAAATGTAGATAGAGCTACATTTATTGATTTCAAGAAAATTACATAACGTTTGCTAGATTTTGGCCATGCTAGTCTTCACAGATTCATCAAAAAAATTAACTACTACCTACCTCTTGACATCTTTTCCCCTAGACCTTTACAAAAAATTGCATTTGCTTCCCCCCTAATCTACCTCCTCATATAATTTTGTGGTTTCTATCACATTTGTGAATTATCTAAGCCATTGCATCCCCATCACTTCGACCACTCCCAATCACTTGCAAAGAAATTTTGCACCAATCCTCACCCAATGCCTATCGTGATTAAGTTGATCCCCTTTCATGTCTAGGATGAATGGCTACCATTGTACCTCCACTCCCTATTGAAACATATTGATCATGTCATCTAGGAAAGGGATTCCCACTTTGGGCCTTGCCACTGTCACCACATCTAAATCCTCCTCCAGCATTGACACCACAAACACCATCCTCAACAATACCAAGCATTGAATTTTGGGTATGTCCAAATCCAACAGAGATGCCAAAAAGTGGGATGATATGTTTGAATTTTCCTTTGTTTTGTTGCCAGAGAAACAAAACTTCCGCCCAATCACCATTCTCACTACTTTGAGGCATAAAATGTCCTTATTCAAGCATAAATTCTTCATCCTTTGATCAGAAATAAACCCTATGAATGCTGCTTTCGACTTTGCATTCTTTAGCTTTATGGGAGTCTCCATTTTGTGTGTGGAGGATGCCCAAAAATTCCATTTAAATAACCAAAATTTCCTTATCCATCAACCACTCTAGCTAACACCACTAAATTAAGTTTGTACCTACCTCCATTGCCATACCAACATCTGCCAAGGGGAGGTATGATGGCATCTAGATGATGTATCTTCGTGCGCTGCATTTGATCACAATCTCTTGAGAGGATCATTAGTGCCATTCCTAATGCATTCCAAAGGGGTGAAGCCACAATAGTGGTTTAAAATTAAATTGAGGAAGGAAAACTCATAAAAAATGAATGCATGGCAAAAAAAATGATTTTAGGGGTTTGTACGAACCTATTGGTTTGACCGAACCCATTAGGGGTTCACTAGAACCTAGGTTCAGGAAAACCCTTCTAATACTTTCTTGCCAAAAAAGCCATCAAAACCCCTTATAGAAGGGGGGTTCGAATGAACCAAGGTTCGAATGAACCCTAGTTCAAATGAACCCCTATGGATTTGTTCGAGCCTCCTTTATTCCTCATCCCCTCCCTGACACACAAAAAAAAACTTGAATTTTGGCACTTTGGAGGTCGGGTTGAGGATGAAAATGGAGGAATCTTCACAAACCCAACTTGAATTAGGTAGTCCTCAGAATGAGCTATCCAATGAATATAATTTTAATATGTTTTGGTTTTATTATGTATTTTTTTTTTAGTTTTATTAAACATAGGTTTTTCATCGAAAATGAAGGTCTTTGTTCTCCACGTGGAAAAATAGTAGATTATCAAAAAAAAAATTAAAAAATATGAGTGCACTAGATATTGAAGTCCTTGATCCAACAAAAAAAAATTGAATTTCAATATATAAAAAAAAATTGTGTTATACAGTTGTGCTATGTGTGAATTGTAATTGGTTTGACTTCGAAACTTGACTAAAGAAAAAATATTCAATAAAAAACTATCTAACCAAGTGGAAGCACTAGATATTAGATTTACGAAATCTAAATTCAAAAGAATTAGAATTCTATCCTTCATGGAAAAAAAATTATGTGTTATACGGTGTGCATCACTTTTTAAAAATGTTGTTTTTTGAAAAAAACCAGTTTTTGTGGGAGATGGAAAAAGAAGTGCAATCTAATTCCAAAAATTTTGAAAAAAATATTTTTAGAATCTATAGACAAAATGTGACGAGACTCTAGAGTTTTCATCATCTTCAAATTCTTCACAGTTTAGCCGCTATAGGTGCCCAAATGTGAAGATTTAGTTTAAAAAAGTAATTTCAGTGTCCAGTTTGGCCAAAAATTGTAAACCACTATTGTGGGATCACCCAAAGAATGTTGTGAGTATGTTTGGCTAACATTAACTCTACTCTCTCATGCGGAATTGATTACAAATATGCATGAATTGATCATTCTTTGTTTATCAGTGGGAATATTTTTAGGGTGGCAAATGTTACTTATACCCCTATACTCTCCCAATACTTCCTCACTCCTTGGGTGCCCATGCATCGAGCTGGCCTAGCTGGAACAGTAGTCCCTATACATGATACATGGGTAGAATAATAATAATTTATTAAGTTAAAAGTAAAGCATAATTTATATCGGTGGAAATTTGAGAATCTCCTTTAAAAACCCTTTTCGTTTCATCAATTTTGGGTAAAAAAAAGTCACTAGCCACATACCCTATGCATACCCATCATATCACCACTTTTTCACCCATCATGATCCCGCACATACCGATATAATTAATATCCCTCCCATAAGAGGGAAAAAATAGAGACAATATATCGCCTCAAGGTGACTTTAGAATAGTGGTTTACAATTTATATGAGGAAGGAAAGTTTGATTTTTTCCTTTTCCTCAAACTCAAGGGGTTCGGTTGAACCATATGGTTCGACCAAACCCCTAGTTCGACTGAACCCTAAACCCTAAATTAAAAAAGGCATATTTAAATGGGTTTGGTCAAACTTGGGTTTGATCGAACCCCTTTACATATGACAAAAAAAACTCTCAAATTTTGACTGTCACTTTCTAAAATTACCATTGCTTTCCCTGCGTGCGTTGAACCGAGACTGTGATAGCGAGCGAACTGATTTCTTCTTTTTGGCGAACACAACTTCAACTTGGTCTCTACAAACTTCATCAACTTGACTTCCATAACGAGCACCAAGTATTTGAAATTCAAAATTTTTAGAGTTTAAAATGCATTGATATGTTAAATTTTGAAACCCTAGATGCAATTTTTTTCAAATTTGTTGAATTCAAATTGGATTTGTTTGGAAGTTTTGAAAATGTTTTCAAATTTGTTGAATTCAAATTGGATTTGTTTGGAATTTTTTAAAATGTTTTCAAATTTGTTGAATTCAAATTGGATTTGCTTCCCCATTTTGCATACATTTTTATGTTCTATGTGTAAATGAAATATGCCTTCCCTTTTCAACAATCAAAGCTATGGATAGCCTGCTCCTAAATGGAAATACCAAGTGAAACATATATAAGAACTTAATAGCATATGGAAACAAACAATATAAAGTTATGAAGTTCAAATAGAACCACAAATTGTATCATTTGTAACATTAAAAATGTATAAATTATAAATTTATAACATAATTATGTACATGGTAAAATCCTCTTGGAAGAAAAATCCCACAACCAAAAACATGAACCAATTATATTATTTGATAATAATATCATTTACAATAAAGTATTCATGTGCATACCCTTATAGTAGTATCATCAACATGTGATTCATATGGAGTAATTTCTAGTAGCATGATGATACTTATAAAATCATTATGCTTTCTCCATCTAACCTTATAGTGTAACTTCTCCTTCCATTACCATGTCATTACCTTTCTAGACCTTCCCCTCTTTATACATTCTCCTTTTTATCCTACACTACTTTTACCACTAATATATCCCTATACCTTGGATATACTATTGAAGAAATTTAACTTTCAATATCACAAAAATTAGACCCATATTTTTAAATGTAAAATGTGTATAATACAGTACAATCCATGGTTCCTAATTCAAATTTACTAACATCTATCGAATGAACTTAGGTTCATTACAATAAGATAATCATATAGCCATAATTAGTTGTCAAGATAATGGTAAAGTTTTCAATAGCCATATTTATCCTTCCACATGCCACCATTAGACATACACATAAGATTCATTAGGAAAAGTGGATGTGTGTCCAAAAATGCTTTGATAAGATGTGTGTAAGGAAAAAATGGAGTTCAAGTGTTTGATTTATGTCTAGATATCATAGGTCATAAACTCTAGGGGAATTATTACCACTTTGCACAATATTGCACCATATATATATATATATATATATATTCAAAATAAGGCAAAAAATACAATAGGAATAATATGGATATGCAAATTTTATCATTACATTTTTTTCCACTTTAAGATGCATGTGAAGATTTTAAAATAATCGTGCATCTCAATTTATGTGGTATTCACAAACATGTATGGAAAGTAAATATTGAGACATCAAAAAACATGAAAAAGTGGTTTGTTGTCTTGTGCACAACACATCCTTTTTCTTTTGAGAAAATTATCTATCACTTTGTAAAATCCTTGCTATGTTGAGATTATTTAATTTTTTCCCTCCATATTTGTAGTCCTTTTTATTTCTAGAAATATAATTTATGACATTTTTTCTTAATAAACAACATATGAATAAATTTTACATGGTTGTAAATTTTACACATGGTTGTATGCAATCTCATATATATAGTACGTATGGTTGTGATTACAATGTTTATATTGTGTTTAGATTTGGTTTTATATTATCCTTCCAAAAAAAAATTGATGTTTATAATATTTTGATTTACCTTTGGATTTTGTAGACACTAAATCTCACATACACTCATATCCATACCATGGTCCCCACCCGAACACCTAACATCCACTTATTAACAAAATTCATGATACCTTAATTCCTACACTTTATCAAAATCAAATTAATTTTTCTTTTCAGACCTAAAATGATCAAGGCCTAAACTAATTAAAATATTTATTGTAAAAATTTCCATAGTAAAGTACAAAATAGAGAAGGGCATGTCAACCCACAAATCATGAAGGTGTAGGGACAAAACCAAGAGACCCATCAAATAGGATTGTAGCAATCATATATAGACAAAATTGATTAAGAAAACCTACCATAAATGAAAAAAAACCTACAAAGAAGACATATATTACATATTTTTTGAGTGCCCATATATTACATATATATAGCAAAAACTAGCAGAGGGTGAGGGACATGAGTGAGGAGAAACAACATTTCCTTATGTGCCTCCATTGTTTCTCCATACAATAGGGCGCTCAATTCTATTTTATGTCCATTGATTGTATTATCCACTAAAGATTCATCCCATTCTCGCAAGGTTCATTTCAAAGAAATTCAAACACAAAGGAAACTAGAATTTTCCTTTAAAACTTTGTGTCTAAACAAATACCCAACAAAATATTTTGTTTCATTATGTAAGTTATCATCCTGAATGGCATTGTTTAGGGAATGGTCCAAAAAGAACTTATAAAACATAATCCACTACAAACTAAGAAACTAAACCATAATTTTGAAGAAGATCCATAGCATTAAACAAAAATAAAGACACTACCTAAGAGAGAGACATTAACTAGAGAGTTTCATATAGAATTTGGTCACCTACGGTCACCCAAATTACTAACTCCACACGCTAGCAATCAATCTTGAAAATTTTCTTCAGCATTTTGAAAAAAAAGTCCCAAACTCTAAATGTACTCCCTTTTTGGGATGGGATGAATGCTCTCCTATTGATCAAATCGGCCTCCATTGTTACTCGAGTAGAATAAATTAACCAAATATTTAAATGAATCGTTCTCTCACAAATATTGAAATAAATTAAAATAAATCCAAGTAAATCTATTATTCCTAGATAATTCAATGAAAATTATGATAAATTAGTTTATATATCAATCAAATTATTTAACATATTTAATCAAATTAGATAAAAATTGAAAATAATTCAATCAATTCATTGATCAAAATAATTAAGAAATTTCATTAAATAAATAAATTAGTTAATTAGGTAATAATAGTAGCCACATTTTAATTGGGTTTTAAACTTATGATACATTATCAAATCCTAGCAATTTATCCATCATATAAGAAATCTATAAATTAAGATCAAATCCATCATTTTATCATCTCAATTTTGAGCAAGTATATTTTATCTAGTTCGGCAAGAAATGTTTTATCATTTGCAAGATATATCCATTTGTCAATATGTATTTCATTATAATTTCAGTTCATTTTTTGTGTAATTCATCTTTTCACTCTATTAGAGGTGATTTTTTAATTCAATTTGAAGTCCACATTTATTTTCCTCAACGTCTCATTTATTTAAATTCAATGCTTACAAATTGACATGCTTGGTGGGATGCAAACCCACAAATGCTCATTTGATTCTTGCATTAAGAAAAGAGAATTTCATTATTTTTAATGTTTTTTATCGGAATAATGTTTGAGATTCATGAGCTTATTTTCTAAGGAGTTGAGTGGTTGGTCTATTTCTCTCTGATTTAGTTCCCAATACAAGAAATGCAAGAAATATAACTATATATCATGCACATCATCAACATACACATAAAATATCACACCCATCATCAACACAACTACAAGAAATGATCCATACCTATGAGCATCCACATATAATAAATATAACTATATATCATGCACATCATCAACATACACATAAAATATCATACCCATCATCAACACAACTAATAGTTCCCATATCATATTATCTATGTTCTCATACAAATGTGTCTTCAAATACATCAAAGCACTCATGAGTAAATCCACTCTGTAGAGCATACACACAACTAAAAAGGTGCCCCTAAGGTATTTGTCTCCTATATCTATCCTCTTATCCTATCCTTCTCTATGGATATGTTCCACTCATATCTACCACCTTGAGGTGATCCATGTATCAATCCTTGTCAAGGTCACTCCTCCTCTCTACCTATATCCTTTCTCAATGAGCTAGATCTATCACTGCTACTCCCCAAAACACCTACATTTAAATATTAAAAAAATGTTTAATAAATCATACAACATTGATTAAAACTAACTAAACTCTAATGATATTAAATCTATTTTCCTCCAACATTACAAAAAAAAATTAATTGATCTAGTTGAAGGAGATCCACGTCAAGATATATAGTGAAAAATTATGGGCATAACAATTATATATATTTTTAACATATATAATATGTATGGTTGGATTAGTGAGATATTTATAACAAGTATGCAATGAAGTCAAACTTTATTAGATTTGATTCTTAATATGATATATTTATTTTGCTTTCCAATCTATAATTTTTTTATGTTCTTGGCTATATAATTGAAATTCATTTATGTTAACAACTATTAGATTAAATGTTTTTATCCCCAATTATTTTCAAATAATTTTATACTATAATCTTTGTATTCTTATT